>JAUIRK010000105.1:0-658832 GCA_030549495.1 Nectonema munidae
AATATTATTTTTAATAATATTATTAATATATCCAATAAAAAATTATACAAAAGCACAAAAACAATAAAAATTTTGGATATTTTTTGGGAGAAATTTCACCCTCAGGCACAATCGGTAATTTTTTTGATCATTAATTTTTTTTATCAAGCTTGATCTTACGAAAAACTAAATTTAGGAGAATGTTTAGCATCAGCATCATCATCCATTCGCCCTTCCGGGCATGGCCGTTTTCCCAGCTAACCAGGGTTGGCCTTTTGTTTGCAGCTTCTTTTCCATGTTTTTCTACATTGAGCATCTTCCGCTTTTACTTTTCTTTTGGCCATGTTTTCTACTACTGCTTTCATCCAAGTCTTCTTGGGGCGTCCCCTCTTCGCCTTTCCTTCAACCACTTCATTTTTGATACTTTTAGTCAATCTGACATCGTCCATTCTTTCCAAATGCCCGAACCATCTCAGTCTGTTTTCTTCCATGTACTCTTCTATGCAAATCATTCCCATCTTTCGCCTTAGGTAATCATTGGTAAGCCTGTCTTTCAGAGTTTTTCCATTCATCATACGTATCATGTACGTAGCATGAAACTTTGTAATTATTTTTCCTTATTATATCACTGTTCACTAAATGAATGAATTGGGTGAAATATGACCCGAAGGACGCATGAGGGTTAAAGGGGCAACAGGTTTATACAGGATTTACTGTATATAGCAATATCACTTATCTCGGAATCAACATTGCCTCTATCGCAAATGAAGTGACAGTGCGTGACAAGCGTGTGGACGTCAAACCTACCAAATAAGTTAAAAAGAGAATGTTTCAAGGAGTTCGTTGAACGTGTACTTTTACACATTCCACAACCTCCATACTGACGAAAAAAATGTAAGGACAGCTAGACGGAAACATGTCGGCAGCACAAGTAGAGAGCCCCATCTACGCTTTGCTCGTCCTGTAACTCAGCAGTGTCTTACTTTGGAATCGAATGCACGGCCAAAGAGATTAGTCCTGCCAAAGAGCCAAAATTTGAATCGAAGCGTAATATTTTATGTATTCGAAAGAACTGATATAAAGGAGCTTACTTTACTTAACTAAAACAGTTACGTTAGGAATTGCAAAGAGAAAATATAAAATTAAGAGAGTCATCTTATTCAATTTAGCTATAGACTAGTTGTAATGTTTGTGTTTACAAGAAACGATATACTCGTTTATACGTAACATACAAGTTATAACCTTTTCTTGTCTCACGCGGTCTTGCATGTGACTGACCACACACCTCCTAAGCAATTAAATATGAACATCAAATGATTTTGAAGTTGTAGAAGACAAAAATGAGGACTGAGGCGAAAAAAGTTCTTCAGTACTGTCTAGGTTTTCTGAACTACTTTCGCAATTCAAAGTTCTGGTGGTTCTAGGATGCGTCTAGAATGGTTTTAAGAGAGTTCTGGCAACATGTGGATCTCAATATAATCTCCCAAGAAAGCCTACCGGAGTCAATAAGGTGGATCAACATCTATCCTATCCTACATACCTCAAATTCTAGATTTATCATTATTTGAAAGAGGATTTGGGCTGCTATTAGATTGTTATACTCGTAAAATGTGGGGAAAAGTGCTTCTAAATAAATGCTATGAAGGTCATAACCTTTTAATTGATACACTTTTATTGATATAAACTACATTTAAATAGCCCAAATAGAAAATGAGGAATAAATTAATGAGGTAAGGTTTTGCATAGAAATGGAAGGCGCTTTTCATAGAGGGAATTTCTTTTCTTGTCGCGCATTCTTGACAAACTTGCTGACGTTTTTGCAGAGACTGAGCCTCTCCAGCTTTGGAATCAAGTCGAGAAGTGCGGTATCAGATCTATCTCCAAACCACGAAGAGATGGGGATCTAAGAAAGAAAAGAAGACTGACGACGCCTTAGGAAAAGTAGGGCGGGGATACCGCGTTGTCGGGGTTGAAGAAGTAGGAGATGGGCGAGTTGTCAAGGATGAATACTTGGCTGATCTTCCTACCTAGCAGACTCAGATCCTGAAAACGTGAAATAATAGGAGCGAGAGCGAGAGAAAGAAACATGCCTTGATGTAGTTGCCACGGTAGTAGACGCACGCTTCGCGAAAGAGCTTGCTCTTGAACACTCTCTTCTCGTCAATGGCTCTAGAAACGGGCTCGGCGTACTGAAAGCAGGAGGGTTAGGCTTCGCAAGGGAGAAAAAGGAAGCACTTACTCTGGACAGACTCGCAGTGAAGAGAATGCACTCGAAGAGCTGGCCGATCTTCTCGAGGAAGAGGTCGAGGTAGGGCCGCTTCATCACGAACACCTAAACAAGAAAAGGGGAATACGATGGAAAGGGGCAGGACAGAATGAGACCTGGTAGGAGACGCTGTCTATGCAGATCGGCACCTGGAAATCTGCTCCTTCGATCGCCTAAAAAGAAAAGAGGTAGAGGAGGAAGCGAGAAAGAAGAAAAGAGTAACGGTGAAGGAGCTGTGGATCAGGGTTTCATCCAAGTCCACCACTATGCACTTTTTGTCGTGGTTGTCGCTGAGTGCGTGCGGCAGGAGTGGCGTGCTCTTGTGTCGGCCCTAAATCAAACATTTTTTCAAACTTTTCGTACGCGCCGCCCGAAGATGAGGCCACACGCAAGTAACGAACCCAGCAAAACCGCAGACAGCAAAGCAAGATAGCGCTTTACCTTCGCCTGCTTTTTGAAATAATTTTGTATATGAATCTTCTGCTTTTTAATAAATATCGTCTGATTTTTCTGGTAATAAAAGGGTTAAAAGCAAAAAAAAAAAGAAGAGACGAGGAGCCCTAGCAAAATATAAAATGCCTTATCCAAGGAATTCAGATGCAAGTTAAAGATTATATCCTAAAAAAGTTGACATTTTAAAAATAAACCTAATTGTGGATCCCCTAAATAGTGTGATCTAAATTCCGAGTTGGAGCTCCTAATTCAATTTTACACATTCTTTAGTTTTTTAAAAATTGCAAGAAAAATGTATTAACATTTATTGTTCAATTTAAATAAAAGGTGTTTCGATTATATACTATTGGCCAATACGAATGTCACGTATCATTCTAATATGGGATTGAGTAATAGAAGATGAATCTTTCATTTTGAACTTGAATGTAAATCCAAAGAGAAAATAAAATAGCGAGGAGGGTTAGCAAGAAAGTAAGTGTTAATAGTGCTTTTAAAAAATCTTAGAGTAAAAGTGAAATTTGATGACGATGCGCAGACTGGGCGCATCTTAAGGTTCAAAATCTCCAAGCTATGAGCGCTTGACATCGACTAAAAGCACTTTCAGTGGAATAACAAAACGAGCTTGTATTTTGAGAGATAAATACACAATCACGAATACAAAGAGATGAATCCACGCGCGAATCGATGAGAGTAAGTAAGAGATGCACTCACAACATAAGCACAAGGCAGCGCGTTTGAGTTACGAGACGATCAAAGGCAGGAACTCGACCCTTCCAAAAGCGACAAAAAGGGGTAGGATCGATAAACGAGGCAGTCGAAGAGACGATCGATACAGATCATGATAACCTTCGCCATCAATAATGCAACGCACTTAACTCCAACTGACGCAAACCGAACACACGCGCTGGCTGCCTCCTCACGACCCCCCGTGTAGCATCTAGCATTATAATCCATTCAATACACAAATCTCCTTTACATTGATGCAACAAACGGGTGCCAGAATAGGGCCTCGCCAAAAGATCCAAAATCAATTACATGGAGGACATTTAAACTTTCTTTAGTTCATCTTTCAGCGTGAATACGTCTTCACCAAATTCCGTGGGCAAAATGTTGGAATAAATATTTTGTTCTTTTTCATTGTTCCATTTAAAAATTTCATGGGTCACGGGCAAGCAAAAGTCCATTTTTCTCTGCAAGCACAAAAAACATTAATTACTCATCTTAAATCTTCTTTCTTGTTATATCTTTTCATTTTAAGCTTCTATTACTATCTATTGCACGAATCATTTGTCTGAAGGTACGTCGAAGATATAAGATTTAAATGTAGAGATTATACCCTGGTCCATTGGCTGAATTAATTAGGTCGTGTTCTTAGGCAAAAACTCCATCCGAACATGATCATTAAGATCTGACAAGTTGATGGGATGATCGGGTCCATTTTCAAGCAGTAACAATGTTTTATGAGATTTATTTTTCTCTCAACTGTTGGGCAGAAAAAATTCGTGAACCAGTCTTTGAAGACAGTGCGAGTTGCCCAGGCCTGTTGGATCGCCAAATTACCGACAGATTCACCTTAACAAATCCCTTAAGTGCTCTAGAGTTTTCTGATTGATTAATGATCAGGGGTTTTAGCTTTAAATCACATGCAGCATTCCCACAAAGGAGCAAGAAGATTCGGTCTCCTTATGTCCGGGAGGCGACTTTTTTCCCTCGCAATAACGATCATTTTAGGCATCTTCTTCCAATACAGAGCGGTTTCGTCTGCATTGAATACTTGCATGACACTATATCCACCGTCTGTTAAAATTTATTTCAGAACGAAAAGATAATTGGGAGCCGACACTTTATCTGCACTGACGGCTTCACCATGCTTCTTCACACTCTGCAATCCGATCCCTCCTTGCTGTAAATTCTAGGACAAGAGCAGGATCACTAGAACTAGGTTTTTCCTTATGTTTTTTCTTGAGATCTTCAAATAAAGACGGAGCCTTTTCTTGAATGGAAAGATTCGTCATTTCGTACACACATAACGTCAAGCCATAGTGATAACAAACGTTCCATGTCTTGCATTACAGTAGGTCGATGCTTGGTTTCAATTTTAGCACTTAAAGGGGTTGCACACTGACATTTAGCATGGTTTTTTCTCTGCCCTTTTTAATTGTCGCAACTGTTCAAGCAGAAAGATTGTAATGCCTGGCAAGATACCGGGTCGTTCGCCCCGTTCATGTTTTTTTAATATTTCCAACTTTGTTTCTAAAGTAATTGCTTTTCTAGCCTTCCTGGCGGGGTACACCCACACTTTTCCCACTTGGGTTTCGCTTACCGCCATTTTCAGAGGAGGGTTGAGGAAGCTTCCTCGATCAAACTAGCTAAAACTTGTTTGAAATGTATTTTTAAGTTAAAACTTATTAAACTTTTGAGTTGATTAGCTCTAGTTTAAAAAATACATGATGATTACTAAATCGGTATATATATATATAACATATAATATATCTCCTCCGTCTTTGATCATTAATCATGTCATTAAGCAGTGTAAAATCAGTTTTTATATTTTCATTATATTTTATTTTATTCTATTTCAGTGCTAATATAATTTAATGGCGCGTTCTTGTTTAAATAAAGCAGATAATTTTTGCTATATTTGCGGTGAAGTCACTTTTGAATCTCAAAAAAGATCGATCACTAAAAACGTTAAAAAAGCATATTTTTTGTACTTTGGTTGTCAGATTGGCGATCAAGATAAAAGTTGGGCTCCACACATTTGTTGTAACACCTGTGCTACAAATTTAAGACAGTGGTTAAATAAAAAAAGAAAAAAAATGCCCTTTGCTGTACCTATGATATGGAGAGTGCAAAAAAATCATGTTGATGATTGTTATTTTTGTTTAATTCCGCCTATAAAAAATGGAATTTCGAAAAAAAAGAAAAAAACAATCGCGTATCCAAATTTACAATCTGCCATCAGACCTGTTAAACATAGTGAATGTTTACCAATTCCTCTTGCTCCTGATCAAGTTGATTTAGATTCTAGTAACAATGAGTTACTTAGCGATAAAGAAGATTTAGATCCATCTTTTTCAGAAAAAAACTTCAAAACACCTCAACTGTTAACACAGTCAAGATTAAACAATTTAGTAAGAGATCTTCAACTTACTAAAACCAAGGCTGAAATTTTGGGCTCTAGATTACAAGAGTGGTGTTTATTGCAACCAGATGTAAAAGTTTCTGTATTCAGAAATCGCCACAAAATTTATGAAAAATATTTTGTACAAAAAGATTCTTTTATCTTCTGTAATGATATTTGTGGCTTGATGCAAGAAATGAAGATCAATTACATCTCATCGGAATGGAGGTTGTTCATTGACTCTTCTAAAACAAGTCTAAAAGGTGTATTGCTAAAAAATGGTAATAACTTAAAATCAATTCCAATTGCATACTCACAACAAATGAAAGAGACATATGAAAATATCAAAAACCTGCTTCTTAATGTTAAATACGCTATCCACAACTGGGAAATATGTGCAGATTTAAAAGTTGTAGCACTGGTAATGGGCTTGCAAAGCGGGTATACAAAGTATTGTTGTTTTTTATGTGAATGGAATAGTCGAGCTAGAAATTTACACTATTCAGAAAAAGAGTGGCCTTCAAGAAATATGACACCTGGTGAGAAAAATGTGTTACGTCCAAATTTAGTGTGTAAAGAAAAGATAATTTTACCCCCGTTACACATTAAACTTGGAATAATGAAGAATTTTGTAAAAGCAATGAATACAGAAGGTTTCGGCTTTCAATATTTAAAGCAAAAATTCAAATCTTTAAGCGAGGCAAAAATTAAAGAAGGTGTCTTTGTTGGCCCACAAATTCGCAAACTTTTTAAAGACAATTTCTTTCCATCAGTGCTTTCAAATGCCGAGAGAAAAGTGTGGGAAGCATTTAAGATGGTTTGTGCAGGTTTTTTAGGCAGAAAGAAAGCAGAAAATTATCCCGAGTTGATCGTAACTTTATTGACGGCGATGCATGAACTAAACTGCAACATGTCATTGAAGATGCACTTTTTACATTCCCATTTAAATTTTTTCCCTGAAAATTGCGGAGCTGTAAGTGATGAACATGGAGAGCGTTTCCATCAAACTATCGCTGTTTTTGAAAAAAGGTATCAAGGCAAATGGGGGTCAAGCATGTTGGCAGATTACTGCTGGACAATAGCCAAGGAAGAATTAGATGAAACTTACAAAAGAATTGTAAAAAATTAATATATCATTAAACAATCTTTTTAATAATTTTTTTTGTTCGTTTAATATTCTTCAGTATACATCACTGTTGCTATTTTTATTTTAAAATTTAAAAATAAAACATTTTTTTAGTATAAACAACTAAATTATACATATAATTAATGGTTAACAAATAGTTTTCTAGGACGGTAAAAATTGAAAAAGTGGTAGCTAATCAAAAATTTTTATGAATATATTCAAATTCTACGCGGAAAGTTATATATTAAAATGTTTTTGGTTTAAAAGAAGCAAAAAAAAATTTTTGATTTGTTAATCCAAAATTTAACAAATAATAATTCTAAAATAAATAACATCATTTTACAGTTACAAATTAATAAAAACAATTTCTGTATTATTTGATACCTACGATAACGTAACTTATCTAACGAGCAGATTACTCTTAACTTCGGTGTTTTGCTGGTTATGCAACGTACAACCGCATTTTACTCGTATCTTCGGAAATTCGTTATTCGAAGCCTCGTATAACGGGGATATATGTATATAAATTTAAACGACTTTTCTTATAATTATATTTATTTTAGAAGGGAATTGATAAAAAATTTAAAAGCTAAACCCTTTGGTATTTTTTGCTGGAAGCTAGGGTTTGGGTGTGGAGTGGGCTGATGGAAAAATTAGGAGGGCCTTTGCCCCGAGGTCCTTTAGCGCGTAAACTGAATGGCTGACACGTGATGACATCTCAAAAAACTATCGAATCCTCACAAAAATACTATAAAGCTAAAACTTCTAAGTTATCTTCTTTTCTATATGAGTTTTAGTACTTAGCATTTGAAACATCATGCTACCTAATTGCGACTGACGTAGGCCTGGCAAATCAACTACATTTTGGAATAGCGTTTCATATCTTGTCCGAAATGTATTGCAGACACATTGTGCCCAAGACGAGGAAATAAGAGCTTCCACACCGTTTCTTTTCGAGACGCACTTTAGAAAAAAAAGAAAATGAAAGAAGGGTTAGGAGAACACAGAGCAAGAAGGCGACGCCGTCCATCCTAGGCGTGAAATGGGGGCGTCAGAAGACATCCAAAACTTAACAAAATATTTATTGCTTATTAGTTAGTTAAAACGCATCATTAAAATGTTAGGAAATCTCTAGAAATGGCGGGAAAAGATATTTAAAAGTTTAAACACTCTAGCTCAGTTAACAGCAAAGTGAGTTCTTGAAGGAATTGGAGGGGTGCAGGTGTTGGCGTAAAACTGCGCTCTTCTTCAAGATAGGAAAAGCGAGTAAGGGCGTTTTTTCGGGCTGCTAAGATCATGAGCATTGGTATGCAAAGCAACATGTCTTTCAGTTGACCAACACAAAGTATGGTGAGAAACGTAGTTCAAGTAAATTCTTTGGAAGAAAATGATTTCTCATTTTTACGTAAACACTACCATTTTAGTTTTGAAAATGTGTAAAAAGACCAAATGCATATAAAATTGGTTGAATAACGTTTTACAGTTAAAACAAAAATGAGCTCGATTGACTTGTAAAGAATAAACTTACTACCACGTGTAAAATACTTGGCATAATCGTAAGCTTTAAATGAAGTCTTATTTAAAAGTGGATTGAGCAATTGAAACTAAAACGAGAGAATGGAAAAAGGCAGGAAAACCTTGTTCACGGAAGCATTTGAGGGGATGGAGGGAAAAAGCGCGGATGCGAAGGGAGAATACTTGGTCCTTATTTTCTTCTCGAAGAAACAGCAAAGCAGAGGATTCACCATTCTCTCTCCTTCCATTTTGGCGGCACCATCTGAAAAGTAAGAAACGTTATATCGTATCTCAGGCAGAATGGGCGCTATACCAAGAGATCTTGTTATGATTGAGTTGGGCGCGCTTGAGAAAGTTCACGAAGAATGGCGACGCTTCTTCACATGTCTAAAATAGGGTTAATCAAGTGCAAGTGGAATTCGCCCGCAGCCCTTGAGAAAGTTGTGAGTAGTAGCGTTTTGTGGAGCGTAGAGACGTGGGGATTCGTGCAGCGTTTCTAAGAAAAGCGTCGTTGAAGGCGGATCAAACCCTGTCCGGTGGCATGAAGGGCTCTTACCAAGGTAAATGAAAGCGTCGCATAGCACCCTTTGTAAAAATGAAAGCAAACGCCATCATTCTTTTTCCCTGCCTCTTTACTCACTGTAGTTGGCTTGTAAATTCTCGTGGCAACTTAAGTCGCCCGTAACGTACAAATCGCAACATTAAACGAACATTTGCGTATACATACTTTTCTTCGATTCAGTAAACCGATAGAGTAGCCAATCAAATCGACAATTCACTCCCAATATAATAAATATCATTTGAGTGGGTAACCGGACAAGTGTCCTACCCCGACGAACAACTGCTCCGATATATTTAATAAATCTAAGTTTTCCTTATTTTTAAACATTTTTTATTGATACTCAACCGTTTTTTTAAATAAATACATCTTTCAGTTTAATGCAACATATTTTTATGTCATCCTAGTGTTGAAATTTGGTTTTAACAAAACACGGAATCATGTTTTTACGCCTGCGCGTTTCTATATCTAAAAGTGCACTTGTTCTGAAAGTGGTTAACATTTGAGATTCCTGAATTCGTTATAATTCAGGGTAACAGGACAAATGCTTCCCAAAATAATTGCCACCTAATATAAACATATTTATTTATACGTTAATAAGTAAAAATAACAGATCTTTAAATTGTGAATGTTTATTTTTAAATTTAAAAAATTTATTAAACTTAAATTTTAAATTATGAATCTATTTTTCAAAAAGTCAAGGGCATTACGGTTCTCGAAGTCTTGTACAATGTTTGCTATTCTGACATTTAAATCCTGATAACGTTTATGCTTAGGAGGTACTGACATTCCAGCAAGCATTTGATTGACAGTGACGCTTGCTAGGCTTCGTTCTTTCCTTAAAACTTAGAAATGTCTATATATTTAGATGAAACGATGTTATGCTAGATTACAAATGGTTAAGCCATCCTTCCAATGAATCTCCATCTCTAGTTAAACCATGAAAAGTGTACAACTGATAAAATAGCTCATGTACAACTTTAAAAGTTCAATCTCCGCATCAATCATTTGAAATCTTTAGTAGACTGATGCTAGTATATGTAGAAACACAAGGATGCGCTGTTCAATCGCTCCACGATATTGGTTAGATTTGATGGAAGGAGATGGGAAGCAACTGATTGCCTATAGCGTCTTAGGCGGCATTACTTGATATTGACTGAGTTATCATTTGCCATGCCGTCTCTTGTGTGTCGATAGCTTTTTCCCTGATTTCTAGTGGTAGGGACAAGACTCCTTCTCGAACTGTGTCTGCACGATGCACGTGTTCATTTGCATAGCCAACTAATTCATTATTACAAACCTTAATTTTAGCTTTGCAGTTGTTATGGCGACGTTCACAACTGTCACATTATTATTTGCTAAATCTCTCTGCTTTACACATAATGCACCCATTGAAAAGAATAAGTATCGAAGCTGTGATATTCTTGAGAGTTTTTGCTAATGCGGATGTGTTTAATTGCCCCGGACAATTTCCCCCTAGGATAATTATTACAGTAGACAACTGCCCGATATATTGAATCATCTTAAAAATGTTTATGTGAAGTGGTTAACTTTAGATTTAACGTTTGTCATGTAATTAATTATGATTGAATTTATCAATCTCTCAAAATTTGAATTTTAAATATTTTCATTTCTTTTTTTAACATCTTTTTTCAATAATTTTTGTATATTAGAATACTTTTTTTTAAATAAATATATCGTGGTCATCCAGAAGGCAATTGTCCTAGAACCATTAGAGTTATATCTAGAGGTGCACCGGATAGCTCAATTTACAATCCGCCCCGAAACCGGATAAATATAGTAGACCTAAATATCGGGCCGGATAATATGCCGGATATTGGTAACTGCTGAGTCATGTCTTCTTTCAACTGTAATTCCCAATGTAAGCACTCTTGAAAGATACTTCCAAAAGGCCATTGATGAAGAAGGCATCAAAGAAACTAAACAGAGACTCTTGACTTCTCTTCGTAGTAGATTTTTCAATGAATCGGATTCAGGTCTCAACATCATGACGAACCCGATATATGTTCTGCCACAAATACTTGATCCACGATTTAAAGCTAAATTTCTTAAAGACAAGACATTTGGGAAAACATTAGTTTCCAAAGAGCTACTTTCAAATCACAACGTTGTTAGTAAGAATATGGAGACGGAGACTCTTGGTGAAGCTGCTCGCCCTGACTCTCCAAGCATAATGTTACTTAAGGATGAAAGCAAAGATGATTTCATGGCTTGCTTCCAAGAAATTGTAGAAACCAATGGAAATTCAAGCACAATAAAAAATGTGTCGAAAAATGATATTGAAGATGAGGCAGCCAGAGAGTTGGAAGCAAAAAAATGTCCCTTGCAATATTGGAGGCAGGAAGAAAATTTCCTTTGCTAAAGCATCTAACAGCCAAACACTCATGCACACCTGCTTCATCAACTCAGAGAGACTCTTTTCCGAATATGGAAACATTTTTGAAGAAAAAAGAATCAAACTTTTGGCTGAAAAAGGAGAAATGCTTTTATTCGTTCATCACAATGGCAAGAAATTTTTTTGACATGTCTTATTTGTTAGTTAATTCTTTGAAATAAACTCAAATTGAAAACTTTTTGTCATTAAAAACTTACTCTTATTAGTTTTGTGCTTTTTTAAAAGTAAACATTTAATGATAATTTGTTTGTAACTATCCGGTTTATCCTGCCGGTTATAAGAATTATCCGGCGTTCATGCCGAATATCAAATAATTGTCGCTATCTATTAATGTCGTTATTGTATGCAGACATTAAAAAACCCGTACTTCTAACATTAACCAGCATAAGAATACATGTTATTTTAGTCGTTAAAATCTAATTCCTTTAAGATAGAGTCTCGAAACATAAGACAAATAAACATCACGAGCTTAATCTGTATAAATCAGGGGCGCACATAATCGGGGGGAGAGGGATGACGCCCCCCCCCCCCCCCAATAATTTTCAATTTTTTCAATTATATATTTTTTATAGTATTTAAAGACTTGTGAGTAGCTTTTCGATATTACTTTTCTTGTTTTAAGGTTAAGTCTTAGTATTAATATTTAAAATCTATTTTTCATTAATTCCCACTTCATTGATATAATAATGCGCATTTGAGCAATATTTGATCAGAGGCAATAATTTGAACAAGAGCCCATACATTTTTGAGCGTGTCAAATATCTTTTATAGCACATAACTATATAAGAACTCTATAATTTAAGGCTTAAAAGATTTATCCCTATAAATTACTGTAATCAGGTCTGTCGATGGGGGGAGGCAAGGGAGCTTTGCCCCCTAGGATTTATTTTGCCCCTCTGAAGCTCCTATACACTCTCTTATAGTTCCGGCCAAGTTAAAATTAGTTTTGCCCCCACGCACCGCTTGATCAGCCCGCCCCCTCTACTTAAAGTCGGGCTAATTTAAACAATCAAGTCTTAAATCCAGAAATGAAATATATAGCATAGATAATTGTTTTATTTAATGTTTTAGTTTTTTTTAAAGATTGCTTAAAATGGTTAGCAATGTTTTAGAACTTTGCTTAAATTTTTTTGTTAAACTTTGAATAATTTCATTTTCATGTAATTTATAGCGTATAACTTAAGGAATGGAGTAGCTAATTTGTATAAATTTGGCTTGTAGAATATTTCTTCCAAAATTTTAAACCTTCAATTTCTATTTAAAGGGGCCAACTTTAAATTCAGGGATCAATGTCCTTCAAATAATTTACTTTACTGAGTGAATATATGTGTAGGTAGAATTTGAAGATTATATAAGATGATTATTTGTTTTTTGTGTTACTAATCAAGCTTGGTAACATTTCGTAGCTAAAAATTTTAAAATTTAATTTTAAGCAGCAATGTATTTCAGTGAATAGTAATCAATCCACCTAACCAATTGAGAGGATGAGAATTATTTAGCTCCTAATCAATATTGGATCGGATAGTGGGTTTGTCGAATAATCTACTGTCGGATAAATGAGGTCTGACTGTATTACCAATGAGTCTTCTAATACAACTCTTTCTTTTTGAAAATGGGTGTATATGTGTAAAAAACTTTATATAATTACTTAAAAGGTTTCTTTTTGAGATGAGTTGTCACATATAAATCAATTTTTTGGCAGGTTTGATTGATTTTCATAAAAAATGAATATCACCGCTAAATTGAGCATGCTTGAAAATGGGTATATATTTGTAAAAAACTTTATATAATTATTCCAATAAAAAGTTCATTCTTTGAGATAAGCTGTCAAATATAAATCAATTTTTTGACAGGTTTGACTAATTTTAATTAAAAAAATGGACATCACCACTGAATTCAGCATAGTAGAAATATATATATATCACATTGAAAATATTTATAAAAACTTATTAATATCTGAGAAAAACAAGGGAGGGGGAGAGAACTTTACGACCAGAGCGGAAAATTTAGCCCAGAGGTAACGTGAATAAAAAGTTGTCACGCAAATACAAATAAAGATTAAGCTTTTTTTATTGTTTCACGTTTTCCCGTTAACGCCCATGTCGACTATAGTCGACTTTACAAAAATAAAATCGTCTGCGTTTATCAAATTTACATTAGATATCGTCTGATTATTCTGGTCGTTAACGGGTTAACCCATTTAAGGCAAAGCAAAGCAGACGATATCTAAAAAAAAACGCAGACGATTTATATTCAAAGTCATTGAAAAAAGCAGACGAAGATGAAATTACTTATGTTCCAAAATAGGAACATTGGTCGTAAATGGGTTAAACCTGGCAACGTTTGTGAAGTGCGAAAAGCTGTAAGATGCGTTATTTATAAAAATGAAGTCAAACCGGTTGTGGAAATTTGACCCAATGTTTTTCGCTTTTAATTTCCCTTTAGAATTAAATAAATTCATTCTCATAATTCGCTTGTTTTTATATGAACTGTTAGAAAATGTAAAAAAATACAGCAAGTGTTACAACAATGTTCAATCGTATAAGGCTTAAGCGAAAAATTAGACTTTAAAGAAAGCATTAATTGTTTAATGTAAAATTTATTAGGTCAAGAGCAGCATTCGGCCTAATTAGTGAGATTTCTCATGTTGGTGTATATATAACTCAATTTAATTTGAACTTGTGAATAAGTAAAAACATATATATATGTTTATAAAGAAGTACTTTATTATTTAGTTTTAACTTTTAGGAAAAAGAACCCTCAACTTATAGAGATCTAAAAATGGTTTTGTTCCTAATTATGCTGAAAACACGCGCATGTTTGTCATAACAAGATTACTTTTCTTCAAACCATTGTCATTGATACCATCCCAGCCAAAAAATACGGACTTGATTTCATTGCACCGACAAGAAAGATCAAAAATGCAAAATGTTTCCCTTTTTAACTTTTAGTTAAAACATTGAGAAATAACGGTCCACACTTTTCAGCTACTACAATCGGCAAGTTTTTCTGAACAAGAAACTTTGCCATAAAAAGCTCGGATTTTGTATTTTAAAAGTCAGCTTTTAATTTTGCTGAGAGAAGAGTGGTGCTTGATTTTTCAAGAAAAATACCTTTTCTGTAGGTTCTCTAGTAGTAATATGAAAGTTCACATCAGATACTCCTTCATGTAAAAAACGCAAGGTACAAACAAAAAAAACCAGACGGTGATGATGTTTTGGAGCGGTGTTCCAAACTTTTGCTACTCTACACCCTCTTAGATGACGTTTTTCAAAAAACACCCTCTTAGACGACAATATTTTATAAAACATCTTCCCTATAAAATTAATTGACGCAATTCCACAGTTAGTGGCAAACTATCAGCAGAAAAGACTTGATCCTAAATCGAACTCAAGACCTTGTGTTTTCGAAGCCAACTATCTAAACAACATTATTCAAGCCCCCATTAATGCCAAAAATTAATCTTAAATATAATTTAATATTTTAAAAGATTAGAAAAGCTTGAATGATTTTTCTAAATTCTATTTTAATATATTCCAAAAATTAAATAAAAAATTGGTAGCAAAAACAAAACGTCAAGATAAAAAAGCTGAAACTTTTTCTCTAAATTGGTAGCACTGAGGTGAGTCTTGAATATGTTGGCCACAAGAACCGTTTTTCATCTATTTTAACAAATGTTCCGTTATCTATCATAACTTATAGCATAACAAAATAAAAATTTGTAGTTGTTTTAGTATTATATAAAGATTAAAAAATGAATCAGGAATGTAACAAGTTTTATTTTAAAACATTTATCGCATAAAGTTTCTTTCATCAGACAAATATGATTAAAGGCATATTTAAAAAAATAAATATAAAATATTTATAAAAATTTTTAAATTGCTTTTTTCTTGGCAATTGTTATAAAATGTCCCCCTTTTGTCACAATAATATATAGTCAACTAGACCCAAAGGCAGTAGTGGAATTTAAATTTTTTGTCCGCCGGTTCTTACAAAAAAGTCAAATTTGTCAGCAAATAAACTGATCAATTTTGATTATATCCCAATAAAATTTTAAAATAATGGTTAAATAAGCATCATTATGATGATGTTGTGGGTGCTTCACAAAATTCCGTGAAACAGTTCTAACGAAGCGGCTAAATCCCACTACTGCTTAAAGGTATGAAAAAGAGAGCGGCTCTCCTCAAAAATCAAATTAATTTTAAGTATTTTGATATACTTTGTAAGATTATATAATTTCTTTCAAATGAGGTTAACTCTAGGTAAAAAATAAATTAAGCATTTTACTTACTATGAAGAATAAGGCAAATGGAATAAAATAAAATATAAAAAAAACATTCTTTTTCTGATAGATAAAATTAATTATTAACTTATTTATAGTGTTCCCAGTAAAATAAAAGGCAAAAAATTTATATTAGAAAGTATTAATAAATGCAGACCACTTGTCGACAAGACTCTGATTAACACTGTCCTCAAATAATTGACTATTCTGCACTGGTTTTATAAATTTATCTAAAAGTTTTAGTTTAAAATTCCTATATACCAGTATTTCAATATGGACAATTGTTCAATTTAAAATAAACATCTTATGATGTCAGGAATAAAAAATAAGATAGTTCAGAAAAGAAAATCAATAATGTTAGCATCTATATTATAATAATCTAGCGTACTAATTTCTTTTTTGAAATTTAAAAAACTCTTTTGCTACAAATTTTGATATCTTCCGAAATCTTAGGTTGACCTGGAGAAAACACCATACATTTTCAATTAATTCATTATTTCTAGATTTCCAGAGCTATAATTTCCATTCATCTGCTCGCGCTTTTTGTTCTTCCATTTTTATTTAAATTAATTTTGAATAAAGTTCTTTCTCTCTCTCTCTCTATAATTTCACTATAATAAAGTTTGCTGCGTGCCTGATTTGAAATAATAAAAATGAGGAGACAGTGGTGTCAAAGTCATTATGTTTATTTTTTCAACTACATAATTCTACAATATTCCTGTTTTCTGTACTTTTAATTTGATACTTTTCTATATTTGCTCCGTGTTTGATTTAAAATATTAT
Source organism: Nectonema munidae (assembly GCA_030549495.1). Taxonomy (NCBI): domain Eukaryota; kingdom Metazoa; phylum Nematomorpha; class Nectonematoida; family Nectonematidae; genus Nectonema; species Nectonema munidae. The sequence goes on from JAUIRK010000105.1 coordinate 16,504, forward strand.
AAATAGAAAGAAAACTTGATAAATAATGGTGTTTTTGAAAAGGGATAGAAGGCATTTTTAATGATTTCTATATTATAGTGGTACTACAATGAAGAATTAGTGTTAAAAAAGAATATTGGTATAATTTCTAATCTAACTCTATTAAGAATAAGTCATTTTTAGGCCTTGGTCAGGCTTTAATGTCATTTTTAAAATATATATATTTGCAAAAATAATAAGATATTTATAGGCTTAGTGTAAATAATATTATTTTATAATATAATACAAAAAAAAAGAGATTTTTTAGGTAGGTGCCTAGTACAGAGGTGCCCTTAATTAAGTAAAGACTTTTTGAAAGAAATTTTACTTCGATTCGAACTATTAAAAACAAGACTTACTTGTCCAAAAATTTTGAATCATAAATCATAATTTTTAAGATTTTTTGTCTTATTTTATACATTTTTTCATTATTTTTAGGACGAAGAAAAATCAGTTCTAAGTTCCTTTTTACTGAAGAGAATTTTTACTGATGAAAAGTGTTTCTTTTTACACTGTAAGCCGAAAAACAAATGGTTGGTCTGTTGCTATTTTTTATAATATTTTGGACATATCCATTTAATACTTACATTCTTTTTACTGAAAAAAAATAAAACTTTATAACAAAATTGCCCATATAAACGAAAATTGTTTCTTGACTATTTAGGTAAGCAACTTGCCAAAGAATACATAGAAATGCGAAGAATTCTGCCCTGGAAGATTGGATCAAATCTATAATTAAAAAGAGTTCAAGATGTTAGTTGAACTTCTTGTACATATTTACAAAATGAGGGAAAACGAAAAAGAGGCAGATGTCATATGTGTGAGAGATCAGATAAAAAGTGTGATTCAACGTGTAGGCTGGATGTTAATCTAAATAAACGGGCAACAAGGGTATCAAATTATTTAGCCTGGACAACTGTTAGCTATCCCGAAATGTGAATCGATTTAGATTAATCAATGAATACCCTGGATTTGTTGTCTCATTTTAAACCTAGTAGCTGTGCAGGCGAAGAGCTTTTATAGGGCTCTATTATTCTTTCACGTAACAAGCGCTCAACTTCTGAAACTTCAAATCTTGTCTACTACTGTTGCGTAGTCGAAATCGGAAGACAGTTTGCGAAAAATGGCTTATCACATTTCAGTAATTGGAAAGCCGGTAGGTTTAAAATGTATTCCCTTTGTAATTAATATTGATGAATGGACATCTCTAGATAGGAAATTTTGACCTAAAACAATGTCCGTTAATAAATTAGAAAAGATAATTAGTTTAATATTCTCATATTACTGTCCATTTAAATAAAAATTAAGAAATACCTAGCCATTGCAAAAGACGGTTTGTGAAGAACTTGCCATTCCAACTGATACCGAACTAATAGATTTATCTAACTATCCATACTGATTTCAGAGTAAATTATGAACATTAGCAACCCAAATACATATAAAACTTTTGTATTAGTCGATGTCTAGAAGAACTTTTTACGGATTGCCATTTATCTTAACCACTTGAAGATGAATTTTTAGTTCGAATGAAAGGGTAGAGGTAGTGGCGATTCTAAGTTTTTAAAAGAGAGGGGGCTGTGTAAGGGCAAATGATTTGTTAGATAATATTTGTAATTTTTTAACGCAAAAATGTTCTGCTAACTTCAGATATAGCTCGGTTTTATTTGTATCTAGAAATATTGAAATTTTGTAAAGGGTTTTAAATATATTTTTAAAGTTTTTTCATTTAATTTATCGTTTTACAAGTTGTATTCCCACATAGCCTCAAATGGTCATCCCACTTCAAAAACCTATACCACAAACTATCTTCAACTCTTTTCTCTCTTAGTAATATTATATCTTATAAATGGGGTCTAAGTATTCAACACTCATTTTTTTTATACAAATCGATCATCCTACCTACGCTTGAGTATGGCATTTTTTCATGGGGCCTATCATTAAACTACCCCTCATCACTCACTTATCTAAATAAAATCCCACGCCTTTGCCTCATCACAATGACCAGGGCCTACAAAACCTCCCCTACTAGAATCCTAGAATTCTTCACGAACTGCCTTCCTCTAATCCTTCATCTCAAACAAACTTCTACCAAAAAATATATCATGACACGCATCGAACCAAATTCTTATCTTAAGTCCTTCTATTTCCATAACACTCAAATTACACCCTCTTAAACTTACTACAAATCCTTACTCCAACAATTTTCGTCTTCTCCTAACAACATTTTCATCCAAACCAAAATCAATTCAATACCTTTATTTCACCCTTTCTGACCATTACCTTTCTCTCTTCACAACTGTTTCATCAAATCCATCGCTAAACTTCTAATTACGATCCGCTCAAACTTTACCTCAACTTCATTAAGAATATTCCAGTATAGATCAAAAACCGCAAACAAATCTTCATATGCTTTTGCACTCTTCAAAGGCCGTTCTCCATTCCCTGTTTACTCAAAAACGTCTGCCATTGATGCCTCTCTTCCAATATATAGTGGTGAATGCTATGCCCTTCTACATGCTTCCGATTACATAAGCCAAAATAAGTTTTCCTTTAGACATTACAACACACTACACTTCTTTACAGACTCACAAAACATCATCAAAGACCTATGCCTCAAACACAACATCCCATTCTTAACATACACCCTTGTTTCTAAACTCACCTACTTATCAAATTACTTTGAAATACACCTCTACTGGTTCCCAGCTCACTCAAACATTCTAGAAAACACTTATGTAGATAAGCTAGCTAAAAAAGTACCCCCAAATACACCTTACATCCCGATTACCTCATTTCCCCTAGAAACCTATACCCCTCTACTTAGATCTAACACTCAATACCTTAGACAAGAACTCATCCAATCCTCACCCTTCATTTTCTTCCAACATATAAATAATCCAAACCAAATTCTTGACATTTGGTCAAAAATGAAATTCTTCCCACTACGACCGCTAATCAGATGGCTAACCGGACACTGCCCCTGCAACTCCTATCTCTACAGTATTAAAAAATCATCAAGCAATCACTTCAAAAAAACACTTCATCATCTTCTACTCTCCTGCTGCCACTACAACCACGCAAGAACTTCATTTCTTTCACTATCCGTCAAAACTCTCAATCGCCCACCATCTAATTTCTTCGAATACCCGAACTTTCTCAATGCGCTAAACTCTCTCATTATCTTCATAGTGTCAAATTTGCAATTTCCGAACCCAGAGACTTCTTATACCACATAAACACACATTAAAAAAAAATCTATAAAAATAACTACACTATTTTCTTTTATTTAAGACCTATATTCTTTAACACCAACCGACTACTTTTGCTCAATCAATAATCTTTCAACTACCACCTCAAAAATCCAGCATTTTACACTTCAAACTCCCTCAACAACTAACCAATTTCTCAAAAGTCCCTCAGTCCTAATCAATTCACAAGCCAAATCAATACACTTCTTTCGAACTTCAACTTTATACCTCAAGCATTTCGCAAGCATAGGGAGAAATCCGATAGTGCTTAGATATTTCTTCCTACCTACCTACCTACCTACATAGCTTTGTTCAAATAAAACTGAAATTCACAAAATTTTGAAGTTCCTTGTAATGAAAATTAGTGAAGTATAATAAGACGATTATTGAGATGACTATCAAATTCGTCAACAAAATTTTTTAAATCAATTTTTTCAGCAAGTTTTTTTTCAATAGAAAGTATTGCAATATCCCTTAATCTTGTTGTTATATATTTCAATTGCCACCTTAATGTACTAAATGTGTTACTTAATTAATGCCTTATTCTCTGCTATTATTTCGTTCAATTATCACTCAAGGCACATTCAATTATATATACACACACACACATATATATATATGTGCAAATTCAATATTGTATTGAAGCAGTAATTTAAGTTGTTAAATAAAATTGCTTTTATTTTACCACAATTTTAACAACTTAATTATTTCCTTGCCTACATGTCTCTGCGTCCCTTCAGACCGTTGCTCAGAAGTTAAGAATTACCTAACTAGTCCTTGTAAGTTGGACTTGGATCCTGATCATCAAGATGCAAGAGAACAATACGACCATTGGAAAAAAACTATGGAGATGTTCTTCCAACTCCATAAAGTTTCTGAATAAGCCAAGCTGTATGTTCTGACTTCTCATGTGAGCACAAGGATATTCCAATACTTCTGCCATGTAACTACTTATGAAGGTTCTATTCTCTCTTTTGACAAAGTGTTTGTTAAGAAATGTAATCGCATGGCTTCAAGGTATCGTCTCTTCACGAGAAATCAAAAGCCAGGAGAGTCCCTCAACTCTTTTATACAAAGCCTGAACCAGTTATCTCATGATTGCAAGTTTGCGAATAAATCTGCAGAGGAAAACAGGCAAGAAGCCATGTGTGTTGCATTGATACATGGACTATCTTCTTCATATCAGAACACGCATCTTAGAAAAAGAAGACGTCTCCCTAAAAGAGGCTTCTGATATTGCTGTTGCGCTAACCATGGCTGAAGAAGAAGCTGTCCAGTTTCAAAACACTACTTCTTTGAAAACCATTGTTCCTGCAAATGAAGATTTGTCTACTTCTGACGATGATAAATGTGCTTCAGTAGTACGTAAATGTTTTTTCTGTGATTTACGTTGGCATCCTTGAAATAGATGTCCAGCTCATATTCTATCTGTAACTTCTGCAACAAAAAAGGCCATTTCGCAAAAGTTTGTAGGTTCAAACTTCAAAGCAAAGAAAAATTCAAGTACAAATCTTCTGATCCATCAATTGCGTCGTGTAATTTTAACTCTTCAAACCGGACTTCAGCTGTTGATTCATTGAAAATTAACCACGTCAACACTAAGGTTCTAATTGATACTGGGTCTTCCATCTAACAGTTTTATTCATCCTAATGTTGTTAAAAGGCATAATTTGAAACTCCATCCATGTTCTTTTTCTGTGGGCTTAGCTTCAACGTCACAAACCGTGAAGGCATCCGGGTATATTTACATTGACTTCTATTTAAATGATTCTTTTTATAAAAACATCAAGTTGATTGTTCTTCCTAACCTAATAACGGATGTCGTTTTAGGGCACGATTTTCAATCATTTCATTCTAAAGTCATCTTCAGCTTCAACGGTGATAGACCAGCGCTAGAAGTTTGTGCACTAAGCGTTTTTAATGGGAGTCCGCTTTCTCTTTTCAATAACTTGTCCCCTAATTGCCACCATATTTCAACCAAATCTCGTAGGTATAGCAGGAATGACGCTGATTTTATCAAGAGCGAAATTAAAAGAATGTTGGCTGAAAATATAATAGAACCATCACATAGTCCTTGGAGAGCTCAGGTTCTTGTTGTAAAATCCGAAAAACGTATGGTAGTCGACTATTCTGACACTATAAATAGGTTTACTCTGTAGACAGCTACCCTTTACCTAATATTAACGATTTAATACAATCTATCTCCAATTTCAGAGTATTCAGCGCTATTGATTTACAATCGGCTTACCACCAAATCCCCATTAAAAAGGAAGAAAGACTATACACCGCTTTCCAGGCTAATAATGCTCTTTACCAATTCAAACGTATTCCTTTCGGCTTGACAAACGGTGTTGCACGTTTTCAAAGAATTATAGATAATATTTTAAAAGAGGAACACCTGGAAGACACTTTTGCGTACTTAGAGAATATAACAGTTTGCGGAATCGATCAAAAGCAGCACGACAGAAACTTGAATAGACTTTTTGAAGCCGCCTCAAAATTTAATCTTACTTTTAACAAGTCTAAATGTGTATTTAATACTCATTCTTTGACGTTCCTCGGCAGCCTCATAAAAAACGGAGAAATAAGACCTGATCCAGCGCGACTTCAGCCTCTTAAAGATTTGAAGATTCCTAAGACATCTAAAGAAGTGGAACAGGTAAAAGGATTATTTAGTTATTACTCGAAGTGGATTCCAAAGTTTTCTGATTTGATTGCCCCACTCTGCTCATCAAACATCCCTTTAGACGATTCGGCTATTTTAGCTTTAAAGGAAATTAAAGAAAAGATACACCAATCAATTACAATTTTTGAAGTCGAGACTGAGGCAAGCGATAAAGCCATCTCTGCTGTTCTTCATTAAGAAGGTCGTCCAGTTGCTTTCTTCTCCAAAACATTCAGACAAAGTGAAAGAAATTATCCAATCATAGAAAAAGAAGCTCTCGCCATCATAGAAAGTTTGAAACACTGCAGGCATTTTCTTGTGGGAAAGTTCTTTGTTATACGCACGGATCAAAAGTCTATTTCTTTTATGCTTCATCAAAGACACAGCAACAAAATCAAAAACGAGAAGATAATGAGATGGAGGTTAGAACTCTAAAATTACTATTTTGAGATACAGCATAAACCTGATAAGCTTAATACTGTCGCAGACGCTTTTTGGCGATTAAGTTTTCTTAAATTCGGTTTTGCTTCAACAATGAACCTTCATGACCTACTTTCTAGATTGGCACACCCATGCGTAACTCGTTTATTAGCTTTTGTAAGAAATAGAAACTTACCTTTTTCTGTTGAAGAAGTAAGAAAAGTTTGTAATGAGTGTTCTACTTGTAGACTTGTCAAATCAAACTTTGTTAAAATAAACGAAAAAGTAATTAAAGCAACTCAACCGTGGGAACCTTTAAACTTGGATTTTAAAGGACCTCTACCCAGCGTTACACGTAATAAATATATTTTAGTAATTATAGATGAATTCACTCGTTTTTCATTTGCACTTCCTTGCACTGAGACTTGGTCTTCAACTTTGATATCACTTTTAACTTCACTATTTTCTCGTTTGGTCTACCAAAATACGTTCATTCGGATAGGGGCAGTGGTTTTATGAGTTATGAATTTCGCAATTATTTGAAAAGCCAAAACATCGTTCCCAGTAGAACAACTCCTTACAGCCCAACTGGAAATGGACAAGCAGAACGATTTGTTGGCACTATTTGGAAATCTGTTCTTCTAACTCTCAAGTCCAAAAACCAAGAAGTTCGTAATTGGGAAAGTGCCTTGCAATACGCCTTAAATGCTTTAAGGACATTAATCTCAACTTCTACCAATGCCTCACCTCATGAATTGATGTTCAATTTCCAGCGAAAGACTTCTACATGCACCTCTATGCCCCAATTTCTCTTGTCTCCTGGAAAAGCATTGCTAAAAAGGTTCTCCTCCAATAAATACGCTAATAATAATAATTTATTGGAAGTGGAAGTCCTGGATGCGAACCACCTCTACGCACACGTTAAATATCCTCTAGCTCCTGCTCAGTTAAATCGCTCTATTGGTTCTAACAATTCATCTCCTTCCACTACTCCTGGTAGCGACTACTTGGATAAGAACCCTCAAGGCATAAAAGTCAACGATTCACCTCTATCACCATATGATGAGACAATTTCTCTGGAATGCTCCGTTCCTCACCCTGAAACAGAAGATAAGAATAATACTGAAGATAATCCTATACTAAGAAGGTCTTCAAGAATCAGGAAACCTGTCAACAGATGCACTCCCCCATAATGGTTTTGAAAATGGTATTTCATGGTGTAAGTCATTTAGATTTACAGAGTGTTAAAGCATATGCGTTCAAACTATCTTCAGACAAAAATGCCTCTACTCCAGGACAAAGTGTAGAAATACGACGTAAAATCTCACTGGATTCTTCAGGAAATACACCATCTATTCAGTTATTAAATAATCAAGAATATCAAAAAAAGTTGAAGATTCCTTTGTTCGGAGAGGCCCAATTTAGTGCTAATTTCTTTATTGGAGTAATATTCACTCAAATCTGAACATCCGATATCAATAATATCTTGGCGAAGTGACAAAATTAAGTTGAGGACTTTTCCATGAATGTCAGAAAAAATACAGTAAGCAAACAAACTCTGCATCAATTTGCGCAAGCAAACTGCGAGCAGTTACAGCTCGAGCACCAATGTCATCTGAAGAAATTTCATTCAAAATTTTAATTATGCATTCTAGGCGCTGAAGAGCATTATTGCAACAAGTTGCTCGATCGTGTGTCACTCCGATGCTGGAGTTCTTTTATTTGTTTTCACGAAAAGACCTCTTTCTGAATAAAACGAAATTTTTCATGTATTACTGGGCTACCAACAAAAATATAAAGTTGTTCCAACAAACTGAAAAATAATTAGCTTGAGTCACGTTTCTTGCAGAGTTTATAAGCACTAAATTAAGTCGATGTCCATAACAGTGAATATAAAAAGAGCTTTATCACGAATTCGTTTAACTTCACCTCTCATAACTGATGCTCCATCAAATCCTAGGCCTACAAGAGAAGATTTGTAATGCAAACCCAAACCGTCTAAGCTTTTCAAGATTATATTTGAAATAGATTCAGCGTCTAACAATATCATTTGAGTAAAAGAGGTAAAGAATTCTTGTAAAACTATTAGATATTTCATCAAAAAATCTCTCAACTGAAGCCAAATCCTCTCCTTAGCTAACATCTTTAGCTTCATAAGATTGAATCGAAAAATAAACACATGATTTTATTTTGTCTGATATTTCTTCTCTCACCATGCAGGCAAGAGTACTGATTATTTCATTTTGTATGGCGGAACTAGTATACTTTTCATTTTTTGGACCGTATTTAACCCTATTAGCAATATAATGGGATCATATTTAGCAGAAAATTGCAAGAATTTGCGAGCATTTCCTGGATTTAGTTGATCATCGCCTTCTCTGTGCCCGCGTTGTAAAATTTCTTGCGTAATTTCACCAACAGTCCTTATATAATGACGATTTTCTTTAAATTTTATATAAAATTTTTTTTTTGATATATTTATTTTCGTTTTCCGAATTTACAAGTTTAGTTTACAGCAACTGATATAGTTTCTGCTTCACAGAAAGATTTTATTTTTTGAATGATCTTTTTGAGTACGAAAAGAAAAATCGAAAATTTAAAAAAATAGAGTAAGTACCTCACTAACCAAGTTTTCAAACCATTTATGGTATTTGAGTGATGAATTGGTTGTTTTCGCTTAATTTGATCCATTAATTTGTTTCAATAAAAAAAGTAATAGTAGAGGCTATGGAAAAAATGATGCAAGTGAGCAAAGTTCTAACAAGCGATGTGTTTTTTCGTTAGAAAATCTAATTAATTCATCAAGAAAATCTTTTACATTTTTTAATATTTGAACCAAAAACGTAGAAAACAATGAAAGTTATGGATTAGCATTAAAAAAATCGAAGGTCTAAAGTGTGTTAACGATTGTGCTGAAAGAAATATAGCTCTTATCGAAGAGTAAAACTCTTCACTAACTAAAGATGAAGAACAAATGCAATAGTATCTTCTGCAAATTGTTGAAAACCAAATATCCCAATTCAAATAAATCAACAATTACAAATTAATATATGTTAATAAAATATTGTAGTTTATATGTAAAGACAAGGGTACCCTGATGTTTTCATCGAGTAGGCACAAATGCACCGTTTGTAAGTCGCTCGAAACTGGATTCGAACCCGAGACTTATTTTTTGAGAAAATGTTCGGCAAAGTAAAAGAAAAATGATATATAATGAAATAAAAAATGCCTATATCTTTGAGTTTAGTTATCTATAGCAAGAATGGCTTACAAAATGGTTTACTTGAGAATTGTAAGTGCAATGAAAACTATGAACAAAATATTTTGAAGCGCGATGCATCTTCAATACTTATTATCTTAATACGCGATAATACTTGAGCGGTTTTGCTTTACAAGAGAAATAACAGTTTAATTTTATTTATGAAAAGGTTTAAATCAAAAACATAAATCCATTAGTTTAAAATAATACCAATAATAAAATAACAAATGTAACACAAGTACACGTAATTCGAGCAGAAGATGATGAAGTACCTAAGAAGTTAAAAAATTTGGATTAAAATGATCTGGAACAGCACGGCCCTCGTTTGGATGGAGGGGGTGATAACAAGGAAAAGCAGAAGTTAAATTATAGTTATATTTATTCTTGTTTGAATAGGAATGAGAATTTACAAAGTCAAAAAGTGAATGTCTTCGTCCTCACAGAAGTGAGAGATATGAGTGCATCAGTTTGGGGTGCGGAAGTCGAGGTGGCTGCTTCTGGTGTTGGGCGTGGAAGGGAGCTGTTGCTGAGGGGGGAATCCCTTGGCGGAGGTGTGTAGAAAGGTGGGGTTGGCAGCGCTGTGCTCGTGGGAGGGCGAGAAGTAGAAGTCGTGTAGGGAGGCGGAGGTGTTGCTGGGGGTGTGCGGGAGCGGCGCGGACGCGTCGGGGGAGAGGGAGAAGAAGCGCTGCTTATGGCGCAGGGCATCGTCCACGCCCGAGAAGTTCTTCTTCACGCCCGCAGCCAAAAGAGACTGGTACTTGCTGAGATAGGCCAAACCAGCTAAACACATTCAACGCACATTAGAGCTTGCAAGACAGGGGAGAAGCCTTTCTTTTCTTAATTTATTCGCTACGCCACCAAGGCAACCATGTTTTAGCCCTCATGCAAAAAGTCATTTGCAAAGAGTGAGAAACACATCCTTAGTAGCGTGCAACATTAGACATGAATTTCAAAAAATATCTTGATTAGTTGGCATTTAAACTGAATTTTGTCAAAGCTCATACGCACACATTTCTTCCTACCCTAAATAAATTAGCGAGGGCGCCCGCATTGCAAATAAATGGCAACGATGAAATGCATTTCTAAGTTGCTTTTATCGCGATTCAGTCTCCGTCTACAAAATCTTGCAAAAGTACGAAAAAAGGAGGTTGATGGAAAATTTGGTACGTTCAAAATTTAATAAATAAACATATAAGGAAGAAATAGAGCATCACCACATATGCAGTGACACCACTCTTCAAAATTAAGTAGGCGTGCCAAAGTCTTTTTTGTCAATATACACTTCCAAATCTACTACAAAATCTGACTTCTATTCATTGTGTGCTCTAAAGTGTTTCTTTCCAGATTTCGAAGCATCTCGCCCAAATAAGCGACAACTTTTGCTCCGGCAATACATTTGTTCCCCATATCTATAAATGCTTCATTCGATCGTTTAAAAAGTAAAATTTATTTTATTTGCTTTTTATCGTTAAAAATGCATTAATCTTGGAATGGTTTAGTTGCATTTTTGAACCTTCTTATAAATACAATTAACATCCTTTCGATCAAAAAATATGTATTTCTAACCCTAACCCTAAACAAGATTAATCTTTTGTCACAACAAAAAGCGTCAGAATTTCTAGGTTAACTTTTAATCGCATAAAGTAAAAAGATGTATTACACTAAATAAGGATATACTAAATAATAATAATAAGCCCAGGTTTTATCTCCTTAAAAAGTGCACTCTTTAGGTATTTACTTTTTAGTAGGATATAAAATCACAAAATCAAAACTTAATTTAGCTCGGAAATTACAGGAAAAAGAAAAATTCAGGACGCTTTGTCACTCACTACAAATCAGGCTAAATAAAATAAATAATTAGCCTTTGGCGAGCCTGCTTAATAGAAAAGTCAATTTTATCACACGAACCAAAAGCGGAGTTTGATGTTTGCATCATTGCTGGCGTAAGGACTCCCGCCGTGAAAGCCTTAAAATTGTCGCAGGGACACGAGATGTATTAAATATGATCCATCAACAGCAGGCGATTAAACAAAGCATGGATTTCTTGGAAAAGTTGGTGTAGCAATTTGATTCTAGGAGCATGTTTTTCTTAATTTTCACATCAAAACATTTTTGCGTCCTAAATAACAGGAACGCGATTTCATTCTGGTGAGAGATAATTTTGAATTTATTTCTATCTTCTTCAACAACTTTCTGCACATAAAGTCAGAGTTAGATCATTTAAACAGATTGAATATAAATAACAGACTTTATGAAGGAAAAGAAAAACTATAAAATAAAAAGAAATAACTTACGCATTTGATGATTTGAAGAACCGTTTCTTGTGAAGGGGGAGAAAGATGAAGAAGAGATGTTGTAGTTTTGTGTCTCGAATATGGGGTGGTGCTGATGAAGGTGATTATTTTGAGTGCTATTGCTTATTATTTGGTTGAAATGAGTGTTTTTGCTGTGTACTAGTTTGGACGACGTGACGGTGTTAGGCTTGAAAGCATTCCCCATTTTAGGATTGGTGTAGTTGTTGTTGTTGCTGTTAAGCAGGTGATAGGGAGTGGAAGATGCGTTTCTTTGAGAACTTCGGAGAAAAGGAAAGGATGAGGAAGAGTAAAAAGAAGGGGGCTGCTGTTGCTGCATTATCGTGGTTGTGGAGGGCACAGAAGATACCAAAAATGCAGGCGGCGTAAAAGGGCCATTTTCTGCTTCTATCAACTCCGCCAAAGCTTTATTGGATTCATTCCACGGATCGAAACCTGAAAAAACACTTGCATAACTGCCACGCGTTAGGAATCACATGCGGAATTCACCGCATACTCGACACTCTGTAACGAAAGTCGTAACCTGTTTAAAATAGCGTTTTCTTAGTGAATAAGCACGGCCTGCAAATATATCCTAGGCGTTTGCAGCCAGGATCCAGTAGTACATCGCCGAGAATGAATAAAATTATAAAAGAATAAATTGATAACTAATCTATTTTCAATCTATACCAGGGTTTAAAATACCTCGTTAAAGCCTTGGCGATAGAACAAAAACATTTCAACTTCATTACTCACATGCACTAAATAGAGCCTCTTGGTTTGTTGAGTGCTTCAATAGAATAAGTTAAGGCACCAACACCATGGTAGCGTAATCTTGGAATGAAGTTAAAACCAAAGAATGACTTAGACAAAATAAATGCTTAGAACATTTTTCAATAAAATGTGAAAAATAGGAGATAATAAAAAAGAGACACCTTACCTAAATCATCTTCCATTTGTTTCTGTGTAGGACCAAAGCCAAAGGCTTGTTGCCAATCTGGAGGAGACGTCAGATTAATGTTTGCATCTTTTTGTGGTGGAGAATGGAGTAGCGTGTGATCGGAGACTGAACAAGCTATAAAAAAAAGCGTGGTGAGGTGGAGGAGGAAGAATGGGCAAAATTGCTACTTTGGGCAAAGGAAGGGGAGGATGGGGCGTTCTCGAGGAAGTCGCAGGGGGTTGAGGCAGGGGGAGGCGTGGGCGAGGAAAAGGCAGAGCCATTTTCGCGGGAGGGAGGCAAATGCTGCTGAATGAGGAACTGGTTGGAGAAGGCAGACATGATGTCGTCGGAGCAACTGAAGAGACTGCTCTCGACCAAGTTTTCGCTGTTGTCGTTGAAATCGTGGTTTTGACTCAACGCCACTTGGATAGAGGAAAAGGGGGGAGGAGAGATGTGATGAAGCTGCTCCTCCTTTTTGCTGGAGTATGAAGAAAACTTACTCACTGCATCATCATCACTCTCATCTTGGTCGTCTTCGTCGTCTTCTTGACTGGGCGTAGGGATTGTATTATTAGTGTCACTTGCGCCGCATGTGACGTCATCGACATATTCATTTGTGCCGAGTGAGTTGTGCTTCTGATGGCGGGAGTTTTGTTGAGAGGAGGAGTGGTGTTGGTTGCTGCTGCGATGACTGTTTTGATTGGATGCTTTGAAGGGTGACACTTCGTCTGAGCTATGTTGGTAGGGGTGGTGGATGCTTACTGAAGAGGAGTTCTTTTTACTGGGGTTGTTGTTATCTAAGTTTGTGATTTCTGAAGAAAAACTTTCAAAAGGCATGTGGTTGATAGTGGTGTTGTTGTAATTATAGGATGCTGATGAGAGAGGAGAAGGCACCGCCAAAAATGAATTTGAGTCTAAGACAAAAAAGAGGAAATAAGTCCCATCCTAAACATAGCGTTTGTAGCGATGTAATGAAAGTGCAAACACAATCGTTAAGGAATTAAATACGGAATATAGAGCCAAATTTTCAAGAGAGAATCGCCTAACCTACACATCATTTTGTAAAACGGTACAACAAGAAAAATCACAACAAGGAATAAAGGAAGGTCGGGTGAGGCTGGAAGGAAAAATAACATCACTGGACATCATTTTTTTTTATGAAAAACGAAAAACAGAATAAAGCGTTTTTTCAGCTTAAAATGTAGAAGCGTATTTTTACTCTACTAATAATTGTTGATATTTGAAAGCACAATCATGTTTACAATGAGGAAGAATTTGATTATTTAGCTCATCTTACGTTTTCAAAATTCCTTGGTGTCCTGCTTCTATCATGTCAAGTTTAGATACTTTTTAAATCTTCACAAAGTAGAAAAAAAGAATTTTAGAGATTCTGACTATTTTCTGAAAATTGAACTAATGCTGGCATACCTCCTAAGCTTACAGTTGAAAAGTTAGAAGTAATTTTTTATGCATGGAAAGCTTTACGAAAATAGAAAGATCAGAAAACTTCTGGACATGGGCTTAAAATGGATTGAAAGACTTGATGGAAGACCTTTCAAACCTTGTTCGTGCGAATGCATAAACAATGATGACAATTTTACAAGACAAAGAATTTCTTCTTCCTCAGAGACAAAAAGATCAATTTGTAGAGTTGAAAACTTTAAATAAAAGAGTAACGATTAATATTATATCTCGGCCTAGGATAGATATAAAATATCTTAAAAGAATGCCACTTATGTTTATAATGAAGAGGTCTTCAGTCTAAATCGCGTTAGTGCTTTAAATAGAAATAGATTTCCATTCAGCGAGCAAGAGCAGAGAAGCGAGCCTGAGGAGCAAACAATCTTCGATCTGAATTACTATTACGGTTCCATTAACGCTTCACTGAGAACGTGAGATCTAACATTCCATTATTCGCTTTCCAAAACTTGTGTTCCTAAATTAGTATCAAGAAGTGGAAAAGAAGAAGAATCAGCAATAATGCAACGTTAAAAGAATGGCATGAAGATGAAATAGTAGAATCGCGCTTTGATACGAAAGAATCAAGCCCTGGCAAGCATTCATGTGCATGCACTTCATTAGAACAGAGATCTCCTGCATTAGAATTGATCTTTGGAGCGGAACTTTACACATCATTAAGTAAATTGAGTGGAGCTGAGATTTTGATGCTCAAAAGTTTTAAAAATCAGTGCTCAATGATTCATCATAAAAGCTTTTTGGTGGATTCTACAGAATCTACTCTTGAATGATCAGTCGCACCCTTCGCGGAGACACACTCAGAAATAAAAGAACCGGAAATGATTATTGAGAATAGCTTGAGCTATGAAGTATATTTCTTAGGGTGTTCCAGCGCGATGAGTTCGTTTTCAAACAGGGCATTTATGCTATAATAACGTGGTTATTTCATGAACAACTTGAAATGGATACTGCAGAGGAAGAGAGCCTTTCTGTTCTAAAGCTGGGACGTCAGCGTCTAATGCTATTCAAGCTTCAAAAGACGTATTGCCAAGTCTAGCAAATTTTGTAACAATAAAGGTCTTATGCAGTTATAGTCAAACGAACTTTGCTTGAAATTTCAGAAACAAAAGTTTGAAATAACCTTGAAGTTGTCCCGAAAGTTTACCCGTGGATTGATATAATATATTAGGATTTTGGCAAAGCAGCGGAGACACCAATAATAGGCTCTGAAATTGAGATGTTCCATACAACATTGTGTTAATATTTGAATAAATATTTATTGTAGCAACTGATAAGTATATATATTTAAATGCATATATAAAAATATGGCTGAAACAGATTAGCCTTTTATTTTTACTGGCAATAAAAATTGGTTTATTCCTTCAAGCTCATTAAATAATACCGCTAGTCAGTGATCATTTAAGTGATTTCATTTTCAATGTTTTCTTGGTATATGGTAATAAAATCTGTAATAGTCATGCTTTAGAAGTTTCTGAAGATTGGCCAAAAATTATGATAAGTTGTCTCCTGTGTCCAACATCTCGAGGTTTTGCAAAATATCAAATCAAAGCATGTGACAGATGAATTATTGAAAACTCAATATAACAAATTGGTTAACATCTTTTAAAGCATCCTATATTTTCTTCGACAAAAAAATATTCCAAAGATTATATCCTTTAGGAATGGCAATCTAGTCAAATAAAAATTAACAAGTTCCTGCGAGTATTTTTAACAAAAACCTAGTTAAAATAAAAAATAAGAAAAGTTTTAACAAAAACCTAAATGTCCCGTTATGAATTTTACAAGAAAAATTCAACTTTTGTAAATTCTAGCTTATTTACGCTAAACAATGTAAATATCTTTCATAGGATATATATTAAAAACCTTCTTAATTATATTTTTTTAAAAGTTTATAATTCATGCGTACATCCATAAATACAAATAAAGATTTGGCGTGTTGTAAAAACCAACAACTCTAAGACTAAGTTTCCACTTATCCTATTCGATATCACTAAAACAATTAAGCGCTACTACCCTAACCTTGAGTCCTCTTCTTTGGCTAAGTTTAAAAATCTGTTCACTTCTTCCTTGTTTATTCTAGTAATCCTCATCCATCTTTTCATTATGTATTTTGTATATTTACAATCCTCCATTTGTCTACTTCTCTGCTTATATATTTTTATAAACATATGCATATATAAATGCATGATCACTGATATTATATCATCAAATTTTATCATATACATAGGTTCAATTATTTCCCATGTATAAATTATGCAATCTAACTCTGAGCATTGAATCTCCTTGAAAGATCCTGCTCTCGATGGAGTTGCTTTCCCGATCATTTTTTATCTCTAGTAATGGCAAGCACGTTTTATTTTTCCTTTTTTATATATTAAAAAATTCATCTTCATTAGAGGGTGCCAATAATGTTTTGTATTTTTAAAATATCCTTTCACACTCTATAAGTATTAAATCATAGCTAATAAATTAACAGTGGCACCGGTTTCAAAATGTTGACACCTACCAAAAATTGTTAAAATGATAGAAGTATATTTAACAGATTTTTTGATTAAAATTTGTTAATATCATATTTGGTAACGGGATAATATTTTGTATGCAAGTATCTCATTTTTTAATTAAAAAATTAATATAAAATGAAGGAAAGCATTTAATTTATATTCAAATAAATGGTCATATGGGTTTTTTCGTAGTTTTAGGAAAAGTTATTATATGATTTTCAATAACCTGTAGCAAGTACTGTTTTTGCGCTTCTTGTTTAGCGATAACACCATTAAAATTCCGAACAAGGGCTATTCTATGTTCGCTGCATTATTTACCACATTAAGGCTTGTGAGAAAATCGTTTGCTAATTTAAAACTATCATAATTTCACTCTTTTCTGGTCTATTTAAAAAGCGTGGTGATACTTTTATTAAATTAAAAAACTTTATGGAATTGCTTGAAACTAAATACAAGGTTGTTTTCGTTTCAATATCTTCTTCATTTAAATTGGGATCAGCAAAACTATTGGCAAGACAACCCTTATCTTTTGTATTTTAAAGTAAGTGAACAAAATTTAGTTTTTCTTTCTTACTCAATCTTGAATCAAACACTACAAGAACATCCTTTAGATCCCAAAGATGACGACTCAAGACTCTTAAAGCAAGTGTGGAATTTGAAATTATTTTGTATTTTTCAAACATTGTAGATTTTTTAGTGACGCAAAGTGTGTACAAAGAAATACAAACCTAGGTCTAATTAATTAACAACAAATGCATTGCTTTCTTTTATTGCTTCATGTTGTTTTTATGCTAACTTTAATTGTGGTCTAAACAAATAGACTTAATAAATAAGACCATTATCCGTATTGTTTACGCTTCTGGTACTCCAAGAAATAATACATCATTTGAGCAATTAGTATGGTTCTCTAACAAAAATCACTATATTTCTGTACTCATCTATAACAAAAATTTATGCTATTTCATCCGCTGTTAAACACTCTGGAAGAGATGTCTTTATACTTTACCACAATTTATAAATTCGCTCAAAAAATTATTATTTGGGATACCTGGGTTTTTATTAATGTGAAAACATGATTTAGAATCAGTTCTCGAATATGAAGCCAACGGGCGAGCGAAAACAATTTTCGATGATGTTTTTTCCAATTAAAGTGGAAGTTCCACAATTTTTGCCGCCTTATTACTTGTATCAAGTAGAAAAACTGAATAAAAATTATATAAATATTTTTTGTTATTAATCGATTATTGCAACAGTCATTTGATTGGTTTAACTAAGAAAGAAATTAAAAAATAGAGATGCTTCAAAATGCATGTGCCATGGATAAACTTGCCATTAAAAAAATGAAAGTGTTTATACTGGTTTGAAAGATTTAAATTGGCTCGAAATTGAAAAGAGAATTGTATTCAAAGTACAAATGCTTATATGATTCACAACATGCAAACTTGGCAAAACACCAGAAAATTCAAAGTTATGTTAACTTGATCCTTCCTACCTGATGTTTCGAAAAAAGAAGAACAAAGCCTGCTTTGTTATACGGGCCAAAATTTTGAAATGCGTTGTGGTTTTTGACACATCAGTGTTCATTCATCTCGATTGGTAACGATATTAAGGATAAAATGTGTAAATTTTTAAATGACAACGTAAACGTCACTCTTAATAACAATTAAAATTTCGCTTTTTTCTAGATCGAGGTAAGAAAGAAAACCATTTGACGCGAAATTTATATAAGAAATATCAAGGTTCACTTAACAGAGCTTCGATTTGAGTTCAGAACTCTAAAACCAAGGAAGGCGGGGAGCCAAAGAATTTGCCAACAAACATTAAAATTATGGCTCGTGTGTCTGGCTCCGGGTAATTTTATTTAGAATCTTGATCTTAAGGTAGATAGAAGAATCCTATTTAAACCGTAAATGAATATAAAATAAGTATTTCATTTTTGTAGGTTGCTCCATTAAAACCTGTCTTGCCTGAAGTAGTTATATAAATCTAGTTTTTCTGGATATATATTATATAGGAAGTATAGCTCCAATCAATTTTTTTATAAAAAAAAGCTGAAGGAGCGAAGCCAGGTAAAAAAATGTTTGTTGCGGAGCGACAATTATTTTCTGGCTCCAAAACACGCCTAAACAAACATCACAGAAAGAAGTTTTATATTGACCTACCTGAATTATTTTTAATGTAAGAAAATTCTATGCTACAAAAAACAATATTGAATTCAATCAAATTTGAAAGCAACGCCAAAAATGTTATATTAACGTTAACTGAGCCTAAATAGTGAAAGTAGTCAATTTTCGAAAAAAGGTCATTTTTAGCAACGGGAAGTGTAAAAATACAACAAAGTTTGGCAAAACACTGACAAAGTTGCTAAAGTGAAAAATGAATATATTGACCTGCAATGACACTTAAAATGAAAAAGATCTCTTTAATTTTTAATACGCCGTTTTGTTATCTAAAAGTATAGGAATACTTTATTACACAATTGATGTTTGTACAGCGTAAATACTCGAAGTTAATTTAGCGTTTTTGCTTGGAACAAAAAAATGTTAAAGTGGGTTCAAGATCATTTAAAAAAGTTAGCTTCTCCAAAACTTCAAGGGTACGGCTTTTCAGTCAATGTTTCCCTAGCGATCCTAATCCTTGATTGGCGTTGAACATGGCGAACAAGAAGAGTGCTGGAGCAGTGCAGCACCACTTCCATCGTTGCAAAAGTAAGAGGGCAGTTGTGACAACGTCTGTTCGAAAAAGCAGGAAATGCACTCACTTAATGTGGAGAGATTGCTGTTGTCGCTTTTGGCGGAGAAGCTTCTGCTGGAAAAGAGAATTAAAGAGGAAGGAAGGAAGGCGAAAGGGGCGTACCTGGGAGTGGCGATGGCGAGCGAGGAGACGGATTCGAGGAGCTTGCTCTCGTACTCCTGGTGCTTGCCGGCCTGCATGTCCTCCTTGGTGAAAGAGGCGCCCTCCTCCCCCATCTCGTGCAGGTACATGCAGTCCTGCTTTGGGCAGACCGTGCCCTTGAGGAAGTGGGAGCAGTACTTGGTAGTGCCCAGCGAGGCCTTGATCGTGCGTCCCTCGAGCGCGTTGTGCGTGTTGATGTACTGGATGGCGCGCAGCGCGTCCTCCGTCCGCATGTACGTGATGTACGCAGACGCCGTTGGCCCCTAAACAAAGCATGCATTCAGCGAGCAAGGAAGGAGTGCACGAGCATCGCTTACGCTGGAGCCGACGTATGACGTACTCGTGTTCGTCACGATTTTACGAATTTTTCCGAATCTGCCGAAGTATTCCTGTTTCTTCAAAATGTCCACTTCTGCTAAGCGCTGTGGAAGACCAATCACAAAAACCAAATTCTTTTGTAAAACTCTAAAGCGTGAAAAGTCTCAATACTTTGCAAAAGTCAATTTGAAAGAATTCATTTACCTGACCTGTTGAAGTAGTTTGCGATTTTCTGAAACTTTTTGTTTCTTTTGTATGTCTTTTTTCCTTTTGTCATTTTTTATTTTTTGAAGTCTGAAAAAGAAAAGATATTAGGGTGTCTAATTATAAAAAATCTAAATTACTCTTCTACGGTCAGAGGCTTATACTCTGCAGGATCTTCTGGATATTGCTAGAAGAAAGGTAAATATTTAGGTTAATATTTAAAAAGCGTAAAAATCACAACAATTTAAGCATATTTTCACAAATTCGGCGTGTTTATAATTTTACTAATTTTCATCACATAATCCTATCTTCAAGCCAGTTCTACTTTAAGCGCATCCTAAATAAAGGGCGCATTCTATTAGACAAACTCGATGTATATGCTCAACAGTAAAAACGATGTAATCCGCCTTGTAGACTTGCCTACTTTGAATCACACTAAATATAGCCTAAAAGTTGGCCTCCAACTCGTACATTATGCGCCAAGTTGTTTCAAATAATGAAAAGGGAACAGTGCAAACCGTGTCGTACGCATTCATAATTTTCATACAAGCCTAATCATGAAATAAGTAAATCGAAATGGCATTGATGAATCGTTGAAATAAATGCCTTTAAACTTCACAGCTTAAAAATAGGTGCCCACTCTCTGATATTTCAAAGGGATTTTTGAAATATGGCATTTTGGAAAATATGCCCAATCAGGAAGAATGGGCTTTGCTTACGCCAGATTTCACAACTTTGCCCTCTAGTGTAATTGTCGCAGTAAGAAGTCATTTGCAAAAGGACACTTGCTAACAAGAGTGCGAAACTCTTTAACCTGAAGAAGAACCTCTAAAAAGTCGATCCAGAATTGGGCAGTAAGGGTTTGGCCTGCTTCAAAATGAAGGAACACCAGCTCAAGCAATCGAGATTCTCTTCAATATCTCTCGTTAAATCTTGCATGATGAGGCTGCTCATAATCATTTTTTGTGTCAAAATAAAACAGGTAAGTCCAGGCCACCATAGTTAATCTGCTTCATGTGATGGAGAAAACTCCACTCTCTCCCTCCTTTCCCATCCAACTTGATGAATCCAAAGACGCCGAACAGTTTATGCTCAGTTCACCTCGGAAAAGTCACTATTGATTTGCATTCTCTCAATATCTTTCCTTTCATTATCGAGTTTAAAAATAAAAAACCAGGGATGCCTTTAAAACGAATAGAATCAGGTCAGTCTTTTAAAAATGATATACTAACGCATATTTTTAATTCTCTTTATTCCAGGGATATCTTCCAGAAAAACGGAAATAGTAAAAGTATTACCTATTTAAAAACAAAATAAGTTGGCTTCTTTATATGAATCCTATAAACTCGTTGCATTGCTGTCAAACTTTGCAAAGATATTTGGAAAAATGTATATAAAAAAAAATTACTCGATTATTTTGTGAAGATCGAAATTTTTCACAAATATCAGTTTGGTTTTTTGCCTAATAGATCTAGCGAAGATGTGTTATTTCTTCATTAATCTCATCATAAACATTAAATACCAAGATGTCTTTCTTAGATTTTAAGCAAGCCTTTGACAAAGCCAATCATAAGATGGTTATACAAAAGAGTTAAACTGGAGTTAATTAAAAATTAAAAGAAGCAACTGCGTTTAGGCCATAAGTCTAATTGTTACTCAGCAGAAGTGGGTGGTGCACCCCAAGGGCCCACCTTAGGCGCGCTCCCATTTTTTATTTGTATTTGTAATTGATATAAAAGCGAAAATTGTATTGTATGCAGACGAAGAGACTCTTACTTTCAATAGCAGTGTTTCCGAGAACTTACAATGTATACAAGTTATCTATGCGCCTTTTCAATAAGCTAGATCTGAAAATGGAAGAGTAATGCATAGTGATTTGCGAGAAATTTGCTTTTAGTTTCGACATTAATAAAGGAGTAGCTTTAAAAAGTTAAAATAATACCTGCCTAGCAAAACTAAAACACCCACCCCTCTATCCACATCTTAAGCATGAAAATCTCCAATCCGGCTTTTCGAACTTTACTCAGCTCAATAATGCGGCATTAATAAAGTACGCACGTGATAAGAGAGGGAGGGGGTCTCTTAAAAAGGGGTAGGGAGGAGGTTTTGAATGGCAAAACGTACGCAGTGCAATGAGATGTTACTGATACCCATCTTTTCTTTAAAAATAATTTCTAAAAAACCAATACACCCAAAACCAAGAAGCTAGAAAATTAAACCGTCAAAAACAAAACGTCATAAACAGTAAAAAAATGAATTTTACTAGACAAAGTGTAAAGATATATATTCGTAGATATGGGACTTTTTACGACTAAATAAGGAATGTGCTTACACCGAAAATAATTGCTTTTTGCAACTGACTTTTTTTCTACAATTTTTAGCAGTGTTTTACCATCAACTGCCCAACATATGTTTTCTTACTCTTGTTTAAATTTTTTACTAGATAATAATCATGAGAAAGTTTGAAATATTGTAATCAAAAATTTTCAATGAGCGATCTGTTAGCGTATATCGATTCGCTTTAATTTATTGGCCAAGCAAAAAAGCCTTGATACAAAGTATCTCGAAAAAACTGAGATAAGAAATGTTATCATCAGATTTAACATTAGAAAAGAAGGAAGACTCAGCGATAAATTATCTCCGATTGATTAGCTTTCTACATGAACTGAAAACTGCCATAAATACCAGTTAGGGTTATATCCTTAAAGGATGTGTGAAATTAATAAAAAAATTCTGATTATTTTCTTTTTTAATTTATTCAAAATTATTATTTGTATATTTTATCTATTAACCTGTTTTTTGACTGACATGCCTAAATTATCTCTAGAATTGAGAACTAAAGTTGTACTTCTTTCAATAAATAAAAGTCAAAGAGCTATTTCAAAATTATTTAATATATCTTTGAGTAATATTTCTCAAATTTTATCAAAATATAAAAGTACAGGAACTGTAGCCAACAACCCCAAAAACGGTCGTCCTCAAAAATTACTAATAAGAGATAACCGAAAATTAGTGAGAATGTCAAGGATTAAGCCTAATTTTTCCGCAAGGCAATTTATGGAAGAAAATAATTCATCAGAGTATATTTCAATTGATACGAATCCGCGGAAAAATGAATTGAATGTTCGCTTGGATTTTGAACATTTTATTTTCTAATGAAAACAAATCGCCGAAAACTTTTTCAGGGAATTTTTAATAGATAAAATACAAATTATAATTTTGAATAAAAAAAAATTTTTTAATGAAAAAATAAGTAAAAAATCTTGGTGCAAACAGTCATCACTTGAGTGGTCAAATTTTGTCCATCATTAGGGTTAGCACTATCTCTAACGTTAAACTAATTTGCATTAGACCAAAGGTCGCTGAACCAACGGTACCTTTGGGCAACATGGGAATTCAGTTAGGCAGTATTATTAGAACAAACAATATAAATGATAAGTCATAGGATGTAAAGAAGCAAAAATTAATTTTTAGCAGAGTGTAGATGATATGCAGTGCACACATCTAAATCAAATAATATAAATCCAGATCAAAATCCCTGCCCTAGAAATTCAAAATGTAAAATCTCAGAATACAAGTTTTGTTCCAGAAGTTCTGAAGGCTGACCATCATTCAGCATGCTTGCCCGCCGGCCCCATTTCATCAAAGTTGCTTGGTGACTCCTGCTTCTCACTCGCTCTTACGTTGTGCATTGGAAAAGGCAGGCGTGCTCAGACGCTTGCCTTTTCCTGGGAAGCAGATTCTGGACCCGTTGAAATTGAAAAGTGAATGAAAAAATACTTTTCTGCAGGCTGGACACAATCCATTCCCATCTGTTCTGATTCGGTGCCAACAAAATCTGCATATCTAATTTACACAAGATTGAAAGCGGCTTTATACGGATTAAGAAGAACTTACTTGGTAACCACACGTACACGGGTAAAAGTTGACGTCGTCCATTTCTAGCGTCTCCATACACAGTGGGCACTACAAAAATGTTTATCAAGAATACAAATCAATGATTCTTATTTGAAAGAAAAACAAAAGAAATAAACTTTTCAAAAAGCGTACATCTGCTAAAAGTGAGAGAAGACTTTCCAAGAAATAAAATTCTATTGTATGCGCAAAAACGTAAAACTTTTCATTGTGTTCCGAGATTTTAGACCTCGAAACCAATGTTTTTACTTTTAAAAATTAGGCATAATTTGACCCCAGTGTACGATAAAACGTTCGGGAATATTGATTATATTATAATTTGAGACATCTAGGATGAAAGTGAAGGCCGCATTAAAGAAAACATTGATGAGATTAGAATAGGCATATAAAATTTGTGAGAAGTGGATTGAAGTGACGCGGCAGAAGACGCTATCAGCCATTGCTATCGAACCCGTGTGAATAAAAACTTAGATGTCGTGGGGCTTTGGTGAAAAGCGACCAAATGTTTAAATGCATGCACCATGCAAAGAATTTGAAGTGAAGCCAAAGCTACTCGCCCAAGCGCGCCAATGACCGTATCGATGTGTACATGTACTACGGAGCGGGGTGCTATCAGGGCGAACGGTTCGCGTGCCATTCTGTGTTTGAAAGATGAAGAGCGTGGGCGTGTGTAGAAAGGGGCGTATCACGAAGGAAGTGCCCAAAAAGGCAGGAAACACCGAAAAATATTTATTTAACTACACATATTTATACTCTTTCGACTCCCCCCCCCCCCTTATTTATAATCTTTGAGACTGCAACTCCATTTATGTGAACAATTTTTAACATTAATGACTCCTCATATATATAATTTTACGACTTTAACAAAACAAATTTAATTATGCAACATTAACTTTTCTGTTTCAGATATTATAAATCTCCAAAAAGAGTGATGACATGAATCATATTTCAAGGTCTTTTGTGATTGTCAATTTTAAATAGTCATTGAAAGATTTTTTGAATTTTAGACATTTCTGGTTTGTGTTGCAAGCAAAATGTTTGATCTATTTTCTTTAAACATAATTCATTTTTGTATTTGTAGTTCAGTGTCTTTTATGTATTGTCTTCAAAAAGATTTTCAATTTATTGTCTATAACCTTTTTATCTTCTAAGACAAACAATACGATTCATAAACTTAATTTATCCGAAATTTTTTTTCAAAGGGATGTGTTTTAAAAATCTTTTCCTAAAAACTTTTTTCTCATAAACTGAGCTTTGCTCCTTTACAAACTAATTTTAACATAAAATAAAAGTCATTCTTCAATTTTATTGAATTTTCCAGGCTTTTTCTAGGAGCTGCAAAAGTACATGGCTTTGACTAAAATGATAAACATTTTTATGTCGCGTTTTTGCAACGTTTCATACTAAAAAGAGTGTGTCTATGAATTTATTTATTAATCTAACATATATGAATATAACTTTCAATGAAATCGGTGTCGAAGTAGCAATAACTCCAGACTCCGACTCTACGACCCTGAAAACAACAAGTGCATGCTCAATACAATGTCTAGAGTCAAGGAATCGGAAGAGAGTGCGTTGAACAACCATCTCGCTCTGCAAGGATTCGTATGCGCAGTATCTAGCTAAGCATCTAAGACGCGAGGAACTGGGCGAAGAGGACCCAGACAAGAGCCATTATGAGTACGTTTTTAGTTATGCGCATTTAAAGATGTTTTCCCAATTTTGAAAGAAACTGTAAGCAGAAAAGAACAAAAAAGGAATAAAGACAATAACTTCAAAAAAAGTATACAATTAATCATACAACAAAGTCAGGAGAACCAAAAAATGTATAAAAAGGAAAGTTGATTAAGGCAAGCATTGCTTCAGTAAAGTTTATGGCCGTTTTATGGCGGTCGGCATGAGGTGTGAAAAAAAGGGTTATTTGATTTTTGCAAGGAGAAGGTAAAAGAATCAGACAGCGGAAGGAATGCTACAACACTTCAAATATCGATAAAAATTAATTTGTTTTACTAGAATAGTGAAAATTTCTACTTAAAAAGAGCCTAGGTCGAGGTATTAATACACACAAGTAATTAAGCTTAGAATCACATCGTAGAACGCTCAGATTGATATGCAACGTGAACGTGTTAGTTCTATTCGTAAGGATCGCATGAATTTAGATGCACTAGAGTTGAAGATTAAGAATTATTTGTTATGCATTCATTTAATGACTCTGGAGGGGAAGTGCTATTGTTAATATTATCCAAAAGAAAATTTATGAAAACATCAATGCATTAAGTATAATTTCACAAAAAAGGGTAAAATGCAATTAGGTCATTGATGAAAATACTAAAACACAAGAAAGTAAAATGGATCCGCGAGGCACACCGGATAAAATACGTGGTATATCAGTTGAATTCATTATTTTTAATGCACAGATACTGAGTGTGATCTCTAGTGAAGATATGATTAGAATGGTTCACTTATAGTGACAGTTAAGGTCATTCTTATTCAGTCATGCTTGAAAAGATTTATATTAAAACCTATGGTGACAAAAATGTTTAGATTGAGCTAAAATATCTTTCAATAACGAATCGAGAAAAGAATTTCTTCTTTGCGGAAAAAGGATGGTAGATAATTATAAGAAGAATTTCAATCATGCGAAATAATCTGTTTAAAAATTATATAACGGCAACACAGAAAACTAACGGTCATAAAGAAAGGCAGTGCCATCCATCTGAAGAGCTTGGCTCTATATTACTGAATGCCCCATATTTATTTGGACAAGAGTGCTAGCAATGGCAATTTATGCGATCTGAATCTTACACCTCAACCACGTCATTTTTAAGCGCAAATGAGAAGACGCCAAATAAGATGTAGTAGATGAAGTAGAGCATTCGCGAGACAAGAGTAGGTTAAATATACACTCGTTGTCCCTGAATGGTGTATATCTGTTTGAATGGTGTTTCGCGGCATAGCATATAGGCTCTTGTATCCCCAACAGCCTTAAGTTTGAAAAACTCCTAGCGATCCTCCTTTCATGAAATCACTCACGCACTGAATGGGGATTCATGCAGCCGTTTGGGAACGCATTATCTATAGTGCTACAATGATATTTTTTAATGGAAGCTAACATCAAAAGATGTCCCTTCACTGCCTATTTGAAAACATAAAAAGAGTAGTTTTGCAAAAAGTCGGCGTGGTAGGCCTGCAGACCAACCCACTAAAACACTCATGGTTGCAACTAAATTGAGAATAAATCCAAAAAATAGTCAAAATAGTGATATCAGATTTACATTTCTATTATCGATGTTTTTATAATAACTTCTTCAATTTCAAATTGTTCCCAAACCGTAATAATCTGACAAATCAGTTGTAGCACTTCGTAGATTTTTCATTAAAAATTACATGTAGAGAAATTCTTTAAAAAAATGACAACCAACAAAATATACATTTTATTGATGGCCAAGAATCGTGTGCGAAAAAACTTGCATAAACAGTAGAATATTTCAAAGGCTGAGTAATTCAATCTTTTGTTTTTATATAAATAAACACACTATTTGAACTGCGAAAATAATTTACTGAAACATAATAGGTTGTTATTTTGCAAAGGGTTCGGATAATCGGTAATAAATGCGTAGTAAATTGCATATGAAAAACATTAATTTTAAACATAAATTTGATAGACAAATATTTGGAAAAATTAGAAAACATTTAAGTTTTAATGAAGTGTTAAGCATGTAGAGTAAAAAATAACCATATTTGTCCTAACTACTTACTCTTACTCAGGGCCATGTGGCCAGACTTAATACAGGAAGGCAAAGCTGATTGCAAAAAGTTGATGCATTAGAAAGTGCACACAGCAAACTCCCAATGACTTAAAGTCGCAATTAAACTAAACTTGAAGTCAAAACGAATTACGAGTCCCAGCGGTATCTCATTTTCAATTCTCCTTTTGAATTTATTAATCTATTATATAATTTAATATGTAGTATTATAACATCTTTGATTCAATATATTGATATTTATCCGCTTAGCACGCAATGCAATTTTAATTTTCGGAAATTTTCTGGATAGAACCAAGGTAATAAAATAAAATGAAGAAACTTTGACAATTTTGTATGAAAAGACAAAATAATATTAAGAAAAAAAAATTTTTTTTGCAGGTTTAGATATAAAGAATGAAAAGGCAGTTTTAAGTTCTAGGTCTTATTTTAAAAAAATAGCAGATTTCAAACGTACACGGGTATAAAAGATAAAAATATTTAAAATTTATAAAAATTGTTTCTATTTTTAAAATATATCAGAGAAGAAATACCTCAGGTTGATCAACAGCCTTTTTTTGAGACATGAGCCCACAAATTATTATTAAAATCTTCTAAAAAAAAATAGAAAATAATTAAAGTAATTAGTAAAATGATTAAATTTAAATAAAATAAGAATATTCGTTAAATTTATAATTAACGATAAAATTTGGGTTTCGTCAAAAAAGTAAGACAAAAGAATCTAGAGCTTAATAAATCGATTTAATGTGAAAGCAATTTATATAAAAATCAAATATTACTATATCGATAATATATCAAATTTAAAAAAATAAAACTCTAAATATTGAGAAAAATAATTATAAAAACTTTGTCAATACTAATAAAGCCAATTAGAACCAGAATGCGAAAAAGTATCGACCAAGAAAAATTTGAATGAAATATTATTAATAAAAAAAATATATTTGCTAAATATTTTAATTAAAAATTTTTTTTTGATTTTAATGATTTTAAATCATTTGAAACCTATTTAGATATCTTAAATGATTGATTGATTTTTAATGACGCAACTTATAGATCTAAAACAGATCCAAAACCTGGCTTAGAGCTTTTTATTTATAGATAAGGTTGAGTGAATCTCAGCAAAGTAAAGAATAAAAATTTAGATATCATATCAAATTAGGGCTAAATTTTTTTAATAATAATATAAGAGAGATTAGGGGTTATAAGAATGCAAATTATTTGTCAAATAAGAATGATTTGACAAACATAAAAAAGTTGTTTTTGAACAAAAACTAATAATTATAAGGTTTAAGTGATATTTATGTGATATATTTAGGTGATATTAATTTAAGGCAAGGTTTAGTTCCTAAGTGGAGAAAGTTTTTTAAGATAATAAATAACACTCGATGTAGTTACCTTTTAAACATATCCTTTCCTACAATAAAATGAATTAACTTTAATGGTAGTTTGTTTGTATGATTTGAAAGATTGCACTTAACATAAAATATTCTCGCTTTACTATTTAGAACTTACAAAGGGATTAAAACAATCATTAATTTGTACATTTACATGCTGATCATAAAAATAGTCTTATAATAGCAATCATGGAGACAAATTCAGTTTTTTTCTAGAAATGTTCAATTCATAGAAAGTAACATGTTTCAACTTAAGAAGAGGGTAAAAACGGATATAATGTTAGCATATGATATGAGACTGAACGTTTTAGAAATTATAAATCTAATATTTACATAAATGTTGAAAAGAATCTGACTTGAAACTGAAGTATAAAGGATACGTGACTTTATACGTATTGAATGAGTTAAAACATATTTAAACTATATTTGTTGTTAAATGGTGCGCACAAGACCACACAACGGGTGAGACATTTTACCCAAATACACGTAAATATACCCAAATTTTTTATTTTAAGAGTCGTGAGCCTTTGGAATTGAACCCCTGAACTTCAACTGTTAAGCTTACAGGTACACCCTAAAAATCATTGAGGCTTAGATAAGATAATGGGACATCATACTTAAATATATATGTATTTTATATTTTAAGCATTTATCTAATAATATTTTTAATAATCTTTTTACATGCCAAAAACATTTCTATCATGTTTCTGAAAGAACTTCGCTAATGTTTGAAACCTTTAATTTTTTGATTCCTTCATTTATTTTCTATTTTAGCATCTTCATTTCATTGACCTTTAACAACTTTTCTTCACAAGTAAAATATAAGTATAAATCTATATCTATAAAAATATCATATCTATATCATATAAAAAAATAAAAAATAAATTTATATATAAAATATATATGTTCCAGAACTATTCTTTTCCACTAATCGTATAATTTTTTCGACTTTTTTGTTTAAATATTTAACTTCATTTTTGCTTTTTCTAAACTTTCTTGTTATAGCCACTTTCTGCTTTCTAACTTTTCTGGCACAATTACTATGTCATCTACAAATAACAATTCATAGACATTTTGATCTCTTATTTTATTTGTTACTTCATCCATGGTTAGAGTGAATAATAACGAACTTAGAGCATATCCTTTGTGAAGTCCCTTTTTCCCCCTGTTATGATCTTGTTTTAGAGAAGCCAATTTATTTCCAATTTCAACCGTTTTTATGATTTTACTTGGAATAATTTTCTTCTATAAGTTTCTTTGAGTACTCAAGCAATCTTATTTCCCTATAGTTTTTACACATAATTTGATCACCTTTTCGTTTATAAGTTGAGATAAACAAACTTTCTTCCCACTTTTTTGATACTTTTTCTTCTTTCCAAATTTTGCAAAATAAGTTGTACAAAATTTGAATTCCAACATCATTTAGGGCTTTAAAATATTGGATTCTCAATTCAACGAAATTCATTTTTATTGTTTGAACTTTTTATCTGGGATATTATTTAATCATCTAAATTCGTAGCAACTTTATTCTTGATATTTGTTAAATCAATCAATCTACAGATTTACCATTTAGTTTGTTATAAAGATTTGTGCTCAAATCTGTTTTTGCTCTTTATACAATTTTTTTTAATATTTGATTTCTGTAAAGATTTTACGGGAAATTTTATACAGTTGTTTTTTCCCTTTAATAAGCATTTGCACATTGCACCTCGAGTGGTCCTTTAATTAACTTTCAGTTTTTTCTTGGTTTAGTTAATCTTAAAATTTAGCAGCAGTTCTTTTCAATTCTTTTACTATTTTGTTCCAGTAGCAGTCCATATCGTCGCTCCATATGTTAAAATTTTTCTTCTGCCATTCTTCAAAATATATCCTTATAAAAAAAATTTCTAACACAGATTGCAAAAAATAATTTTTTAAAGAAAAAAGAGCTATCAGAAAAGGATCAACATAGAATGAATAGTAAAATTACATACTGTATAAATTATAGAAGAAATGATTTAGAGATTGCCAGCCGAAAAAGAATTTGTAGCCAAAACGATGGAGGTCTTATCAGGATACCTAATTTGCCGCCAAAGAAATTGAGTGAATTAAACCCCTAAACTTGGTTTATTAAATAAATTAAGAAAATAATTAGCAGAGTAATACTGCAAGTAGAATTTATTTTCAAGTTTATATATTTGAAATTAATTTACATGTTTAATCGATTTTTTTGATAAGTTTTATTGATTTCATAAAAAAATGAACATCACCACTAAATGGGCATACTTGAGTAAAAGACCTTATATAATTATTTAAATAAAGAGTTCCTTTTTGAGATCAGTGGCAAATATAAATCAATTTTTGACATGTTTGATTGATTTTGATAAAATGGACATCATCACTGAATTCAGCATTGCTGAAATATATATATCACATTAAGCATATTTCTAAAATCATATTAATATCTGAGAAAAAGAGGAGGGGGCACTTTACGACCCCCAGAGCATAAGCGGACAAATTTAGCCTAGCATAAATATGGTTAATATGTGTTAGGTATATTTTATTTTGACTAAATTAGGTTTAATGATTTTGCTTGTCACAAAAAGCCTTACTTCGTCATTCTAAGGTTAAAAGTACAACTTTCCAATACAATCCTTTTTTAAAGCTTTAAGATTCATTTATTAATTTCTTTTCTGCACATAATAAAGGATTTACTTTTTAATTCGAGTATATTAGAATAAAAAAAAAATTAGAACTTTTTATTTGGTTGGGGTTAGGTTACTTTTGATAATTAGTTTACTAAATTATCTTGTAACGAGAGAAAAGCAGTTTGATATATTGTCAAAAAAAGAAATATTAAATTATAAAAGCATAAAAAGTTAAAAGGTACACTTTCAAAATTTGAAGTATATTTCAATTTCTGTATATAAGAGAGATAAACAATAATCAAAACATTGCTAAAGACCCTATTTACTAACTATAAAAAGCGTCTACTCAGATGTTAACTTGGCCATAATTTCAAAAAATACGTCATAATTCATCATAAAGGGGATTATTACTCTCTGCATCTGATCACCTTTCATCGCTTTTCAGGTAAGTTTAAAACCTCTCTACTGACTAACCGACCTCAGCACAAAACTTCCTTCACATATCACCGGCATAAATTCTCCCACTGACCTAAATTCTGCATCCTTAACTCGTAACAACACCATTAAACAACTCCAACTAATGCCTATCAACGCATAAAATATTTCTGGATTACCCTCTCTCGCTTCATTTTTAAAACATTCTATCAAATCTTCGACACGATCCTAACTCTAAAAACATCCAAAACTAGATTAATATCAAAACTTCCAGTAAGTTTGCAAGTAAGTCTTTAGCGTAATTTTTATTAATTTAATTTTATCTATTAGAAGTTACATGACAAATATGTTGACAAATGTATGATATGACATGACTGATTGGATATTGGGTTTTAAAAAATGCATTTTCTAAGGGCAATTGCTCACAATATAAATTCTATGTCTTTCTTTAGTTTATTAAATTCTTTCTTTTATCAATTTTGACAAAAAAATTTATATCACTGAGAAATAAGAATGTTCGTCTGAGCATCTTTTTACTGTATTTCAGTGTTTTAGCATTATAAGAATATCATTTTATTGATTTTAGAATAAAAATATTTGATCGGCGAAATAACCATCAGCCAAATGTCAGTCCGCTAAATTTACATTTGGCGAAATTTTCGTCGGCCAAATGTTCTTCGACCAAGCAAATGTCCGGGTACCAAAGAAATATAAAAATGAGAAATCGAATAACCAAAAAAAGGGATTAGTAAAAATTGCAATCCTCCTCCCTTAAACGGGATAAATTCTGTGCACCTAAGCAACAAAGCCTCTCCTTAAATTGACCCCACTGCTGCAAAAACACTATCCAAAGATCACCACAATTTTTTTTCAAACCCCTTTTCTCGCAACTATTCAATAATTAACTCATTAATTCAAGTACTCAATCTGAGCTATCAACAATAGTATCCTAAATCAACTACACCACTTGATCTTATAACATCAACCCCTATCATAAAACGCTTCTCTTTTTGTTCACAACTACTTTTAAATTTATATAATTCTTGCCGAAAATTCTCCTCTTATTTGAAAAATAGGCCACCTAATTCTACTCTGTAAACCTAACAAAGACTTAAATCTTATAACCAATTCACGTCCAAATACATTCCTCCTACTTTAGAAGAAAATTTTACCTTAAAGGCTTCTCTTCTACACCACGACTAAACAAAATAAACCGTTTGCAACTCGTCATGGCACCCTGCAATCAAATTCAGGTTAATTTCATTTTATCAAATACCCAAATTTCTTTGATAAAATTTGTTGAAATTTAATTTCATATCGCTGTCTCTCTAGAATACAGCCTTATTTCATGGTGCGTTTCTTTAAGAGACCCCTATTCCTCGCTCATCTAAAAAAAATGCACCGCCTATCTCTCCGATAGCCTATAAAACCACAGTTAAACGTTTTAGAGTTCATTACAAACTGCCTTCCATTGACACTAAATGTCAAAGAAGCTATTACCAAAAATATACACGACACGCTACGCTATCAGTGAAGGCGGGGTTTTAGCCGTCCATTAACTAAAACTTCTATTGTGTAAAATTTGCTGAGTTATATTCCTTCAAACTTCGTAAAATAACATTTTTTTCATTAGAATCCATTATTTTCATTATTTATAATAAATAATTAATAACAACTTATATCAACTCCATATAAATTTTTTCCTCAAGACTCATAACTATCAGACATGATAAAGCATTCAATTAGCTAACATATCCCCTCATTATCATTTCTAACTTTGATACTATTTTCATTAAAGTTGAATGACCCCATCATGTCAAAACTGTCAATAAAAATCCGATGTACTTTTTTTTCAACACAATTTTTATATTAGGTCTATATCTTATTACTTAGTGTTTTGCTTAGATACACATTGAAAATTTATAAAAAAAACCCTAATAAATTAGTTATGACTTATATATACATATTTTTCCAATAAGTATAGCAATTTTGTAGCTTACGAGAAAATTCGTTTAAATTTTAAAGAAAATCAACTTTAAATACTAAAGCAACCATGCTGGTTTCATTTCTGTATTCAGTTTTTGTAATTTAGCTGTAAAAATATCTTAAAGCGGCGATCAATTTTGCGCTTTACGTTTGAAAATTTTCTCCAATAATATTATTTAAATTTTAAACAAAATATAATTATTTTATACTAAATCAACCTTCGCGCTTTCTTTTCTGGACCCAATTTTTTTTTCAAATATGGTGTAAAATGTCTCAAAATATAGATCAATTTTTCGGTTTACATCTAAAAATGTCTCCAAAAAGTTCCAATCACATTTTAATTAAAATTAATTTTATTTTCGATTCAGTTTTCGCAATTGGGATATGGAAATGTCTGAAAATGGCAATAAAATTCGTTGTTTACATCTGAGAATGTAAACCCTTTTTTCATATTTTAAATAAAATATATTTTTCATAATAAATGATTTTATTTCTGGATTATTTTAAAACTATTGGAGGGTGAAAACGAATGAAAGTGTCAATCATATTTGTGGTTGACCAATAAAAATTGTTTCCTAGAATATTATTTATATTTTCAATAAAAAAGATTTTTTATACTAGATATGCTGAGTTTATTTTTGGAATCAGTTTTCGTAATTAGCGTATGAAAATGCCATTCAAATTAGCTTGCTTCGCTGAATATATTCTTCAAAAATATTCATTTACATTTCAAGTAAAATATTTTTATAGTAAATTTACCGTGCTCATAACATTTCTATGCACAGTTGTGACTATTACTTTGGAAAAATGTCAAAACGCTTATGGATGGCTAAAAATTATCTCAAAAGTATACATTGATTTAAATAAAATATATTTCTTTTTTAATTTTTTTATTACGATACTCAGTTCATTTCAGAACTTTGTCGCAATTAAAATGTGCGGAATTATCTATCAAATTTGAAATTTCGGAATCTGCATGTTTTTGATTGAAAATCATCCATGAAAATTCTCACTAAAATATTCTTCAAATTTAAAATAAATTTTTAATGAAATATCGACCTTGCTTATTTCATTTGTTTATTCCATGTTGGCCATCACAGTGTAAAAATAGGCGAAGTGTCAATCAAATTCGTAGTTTTTTTAAAATCATTTGTGTTGAGTTTTTCTCACAAGCGTTGCTTATTTTTGTGTATGAGTATGAAAAAAGTAAGGGACCTGGAGGTATTTCAAATCAGAATAATAAAAATGAAATAGTTACTGCTTAATAAAACATGTAATACGCCTGCTTTTTCATCTTAATATATTTGTTAATCCTTTGAGGAGATGTATATTTTTAGGAAACAAGAATGAACTTTGTCTACACGGAAGATATAACGTCTTCCAATGATCTAGGTAGAAAATGGTGTAAAAATCTTGTATTGAGATTTAAAAAAACATCTCGACCATGAAGAAGAAGCTCCTCCCTTCTGAATTAAAAATCTCTGAACCTTTATCAAGAAATGTGAATTAACTAACATAAATGACGAATCTAAAAATTTTGAAAAAGTTAGAAGTACCATAACTATGAAAGACGCTTATGGTCTTAAAATTTTTATAAAAGTGAATCGAAAGTGACCATTTTCTCATTTGATGTAAAAGAGAGTGTCTTTTATTTGATGAAGGTGTAAATTTTTGTAATTGAAAAAAGACAGTAATTCCTAAAATCGTAATCAGAATCATTTTTTTAAAAACCCAAAACCATAATCAAAGTTAGATCTGTAAAACCACAAAAATTAGATTCTCTCAGAAATTGAAGAGCTGGAAGCTTTGCTGGTATACATTAGGAGAAGGAGAATCAAAACTAAGAACTGAATTCTATAACACTTTTCTATCTAAGCAGCACAGATGACTCCAATCTACAGAGTAGAAAGCACGGGTAGGGAAGGATTTTTCTTTCCTACAGCTAGAAGTCATGTACACCTGCCCCTTAGTGTTTTTATAGCCATGACAAACAACTATATCCATATTTCAGGAATCATGCATCAGTAAAAAGATGATCAGTACAATCGTCTGTAAATATCTACAAACGTGCTTTTACTAATCGTAATTAGAATGCGATTTTTTGACTCAGAATTTTAGAAATGAAAAATCAGGATCACAATCAACGTTGTATTCAGAGAATCAGAATAAGAATTTGGAATCAGACCCAACCATATGAGGACACGAAGTTTGAAAAAGGATTGGTTAACAAGTAGCAAGAGAAATATCAAACTTTAAAATGTTTTAAATTTTGAGCTAAATAAATCTCTGAAAAAGGTTTTTTGGAAAAAAGATTGCAGAAAATGAATTTCTAATGAAAGTAGAGCTATCAAGAAAGGATGAGCAAAATTAGACACGATATAAAGGATAGGGGAAATAAAGTACAGACTGGAACGTGATAACGAATTTGTAGACAAAGAATGGAAGTCGTATTGGAATATATAGTTCACAGCTGCCTCTTTAGTTAGTAGTACACGAAAGGAAGGATAAACTAAGGAACTATAATCAAACTAAGTAGGGCCAAAACGAGTAGTGGGATTCAGCCAGTTCGTAACCGTTCGTTAGAACCGTCTGACGGAATTTTTGAGTTCGGCGAACACTAAAATATTTATTTATCTATATAGTACTGACCGTAGAGTAAAATAAGCACCCACAACATTATGCTTGTTTAACCATTATTTGCAAAATATATTGAGAAATATTCAAAATTGATCAGTTTATTTGCTGACAAGTTTAATTTTTTGTAACAGAACCGGCTGACAAAACATTTGAATCCCACTACTGACCAAAACTGCTCGGTTTAGTTATAGGATAATATTTGTGCTTTATTAATTATAAAAGTTTAATTTTATGCTGCTTTAAATTATTATATTTATCATTGAAGATTTTATAAAATATAAGCCATACTGAATCTCAATTTGGTGAGAAATAGGGATTTATAAATTTAAATGTTGCGAGCTTTTAGCAAACATGATTTGGTCCACTCCTTTTGATGGCAAGGATAGAATCAATATATATCAAGATAGAAATTATTTTATCGATTTGGTTAAATATATAAGAGTTGCCGCAACGTCAAATTATTTATGCAAAGAATGATAAATATACTGTCGTATTGAAATAGAGAAATGTCGATTTGCTAAATGGGACGAAATTTGTTCAAAAAGTATTTAAAAAAATATCTTGCCATAAATTAGCCAGAGGTAAAGGGTTAGGGTTAGATCAATTTTTTATCCTCTTTTTGTTTATACTCTCTTCTGCACTATGTTCTAAATAATTTGTGATTCAAAGTTTTTCTCACTTTTATAAAAGTCAATGCAATGTCGAATTAACGAAATATATTTAACCACCCTGAAACTTATTAATTACCTGTGGATGTATTGCCAAAATTAACGTTGTGATAAAAATCGGAAAAGTTGATTTGCTAAATGGGGCGGAAATTTTCCAAAAATGATAAGATAAAATAATTGACCACAAATTAACCAAACTTAAAAAGTAATCGCAATTTAGATCTAGAGTGACAAAAGTATTTTCAGAATCAAATTGAGTACGTTGGATTTGCTGTGTATGGATAAGTTTATTTAAAAATAATGAGAAAATTTTTTTGAGGTTAAGTCATCTGTGAAATCTACTTTACCGACAAGAGAAATGTATTGAGTGCATGATTTTGTATCATATTTTCAAATTGTCATGAAAACGAGTGATGGGTGTTGTGATGGTAAACGATACTAAAGCAATTCACATTTTACTAGACGATTTTTGCATTTTCCAAGTATATGGCTGTAGGAAGTTCAGCACTTCATGAAAATTTTTGACTGTCTCCTCAGACTTGGAGGACCTTTTTTCGTTTTTTTTAGTTGGAAAAAGTTGGTTCACACTTTTTCAACTTTTCCATTACGAGGGAAAGTAATATTTCACTAGAAGGACCTGCAAATACATGATTTTCAATTAAATGTATTTAATATCCTTATTAAAGAAATTTCTTCAGAGTTTTTTCCAAACCTTCATTACTCCCATTTCAAATCTTTTTAGTGATACTTCTAAGTTTTTTGGCACAGGCGCATAGAGAGAGGCCCAAGGTGCTACTTCATATAAAAATGGTGACATCAGTTGGTATACGTCCTTTTTATGAACTTAGGAGACACAATGTTCTAAATGTATACATACCTACTAAACCTATCATAAATATTTACAAATCAGTTCCTAATTTTTCATGCATGATAAGTGAAGAAAACTAGAATTTCATTGTTAAGACATTTCGGATTCAGTAATGACAAAACAACTTTTCACTCATTATGATTTCTAAAAGGGTTCATTCAAAAAACTCAAAATTGAGTAAAGAATTTTGACGGTCATTAAATTACAAAATTTGGTTTTGTTTTTGCTGTGCTGTTCTAGTGCAATGCTAGTTCTTAATTTGGCCTTTGGTTAAAAGAAGTTTGAGGAGGAGTGATTTATATTGCTATGCTTTATACAAAAGCAAGGCATTATCTTGCATCGAATAAATAGGAAACGCAAGAAATGGAAGACAGAATTCAGATGTTCAAAGCCCTAGTGCATTACATTTTAACGAAATATAGTAAAGCTAGCTCTACTTTTTTCGAGTTTTGACTTCTTAGATGCAAAAAAGTGCGGGATGCAGACTTCCAGTTTATATAAATCCCTGAGTCCACTAGAAGGAACCAAACGCGTCATTATCCAAACAGATTTAAAATTTGTCTCCAGCGTTTTAAAGGATCGTGAGTTCTTTTCGTGAGGTTAATCATTAAGAACTACGTTTTTAATTCGACATTGCCCATCTTTATTCCATTTTTAATGAACAGTTTCTTATGAATTATATATATACTTTCTTGCTCAGCAATTGTTACAAATTTTTTGGCAACGGAAACATAACATTTACACTTTAGAAGCATCTTGATAATTTATCCTTACAGTCTTTTTTTACATATTTTGTATTTGCTTCACGATGTCCAAAAGCATCCCATTTTATGATAATATGGATTATCGGATTCAAAACTTAGTTTCATTCTTTATTTTCTATGAATATATAGGCATGATCAAACTTCAAATATTTTGAGATACAATTTATCAATTTAAGAAAGAAGAATTTTCAAAACAAACTTTTCACAGTTAAAGAAAATAAAATTTATTTACAAATAAAAATTTCTTTTAAACAAACTTTTCTCGGTCAAAGTTAAAGAAAACAAGAGCACACGGAAAAAGTAATACATCAGTTAATGTGAATAAATATCCCGTTTAACGAATCCTCTTTCAATGACGTTGATTAGGAATGGATGAAAGCCTCGTCTCCCAAGTTGGGAAATCGTAAATTCTCCATTCTTAATTAAACAATTTGGCTCAATGCGAAACAAGGATAAAAGTCATAAAAAATAACTACAGTGTTTTACGGCATGAAAACAAATTCCTTCATTGGAATGCACGTAAAGCAATTTTGATTGGAAGCGAGGAGAGCACAAAATTTGCTTAATTCTTGATTTTGGAGGCCGCTTTCTTTGTTCTATGGAGGACACGTTTTATTTTCATCTTAACGATTAACTGCGCAAAGAATGGCGGAGAGTGTGGTATCGGACAGGGCAATCACTTTAGAAGAAGCCTACTTCTTTAATAGTTGTGGTTGTGAGCAGCACTGCTGATTCAATCAGTTACCAACTCTCAAAGATGCAATGATCATCTCAAGATTAAAGGAATCTTCTTCGCCGTCAACCAAAGCGCAAAACTTCAAAGCAGCCGTCTCATAAGTAAAACCATTTTCCTACTTCCATTCACACTCTCCATTTTGAGTATCCGTGATCACAGCCCTCTCTACTCATTCCATCGTGGCGTCCACTCAAATTATCCCTAACCCACCCCCTCCACTAAATGGAAGCGAAAACACTTGCTCACCAAAATACTCTGACCCGCAGAAGAATGTAGTTTTGTGCTTTCTTCCACCCACGGCCACAAAATAGGAAATGGTCTTAGAGAATATCGCGGGATGAATTCATCGCGTACCCACGAACCTGCCCAGCATTTTTGTAAACTCGCACGGACCTATATTTTTTGAAGAAAGGCGTTTCTCAAAATACTCTCACGACCCCAACTCAACACCGACTTTCAGTATAACGACATTCTCTACAACCCCTTTACTAGATTCACAATATAAAATGAAGACTAAAAATTCGAATGTTTCGAGGTTCTTCCTTAAAATATAGCGTACGAGTAAGTTCCCTTCGCCATAAAAAGACTCCAGCAGTGCTATTTGAAAATGTCGTTGCGAGACGAGTTTGCAAATACGCACTCCTCGATATCAACATTAACCCATTTACGACCAATGTTCCTATTTTGGAACATAAGTAATTTCATCTTCGTCTGCTTTTTTCAATGACTTTGAATATAAATCGTCTGCGTTTTTTTTAGATATCGTCTGCTTTGCTTGGTCTTAAATGGGTTAAAACGCGCTGTAGGAAGGTGCATCTCATTTGATTCAGAGTTGACTCCACGCTGCGCGTCGAGAAAATGGCGAGTCATAGGAATTCCCTTGGCATCAGCTAACCCTTGTCCACATTCTAATAGTTCAGCTACGCTCAATTTTTGGCGCGCGCAACCCACGTGTCAGCCACATACAAATTGTGTTTGCCTCTGGATCTCTGCTTCTCTTATCTTTTCTCTCCAAGAGAAGAAGCTGCTTCATTCTTTCCATTACCGTCTTGACTTTTGATAGCACTCTTATCATTTCTTCAGCAAATCTCTTTTTCACTTCACAAACCTCGCATCTAACATTTCAATATCACAAATTGCATATTAATCGAAGCAAAGAAAAACAAACTTCTATCAGCTTTTACACAATAAGAACTTTCTCGAACAAATTGTAATCTTCATTACAGTTTTTCATCCTTCAACCACTGGAGTTCATGCGTGTATATAACAACAATAGTATAATAACTTGTTTATTACAAAGTTATTTTAGATTAAAGCGATATAAAAAGCAGAAGTATTTGTTTTGTGATCAAATTAGTGTTTGGGACATTTTGTATGCGACTTGTGCATTTTAACCTTTGCAAATTTAGATCGAACGTTAGAGATACGAGTTGATTTTTTGAAATTGAAAAAGGGCCATTTTAAACGAATGAAAAAGGGACGTAGAGGGTAGGAACACAAAAGTAATAAGGTCTTAAATTTAGAAGTTGTACACTACTATTATAATTCACTTGCTTATTGCATATATTAATATAGTAGTCTCTGCGAGATACGACTCACCTTATTGCAGCACTCATAAAGTCGTGTATGAAGAAAAGTCCTTGCAGAGAGGAATGTTTTGCTCGGTCTGAATCTTCTTTTGAGCTCGCTCCTCAACAAGTCTTGTATTTTTTGTTCTGATCGATGAATGCATCTCCTTCTTTCTGAATTCTTTTTTCCTCTTCCTCACGTACTTCCTTCGTCTAAGAAATAGTTCCTCAAAATAAAACTTATTTTCCTCCATTTTGAACTGATCTCATCGATTCACCATTGTTATATTCTCCAAAGGATAATTGCCTATACACATTATAAAAAGAAAGAAAATTTTTTGTTTAAATTTAAAGTACCACACTTCTCATTACTAGGTCAGACAAGAGTCAATAGGCAATTTTTGTTTTTCTAAAAGGCCTTCAAAATAAAAATTTTAGATATAATTTTTAAATATGAAAAACCCCTAAAGCAAAAATATTTGTTATAAATTAATAGAGACCGAATGACGAATTAGTGATTCTGCCAAAGAAAGCAACCAAAACATAAAACAATGCAAAAAATTGTTCATTTGGTGATCTTTGCTTTTGTTAAAATAAATTTCGTTTTTAGTAAATCGGTATTATGCAATGTTCTAATAAATTGTCAATTACATTCA
Source organism: Nectonema munidae (assembly GCA_030549495.1). NCBI lineage: Eukaryota > Metazoa > Nematomorpha > Nectonematoida > Nectonematidae > Nectonema > Nectonema munidae. The sequence continues at coordinate 58,760 of JAUIRK010000105.1, forward strand.
ACAAAATGCCTTTGATTAAATAGAATTATGTAGATTAATTCATTTCTCCATGTTCCAGGTAAAATCTAGGTTTCAATAATTTTACGTTGATAGGTGTGTGGTCAACAAAAGTTAACTTTTAATTAATAGGTCAACTTTAATAGTCCATTTTTTGTAAGTAATTTAACAAGTAAGAATTCACAAAGCACTAAAAATAGATTTGATTTTTGGAGTTATTTGAAAACATTTTTAAATCAGGCAACTATTTTCAGCTCTTATATTGTGAACATTAATAAATTTAATTGATGATTTCATAAAAGAGCTCGAAATTGAACTTCCAAAATCAATTGTTATCAAACGATTTGAAAGGCTGTTTACTTTGAAATAGTAAGACAATGCGGTTGGCAAACTACTCAACGTGCTATAATTTCAGGATTTCTCCGCCCATTAATTGAAAAAATGGGACTTAAAAGTTAAATCAGATTTTGTGGTAGCAAATGAAGAAATAGTCCTTAAAATGAACAACAAAGAAAGAGAGAATAAAAAAGAACTTTTTGAGATTTAAACTTTTTGCAAACTCAATGGATACACAATTGAGAGGTCCTTTGTGCAAAATTGTACTATTATGAAAACTTTGGGGGAACTGGAAAGATTGTGGAAGGATGAAAACACATTTTGGTGAATAAGAGATGAATTAAAGGATTTCTTGCGAGAGGTTTTGCTTGGTATTTGAAAAGAGGGATCTCGAGTTTCACTATGAAGATGCGTTAGACTTATAATGCCGAAATATCTTCTCAAAGATAGGACTTGGTTTAGATGCGCGGATCATTCAACGACTGATCTAACACGCCTTACATACCACTTCATTTTTGTGTGTAGCGAAAATCCGTGACATCATCACTACCCATTTAAGTCTTAGTGTACAGCTGAAGTGGGTGCATGCATACGCGCCATGCTAAGGCGCCAATAATTAATTATTGATGATTGATTGTAAAGATGATATGTGAGTAAGTTGGATTAAAATTTGGATACGCAACGCTAATTCTTACTAGTTTACTTTTCAAAACCAGCATTTTTCTAAGCTACATAATTTTTTCTTATCAACACATGTCTCCACAAAAAGAAGACGCAATCTTTTAACTCTTCAGCGAAAATATGGAGTCAGGGAAAACCTGATAAATGCAGGAAAAGTTTTCAAATTGCTATAGAAATGCGTGTTTGTAAAAGGCAAATACAGAACAAACAAAATTAAACCTGAAAATTTATGGACTGATGATGATGCAAACTCAAATTCAAAACTTATCACAATTAAAAAAGGAAATTAAAAGATAAATAGTTTGATTTTTAGGGATTTTGAGGAGCAGGAAGAAAAGATATTGATGTATCAGGTTAGATAATCCAAGAAAAAGCACGAATACTATCTAAAGATTTAAAATTAGAAAAATTTGAGGCTTGGAACGGACGGTTGCGCCGTTTTCAAGAGACATAACATTTCATGCTCTGTTTTATCCGAAAAAATGCAAACATAATTGAAGAAACAATCGAAAACAGGTGTTCGCGTTTTGTTTCCATCTGTGATCATTTCTGATTAGATTTAATGCTGATGAAGCAAGCAGCTTGTCACAGACAAATGTAGATGTATGAAAAATTCGAGAAATAGAATTAATGTTCTTTTGTTGTAGCGCTATGGGTAAAGGTACCACCGTGGGGTGTTTTCATCGAGAAGGCACAATTGCGCCGGTTGTATCGAACTATTAGAAAGTAGGCTTGATGCGGGATCGAACCCAAGACCTTGAGTTATCGAAACACAGTACCTAACCAACCTACTCACGCCCCCTTTTCTTATCAACATATGTCTCCACAAAAAGAAGAACTTAAAAGAATTTAAGGGGTTCCTTCCTGCAAACACAACGTCAAGATCTCATTATAGAAAAAAGTGATTCGTCAAATTTTACTCAAATTGGATGAAGCAAAAATGCATTAGAACTTGCAAGTGGAGTTATACTCGATGCAATTGGTTGGCTCAGGAATCAAGCAAGAACTAATGTGGTTTTGCTCACAATAAGACTCTAATTCTAGAAGCGTCGCGTAGTGTCGATGAAGATTTTCAGACTCTATATCAGGCATTGAATGGGAAGATTTTGATTCTACAACTATCACTACACCTGGGAAGAAAAATTCGTGCTGGAGGGTTTGTGAAATCAATAGAGAAAGAGAGTGCTATGAAATAAAAGATGAACAAATAAATCAATGAGCCAAAAAAGCGCTCTCACTTATTCAGAAAAATTCGCGAAGGACTCAAGCAAAAGATAACGATTTAATATCAAAAAGCGCTTTTTCACTTCAATGATTTATCAGCAAAAATGTCAAACAAGGCAAAAAAAGCGCCTTTTTTGAAAATTTCATTTTTTACAGTACCATAAATTTCCCATTACAAAAGTGACTTAAATATGTTTAAACACTGTTATAAGCTTTTCAAAAAAGTAACTTTTAAAATTATTTTTTAAAAGTAGGGTTAACTTTTATAACGATTCCCCCTCAATACGACTTTGACTTGGGATGGGGGAAATAAAAGCTTTTCTGTCTTAACTCGATTAGTGATGGGTGTCTAAACTAAAAAATTATTGCACAAAAATGGCTGAATCATAATCCCTTCAAATTTGGTGACTTTTGCTAAAGTTGCTAGATGCATCTTTTGATCCTTTTTTAATGGTAGTTTTGACCGTCTATGTCAATTAAAAATTTACAACAAAATGTTGACATTATCTGTAGTTAACTAGGCGTCTATATTAAATATTCCCTTCAACTTTATATTTATATACAATTTTGAAGGTATTCCACTTTTATTATATATATTTAATCATGGATACTTTTTAGAAAAAGTCAATCAAAGTGGTAAATATATCTAATTAAATATTCATTAAAATTTTGTATAAAATGTAACTTTTTATACTGGTTTCATTTTTGAGCTGGTTTTGCATTCAGAGGCTTTAAATATCTACAAAGGTCAATCAAATTTGCCCTTTACGCCTGAAAGCTGTCTGCAAAAATATTTTCGAAATGTAAAATAAAATATCGGTTTTTATTCTAAATCGATCGTGTTGATTTCATTTGTGGACTCGGATTTTGCGATTAGAGCATAAAAACGCGTGCAAATATCAAGCAAATTTGCCATCTTCGAAATCAAAGTGTGCAGCAAGAAGCATTAAAATAGGAATTAATTCTCTAGATATCTTATTTTCATTTTCCTATTTCGCTTCAAGCTACAGCACCAGATCTAAAAGTTCTAATGTGTAATACTTTTTTCTGAGTTCGCCAAAACCTTTGTGTATCATGGCAGTCTCCAAAACCAAAGCCTCCTTGAACTGCACTATATGCATGCATAGTCAAATTCTTCTACATGCAGTGATGGCCTACGTTACCGGTCGAAGAGAAATTTTCTATTTTCAAACTTAACTTTTTCCGTAGCGTAAAATCGCATCGATGTTTAAAAAGAACTTTTCTCGTGAATGAATATTCGGTAAGAAAATAAATTTGCTATCATTGATATAAATACTAAATGATATGCATGGCAAAGGAGTCTTATATATTTGTGGTGAACCATCGTAACATACCGCATGCTACCACCGTCCCCCACATGAGCACAATCACTCATTTTGAGAAATTTCCCTTACATCAGCCCTTTTACCCATACTATTGTAATCGTTAATCCAAAGTGTGCATATACCTTAGCATTTGCACTCAAATTTAGTTTATAAGCGCCCCTAAAACTTTAGATCCTTTTTATATAATTTCTTAACAAAATACAATATCAACTTTTCTTTCAACCAAAATTTTAATAACAACTGGAATTTAAAAACATTTCATTTAAACTTAAAATGATTTTTGACAGGTTTGATTGATTTTCATAAAAAAAAACAAAAAAACATCACCACTAGATTCAGCATATTTGAAATTTATATGTAAAAATCTTTAAAATGCAAGAAAAGGAGAGGGGTGAAAAACGCATCATCACTTGAGCGGTCAAATTTTGGCCAACACTAATCGGATTAACCGAATGTTTCATAGGATCAATAATAATTTATCAATTTTTTAAGTTTGATGCACATTTAGCCTCACTAATGATTTTGCACTTTTTAAAGGCCCAGATTGCTTTTTTAATTCATCAGTGCATCATATCCCGTAAATTCATCGCCCGCAATTTACATTAAATACATCATACTAATACTTGGGCCGAAGGAAGTTTTTTTTACCAACATTGATTTGGTTATATTGTCCCAATCAACATTTTAGTACACACTTGTTGAAACAAAATACAAAAATGACGTAGAGCTAAACTGCAAAAATCGAAGAGGCATCTCTTACACCTTACAAGGAAACTACTGGTGTGCTCTAAATGCCTTAATAAGACTTTAAGCCTTGAAAATCTTGCTTCAAAGATTTTTCACTTGCAAGAGAGCAGCTTCTTGTTCACGGATAAGATCTTTTTAAAACTGTCAATAATGGATGATTACACGACCTCCTAGTTATACTCAATGCACCACTACGCATCTTTACATTCAGACACAACATTGCCACTTTGACCATACATTTTTGCACGACAGATGCTGTGCCGGCACGCGTTTGTAGTCTAATCAAGTAGATTTAGGTCATTATTCACTTAATTCGCACATACTTTGGAAGCACTGCTTCATGAGAACACAAAGATTATAGTTAGCTGATGATACTACGCTTTGCCTTTTGCGGCTAAAATGTACCTTTTCGTCATATGTATCGAATATAGCTACTAAATATTTTAGTGAAGTGAAAGTTCATTTCGTTTTCTGCTTGCTGTGGTTCAGATATGTGATAGATAAGTCATGATTATGACATCGTGCAATGGTAATAAAAATTTCCTTTGCCAATCCGATTTTATAGGCAAACGATAAACGCTAAAGAGGAATGTCATTTTGTTTTTACTGTTAATCACATGTAACATATGTTGTAATTTCAAGAGAACAAAAGGGTGGTAGTAATAGAGCATAAACTTGCATAACCAAGCACACTTAAGACACAGCTGCAATTAGTTTAATTAAGTGGCGTCTCTATCTTAGATGATAAATTGTATAATGAGTTTGCTCCTTCTTTCACAGCTTTGTTAGTGAACCGAGCTACGTAAAGCTAAAATATATTCTATATTCGATGACATAATCGTATCAGTGCGAAAAATCATTGGCGTATAATCTAGACTTATTTGAGATGAAAAAGACGGACCGTAATAGGAGGTATAACTGTTATTTTGGTTTGGCCTTAAGGATACTTTATGATTTTGTTGCCACATAAAATCATATAAAGATTGTAATCAAAAACAAGCAGCCTTTCATTTTTTCAGAAATGTCAAATTTGATTGATAAATTTCACATATTTTTACATCCTAATTGCGATAACTGAGTCCAGAAATAATCGATATAAAAAATATGAATGAATGTTCTTAGAGAAAATTTAAAACGTTAACCATAAATTTTATTGATATTTTAGCACATTTATGTGGAAAAACTCAGATTTTGAAAATGGATGAGTGTTTTTATAGGTAATTTTATAACGGATCAAAATTTTGAAGGACATGTGTGAGAAAATAGCCATGGTTATTGGAAAAACTTGCATATTTAAGTGTTTTATTCCAATATATATGATAACAAATTTTCAAAATGATACCCATTTTAGACATTATAATATCAAAATTGAAAAAATACATTTAAATTTCTTTTAGTTTTTGACATTAGAGGATCATAAAAATATAATTTAGCCAATTTTATGCAATAGATTTTTTAGTTGAGATAGCGGCTAAAATGGTGGCACATCACTGAAAGTGTTAAAACAAAGTAGTCGATTACTTTTTAACAAGTTATCATATACTTAGAATTATCTTATAAAGCATATTCACCCTAGCAAAATAGATTTTAGATGACAGCAAGAAATCGAGAAAAAAGAAACCAAGCGAACACGCAGGAAAGAAAACGGATGTACATTCTGAATTGTGCATTGGGGAGACTGAAAAACGCCCTACCCGAGAGCTTTCTTGAAAAGCCAAAGAAGTCTAACCTATTTACAAGTAAATTTAAATGTAATGAACATTGTAACTTTTAAGAAAACTTTCTAAAATCAAAATCTTACGCCTGGCGATAAGATATATTTCCATCCTCTCTACGCTGCTACTGAGTCAAGAGTATGAAAATGGAGGAAGAAAGAAAAAAGATGAAACATTTATTGAATAAAGTTTATTAAGCATTTTGTATTTGCATCATTCTCGTTTTCCATGCACTAAGAGGTCCTTTGTTCGGGTGATACTTCACATTGAGACCGTCTTTGGTTATGCGCCCTTGTGACATCATCTTGCCAAATCTGCTTTTAGGAAACTTCGTGAATCCCCACTTATTGGAAATAACAACCTAAAAAAACAGAGTCAAGATTGAACCTGTTGCCAAAAAGCATTACGTATTGACGGCCGGGAAACTTGAACTTGGCGCGTCGCATCGCTTCTATCGCCTGCTTCTTGTGCGTTTCCTTCACTCTAACAGAGAGCAGAACTTGTTCTATCTTTACTCTCGCTACCAAACCTTGTGGTTTTCCAAAAGCTCCTCTCATCCCGGTCTGCAGTCTGAATAAGAGTTACGTTAGTGCTATACAAACTAAAAATCTTTAAACCTGTCAGCGCCAGCACACGATAACATTTTGTTGATACGCAACACGTGGTAGGGATGAACTCGGATTCGCAAATGAAAGGCATCCTTTCCGCAGAACTTTGCCTAAAATTGCAAAAACGAAAAATCTACATCAACGCAAAAGTAATTACTCATTTTTCAAAACACATTCGCATTTCAACATTATTGTTTGAAATAACACATTAATATCAGGGTTCACATTAAAAAAATCTGGTTTTCAAAATTCAAACAAATTAAAGGTATCTGATTGAAAAGACGTGTATAGAATTAGTTACGATAGTAAAAAATGTCGATCACGATACTTCTTGGTTTGAAAAATCCGGCCCACAGTATTCATTCAATAGTATAAACTAATTTCGAAATAAAAGATTTTGATAGTTCAGTAATCGTTCACAGAGCTAGGCAAAGATGATTTTATTATTGGTTAAATCTAGCGAACCCTAGTTCAAATTACTGGCTACATTACTGCAACTGATCAAATATAGCTCAAATTTGGATTATTATATCAATGAAGTGGAATGGAAAAAAAATATTTTAAATATTCATCATAAGACTTTAAAACAAAAAAAGCAATATAGAAAATCTATTCACAAGACAAAGTCTTTTAAATACGATTAAAAAATTGAAAATTATGCCCACTGATGTATGTTCCTGTAATGAAACGACACCCGCTTTCCCCGCAGTAGGTTTTAAACAAATGACCCACACACGCAAACACAGGCCTCTAATATAAAGGTAGATTGTGAGGTAAACTAAAAAAATAAAAATAAATTCTGAAAAAGAAATAATAGAATCGTAGACTACTTCTTTTGAAGAAACAAATAAAGTGTAAAAACGAAGCGCCTGGGTTGGGTCGAAGAATCTAAAAAAAGAGCACTTGTCGTAACGTTTATAAATTACTTATTTAATATCATAAATCTCCAAAAAATGTGATGACATGTACCATATTTAAGCTTATTTGTGAATGTTAATTTTAGATAGTCATAGAATCGTTGATCTATTTTCTTCAACATAATTTATTAATATATTCTATTCGTTTGTATTTCTAGTTTAGTGTCTTTCTTGAATCGTCTTCAAAAATATTTTAAAATAATGTCTGTAACCTTTTTATCTAAGACAAAATGATAGGATTCAAAATTGAATTTATACTAATTTTTTTCACAAACGTATGTGGCCTAAAAATTTTTTTTCATAAAAACGTTTACTCATAAAATAAGTTTTGCTCTTTTACAAACTAATTTTACATAAAATAAAAAAGTTAATTATTTCATTTTATTGAATTTTTCAGCGTTTTGCATTGTTCCTCCACACTAAAAAGAGTGTCTATGAATTTATTTTTTAATTTAAAATCGGAGTCGCAAGCATTATTACGACTCCAAAACCTATAATGATTATTTAGTAAATGTATTCTTCACATCCCGTGTTTGTATAGATCGCTGACATAAAAAATCTTTGGACAATGGCTTCAAATTCTTGTATTTGTAAAGTTGGACCTCGCCAAGAAGGACTTGAGTGTGAATAGTGTAATGGATGGCAACATCGCACATGTAGAATTGATATTACCAAAGAGTTTCATGGGCCGTTGGTGAAACAAGAAGCAACTTTACCTAATTCGACTTGTTGCCAGTGCAGACTCGAGGGCATCGTTTTCTAATTCTGAACAAATAAATACCGATGTATTTAATGAAACTCCAGTGTCCATCTAACCTAGAAGAGTGTTCCTTGTTGGATCCTACACCTAGAGATATGCCCATAACTCTCCATGTGTTTGATTATAAGATAGTTGAAGGTACGCCCATTCGTGGAAGGGACAGAGCCCAACAATTTTACATCTGTTGGATCCATAGTGAATGATTTACTATGGAGATACTTTTCCAGAAAGTAAAGCATTACCATCGATTGACTGCATAACTCGAAACACAAATTATTAAACGAGTTTGATCTTTAAGATGATCATGTATCCACAGACTTCCTACGATCTGATATCAGGGTTAATTCAGCAAGACACCTATTGTTTGTAACAGACCAACAACTGAGACTTCTTATACATGTCTTTCATGCCTGTTTGCCAGAAAGACTGTACCAAACAATTGCCACTAGTCTTCTGCATCATGTCAAGGAGACGCAAAGCTAGCTATGCTGTTCTGTTTCAAATAGTTTACCAAACCCACCTCGTGGAGAGCTGTCAATGATATGTAACCAAATATAGAGAAAAAGGTGTGCCTTCTATTTCACCCAACATATATATCGACATGCACACTCTCTGCAAGGGTCTTCTGACGACGCAACCATGAAGTATATAAATCGTAAAATTCTATAAAACATTTAAAGTAAAATTTTTCAAAAAATATTTTACATACATATTGAAAGAAGCATTTCAAAAATTCTACACAAAAGTTCAAAACACTTAACTTTAATATTGCGGTTTATTTCATGAAAACAATATGATTGGTTTAAATGGACAAACTCAAAATTATTGGGGGCTTGCAATTTTCAAAATTACTGGTCTGGAAATAGGACGAGAGATCAAATATTCAAGCAATCCTTTAAAATAGAGTGTATTCAGCGCATACCTAAATTTATGACTACTTTATATTTTTTTTAAAAAATTGGTGAAATTTAAATACTATACTTCCAGAGAAAATATTTTAATTAATTTGCATATCGCATATACACAAGTTTAAAAGAATCCAAAATTGTTGGGGGCGCATAGTTCATTTGAAGTAGTCTATCAGGCACATTACAGGAATTGATGAAAGGATATTTGATTGATAGAGAAATAAACTGAAAACAAATAACTGAAGAGGGTTTTATATGAGTGAATGTAGTCTGAAGGAAAAGAGTCTACTAGACACCATGCGATATAGTTCATTATTATAATTTAACATATATATGTGTATAATAAAACAGCCTATTTATTGATTTTTTGAAAGACATAGGAGTGTTTCATGTTAGGTTATCAACATGTTTAGATCAGTTTTTATATTACTCATAACTTTTGAATTATTTGACCGTGCAACATTGATTCAAATTCCATGGGACTTCATTACCATGGAATTACAAATAAAATTTGAATTCTTTTATAAATTTGTATTTTTTCGTAATTAGCAGAAGAGAGGTGCATATTTTTTATACTTGGTAATTTTGAACTTCAACGCTTATTATATTTTCGGAAATTTTCACCTTTTATCTGTACAATTTCCAACACAATTATAAAACCACTCTACTATCAGAACCTAAATTTATTTGTAGATTTTTATAAGATAATATACTACGATTGTTTCTATTGCATAGTAAGATTTTTAGAGGGTATAAAATGTTAATCTACCTTATTTCGTTATATGTGGTGTAGGTGAAATGACATCAAATTAAGTTCATTGACCCGTACTTGACTCCAAATTTCACCCAACATTTTTTTCCACGAAATGTTAAAGTAATTTTTTAAAATTTGTCCATAGGATTAAAGTACACTAATAACTAAACCGTTTCTGAAAGAAAAAAATCGGAAAATTTTAATTCAATTTTTTTAAGTTCTTTTCCAAAAAAGTTGGCACTTTAACGGGATTTTTTTTAATTAAAACAAAATGATTTTTTTCTAATTTTTACATCAACTTATTTAAAATCGCTTACATTTTATTTTAATATTTTAAAATTTTTAAAAATATTTCTGAATTTTCTATAAATTCTATTACCTTAAAATTTTAATTATTAATTATGTAACAAAAGATTTTAATATAGTACAAATCTATTTTTAATTTAAATAATTAGATCTATCTACTTTCGATTAATGTTTTTTAGATTTTATACAGTAAAAAATAAATTATTATCATATACTTTTTTATATTGTCTGCTTAAAGGTACACATAATCCTTCACAATACATAGAATCACACGGTAACCAATAATCTTTAACAGGACCAACATCGATTGTGATGACGGGTCTGAACAGATACATCATATCTAGTTGAGAATTTGTACTAAAAATCATAAACAAAGAAAAAAAATGTATAAATTTAATTACGAGATATTTATTAGCAGTGATTCTAGCAGCCTCAAGAGCTTCTGAGGATAGTTGTTCTATTTCATTTGATAACAAATGAACACACAAAGGAAATTCTTCTACTCCAGCTTTTTTCCTTCCCATATCGAAAATTCTTAATTTCGGATCTAAAAACAAAAAAAAAAGATTTTCTTTTCTAATATGTTAATTTCAGGTTAAACCTGGAACTCCCCTACAATATCGTGATTTAGGATATGGTTTATTCTTGCAGTACCTATAACTAAAAAAAATACTTAATATATAAGATGAACTAAAAATCTAAATACCATCTAGCTGGTCTACGACCCATTTGTAAATTTATATTCTAAAAACAAAAATATTAAAAAAGCAGATATAGGAAGTAAGCATCGTACATGAAGAGGGAACTAAAAGAGAATAAAGTAAAATTACAAAAAAAAAAATTATTTGATTAAGGACATGGTAACTGATCAGTTTTGATATTTAAATTTATATACAGCTTTAAAAATATTTTTAACAATTATTTTTAGTTGTAAAGAAGACAAGAAATATAATATATCTGTATTTAAAATAAAAATTATATAGCATATATCTAACGGATCGTGGGGACGGGCAGAGTGAATGGTATTTTGCCAGAAAACTAAAAAAATCTTAAAAACTGAAGTCTAATTCTTTTTTATTTATTCAAATATTAATAGCTAAGCTTTTTTTAAATTTAGAAATTTTAATTTTAAGAAAAAAATAATACAACTAATATCATCTATTTCATATAATATATAAAAAAAACTAAACATATAGGATTATTTTAGCTATGGTAGTGAAGGTTCCAACTAGAATAGTTAAGGGGGGGGGGGGGGGGGGGGGGAAGGAAAACCACCCCCAACCAGAAGCGTAACCAGAGAGGGCACTGGGTATCAAACGCCCTTCAAACAGAAGTTAATAAGGTAACGGTACCCCGGGGTGTTTCCATCAAGAAGGCACAATTGCGCCGCTTGTATCGAACTATGAGGAAAGTAGGCTTCATGCTGAATCGAAACCAAGACCTTGAGTTATCGAATCCAGCATCTAACCAACCCTACTCACGCCCCTCTTTTAAAACCTCTTACATCCATTAGGATTCGATAGAAATAAACTAAAATTTTGTATTTTTTTTAATAATTTATATAAAATATAATATAACTAATTATTCCACTACTATTAATTATCTAAAACAAAATTTTACAATATTTCTGAAGGTTCTAAAACAAATTTTTATAATATATCTGATGACAGCAGGGGCGTAGCCAGAAAAAAAGTTAATAGAGGGGGGGGGGTACACATTGAAAATTTCTGATAAATAAAAATACACCTTTTATATATATTTATTTATATAGAATTGTAGTTTGTTGGTTTGAAAATCAACCACAAAGGCAAGTTCAAAAAAGCAGTTTTGTTTTCAAATAACTTTTCAACTTCTAAAAAATATAATCACGAAATGATATTCCACACAGAATAATAATAAAAATATAAAAGAAAAGGAAGTTATGAGAAGATGATGATGGGGTAAAAGAGGTTTGATAATAAATTATCCGAGCAACTCTAATACAATTGAAACACCAGATATAATTACATTGATAACAGAAAATGCATGGTTTGAACATTTCTTTGTCATTTCACCCATGTGTATATGTGATGAAAGAGTTCTAATACAACTAACAGAAAAAGATATATTTTGCAAAAATCTACAATATATAAATGTAATTATTAATATATATTTATGACATGACATAAAATACATGGGCGGGAGGGGGGCACCACAAGGAACATAGGGTGCACGGTTCCTAGTGCCTCATGTCTAACTATGCCAGTGGATGGCAGGATATTGGTGTTTTACTTAAATTACCTTATATAATTAGATATTTGTCATCGAAGAACGATAATACTGTATAGAGTATCTCGGTTAACTTTACTATACTTTGGAAATAAATTTTAAATAATTTTTAGATAAATTCATGAGGTAGCGTTAAACCCTCTAATACTTCGTTATAATGCCAGTATAACAGGGATGATTATTTCCATCACTATTCAAAAACAGAAGGAATTTCAAAAACAGAAGGAAATCACATTTTATTATAAAAATTATACAGACAAATTTATAAATATCAAATTAAATACACTGGATAATTTAAACATAATGATTTTTACAACGATTTCTCCCCAATGTTATTATATCAAATCATAACCTGAGTAAACATTATATCAAAAAAATTATCAAATTAAATTCATATGAAATTTTTTTACATACTGAAGAGGGGGAAATTGATATAATGATAGACGCGTATGTTAAAACCAAATTCAAAAGTGTTGAACCTATTTAATTTATGAAAAAAATTTGTAATTTTTATTGATATCAATTATATCAATGCCCTAATTAAAGGAGTAATTATGAAAAATAAAATACAGGTTTAATAGAAGAGAACAAAGATTTATTTCAAAATAGGATAAAATATATAATTAATTTACCAATTTTGCATTAAAAAAGATAGAAAGTAGTAGGTGTGTGGAGCTTTTTGCTTTAGAGGGCAGCTTTTCTATGGATGCCCTCTTATAGCAGGTTTAGGGCTAGGGATGCCATGATTGAGTATATGCTATTTCTCCTACTTATAACTAGATTTGTTCGAAACAAAAAAATTGTCTGATTTTATATTTACATTTAGAATACATTTTATCATCACTATACGCTAATAATATTGCAAATTTCTAAACTAGACAGAAAGAGCGCTAGAATTTGTAACTCAAAGCGGTAAGCGTTAGAAAAACTTAAAAATCGTTAGAGTTAACATATATAGTATATGGTAGTAATATATAAATTATATAGGGAATAAAAATATGAGAAATTTTCACACATCTTCATCGTTTTAAGGTATGGAAAGATATTTGTAAAAAATTTTAGAGCTTAACTCCCATGCCAACCTCTTGATGATTTAGAAGATTTTCTATAGTAATTCTAAAAATTATTATTTAACTTTTTGTACGTATAAATATTTTGGCATTCATTTTTAGTAGATAGATAAGATAGATAATTTCACTCATTTCAACGCAACGATGATATTCTACTATCATCAATACAAATTCTTTAGTTAGCACATGTGCCATCACATACATAGATAAAACAGTCAGCATGAAACTGCGGCGCATATATAAACATGTGGCTTTATTGATAAAATGTTTACATTTCAACATATTCGATATGGTAAAGTATCGATATAAATATTGCACATACATAAACAAACTTCAATTTTATATGATTCCTAATGTATGCAAGTTATATATGTAATGTTGTTATATAAATCAACAGCTTGTATGTTTTATTATGAATCTTTTCTCTGCTAGTTTAGCTTCATGCGTTTTCTCATCAACAAAAAATGTGTTTACAAATAGATTTCACTAAAAGATTTATGTGAATTATTGGTTTTTTCTTATGAAAAGTGTTAAACTTCCAGTAAATTCCAGACGTTCAAATGATACTTCTTCTTTTTGAATAGATAGCGTTAAATTTTTTTACAAAAAATACATGAACTAAGTGTAATGAGAAAAATATGCACAAAAAATTAATTTTTTGCTAATAATTAATTGAACATAATGAAAAACAGATTAAAAAATCTAGTGGCATTTTTCAGAAAAAAATATAGATGGCGTTAACTATTTTGGTGAAAATTTCTATAACAAACATAATAAAAGAAATAAGACGGTAAAATTATATCTTTGAAAATATCAAAAAAAGTTATTGCCAATAAAGTCAAAATTTGAAGCTTTTACTTAAAATTTTTTTTTGGGAGTTTTACGGCATAGATCCGTCTTCCGAGGTGGTCTAAAATGATCCGTCTTGCGAGGGTTAAAGGTTAATGCTATTGTTATTCAAATATAAAATTTTTAATGTAATTTTAAACATTATCTTTGTTCAAACTGGTAGGAACTACGAAGTTGTTTGTTTTTTATGCTAATATATAAACAATATAAAGTGAAGTATATTTCAGGGTTTTCATAAACAAGGCGAAATTGAAACGCTTGAGTGAAACTTTGTGGTAAAGGTACCTGGGGTGTTTTCATCGAAAAGGCACAATTGCGCCGCTTGTATCGAACTATGAGGAAAGCAGGCTTGGTGGGGGATCGAACCCAAAATCTTGAGTTATCGAATCCAGCATCTAACCAACCCTACTCACGTCCCCGAAACTTTGTGGTATCAAAGCTAAGTATTTAAACAATCTTATTAATGCTCCCTAAAGGTTTTTACTTAGTTTAGCTAGTTTTTTGCGAAAATCACGTAACCTAACTTTTGTGTTTATTTTTATTTTTTTTCTTTTACAATTACATTCTATCATTTTCAATTCAATTTCAATGTCGTCAATTCATATGTTTATATCAAAAGGAAAGCAGATATCACATTCAGATTATATAGAGAGGTATCATAATAAATTAAATATACATTATATATGGTTTTCTATTTTTAAATTTCATCTAGTCAATTAAAAATACCCTTATCCAAACTCCGTAACCTAAATACTAATAAATATTTTTTCCATATTTTGTAAGGCCAATTTGTGTTTTATCTATTTTATTAATTTTAATCTTTTTAGATTTTTAGAATTGTATGAAGATGCACTTTCCACCGAAATTAAAATTTTTTGATGATCTTTTAAGCTAATTTAATTACGATATCTAAGCAGATCATAGATACAAAACTACTTTACCATCTAACCTATGTACAGCGCAATTAATAAATCAATAATTTTGCCATTTTTGATATGACATTGCGAGCGTAATTTTTTCTGCACCTTTGTTATATCGGCCCGAAAACAACAGGTTATGCCCGGGTTTGAGAACCACTTCTCTAAATGGATAAAGGATCTGAAAGGTTGAATAAACATGACTGATGATCATTGAAAAGCTAAACCTTTCAACCTTCACTCTAAATTTTGCTTAACGTAACATATTGTTACAAATTTCCACTTCGAATTTTTATCCTCCAAATTTGGCTTGAAAATGAAAAATCAGTTATTTTGAATTTTTAAAGAATTTCTTTAGATAATAATAATAATGAGTTGTTCGGCTGATTAGAAGGATAAGAAGATATGTTTTACATTATTTATCAGTACACGATTTAGCAGTGTCCTATATGTGGTACCATGTAAAAATAAAATATTAAATCTCAGAATTTCTTAATGAATTTAGGTGCCACGTCCATACCCAATTTGCCAGACAAAACGTCAATCACTTTTAGGACGTGAGCCAGTACCTAAAACGTTAAGCATGACAAAAATAGAAAACACTCCATTTTCAACCAGTTTTCTCCTTGCCATACGGCACACCGGAGGACTTCCATTTGAAGCGAATCTCCACCTCGATAAAATTTTATGTGAAACGGAAAGGACATAGAAATCGAGTAATTAAGGTAAAAGACCCTACCAAGAATTAGGATAAAAAGGAAAAGTAACCAAATCATCTTTCTATTCCCCCACTTGTGGCAACAAAAAATATGCTCTAAATGTCGCCACACTCACGTTTCGAACGCAATGCAATGTTCGCGAAGTTGAAATACTGGTATCCGATTACACACAGTCTAGACCAGGGGTTGCATATCTTTATTATCAAAAATCAATTTGCTTCACTTTCGAAAATGAGTGAATCCGCAAAAAATCCTATAAAATTTCGATCTTTACACATTTTTATACTCCAACTAATTATTAAAACAAACACAATTCCAATGTACCCGTATGTGTCTTTCAAATAAAATAAAGTTTTTGGTTTTTTATATTAGTTAAATTAAAATATTTAGGTGCACTTTAGAACTTGAAATGTGGAAAAAATATAGATTTGACCCTGAAGATGAGCCATTAAATTTGTGTACATATAAAGAGTAAACAATTTATTGGACCGAAAGATTTTAATAAATGATCGGTTTCATCAAACAAAGTTAGGAGAAAATGAAGTAAAGAGGAGGGCTTAAACATTCTTGAATGTCTTGAAAAAATTGGGAAGGTTTGTGATAAGTTCATTTTAGCGTGTTTTTGTCGGGTATTGATTTGATTAATATGCTCATATTTTAAAATTTTTATATATTTTTTTTAATTAATTTGAGAATTTTTTACGATGCTTTAAAAATATAATGATCTTTTATGAATTTTTTTTCACTTTGAAACAAAAAAGATTTTATTAGAAGCTGCTTTTAATATTTTCATGTAAAATCTTTTATTGCTCATAACTAGTCATGTTTATTCATCAGGCAAAAGTTCAAGAGTGAAGGTCATGCTCAAAGATGAAGTACTTTTATGTAAAGTGTTGAGTACAGAAAATATATTACATGCTTTTGCAATTAATTTTACACAACTCTTCATTGCTTAGAAACTGAACCATTGACATCTCTCGTGTGAGTATCATCCGTTTCCTTTTGGAGGGGTAAAGGATTTTCGGTCAATGCCATTTTCTATACACGTTATATAAACATTATTCTAACTTTGTATATTTTCTGTTAATGTTTGCTTCATTTGGGAAATATATGAGTGATGGGAGGATTAATTATCAAGGGTAAGGTTCTGGCCAATATAATACGTGCGTTGCTGGCTTGGACACCGGTATCCGCGTTATAAAGGTTTTACTGTTTAAAGACATTTTTTACTTAATGATACTTTGAAAAGAAAATATTAAGCGATACTTTTTTGAAGTATTTTTCCGAACATACAATTGAACAAAGTGATGGAACTTTTGCTCCTTTGAATTTAACACCATGTTGGAAATAAAGGATGAGTATGGAAGCAAGATTAAAAAACCTGGAGTGATCAGGTTTGGGTATCCTATAAGGCTTTCTTCATGACGTGTGTGACGTGCGTTGCATTATGATAAATCAGTATTTTTCACGTACATTCCCTTTCATAGTTTTTGCAAGCTGGATAAAAACACAGAAGACAGGAAGTTTTCAGATTTATCAAAGTTGCAACCTCTTGAGAAGTACAGGATGAAGCAGTGTCTCGTGAGCAGGTCGCACTTGGTTTTCTTGACAGAGGTACGCTCCACGTTATCTCTCTCTCCACTCGCTCATTCCATTTGTTTAGGAAGGCTACGTCTACCGCATAGCCTACAAGTTTTCCTCATCGAGTGCTGCCCTCGGTGTCACCGCTCCCTCCCATAACAACTCCGCCCTCAAGCGCCAGTCTTCAGAACCTCTGCTTCCCTGGCAGTCCACTGTCAAAAGCGAAGGCAGCAACAACCCCTCTTCCGCCAAAAAGTACTTCTTGATTTGTTCGTTAGCGAGTTATTTGATGTGCCCGTTATAATGAAGTACTCGATCCTCATTGAAACTGTTATAAAAATAAAGGACTAGCTAACAAATTGAAATCACTTATATTTATGTATGGTTCTTTATATACAGGGGCGTGAGTAAGGTTGCTTAGCTGCTGGGTTTCGATAACTCAAGGTACTGGGTTCGATCCCGCATCAAGCCTACTTTCTCATAGTTCGATAAAAGCGGCGCAATTGTGTCTTCTCGATTAAAACACCCGACGGTACCTTTACTTTTTACCTTTACATGACCTAAAAACGTTAGAACGCTTGAGGCATCAAGTAGTAGGATGCATTTCGGGCGACTGACTTAATGTTGTGTGATTTGAAGGGGTGATATAAAATTAAGGGAGGAATCTTTTTATTTATAGAGGAACATTCCAAAAAACTTGAAAGCATAAAGATTCATTTCTACTTTAAGTTTATAAATATGATAAATAAAAATCGCAAAAAGCCTGCCTCCATTTATAAAATTTTTAAGTCCTAAAATTGCGCTCCTGTTTTTGTTCCTTCTATTCCAACCTTCGCGCCTGATTTGTTGTGTTTAAATTTGTTGTGAATGTTTAATGCGTTGTTTTCAGAAAGCCCCTCACACTTGCCATAAATGATCACTCTGCTCTGTTGTCGTCTCGATTTCGCCATCTGCCCTTTTCTCGCTCATCATCTGCTTTGCAGCGCGGCCCCAAAGCATCGACAGTGCCTGAGTCGCTGATCGCAGAGGTGCAAAGTGTCCTGCAAGGCAAAAGTAGAGCAACCATCATTCGCGAGCTCCTCAAGACAGTGAGTCTTGCTTATTTTAGCTAGGATTTGTAATGCGTGTGTTTCGCATAGAACCTGGATTCCAACATGGCAGCGAACAATTTGCTCAGCTTCGAGGACGACGACTCCTACGAGTACGAGATGGTTTCAGAAGATAGTGCGTACGAATTCAACACATGCACTTCCGATGACTTGATGTCTCTCCTCGACCACGGCTCTTCTGCCTCTACCATTTTGTCCGTCGTAACGTGTGAGAGCAACGCCAACAACGTGGAAAGAAGCTCCACCATCTCTCAACAACACCCGCTTTCTTCCAACAAGATCACTACTTCTACGCCTTCATCTTCCCTCGCCAATACCGAGTGCACGAGCAGTGGAATCGCGTCATCCTCTCTCACAACCACGTCGCTCTCTCCTCGAGTCATCCTCAATGCTGCTATGCCCACCTCTGGTATGTCCTTTACATCACTTATCCCCACGCTGTTCATATTTTATAGGTTGTGTTTTCAGGCAGCAGTCACTTAATTGCTACCATTCACCTCAATTTCTAAATAGTTAGCAGTGTTGTTAAACATCAGGCTACTTCATATCAATCAATAATTAGCATGTAAACCAACTGTTTTTCTATTGTGTATATACAAATGAATGATTTATATACATATATCAGTATATATACATATAGTAGTGATCACGATTTCAAATCTAAGGAGTTCTTTTCTTCCATACATGTACACTACTGCATTAAATTAAATCTACTAAAACTAGTTTATTGTTTGTGCCGATGTTTTTGGATTGGAAGTAAGCGATAGAAAATTCTGTAGAACTGCTCCTTAGTAATTTTTGAAAGCAAATGGATGAAATTAATTTCACCGATATAGGGCCATGACTTTTATTCTTCAAACACTGATGTAATCAAATGTGGATACTTTAAGTCCGGATATTTTTGTTTCTCGGTAGTCTACAACTTTTCTTCGAATCCCATTACATACTTTAGGAGGGTTTCATGCCTGAAGTCTCCAAAGTCTGCAGAAGGCGCTTTCAAGCGACGTTTCCCCGAATTAACTTCTTTTATTTTGTCTTTAGATGAGGGTAGACCTCCGATGTTTTTGTCGCGTGTCAACTACAATCGCCTTTCGCGAGTTCGCTCTGTTCTGCTCACCGAACCGTCCTGGATGTCTGAGCTGATGTGCGATTTGAAATACACTTCTTCCAGTACCGCCTCCCTTTTACGCTCCACTTCCTTTTCAATCACTTCTTTCTTTAGGTAAAGCAGCAAAAAGTGCCAACAACCCCACCGCTCCAGCTCCCGCAAACAGCAACACTTCTGTTGCCCCTAAATCTAAGAGTTCCAATGCTACTGATGACATCATAAATCTTGAAGGAGAACTAGAGCTATGGACCGAAGTCGTGGTATGAAATTAGCATTATCACGTCTTTAAAATTCTTCCTTTTTCTTGCGTTAGCAGAATGCTCAAGGTTTTGAAGAAAAGGCAGTTGAGTTTTCACAGATTGGTGTCATGTTCTCCGAGTTAGTCGGAATCTGCCGAGATCACGCAACTCTTCGTGCATGGCCTTGGAATAGCGAAAAGTCACTCCCCAAATTTACGATAAGAAATGACGTATCTTCTCATTTTAAGGATTTCTTCATATAATCCACTGCTTACTTTTATCTTAGACGCATGTCTGTTCCATTTATCACCCGAGAACTTCTCACCTCAGTCTCGAGAATGAAAAGATTGTATTTTTATCCACAAGTTTGTACAGAGCTTCTGTTTTGACAGAAACCAACAAGGTATGTTTCACCGATTCCTGTGCACCCGTGCTGCTCTATGACTAAACTAGTGATCCCGCTTTACATCTTTTCGAGTTGTGCTCCTGTGCGAATATTAGGTCGTAGTCACGGTTGGCCATGGGGTACTTGATGTTTTTATGAATCCACACTCTCTTGGATTGTCTAATATGATCACATACTTAGGCTTTAATATTATCAGCTTTGTGAATACCTTGACTCTATTACACAGACTTTTACTAGCATTTGCCGTTACTTTCAGCCTTTTTCTTTAATAAAAGATTCAGTAGTGCCAAAGCTCGTCACATGTCATGTTACAGATCGTCTATTTTTCAAATTGCATAAAAATTAGTGTCAAAAATCAAGTCCTATGCCTCCATGTTTTCGTTCCTATACACCCAAGGGGCGTGTATACGCCATTGCTAAAAATGCTTGCAGTAACCTTTCCTCAAGTAATTCAGCCATTTTTAATTATAGACATTTCATATTATATATTATTAGCTTTCAAGATTGCCTTCTCTTGATACTTTATTAATATTCAGATGTCCACAAATTCTTCCCTACTTTCAGCCTTTAAAAGCGTCTCCCTTACTTTTTTGAATTTACATATTCTATCATTTTGCGTTATTTGGTTGTCATTTAATGCCCTAAATTCAAATATATTGGTCTCATGGCTTTTGGAATGCCGCTATTTTTTGCCAGCAATGGACATTAATTATTATTGGCCTATGGACAAGGGGTAAAGAGGCTACCTTTAAATTCTGGATAGTTTGTTTTCATAGCAGCATTTCTTTCTAAAAATAATTTATGCAGTTCTTATTTAATAGGGTATTTCTTTCTATATAATTTTAAGTAGTAGTAAATGATGCATCGGTTAGTAATGCCTTTTTCAAATCTATGAGTTTATAAAAATCAAAAGTTAACATTTCTTCTTTGCTAAAGTTATTTATATTGAATCAAATATTTAAACTCGTTTGTTGTTTTCATCTTTTATTATTTTGTTCGATTATGCTCCCTCAGTTATATTATTATAGAAATTAACTTGTTGGTAAGATTTATTCTTCTTTGATTTACTTTTTTGCGACTTAAAAACGAAGCGATTCTTTTTCGCACAATTTTTTTGTTTTTACTTTTCTTGGAAATTAATATCAAGAATAATCTACAAAATTTGTAATTTGCTGTGCTCTTGTATGTATGCAATAAGAACGCACTGTTTAAAAATTTTTAAGGACGAAGAATACAAACAAATATTTCCTATTTTACTTTGATTTTGATTGAGAGACGCGCATACGAATATTTTGAATAACTGCAATCTACTTTTCATTCCTCTTGGTTAACATTAACCAGAAGAGAGTAAATCGAGATTTGTTGATTTATCACCGCATTTTGCTCTAGATCGCTTCCTGGATGGATCAGTGTATGTTTCCCCTGGCGTCAAGACTTGAACATGCCGCTCAAGTGTTTGATGAGATGTCCGGCTCTAGGATCTCTTCACTTCGTGTCTGCAACTTCTACACGCTCGCTCTCACCGAGTCGAGTTGCTTCTTTTGGTGGTACTTACTTTTCCTTCTTCGTGAGAAATTTGCTCACCTCATTTTTTCAGGGGGGTGATGCCATCTGCGCTACGCAACCAACAACTCAAGAGACTGCACAAGAAGTTGGCGCGTAGTAAAAATAGCTCTCCTAGCAGGAAGCCAAGTAATTTTGCCTTTTCTCGGTCCTGGCTCATCCCGCTTCTTTCCCTTTAAGACTCCGCTGACGACAGCAAGAACAGAATAGATGTGGGCTGCTTCGTAGACTTGCAGTCGTCTCTCATTCTGCAGAAAGGGTCGCTTCTCGCCCACTTCAAGAAGAACGCCTTCAAACTCTCGCTCTTGGACAACGATCTCCAGTACCACGACTTCACTCACCCTTCCCTCCTCACCTCAACGAACGGCTCTTTCTCCCAAGCTCTGAAGTTTTTTCTTCGCTTTCTTTTCCATTCACACATAGGCTAATTACATCCATTTTGCAAATAGTTCTCGTTTGCAACGTACACCCAATTTAACTATGAATCTGTTTAAAATCATTATCGTTGTATATGGCACTAAAATATAAAATTCAAATCAAAAGAGTTTCTTCGAAAGATATAAGTCACTTCACAAATTAGTTAAATGTTTAGATACTTCTCCGCCTCTTTCTTTCTTGTAGCTGTATATTTGAAAATATATTATTTGCTTCAAATATCCATGGATATTAAGTTTTTATTGGAAGTATCTCGTTTTTTAGAATGCTGCGTGTAATATGCAGTAGGAGCGCCTTATTACTCCGGTTTGCACCTTTTTGATAACAGTCACCGGCTGGTGACACAGCAGAGAAGCACCCGTATGCAAACTTGAGTGAGCGTGAGTAAGGTTGGTAAGATACTTGCCTAGACTTGGGTTCGATCTAGCATCAAGCCTTCTTAGCTCATAGTTCGACGCAAACTATGAAAACACTTCAAAAGGTTTGCACAACTTTTCCATTTGGACATTCTTTGGATGGGCTTCTAAAATCCTGTCTTCTTTATTCGCATCTTCGTGAGATTCAATTGCCGTTGTCATTATTAGCAGCTTCACATTTTCGACTCATCGTAAAACTAAAATTCTATTTTTTCTCCAAGATACTTTTCTTAACTCTTTTTTGCCGCAATGTTAGAAACTTGATTTTGTAAGTCAAGAAATGTCCTAAAAATGGATTGATTTATACATTTTAAAAATTTCCCCAACAAGTGTATATTTTGGTAATAATATGATAATGAAACAGACCGTTTCTTTCTGCATTTTAGTAGAAAATTATTATGCTTCGATCATTTAAATTAAGCAGCTATTAATAACTCCGTTTTATTGAGTAGGCAATTTATTTCGTTTGTTAACTTTTAAAAATATCGCTCGCTTCCCCTCATTCTCCACATATACGTCATTTCACTCTATCCAACACCTCTTGCCCCTTGATTGACACTTTTTACATATTCATGTATTTGAATAATCTGGATCCTATTTTTGTGCTAGAAAAAATTAGGATTAAACCGACTTTGTAAAATTTTTTCTAAATTTCTAAATTATTCTCAATATCAGCTGATTTTATGTCATAAAAGATATCAAATGTTTTTATATAAAATTAATAAACTAATTTATATTATAAAAGATTTCGATATAAAAAAGTGTTACAATAAATATTTTATACTTCTGAGAATTGCCTAAAAATTAGAAAAAATAAGGGCGATGTCGAAATTTTCTGTTCCTGCGATTCCAGGAAATAAACCGAATTAAAATGACTTTCATTGTGTTTTTAATTAGTATTCCTTTTGTTCTGGCAAATTTCATTTATGGCCTTATCTCCTTAAACCTAATTTTTGAATGCTTGAACTTCTGTACTCAACATTTTTGAATATTGAGAGAAGACCGCCTCTAGTTCATGTTTAGGTCATTTTTTTATGTAAAGATTTCAATTGTTTAGAAATTGGAAAAAAGTAGCTATGGAGAAAGATGATGGGAGTGAAAGAAAGAGGATTCCGTTTCTGTATAGAGCGTACTACAAACAGAAGAACAAGGCCTTTTCTCTCATCTCTACTCTTTCAAACGAAGATAAAAAGACGGAGAGTCGGCAGGATGACGCGAAAAGTGCTTCTAGCAACGCCAGTAACTATTTCGCTTCTTTTCTCCTCATCTCTTCATCACTTTTCTTTGAAGAGAGGCGACGCTTTTTCCGCTTTGACGATCTCCACGCCGATGACCGAGAAGAAGACGCCGATAACAACATTCAAGATGAAGTCAGTAAGAATATATTTTTGTTGAACTTTAGGCAAGACCTCGGCTTAAATTTGCCCTTGGCATTTGACTTGAACTGCTACTTTTAGAAAATATCCGCAAATCTTTGTTAGGAGAGTGAAACAAGCATATCCCTGCCAATGATCGATCAACGCCTATCAAAGTGATGATTTACATCGCTATACACTCCGCGCTCTCTTCAACCCAATTTTTATTTTTTGATAAAGGCTGTCTCTACCCTTATATATAGTGTATATTAATTGAGCTCTTTCAGTTACAGTAATCAGTAGGAATAAACATGTTAAGCCTTAAATTATAGAAAATACTTTCTTATATAGTTGTGTGCTATAAAAAATAGTTACCCTGTTGAAAATGTATGCTCCCTTGTTCAATTTACTATATACAATGCTGCCCTTGATCAAATACAGCTTAAATGCAGATTATGATTTCAATGGAGTGTAAATTAAGGAAAAATATTTTAAATATTCATTTAAGACTAGGAAAAGAAATATGGCTTACTCGTACTCACAAATCAAAAATTAGGAGGGCGCACAAGGCTTTTTTTCACTGCATATTGTAAACACTCAAGGCATTCTCTTAATTTGTTTCTTCAGAAAAGCGATGCTACTTCCCCTCCCCCGCGTATCACGAGGACGCTGACGAAGAAACGGAGGGAGATGAGGACGAAGAGGATGATGAGTACGACGACGACGACGACGACGATGACGAGGAGGAGGAGGAATTCAAGGACACGCATTTACAATCTTCTGACAGCTCCAATTTCAAAACTATCGTACTTTCGTTTACTTTTAATCACTTTACGCTGCTCTCTTTCTATATACTTTTAATTATGTTAGCACCAGCGTTAACAATTTTCTTTCCTGCCTCAAACCTGAATTTACAAAACACCTCGTTGTTTACAGATTCCTTCTCTTAAGTCTAAAATGACACTTCTCCTAGCAGAGTGACAGAAGTATCTACCTTCCTAATACCAAATTTTCCTCTCGATATCATAACGTTTTCTACTGCCACCGCTGTAATGCAGGACTCTGTCTTTCTCTCTCCTAACAGAGTCCTACATTACAGCCGTAGAAAACGTCATGATATCGAAGGCAAAATTTGGCATTAGGAAGGTAGATACTTGTTTGTTCGCAAACAGTTCTCCCCCGTTCACAAACGAGTTGGAAGCTTGATTCTTTATATAATTATATGAATCCGATGGCGCTCTTCTCTAAAGTCTGTCTCTGGCTCCCTGTGAGTATGTATTAATCATCGTAGCAGGCAAAAAGGACACTGCCGCTCATTCTTTCCTATCCATTCACGGATCTTGCCGGAAAACTAAGTGTTTTTCTTTCTGCTTCATCTGAGAATGATTGTTGCAAAGCATCTATCTTATCATTTATCACACTTAAATACAAATTCACTACTGGGTAACTTAAAATTCTTCTAGTAATTGGTAAATGGACACCTGGATATCAAAGAGTGTTTAGAAAAAAAGTTAGGGGGTCTGACATGTTTTTATTAAACTAAATTATGCTGTATCGTGTTGAAAATGTCTAAAAAATTTTACAAAATATGTACGTATACTAAATAGTCAGTATTTAGGAGTCTGTAATTTATAGACATTGAGTGAAATAATAGAAGAAGGAATCGTAATAAACGATCATTCAAAAAGTAGACACTCTTCATTAACAAAAGTCTTATTGTGTTACGTGGAATCATCGTCTATTTTGTTCTCCCCAGCTTCTTAAATCTAAGTAGTGAAGTATTTAGCAGAATGAGAAGTTTCATTTGTACTTTGACAACTCTATTGAGAAATGTGATCCATTAAATTTCGAAAGAATTTTTTCGAACATTGCATTTATTTATAGCACGCAGTCTCAAATGCCATTAATGCCGGAATGATTTAATGCTATGCACTTTCATAAATTTTCGACACCCAAGCACTCTACAGATATTCCTTATATTCTCCGCGGGACCAAATTTAAGCTGCTGTCCTTTAAATTCTTTGCTTCTTCATTTTTTACTTTAGGATGAAATAATTTCAGTGTTTAAAATGAAGCGTAAGTGCAAGAAGAAAATGGTGGCGATGAGTAAAGCGGTTGTTTTGCAGACTCCAGTGACTTCATCTCTGGGCTTAGTGATTAAGGTAAGCGCTTTTTTTGTTTGGAGATAGAACTCACTCTTTTGTGTAGGTCGATGGAAGCCTAGCTCTGGTCAAGCACTTGTCAGAAGATGAAAAGGAGGTGTTCAAAAGCGGACTCGATGTCTCCAGCCTAAATCCCATTTTACAAGACTGCCATTTGTATCTGAAAAGCGATTTATCGGTACTTTCTCTTTTGCGTTTCCTTGTCTAATGCCTGTAAACCAAATCATAGCGCTTGCACCAAAATTCGTACAAGTCGGAGTCCAAGTTGAAACCCGTAGACGGCGTAGTTCCACGTCCTTACCGAGTTGATTTGCCTAAAGACACGGTTGTTGCGTTCGCGGAAGCTAGATCTTCTCGTAAATTTCTTTTCCTCGAATTATTTTTACCTTTCACTTTCTTTGTAGGGTTTATTGTTGTTGCGTATAATTCAGTGAACAAGAAACATTTCTTCCTCAAAACTGGAAAAGTTTTGTCCAAGCTTGAAGTAGACCATGAAATTCCATATGATTTTTGTGGACGCTTGCAGAACTCCGCAATTGATGTCAACGTTCCTTTTCGAAATGCTTTGGTATTTTTTGTATCCACTTTTACTTATGTTGGTTTTTCCCTTTTTAAGATTCCTCGTTTGTGCGTGGATTCCAACGGAACCATCGTTTCCTACGCTTGGGATAAATTTCGTAAGGCCCAGCCGCTCCACTCTTTTCCCCTTCAGTGCGTTGGAAGTCGTTCTCTCTTCCTGCCTCCTCCCATTTCACTCAGATACTTCAAGTCCTCAAAGAATAGATCTTTCTTTCTCACCGTTTTTGCTGTTAAGCCCTTGTCACTCATGTCTCTCATTTTAAAGTTGGATTTGGCTTCCATCAAAAAAATCTTCGACTTTTTTAAAAAGTAAATACATTTCACTTGTATTTTCACAATCACTTTTGGAATCATGAAATCGTTAAGAGTTCAATAAATTTCATACGCGACCAATTTGGCAATTCCATTCTTTTTCTTTCACAAGACTTCATTTCTTATTGGCTCTTGGAGATAGACACTCTTATACTTTTTAATGTTTTTTATTTTATTATCCATAATAGTTTCAGATCAGCCAACCCGGTATATCTATTGTGAATCAGTCTATGAGTCTGCGTTTTGACGAGACATTCTTCACGTAGAGATCGTCAATTTGCGTTTTTATTCTTTTCCCTAATTTATACTGATCAATGCTTTTCTAGATCATAATTCTTCTTAGCGCTATACGTTCGCTTGAGCTCCTTTTCTTTTACATTCTTCTGCACTTTTTATTGCGTAATAACGAATCTTCTTTTTAATGACGACATTTTTTGTAGCGACGATAACTACAACGCTTTTTTGACGAAAGTCAAATCATTCGTGAACGAGTACGTGGATTCCAATTCCAACATCCTGCACGTGTGTTGCGACCTCGCAGCTCCAACTTCTGCCAAATTTGAAGGTGCTTCCTCCATCTCTTAAATGCCCTCTCATTTACCTGCTTTCATTTAAGAAAAAGTGGTTGCTTCCCTCTATTCCGTTTCCCAAATCAGACACGATCTGAGCGATGCAGTTCCAAATAATGCGGTCGGCGCTCACCAAGATTCTATCGAAGAGCCGTCGCGGTATTCTTTGTATTTCATTTTCCACGTCCAATTCGATCTTAAGCATCTATCATGAGTTGGGTATTGCGCAGCGTATTTTAACTATTGGCGATAGTAATCATGGAATCTTAATATATGACATGTAAATCGAACACGCTAAAATTATCTTTCTAGCAAATAGAAAACTTCGTGTAGCTATTTTATCAAAGCACTGGAAAGCATATTTTAACAGCTTTGGTAGCCAGTAAATCTAATGCCAGTTTTACTTTTTAAATGTGTTGCGATATGAATGCATTTAAGCCTCTCTTTCAGTCATGATGAAGGCAAAGGAGACTCTGCCAGTGAAGCTACCAATAACGACATCCCTTCTGGCGCCATGCGTAAGTTCTATACTCCCCCCATCTCCACTAATTTCCTCATTCCTCAGTAGAAGAGAAACGTTCAGTGCCAGAACTCAAGATCCTGACTTCAAGCGAGAGCTTCCCCACCTCCTCTCTCTCCTACTTCGCTGAGTACAAGGCGTATTGCATTCTCGTCTACTTGACCGAGCACTGCCATGCTATCAAACCGTACTTGCTGTCTCTCCTCACACAAACGTAACTTCCTTTCTATTTTCTAAAAATGGTGCGCATCAAATGTAAGCTCACTCCATGAAATAGATCATGAAATATCGGAGCAAAAATCTTTAATCAAAAAAAACCCTGCATTATCACTGCTTAACTGCTAAACATATCACAATATATAAGTATTTTTTCTAAAAAAAATTCGATACAATTTCACTTAAAAATTATTTAGATATTTTCATCTCTTATTTTGTCTTATATCACTTATTGAAGCACCATAGTCCTTTTCTGTTCAACTTTGAAAGGTTTAAAATTTAGATGTCTTCATTTTTTTTTACAATTTTCCCTATGTGCATATGTTTTACAAACACAATCTAAATCATTTCTTTGGTTAAAGGTTTGTCGAATTTTGCTTCAATCAAGTAAGTGTGGTGGTTTTCATTTTAATGGTATCAGTTATAGTATTTAGAGATTTTAGTTTCTCGGAATAGCATAAACGCCAAACACGATTATCACGTGGGCCTGCCATTTTATTTATGTCTTGATGCAAGGGAGTGTTTGCTAAGGGGGCTTATTGATGCTAATATCCTGAAATATTTAAAGCAAATATCTATAAGTTAAAAAACAAAGTGGGAACATTAAAGACAACATTTAACTTATTCACATTTGCAAAAAGGCTTCTCTTCGGTTTCGACAATATCAATGGATGAATGATCTCGTCGAATGAGAAATAGGTTCATGTTCTTATTCAATCTTTCTTCACTTTTCAGAGACTCGTGCGGCCTGACTCCCTTTATGCGTGCCGTTAGCCTGCGTTCCTACCCCTCCGCTCTGCACCTCTTCGACGTGGCCAAACGCATCAGCGCCTTGGACTCCACTCTCTTCTACAACATGATTTTTCCTGTCAACTCACACCCCAACAAAAACCCCATGCACGTCATCGTCTCCAACGACACCTGCAGCTTCACCTGGACTGGAACTGAACACATCAACCAGGTAACATTTAATTGTATCGCGAGGCTGATGATCTTCATTTTACCGTTCATCTTTAATTGCTCTCAGAGCATAGTTCATGACATTCAATTAACTTGGGCTGAAAAATAAGCAATGTTTTGATGTATAAATTTACATATATTTTCATTTCAAATATATGCAAGTTTCATGTTTTCTTTTATACCCCAAACAGTTATAAATATATATCCTTTAGCTTGAACAACAAATACTAATTTTACGCTTTTTGAAATGCATGCCTGTTGTATATGTTTCGTTAGCTCTTTCTATTTTTACCCTGTTAACGTTTTATATTTGAAAATAACACAACTAATGAATAAACCCAAACCAATCCCTTTCAATGAAGCTTCAAAAATGTTTCATTTCGTCTTCAAATCCACAAAATTCACATTTTCTCCCTTGAAAATTCGTTTTCATTTCCCTTAAATGTGGGGGTTTTAGTTTTTTCCCCCCCCCCCCCCCCCCCCCCCCCCCCCCCCCCCCCCCCCCCCCCCCCCCCCCCCCCCCCCCCCCCCCCCCCCCCCCCCCCCCCCCCCCCCCCCCCCCCCCCCCCCCCCCCCCCCCCCCCCCCCCCCCCCCCCCCCCCCCCCCCCCCCCCCCCCCCCCCCCCCCCCCCCCCCCCCCCCCCCCCCCCCCCCCCCCCCCCCCCCCCCCCCCCCCCCCCCCCCCCCCCCCCCCCCCCCCCCCCCCCCCCCCCCCCAATATCGAGAAAAGAAGTCGAAGACGCCATCATGTCAATGAAAAGTGGGAAAAGCAGTGGACATAGTGATGTTTCAATTTAAGTTTTAAAGTTAAGTGGACTGGAAGATAAACTTGCAGACATAGGTAACCGAATGATGTACGGAGAAAACATGCCCGAAGGTTGTCCAAAGAGTGTTTTAGTGCCACTTTATAAAGGTAAAGGTGATGTAAAAGATTGCTCAAACTATAGAAGTATAAAACTGCTTGAACACCCTATGAAAATTTTAGAGAGAGTTTTTGAAAAAAGAATTCGTCGACGTGTTAGAATAGATGAAATGCAGATGGGTTTTATGCCAAACAAGAGCACAATAGACGCCGTATTTATTGTTCGACAATTAATAGAGAAACATGAAAGTTGGAAATGATCTTTTCCTCTCATTTATCGATATCGAAAAAGCTTTTGACTGCGTCCAAAGAGATGTCATTTTCTGGGCTCTTAGACAAAAGTGCGTTTTGGAGTATGAAGTAAGAGCTGTTATTGAAATGTATAACTATGCCAAAACTGCTGTTAGAGTAGATGGAAAAATATCAGAATGGTTTTCAACAGGGGTCGGCGTTCATCAAGGCTCGGTGTTGAGCCCCTTATTGTTTGTTATTGTAATGGATGCGATTTCTGATACGATTATTAAAAATTACAGAGAATTTTTATACGCTGATGATCTGGTTTTAGCTGCAAATACCTTGAATGATTTGAGTGACAAGTACGTGGCATGGAAAAAGGTTCTAGAAGACAAAGGCTTGAAGATCAACGTAAGCAAAACCAAAGTTATGA
Source organism: Nectonema munidae (assembly GCA_030549495.1). Taxonomy (NCBI): domain Eukaryota; kingdom Metazoa; phylum Nematomorpha; class Nectonematoida; family Nectonematidae; genus Nectonema; species Nectonema munidae. The sequence continues at coordinate 89,941 of JAUIRK010000105.1, forward strand.
TTTTTAAGACGAAAAATATGTTGAGAAATGCCATCAGCAACGTTGATCCTTGCTCTTGTGGGGAAAGAGTTGTTCGTAATGCAATACAATGCTTCAAATGTGAGAAGTGGGTGCATAAGAGATGCACTACAATCAAGGGCTCTTTGAAAAACGTGAAAAGTTTTGTCTGAAAAAATGGAAAAGTATGTGAAGTTAGGCATGGATGAGGTGGATGTTTTGCAGAGTTTCTGTTATTTGGGAGACATGCTTTATGATTCTGGAGATTCTTCCAAATCTGTGACCGCGAGGATTCGATGTGGGTGGACGAAGTTCAAAGAAATTTCGGGTCTTCTTTGTGTAAAAATCCTCTCGTTGAAGCTGAAAACCAGACTCTATCAGGTATATGTAAGAAGTGCGATGTGCTATGGAAGCGAATGCTGGGCTCTTAAAAAAGCCGATACAAAAAGAATGATGAGTACTGAGATGAAAATGATACGGATGATGAATGGAAAAACTCTGAAAGACAGGCTTACCAATGATTACCTAAGGCGAAAGACGGGAATGATTTGCATAGAAGAGTACATGGAAGAAAACAGACTGAGATGGTTCGGGCATTTGGAAAGAATGGACGATGTCAGATTGACTAAAAGTATCAAAAATGAAGTGGTTGAAGGAAAGGCGAAGAGGAGACGCCCCAAGAAGACTTGGATGAAAGCAGTAGTAGAAAACATGGCCAAAAGAAAAGTAAAAACGGAAGATGCTCAATGTAGAAAAACATGGAAAAGAAGCTGCAAACAAAAGGCCAACCCTGATTAGCTGGGAAAACGGCCATGCCCGGAAGGGCGAATGGATGATGATGATGAATATCGTTTGCTGTATAAGTTCGCCCTCTTTTTAAAAAGTACGTATGCTGTGTAAATCATCCCTCAAAGCTGGTATAGTGGGGACGTTCATACTTTACTCAGCAGTGTGATGCTAACGGAGCTTTGGTAACCTTAGATCCGCGCCTCTTTGGGTGATTTAGCCATAGACACGTTATGCTATCTCTTCCTTAATAACACTAATCACAGGAATTAATGGAGAGTCATATCTCAAAGTGGAGCAAATGCCCAGTAAATGGGTGCTGCTAAGGAGGACGACGACGATGTTGTTGTGTTTGAGGTTCAGTGGAGGCTAATTAGCTTTTACAGGCTAATTGGAGTACTCAAAGGCGATGTATGCCACGTGCATATGCGCTACATTTGGTTTTCATCAAAATTAGTAAGAAAAAGTCAATTATATTAGTCGCAATCAAAATTGTAGATAAATACCAAGGAATCCTTGTTGGCTGTTTCATTTTGAAATTCTCGAAATTACGTGAGTTCAAAACTCGGAGAGAGTTCCGTTTTAATTATTGCATACTTTTTTACGCAATTTTCACTTCAGTGAACAAAAATCTGACCAAGTGTGAGGAAGAATTTTTAACTCGTATAAATGTAAGACAAAAAAAAGAGACGCATTGTATGTTGTAGATGGCATGAGACATGATACAACAAACAAAATTTAAACCTTTAGGTTAACGTTAAAACATATTTTTAGGCTATCTTTCGCGCAAGATAAAATGATCAATCATGCTGCATATAGCAGGGTGTCTATGGCCTTTTAGCATCTCGGCAAGAGGACGCTGAACTGATTTATAGCTAATGTTGGAATTGTGATAATAATTCAAGGTCGTTTGTGAATGCTGATTTTGGTTGGTCACTGAAAGATGTCCATGGATCTTACATGCTTTATGTTGCAACGCAAAATGTTTGATCTATTTTCTTCAAAACAATTTAATAAATGTTTTATTGGTTTCTATTAGTTTAGTGTTTTTCTTACATTCAAGAAAATTTTCTATTGTCTATAACTTTTTATCTAATTCAAAACTAATTAATCCTAAATTATTTTTTCCAAAGTATGTAGTTTAAATTTTTCTACTCATAAACACGGCTTTGTTCCTTTACAAAATATTTGTGTAATAAAGAGTTCATTCTTCAATTTTATCGAATTTTTCAGCCTTTTTCTATGAGTTGTAAAATCACAACATTAGACCAAAATGATAAAGATGTTTATGTTTCGTTTTTGCAACGTTGGGCACTAAAGAAAGTATAATTTATTTTTTGATCTAACAATTATGAATGTAACTGTTTTTAAAATCGGAGACGCAATACTTTTTATTATGACTCCAACGCCACAACACCGTTTTTCCAGTTAAGAAAATAAAACAAATGTAAAAGAGGACACTTTTATTGAGAACAAAACTCTCTTTAATTAAAATTCAATTTAACATCATTAGAGCATACAAACCTTAAAACATTGAGGTATTATAGCAAAGGTCTTTTTAAAAAGCGTTTCAGTTGAAGCGATTATACGCAAGCAATGGTGACTCTGCATCCACCAAATTTAGTTACAAGGAAATTGGTTTTCTTATGATGCGGTAGAAGCTCATGTTTTGAGCGGCATTTCGAATGATAATAATATATGTGCTTATTGAGTCATTTTCTATTTCAAATTTACTTTCTTCCTAAAATTATTTTTCAAAAAGGCATGAAAATTCTTGCCTCACCTATGTGTCTTGCATTAGAAACATTCAAAACACTAAATCTAGAATTAAAACTAAATCTAGCTTGTCGAGTTCCCATCAATAACACAAGAATACATATGAAATTCGGCAGAAGCAAGGCGATGTGTCGCCGCAAGCCCAGTTCAGGCCAGCGAATCCTGCATACTCATACCTCGAGTAGTTTTATCCACTGATGAGCAAACGTCAGTATCCCCAAAAGGACTTAGTGGGGTTCTTTGTTTTTATTGAGTAAGCTCGTTTAACGTGCTCTTTAGGATATATACGAGTGCAAGACGTGTGGCCTTATCGACTCCTTGTGCTGCTGCACGGAGTGTGTGTACACGTGCCATATGGGACACGACGTCAGGTTTAAGAGATCGTCGCCCACCGCCTACTGCGATTGTTGGGAGTCGAAGAACGACGCGATCCCTGGCTGCTCGTGCAAAGCTCTCGTCCCCGGCCTGCAAGTGAAGCGCGTCAAGCTCTTTTACAAACTGCTCACCGACACCAACCTCGCCTACCTGCCCAACTCCAAGTACACTTCCTTCTCTTCCCTTAGCTCTAACAGCCTTTTCATTTTAGTGGAGAAAATTTGCTTCTTTTTCTCATTCAAAGAGTGGATCGCCATTCCACTGAACACCAGCAGTACCTGTCGCTTCATCGCAACTCCTCCAAACGCAAAAGTTTCCTTTACTTTTTCGAACGCTTTCTTTTGAACTAATCTACAAATTCTTATCTGTCCTGTTGCACCACAATTTAGATAAGTCTAAAAACACACTAACGAGCTCATTTGTAACACATAGTAAAGAGTGTCCTCACAGATCTTTTCTCAATCCACTCTTCTCAGTAAAGATTGCCTAAACGTAAGAACTTAGAACGCAATGAAAGCAAAGCGCGATGTGAAATAACTTAATGTTAGTGTGCGCAACACCAATCTGAATGAAAAAACTTCTCTTCATATGAGAATAACTTCTTAATTCTATTTATTTGTACCCTTAGTTCTCACTTATTTCTATAAAAAAATTAAAATCTTAGCTTCATTGTTACACATTAAAAAGTATAGGGCTTTGAATATTGAGAAAGAGTGGACAAGTGTTTTTAAATATCTTTTTAAATTTTGTTTGGCTATTGCGGATGTTGTTGTTGTTAGCCCCTAGGGTATACTATCTTTATATGAGTATACTCTATCAGTTCAAAACAAAGCTTTGTTTAAACTGAGAGAGTATTTCCATAAAAGCAAATACTCTCAGGGAAAAGTGTAGAATTTTGTTACACTTTCGCAGCAGCAGCGATAAACCAGTGTAATTTCAGCCAACCCACAAAAATCCAGCATAAGGTACTGCTGGCTTTTTGAAGGCTTCTACATATGGCTAGAAATAATACATATATATTTATAATAATAATATAATATATAATATATGTAAATGAGGCAGATTCAAGCTTCTGCTAAACGGTTTCCCCACAAAGTAAGTAGGTTAACTATTTGGCATGGCTTTGACCATAAGTGAATGGGTTTGAGTGCCGTGAAAATATGTGAGCAGTTAAATAAATGATGAGTGTTGTGTGTCAATTCTATTGCTGATGATGCGAGAGAGTGGATGGCAGCCTCTCGTGCGCATCATTAAAAACAACTTTTTCAAAACTAAAAAGAAATGTTAAAAAGAGTAGGGAACACGCTCTATCACAGGAATAGAACGTGGAATAAATGTTTTCAAGGAGGAGAACCTGAAGGGAAAAACCACCCTTCTTTTTGCATTCCTTCATGAAGCGCTCAGGATTCCAGCTTCCTTCCCTGGGTACGTGCAATGAAAGCCCTTTTTACTTCAAGGGGTGCGTGCTTAGAGTTATAAAGGATCTGAAGAAAAATTCTAGCTCAGTGGGTAAACCGCCATTTTTCTTGTCATTTAAGCAATGCGGGTAGCTCTTAATGACAACAGCGTTGAAGCTTCAACTGTTTTCTTTTTAGCTTCCGCTAAAATAGATTCTGCTTCGTCAGCAGCATCATTTGATGAGATCCCGTATCACAACCTGCAGCCGCTAAGTTTTGCTCGCATCATCATCGACACCTTCCTCTCTGATTGGTCCTGCATCAAATCTTTTTTCCTTCCAGAATCGCATTCAAGAAATTTGGGTGAAGAAAGCAGCTCACACATCGACAAGTTCACGAGCATTCTTATCCTGAGCTGCAAATCAGAAGTAGGTCTTCGTTTCGCACGTCTACCGATCTCTCCTATTCTGATGGATAGCGAGTTATTGGGGTTGTGTTTGTGAGTTGTTTGTATTAAATTAATGCTTCTGTAGTATTGCCAGCCTTAATCTATTTCCATTCCATTTGTCCAAATTTACCACATCCTTCATTCTTATCCGATATTTTTATAATAAAGTTATATGAGAAATAGGTTCACCATGTGGGATAAATGTGATGCATAGTAAATATACTCAATATTTGTTGTCATTGCAAATGTACAGGTTTTATTTACCTTGATTTTACATCTTCAGACTCGGCTAGAATTTTTTTATTTGATCTCATTCCTTTCTGCTCGAAAAGGAGATAAATAAGGCGGCATTTGAATTTCCAAAAGTATGAATGAAAAGTTTCAGTGTAGGTTTTATTAGCCGAGCTATGCTCCAGATCTTAGACACGATTATGAGCGGCCCGCACAAAGTATTAAGTGAACGCTTCTCTCTAGCCTCCACGTTTGCTAGTTTATTGAAATGTCATTTTCTCTGACTGTTTGCGTACATATTTGAAGAATGCGGCTCTTAATATGTATGTTGTTGTGATGACATTGTTTTTTTTTCAAAATTTGCATTCTGTTGCGATCCAAATGACATTTCAACTTCAATTTTTCAAGATTTTGTTAAATCGCTTCATCAATTATTTCATAATTGCTTATAAGGAATTAACCACGAAGTATGTTGATTTTGGATGTGCAACTTGGCCCAGCATTCCTGCATATTCTTGTATACAAAGTAGAGTAGTGCAAGCCAATAAATTCTTTACCCGCAGCCGCTTTAAACCTGCGCCCTCAAAAAACTTTTGTGGGTGCCCGCGTTAATTTTTTACTCTATAAATTTATTAAACATCATTCTGCAATTAATATCAATCTTCATTTTTGAAATTTTAAAACAGCACTACGGTTCGAATTCGAATTATTATTATCGTCCTTCCTGATCGAGGCTTGATTACATTTAAAAAATTTAAAAGGACATTTGTACAATTTATTTTTAAATCATTCCTTCTTAATTCACTTTTTATCAATAAAATATTGTTCAAAAAAGAAGTTTTCAAGAGTGCATATCTTTTATTTAGTATTTGACCAGCTCAGCTTATAAAAGTATATCACGAGTTACGTTATAATCGCAAACTAGTCCACATACCTTATATCATTGTCAATAAAGACAAAACCGAATATGAATGCTTTCATGCGCGCACACAAGATCTTTCTTCCTTTCGAATACAACACGCCAACATTTGCTGCTCATATTTCTATGCAAGGTTTCCTAATTCATCTTTTAGATGTAGATGCCTTTATCCAAGATTACTTAATTTAATTTTAAGGTGCTTTGAATCTGCATCTGCCAAAGTGTAAAATGTAAATGCATCTAATTATAATTAAAATGAATTATTCTAAAATACAAGATGAAACTTTTTTTCCAAAGTTGAGCATCCACAACTCGCAGTTAAGATAGTTGCCGTCTCTCTAGAACAAACTACTCATAATGAGTAGTGCACCTTCTTATGATCTCAGTGACTCTATAAGACTTACGTTCCGATTTTTCAGGACGATGCACAATTGCTCCATTTCCCATATTTGGAAATATGAATTTGTATCGTGTCAAAAATGAAAGCGTTGTTTCCAGCTGTTAAATGCTCTTCACTTGTATTTCGTGATGAGTAAAGAGAACGCACCCTCTATTTTTAGATCGTTGAAATTCTCTTGAAAACGCTGCTCAAGAACTTGCAGAATTCGGCGGCACAAGAAAAGAGCGAGGAGGAGTTGGTTGTTCGGCGCTTCGTCAGATCCGCCATTCGCGTCTTCTTGGTGTATTCAAGCGAGAGGCCTTTTTCCTTCAAGTCTGCTTCTCTTCTCTACGGCGGGTACCTTTTCCTCCTCATTGTGATGATGGGTCAATCATAATTCGCATTTACCCCAATCAAGTGTATCCAGGAATTAGTAGGCAAAATCAAATAATATAATTTAACCCGAGTTCTTCCGCACAATTAATCAACAACCAGCGTTATTGTTTTAATGTTACACAAAAGGATAAATTTGGAGCGCTGAAGCCAAAGGGACATGCGCACAGAGCACTGTTTATATTTGCCTGCTGACATTAAGCAAACGGCTGAGTAGGATTAGTCACAGACCATTTATAAACCGCACATCTGCAGCAGACTTATTTGTACCTGCACCGATGTTAGATGTGTCTATCTACATAACTAAGAAAAATTCAAAACGGCCATCGAGACACGGCATTCATATTTTAGTCAAAAATTAAGTGGCGTGTGTTTCCCTTTATCTTTTTTAATTTATCAGTTTTTGATAAAGGCCGATATTGTAATGAGACACTTTGATGCACACGTTTTTTCATGCGCTCTTAGCATGTGCATTTTTATTTCATGAATTTGAGATTAATTCTTAAGAGATTAAGATAGAGCTGATAACATGAAACTCAAAGGGGTCTAACTCTAATTGTATTATTCGCGGATATTACGCTATCAGCATTGTGTTTATTGTTTATAAGCTTAGGCTAATCTTCCATACACATGTATTGGGACAAGTAAAGAATATTTGAATATATATTGAAGAAGGGTTGCATTTTCGTCTATTTCGAATTATATGATTTTTAAGTTTTTCAAATTCACTTCCAATAATCAAATTGTTTAAACTCTTTGTTGCCTTCATGCCCTACTCCATTGAAGAAATTTTGTCAATGTCTGTTGCCCTGATTCAACCAATCAAATCAAGCACGCTGCCCCCATTTTTGCCGTTTCAATCGCGTCTCACGTTTTCTGAGGCAAAACAAGTATCAAAGATCTGTCTCTCCTTTTACGTTCATTGTCTCTTTTTTCTTTCAGTTCTGTTTGGACTTTTTTCATCAGCAAAACACTTTTCTTTATGGCCAGTTTCAAGATTCGGGGTATGTGTTCTCCTTTCCTTCACCTCTTGTTATCATTCCATGTCGTCTTTTCAGCGCTACAACATCGAATCCAGAGTCCTTCGCTCCCCAAGCACTGACTAGTAACGCTCCTTCTCACTCGCTGACCCTCTCTTCGGACTGCGAAGAAAGGGAAGACATTTCCCTCTTCTCCGAGGTGTCTGACACGGCGTCCACCGAGTCCCTTTCTCAAGATGGCGAGTGCGGCGTCTTTTCCAAAATCACTCATGAAATCTGCGAAAATAGCAACTGCGCATCCACAAACAGGTCTGTAACGCTATCTGCCTTGATCCTTCTTTCACTATTTTGTGGGTGTGTGTGAATGATTTCTGGTGTGAACTAGTGTTAGTATTTACGTGTTATGCATTCAAGCTACTTTTCTAGAGAGCAATTATTGGGCGCTGTGCATTTGTAAGTATGCCCTAAACTTTAACCGTTGGCATCCAACATAATTAGATAACACAACTGAAGTATCTAATCTCTGAAAAACTAACCCAACACTCAGACGACACTCTCAATTCCTAGTTTTTCAACTTCACTTGTGTTAGCCAATTACCACCTTCAAAATCTTCATCTTTCATTTATGTTTAAATGAAGTAGCTCAAATTTAGTTATATAATGTCTTTAAATGTCAAATAGCTCGCTTTCCCCACAATGACAAATATTTCACAAAATAAAAGATCCTGATAAAAAAATATATATAATATAGTACGTTTTCGAAGCCAAACAGGGTGCGTGCCCAGTTTTTTTAAATTGGAATCGTCTTTTTTAGAACCTACCAGATGCCGTTCGACCTCTTCTGGACACTGCCTGCCGCGGCAGCGAGCACACACGTCTTCGGCAAGCACTCAAGATCGAGTAAGGCTTTCTCCTACTTGTTCTCACCGATCTACCTTCTTCTCCTAGAATCCTTCTCGCGTGTTTTCTCGTGCAACCCGTCCTCTCTGGCGTCCTCGAGCAAAGGCAGTTTGTCCAGCGAAGCGGAGTCCAGTGTCTTCCTCGCAAAATCTTTTGCCATTCTTGTGAAGGCCGCCGTTAAGCTCCTAGAAACCGTCTACGGAAAGCACTCCCTCGTCAGTGGCCTCTCCTCCTTCTCTCAGTTTTGCGGGCGTGCAACTGTGCAAAAAATCAAAGTACATTTCCCTCTTTTTGAAAAAGACAAAAACTGAGTCCTAGCTCTTTATTTTGGAATGTAGTTGAAATAAATAAATAGCATAACAAGGCATGCCTTTGTTTTCTAAGGTTGAAAAAGAGTTCATTGGAACGACCAAAAGCCTTCATTTGAGAAAAGGGAATTACTTTCCATTTTATGTATTGAAAATACAAACACGCTTTGAAAGGCAAATATCTGTGCAAGTGATGCCTTAACTTTTTCTATTCAAATCAAACGCCAAATACCATTTTTCTTGCTTTTAGTTTTGATTATTTATTTTAAATAAGGATGTGAATAAAACAGGATTGTAAAGTTATGTGAGGCCACCTAATCAGTCGATATAAAAGCTCTTTTGGAGATGCCACTTTAATATGAAATAGAGTAACGCTTTCCTCTTTCTTAGACGTGCTCCAACCAAACACTTGCAAGCACCTTCGCGTGGCTAAGCACTATCTTCGATGACTTGGAGGCCAAGCTGCGGTATGGTGCCGCCTTGTCCTCTGCTTCGCCCACCTTCTCTGTCTCTCCTCACAACTCAATCCTCAACCACTCCATCTCTCAAGAAAACGGTATCTCCCTTTCCCCCACGCCTCTTTTATTAAGCGCCGATTCCTTTCTTAGACATGGACACAGTGTCGCACTTTGACTCTCTTTCCTACGTCCTCTCTCTGCTGCGCTGCAAATCACACGAGCACCTTGACTCCTTCCCCATGTTCACCATTCAGTCGTACCGCCACATCGCCATCATCTTCGAGTCGTTGCTCACCTTCGTTCGCTCGTATTCAAACATTTCTCACAAGAACGGGTTGGAAAACTCCACGCTCGATTCTTCCGCTTTCTTCGGTTACCTTTATTTATTTTGTGTCGCTAACCTTTTCCGTCTCTTCATTTTTAAATTCTGCTTTTTCATGCGATGGGCATACGTTTTTCATTCACTAAGTGTGTCACTATTCGCCGTTTTGCTTCCCATGCCAGTAGAATTTAACACACAACTTTGCTCATGCAGGCCAATTAACTAGCACGCCTTTGATCTTATTTTTACGAAGATGATTTTTCGCAGAGTTTTTGTTTCACACGACGCCCGACAACAATTTGAAGGCCGTTCAACAAAGAAGAATCACGATCGAGGAAGACATCTCGGATGATGAAACGGACAACGAGGATGAAGAAATGGAAGCTGGGGAGTGGGATGAAGAAGACGAGCACGAGAGCATTGATCTGGAGCACGTTTACCATGAGAAAACCCAGACGTTCTTTGAGGACGATTTAAGTAGTAGCAACCCTGCATTTCCTACTTCCTATTCTTTGTGTTGTTCTTCTTTAGAAAAAGACGACTCTTCACTTTCTTCCTTCTTCAGAAGATCGAGTTCCACCTGTTTTTTAAATTACGCGACGACCGACTTTCTAACAACTGCGGTTCACGAAGCTCTGCCTCTTGCGCTCAACCCGAAGCTCTTGAAGCCGAATGCACGCAAGAGCGACATGTTTGGCATTGACATGCATAGTAAGCCTCTTCTTTTTGCCAAGTTCTCTTTTCTCATCTTTTACTTCAGAAACTCAAAGTGATGAGAGCAAGCCTTTGATGAAAAGAGCTAACGACATCCAAGAAGTAGTTTTTTCTTTTTCTACTGCTTGCTATTTTCCTTTTTTTTCAGTCGATTTTGTCCTCGCCCTTTCTTGACAACCTCTCGATCACATCTCTCTTCCAAAGATGGAATTTGTCTCTCAATATTTTTTCGCGCGTTTTTTCTTCTGACATAATGACGGAGCCAGGATGTATTTTAACTGAGATTGCGGGCTTTTCTCTGAAAGAAAGCCGATTTCGAAAAGATATAGAGCATTTTCGATCCTCGCACACAAAAGATCTTATTATAAAGGTTTTCTTTTCTTATAATGTTGAGAACTATATCCCTTATTCAAATTCACAAATCTTAAAATTTAAAGGCAGACATGCCATTATTGTATTCCAAGTGTACAAAGGCATATAATCTCTCAATTTTGATACTCGGGTTTGATTGCTAGAACTAGGAATATTTCTCCAATTTAAGAAAAAATCAATCAGAAGATTCATTGAGTTTTAGTTAGATGTGTTATGTAATTATTCATTTAGTTGTGTAAAAATGCAAGATGAGAATTTCAATATGCATTCTTATGGTATATGATGTTCTGAATCTAAATTAAGTCCCTTATTATATAAAATAAATCTCAATTGTATAATATACAGATCAAAAAACAGAACATGGTAGGCGGCATTTTGCGTAAAATTCAATGCATCATAAGCTCACAAATTTTTAGACTAAATTTTAGGGGAATAAAAGCTATTCTAAATTATAAAAAGAATTCTAATTAACGTTTTAAAACACGTGCTACAAAAATGTGTGCACCCATTGAAGAAAACTTTTTAGATTGTTTTTACATTAGGAGAATTTCGGTCTCAATTTCTAACAACATTTTTGTGTGTTTGGTGGTACGAGTAAACTCGGCCTTTCAAAAAATGATTCATAGAGAAGGGGCTGACTTCTTATTTAGGAGTTAGTGATTTAAATTCCCGGAAATATAAAGTGCAGTCAAATGAAACAAATTTGTGAGTATTGCGATAAATTGCTTTAAATAAATTTACTATTCACGTTCACTTTGTGTCGTGTGTCTGTGTATATACGCTAGATCTTTTTTGACTGAAGGTGGAGAGAGAACCGATTTCGCTGTTGACAGAAACGACGAAAACACTGAACAACTTCTTCAACCGGCGCCTCTCTTCAAACAAAGTGCGCATGGCAGTCAACAAAGTCAAGGTGTCCTTCAAGAATGAACCTGGCGAGGGATGCGGGGTGTCGCGCGCTTTCTACACTGCCTTCTGCGAAGTAACAATATTGAAAAACTTGGCCAAACATTTGTCATTCTTTTTGGTTTAGGCGTTTGCGAGTAAAGATTCCTTCTCCGCATTCTCCTCTTCTCTTGCAGGCATTTTATTTTTCCTTAACCTCGTGGAGAAACGGGTTTTAACGGGTGTTTTTCAGGTCAAGTAGCGAATGCGTTCTCCGGCCCTCCTGCGAGCAGTCACAAGAGCAAGTCAAACAAAAACCTCTCGCTGCTCGCCCCGGAGTACCTCCTTCCCGAAGAGAGCGGTGACGCAACCAACTCTTCGTCGATCTACGCCGACGAAATCGCAGCACTCAACCCCACGCTTTCGCCATTAAAATGCGCCCTGGGAAAGAGTTTGTACCACCGAGTGAAGGCGATTCAACCACAGGTACTTGCCCTCAAACTTCTCGGCCAATCCAATTCCCTTTCTTACTTTAGTTCGCTTCTAAAATTACGGGAATGCTTCTGGAGTTGTCTGCCAACATATTGCACTTTTTGCTCGCCTCTCAGCTCCACTTGACGTGCAGGGTGGACCTCGCTTACGCAAAAATACTGTCGACTCTCGGCCAAACGTTCGTTTCTTTTATTTTTCTAATCACTGAAATTCGATAGGGGTTTGAAAAATCATTAAAAATACATTCTCTCTCTTTCGTGTTCAATAAAACTAAAATCGATCAAGATAGATACCACACAGGATAAAGATAATCGCTACCTCAAAAAGCTAAAGTGAATATGCGTCTAATATGTCTAATATTTTGAAAAGTTGTTGCCAATTGGGAAAATCGAAATTAATCTATATCATAAAAATCCAGGCTTATTTTACAAAATATCAATGCAATTTTTTAATTACTCAAATAAGTTTATTTTTAAATTTCAATATTTTTAAAATTCTTTCGCTATTTTTAGTGTTATCTGATAACATCAGTTATCTTAACTGATGCGCTATCATTATCATCATCCATTCGCTCTAATGAGCAGGTCTTTGTCCTGGCGAGCCAAGGTCGACTTTGAATTTGCAGCGAGGTCTCCATTTTCAATCTTCAGGCGCTATGTGGATAGAAAATCTTTGTAGCGACGAAGAGGCAATGTCTGATGAAGCAGACAATGGAAGATATATTAAAAAATAAACAAAATTTTCAATACCGATTACTTTATATTTTACAAAGTGATAGGATTGCCAACGATGTGTGAGAAAGAAAATTGGAATTGAGGATATAGAAGTGCATTTAGAAGAGAATAGATTACGTTGGTTTGGTCATGTCGAAAGGATTTCCGAAGGGAACGTTGTAAAGAAGATAAAAGATGAATGGAAAGATGAAGAGAGGAAGACCAAAGAAAGCATGGAATGAAGTGATTCACCACGATATGGAAAAAAAGGCTTGTTCGAAGTGATGCCAAAGAAAGAATGAAATGGCGTAGTTGTTGCAGCAAACTGGTTGACCCTGACTCTTTGGGAACAATAACCAGGCCTTGAAGGCAAAATGGATGATGATGATGATAATGTTGACAAACAAAACTTTTAAATTGAAGATAAATATCCTGAATTTTTTAAAAAAGCGACAGTTCAATTTCAAGCTTTTTTTTTTGGAGAAAACAGATCTGTTTGAATTTTGAGGTTACCATAAGTTTCTGCAATTAGAGATTATTGGATAAAGACATGAATTTAGAATTTTTAGAAAAAGCAATCAATCGCAATAGATTAATGGTAATATTACTCCTGGGAATAAAAATAAACACAGAAACGTGATGCGCCTCTCCCCTCTCTCTATTCAACATGTTTCTTGTGTGATGTTGAAGTTGTGTCTCTTGTTGCTTCATTATCTCAAGGGTCGTGTCTAAAAGATCTTTAGATTCGATAAGAATTCCCGATTAACCAGAACTTTAATTTTAATGCAAACTTAAAAAAACTCATTTTCAATTGCGGAACTTTATCGTTGAGTGTTTTTAATTTTCGTTTATTTATGTTTATCGTTGAATGTTCCTATTTCAAAAGTTTTTGAATTGTTATTTTCAAGTGACATAACCCGCGATCATTCCAATGAATGGAAACATCATAAATAGTAGCAAAAATTGTCCTTTCTTATTTAGAGTTATATTTCGAACTTTTATATCAAAAAATGTAGGAAATGTTTTATCAAATAAAAACAAGTCTAAACTTAGGAAAGAAGGTGATTTTGTGTCAAACCCCGCCATGTTCAGCCAAACCTTGTTTGTAGGAAGGAAATAGTGGATACCTCTTGCGAAACATATTCTTTTAGTAGCGAAGATACACTACCGACTTCATCCAGCGCGCAACAGTCAGCGAAGAAAATAGCGGTGGTTGAGGAGCCGGCGCCCGAGCTGGAGAAGAGCAGTGGGATGCCGTTGCTGCATGAGCCCTCGCTCAAGGGCTTCTATTGTCCAACGCCGGGAAAGAGCGCGTGCAGCTCCAGACTGAACGCCTACAGAAATCTGGGAAGGGTCATGGCTCTGTGTCTCTTGCAAAACGAGGTCTTCCCGCTCCGACTCTGTCGCCACGTCCTCAAGTTCATCCTGGACAGGACGATCGGCTTTCACGACCTCGCCTTCTACGACAGCGAATTGTACGAGCACCTACGCCGCCTTCTACTCGTTGCCTCCAAAAAGGACGAGGAGTCGCGCCAGTACTTCCACAGCCTCCATCTCAACTTCACCATCGATGTCAAAGTTGCGGAGAAGTGCGTTCTTCATTCGCATTTCTTCGTGTTTCTACGTTCGTTTTTTTTTAGCAAAGTGGAGACGATCGATCTGGTTGCGAACGGAAGCACTGTCAGCGTGACGGCGGAAAACGTGAAGAATTACGTCTACAGCTACGCCAACTACACCCTCATCAATCTCGTTTTCTACTCTCTTAAAGTTTTTTTAAATTCTTCATTTATATTCTACGGTTTGATGCTGGGAAGTGTTTTGCGCCAAATTTCTTTAACACAAATGAGCCTACTGTTATTCATTGCTTCTAGCGTTAATGTAGTTTAGTAAGGAGCCGTAATAATATGATTGGTCTAGTATGATTTGCTTTTGAATTAAGAAGATCTAAAACACTCCAAACTCTGGCTGCCGCTCCATCGACTCTTTTGCTTAAAAATAGATTGTAGCTGCACTACTCTTATAATATATATCTACTATAAACGTTACGTTTGATAGGGATTATCCAAATTATTGCCATAAAAACGACATAAATCAAGATAATATTTTAATATTTGCTAAAATGCGTTATATTCAAAAAGTTTTGTACCATCTAATTAACCCATTAATGATCAACTTCCAACTTATGAATTCTATGCTATTACAGTGTATCCTCGTTAAGTCGGACCCTTTTAAGTGGGAAATCTGTTAGGTGGGACCCCACTTTTTTTTGGTGTTGTAGAGGGGGGGGTTGAAAAAGAAAAGGGGGGCCCCGGGCTTATGTTGTTTCCCACAAAAAAAAAGTTGAAAAAGTTTTAAAAAAAAAAAAAAAAAAAAAAAAAAAAAAAGAAAAAAAAAAAAAAAATATTCCCTCCCCCCCCTTCTTGGGGGGGGGGGGGGAGGGGTGCATCACCCCCTCCCTTTTTTTTATTGTGTTGGAGAAGAAAAAAAAAAACAATATTCTCCTCTTTTTTTTTTGAGATAATATAATAAAAAGAAAAAAAAAAAAAAAAAAAAAAAAAAAAAAAATCTTTTTTTTCTCTCCCTTCTCCCCCCCCCCCCCCCCCTCCCCCCCCCCCCCCCCCCCCCCCCCCCTCAAGAAAAAAAAAATAAAAAAAATAAAATTTTTATATTTTTTTTTTTTTTTTTTTTTTTTTATAAAATTTTTTTTTTTTTATATTTGAATAGTAACGAACAAAGTATTTCAGATCATAAAAGATAAAAAAAATTAATTGGAGGAAGTTGAATATTTAATGACTAAAATTAAAACAAGGTTGACAATTGAAATGAATACATACTGGTTTGAGTTTATTATTTTTATCCTTGAAATCAATAAGAAAGGCCTGATAATCACAATGTAACACAATTTTTGTTCTCAGGTTTTAATGGTGTTTTCCTGTTTTCGTATGTTATACTAATTCTAAAAAACTTAACTTTTAAAGCTAAATTTTGGGATCAGAACATCGATTTTTTTATAACTATTTTTTACCTTTTTGATAAATAATATTTTAAAAATTATTTCATTATTTTAAAACTTTAAAAAAATTCAAAAATATGTTAATTTTCTTGTTTTTCTTCTATATTTCAAATCTGATTCTCTGACTAAACTCCATATGTAATCTCCCATCATATTTTCATCACAATGACCCTTGAAATCTGTCTCCTTGTTCTTCACAAAAGAAACCCATGTTTTTTTAAAATCTCTCCAAATGAGAATTCAACATGTGCGTTTTTAATGACATTCTACAGCCCATTAATTCAAAAGACTTCATCAAATACTGTATGAGATCTTGGTAATTTTCTGCTCTGTGTTTACCCAAAAAACCTTCAACAGCTTTCATGCGAAACCAAGCCTTTTTTTCTGTTTCTGTAAGAAGATTTGAAAAATCATCGGAGTTAAAAATCTTCTTAATTTGTGGTCCAATAAAAATACCACCTTTAATTTTTGCTTCAGATAGTTTGGGGAAAAAATTAAGTAGATACTTAAAAGCTAGTGAACTTTGACTTAAAGCCTAATTTGATGTGAAGGGGAGGCATCAAAACATTTTTAGGATCAATTAATGGATTCCACATGATGTTTCTTTGACCCACAACAAAAGTTTCTCTTTGTTCCCAGAACTTTTTTTAAAGTGGTCAGTAGTAGAGCCCTGCTGTCCCAAAGACAAAGAAAGCACTGGTACTTTATAAACCCGCTTTGTAATCCAGAAAGGAACGCAATTATCTTAAAATCGCCAATGATTTCCCAATTGTATTTATGATATTGTAATGATTCTAAAAGAATTTTGATACTATAGTAATCTTTTAGGTATACAGAATGAGCTAGAGGTATCGTTGGGAGTTTGTTTTGATTATGAAGTAAAACTGCTTTCAAACTTGCAGTAGAACTGTCTATAAACAGTCCTCTTACATCATGACAAAAACAAAGATAATTTTTAATTGTATAAAAATCAGAAAAAGGCTCATGTCTAGATCGTTGGCTTGTGATCCGAACTTGTTCTTTGACTAAATTCCATTGCTTCATTCTAGAGAGAAAATTTCTGCATTTGTTTTAGTAAGACCCATGTCTCTTATCAAGTCATTTATTTCGTTCTGATTTGGAAAATGTGGCGCTTTATCGTTTTTATCAGGTGTAGTAACTCGTTAGTTCTTCGCTATCGTCGGCATTTTTTACTTAATGAGATTTATTCTATTGCTGGTGCATTTTTTTCTCTTCGTTTTTTACTCACATCCACCAAACAAAAAAACAGTTTGTTGAGTGATCTGTTGGTTCAAACCATACACCAGGAGAGTGTAATAAAGCAACTTTTAGTGCTTAATTCACTCAAAATATTTCACGTGCGAGTAAATTAACTTCATAGGTGTCTAGTGGTAAACTTTTTTCCATATTTCAAAATAAACTCGCCTATTCATTGAAAATATTTTATCTCTAGATTATTTTTCTCCCATTTGGCAAAGTTGCCTTTTTTAATTTTATGATCATGATGAAATCTATACATAGGTATTCAATACGTTATGTCATTGACTAATTGCTGGCTGCTAGTTTATACATAAGCTCTTTTGGCGCTGGTTAGTTTATACGTCTCTGCTTATACTTAAGAGGGAGCTTTGTTTTGACTACAAATTCGTTATCAGCTGGCATTCTCTGTGCCATTTCTCCTACACTTTATATATGATGTCTAATTTTGCTCTTGATTCTATGCTGCTCCTTTCTTGTTAGCTCAAAACACTTTCTTTGAGATTTATTTTGCACAGAATTTATCCGACCTTAGAAAAAAGAATCGTGCTGATCATCTCGGGCTTTTGTATCAGTATGATGAGTTGTATTATTAATGAACAGATGTCACATAAGCTACTTGAAGAAAGTTTTAGTTTTAGGGACGAGCCTTCTCTTTTCTGGTAGGGCTGAACATGTGTATATCGCTTTTATAGAACAATCTACGAAAAAGAATTTAGTGTATACAATGGACCAATTTTCTTATTGATTTGACATTTAATTTCTTTAAAACAGTGTAATTGCTTTACACTCTAATAATTATTTTGAAATTAGATGTGGTTTTTTCACACGCTCACTTGTAAATGCAATCTGTAAGGAAGGGTAACTGACTTTTTGCAAGTTTGCTTTTGAATTTTCAATGAGTATTATTATATTTTAGGGGCTGAACTTTTGATTACAGCATGTCATTATGTACTTTTGTGTCTAGGAAATACGCGCTGGTGTTTATGATGTGCTACCAAAGAACGCGCTTTCCGAGTTGAATGCCGAAGATCTTCGTCTTTTGCTCAATGGAATTTACGAAATTGATGTTGCCGTGCTGAAGGCCTACACTTCCTTCTACGACGAGAGCTGTAATGACATTTTTCCTCCTCTCCACTCTGTTCTCTACTTTTCATCTTTTAGCTTGCGATGTGGAGAAGATAGCGACCTTCAAAAAGTGGTTCTGGCAGGTGCTTGAGGAAATGACGAGCGACGAGAAGGAGGACCTGATAAACTTCTGGACGTCGTCCCCCTCGCTGCCCGCTAGCGAGGACGGCTTCCAGCCGCTGCCCACGGTCTCGATCCGACCCTGCGACGCGCACTTGCCCACCGCCAACACGTGCGTCTCCCGCCTCTACGTTCCGTTCTACTCCACCTTCTTGGAGCTGAAGTGGAAGCTACTGCAAGCGATCAAAGTGAAAACGTTCGGATTTGTTTAGGGTTAGCAAATAAAGTTTTAGCCTTCAATATTTATTGATTCCAAAAAGTCTGACTTGGTGGAGTTGGGGTAGTTTGGGAATGATGACGGAGAGGAGCGAGAGCGCGTTTATCACGAAATGGCGTTTGTCGTACTTCGTGTAAAACGTCGTCAAGAAGAAGAGAAGCACGGGCACAACGTTCAAGAACTTCTTGGTCGCCGTGAACTGCTTTCCATTGTCGATCTGTTCCCAGTGCGTCAAGCGCTTGTTCCTGCCCTGGTGCATAGCGAACCACGGACTCCCCTTCAGCAGATGCAGAACAACGAATGAGATCTAAAGATGCCAAGAGTAGAGAACGCACGCGAATCGGAGCTGAGTTACCGCGTTGTGACTCAGGTTAGTCAGGGTCCACACGAAGGAAGTGCTCAGGAAGGGAGCACTCAAGAGAATCACGTGCAACACCCCTATCGACAGCACGTATGTGATCCACACGCCCTTGTAGTTCAACCATTCGGCATTCGGGTCGCGTTGCCGAGAAAAGTTGTTTATGTTCATTTGAGTGAAGATGACTGCGCAACGGGAGGGTTAATCTTGCATCCATGCCACGCCCTTCAAATATAAAGGATACAATTAGCTTTTCTTTGCAAAGTAAGAAATTCATTTTATAAGAGTCTCTATTCTAGACCTCAGCTTGCTAGGAAAATGGCTGTAAAACTTATTATATACTGTATTCTATGAGTCCGTATTTTAAGCGATTTCATAGCTATCCTTGCTTGTCATAATAAATCTCAATTTCAGCAGTGCGTATGAGTAGTGATAATTGGCTGGCTCAGGCGGTTTTGTTTGCATTATCCACTTTTAAACGCAGCATTGATTACTTACCCAAAGTGCACTGAACAAGAGACAATATAAACTATAATTACAAAAGATTGTTACCTCTTTTGCATTTTTACCTAATGAACGTTGGCGTAAATAAATTTTGTAATGATATAAAAATTTATTCTTAAGGAATTTTTTTTATGTGTTTTACCTCTTTCTGACATTTTCATTTAACATACATTTGACATTCCATTTAGCATTGGAAAAAGAACATGAAACCAATATTTTGATAATTTATAGCACGACTATTCGAGGATTTTAATGAGCGCACCATCAAATTTCCTTCTTCAGAAAAATATGAAGGTTTATTATGCTATTCTCAAAAAAAGGTAAATCCAAGGTGATACGCGTTAGTGTCTATGTTAGTGTTGTTGATTTTTGTGTTGTGTTCAGAATTAGACTGAATAGAGTGTTGCTCGTGACTTTGTGTGTTTAAGTTTGAGTTTATTATCGATGGGTCATTTGTGTATTTTGTCGATGTATGTTTGTGCGTTGAGGGTAGCTTTTGTTATGCTTTGGTTGGTGGATGTAATGGTGATGTGGCCTGGGTAAGTAAAAAGATTGACTTGGTTGTTCGCGGCAGTAGGAATTGAATAATATAGGGAAGATGGAGCTCCCTTTAGGTACCCCTGTACGTGTGTGGCGTTAGAAGGTAGTGTTATACACAATTTTTATCTTCCAGTCAGAAGGTTGTTCTTCCAAGAATGGTTCTCTTTTTAGCTTTTCCTAAAGTGTGTTGTTAATTCACCACCTTTCAAGTCAAAAATTAGTGTAGATTAAATAAATTGATGCATTTTCTATAAACTTGTGGTAGAAAAGGGACAAAAATTAGTTTGAATTCCAAAATGACACAATACAAGAAAACGTGTGATTTTTCCTTTTAATTCGGTAAAAAATCTAAGGCGCACGTGTTTGGAAATTTGAAGAGGAGAAAATAAGCTTGAGATTTTATGTGCTCAAAAAAGTGTCTAGTTTGGAGGTATCAAAGGGTCATTCTTTCGCGAATTCAGCATCGCTAGGGGGTTTGATCTTTTTGGCAATATCTGCATTCCAGTTACGCAAGATCTTTCCATATTATACTTCATATGAACGGCTACACCTTCATTGTAAATAAGACAAATGCAATGGTTATCACATCCAATAAAGGATAAGACTGAGTAAACCAATCTTATTTTGTGTTATAATGAGGTATGCTTTCACCTTCCTTGCCTTTGTGTCATTGGAAGATGATTAATTTGTCTCGACAGATCTTTGACAAATCAAGGGAAGTCACACGTGGTTTAATCCTACGTAAAAATTGGCTTGTTTTTCTCTATAAATAAATTTTATAAGTGAAAATTTGATATATTTTTTATAAGCGAATATATCAGCCTGAGTGCACCTCGTCGATGAAAGCACTTCAGGCATGCGAGGACGGCTTTCCCGCCTTTTTCCAAATGAAGAATGGTGCAGGGTGAGCCTACTTTTTTCTTTTTGCCAAGGCTTAGAAGTATTCACTGCAAAGCGCATCATCCCAAACAAGATTACACCCTCGAATTTAACACCAACGTTTGCCTGTCTCTACACACCTGCATTGGCCCTGTGCAGCACATATTTTGCCCGCAAATAAAGACTTGTTCAGAATTAATATCTGTTGCTCATGATTGTACCATAAAAACGAAATGAAATTCCTTTTCAAAATGTAAGGAACATAAACATCCTGAGGTCTTAAAATTAATGTGTTCTGGAGTTGAGAAAGGATGCTCCACGCCTTTTATTCACTCGAGCACACTTTTTAGAATCTCAAAAGTCCCGATAAAATGCATTTTCCTAACACAAATTTTCGGCAAAACTGAAGAAATTTTAAGATAATAGTAATGCTATACAGCGTTTCCTTGATTTAAAGGTACCCTGCTGTATTTTTATAGTGAATGCACAGTTCGAACTATCTGCAAAGAAGCTATGGATTTATGAGACTTATCTTACTCACACCAATGCAGTCATGCTGCTTGAATCGAACTCATGAAGGTTTGACGCTAGGCTGTATCTCGAGATCTTGTAACGAAACTAGTTATCTAGACAACATTATTCAGGCGCAGGCCTTCAATCATAAGAAGAAGGAGGTTTATTGCTTAATGAATATTTTGTCATTGGCCTTTTCTTTTCATCTTGCTCGAAATAGCCAGTCGATGATTGGAAGAAGCAAGAGCAAGAAAATATGTCAAGAACAGCTAAAAGCCTAAGCGCGGTATAGCTATCCATGAATAAAAAGATTGGAATCAACATTTACATACGTATCTTCATAGGTGTGTGCATATAAACATACTGTTTAGATTTGTATTTATTTGACAATTTAAGTGAACATTGAGATTTGCTTTAGAACACAACATGTATGCATGAATTATAAAATTTTATATCCATACAAAAATAGGCATAATACATATAAAAACATAATGTAAGGAAAATGAATAGAAAATTCACCACTGCAGATATAGTAGCATCTCTTTTATTGCAGGCTTGGTTGCACTTGTTTCGTGTGCTTTGCTATATTAAATCTTTCAATGTTTTCAATAAAAGATTGCTATTCCAAAATTCAATTGCTCTGTATTTGCGAATTTTCGGAACTAGGGGCAGCATGAGAGTGCGTGTTGCAAGTTTGCTTGAATATCATAATTACTTTTCCCTATTGAAGACAAGGCAATCCTTGAGAAGTTGGGGCAAAGATCACAAATAAACTACACAATTCAATTTCGTAAATATGGACTCAACGCGATGCTTCCCAGTTGGACGACTTCCATTGACAACTTTAAACGTTGATGCCCTTTGAATGGCACTTTCACAGTGAAATTGACCACAATCCTTATTTGAAAAGAGCACGCATTTAGTTTATCTAAATTGATTTTTAGTTACACCCCTTTGAAGTGCATCAAGTGATTTCAAAAGAGATGAAAGAGGTGCTACAACCTTTACATCATCAACAAATAGATAAATCATTAATGACTGGTGAAAAAAGTGGGCCTAATATTGACCCTGACCCAAAAATAGTTCCACCAGATTTATAACTGTTTAGTGCGACTTCTTGAAAACGATCATACAAGTAGGACTCTAAAAAAGTAATCCCGTTACTCCAAAATCCCAAGAAAGATCATTTAGTTAGAAGAATAGACAATCAAAAGCTTTTGTGAAAAATCTACAAACACAGCCAAAACTTCATCTGATTTGTTCAAATACGCATCAACTGTCTGTGAAAACGAGCTGTCCAATACTTTTCATAGGAAATTTTATTCTTATACGTGTAAAGTAAACTCTGCTCTGTAATTTCTTTCGAACATTTTTGAAATATTACAAATGACACTGATGGGTAACTTCTGACAAAATTATGGGCGTCTGGTACCACCATCAAAGATTTGAAATACTCGGCAAAACTTTGAACGATAAGCAGGCATTGAAGGTAATCAATAAATATCTTTCATCATATCGAAAATTAGGACGGCTTATTTAGAGATATGCCATTAATTTCTTCGGTCAATTTTGATTTTATCACTGCGCACGCAGACTCATTTTTCTAAACTCAAATGTCTTTGATTGCGCCAACTCAAGAAATTTCTAACGCCGTGTCATCCATGTTCTCATATTTCCAATATTCAGAACATTTATTTACACTTTCCTGACTATCAGATGTTGAGTCTTTGCCATCACCAATGGTTTCTATAGAAAGCAGTATTTTCTCTTATCTGGTGATTTTTTTATGAGTATCACGAATCTTTACCAATTTTAACACTTCACACGAAATGCAGCTGTTTCGCTTATGCGTATTGAAAATGATACAGTAAAAAGAGATGTTTGTGACTTTAACCCTTGTAAAAAAACCTAACATTAACCCTTTCCTAAAATTGATAGCTGCATCTTTTGATATCATTTTCATGACTGTTGAATGACCTTTCCATGCCTAAATCTGTCAATCAAAATCAAAAGTTAAACTTTTTCAGCAAAATTCTGACAGTATCTCTAATTAAACTTATTATCTATATTATATACTCGTTTGAAAATTTATAAATATATAGTTTGAACACATAACACTTTATAGATTAATTTTTTCAAAATCATGGTTACTTTTTGGGAAATGTCAATCAAAATTTTGATTGATGAGAAATATATCTAATAAATATACCTTCAAATTTTACATGAAATATATTTTTTATATGGAATCGGGCATGCTGATTTCATTTTTGAACTTATTTTTGGAATTTAGAAATTGAAAATACCTATAAGTGTGTAACAAACTTGCGGTTTACTTCTAAAATCTGTCTCTGAAAACATTCATTCAAATTTTACTTGGAATATACACATTATTATAACAAATCAACAATCGCAATTTCATTGCTAAATTCTTTTTGCATTTAGAATTTGAAAATGCTAATCAATGTGAAACAAATTTGCGGTTTATTTTTAAAATCTGTCTCTGAGAACATTAATTAAAATTTTACATGAAATAAACGCATTTTCATATCAAAACAACAATGTCAATTTTTTGCATTTGGATTCAAAATTATCAATAAGTGTAAAATAAATTTGTGGTTCACTTCTAAAAATTGTTCCCAAAAACAAAATTTGTGGTTTACATCTAAAATCTGTCTTCGAGAACACTCATTCAAATTTTACATGAAATACACACATTTTTATAACAAATCAATAATGCCAATTCCAATTATAGATTGTTTTGGATTTAGAATGTGAAAATACTTAAGCGTGAATCAAATTTGCAAATCAGGTGTTTTACACATATGTATCCATTTTCAAATAGGCTGATTGACATATGACGCTTCAACTGAAATAAAGGACTTCATGATTAAATAGTTATACGTAGCTATATATGCAATTTATTTTGTCACAGAACAAATAGAATTATAAGTAGGCAAAACAAAATTGCAAAAAAAGAAAATATAACTGAAAATGAAATAGAACTAAAAACGGGATTTTATACCGAATTCAATGAGGTGATTTTTTTTAATGAAATTAATTAAATACAAAACAAGGACTCTGTAGAGGCATATTTTGATGCGCATCATTTTATTTGAAGGAGAAAGACAGTTCGTTTATACGTTCATTCACTCTGCAATATCTCGAAACAAGCTGAATCGATCAATTTAAATAAGTTCCGTATTTGACCATTTTGAGAAAGTTTTATACGTATAATCAAACAATATACAAATGAACAAAGATGATAAATTTGAAACATAATTTATTTATAATTAAAATTTGATCGTTTTTTATATCTAATCATTTGGTTGTCGTATCGTTTCCCTAAAATGAAAAATATTTTCACCTCAACATGAGTTTTCTGCATAAAATTTGCTATTTTATTTAATAATTGCTGGCAGTATTTAAAAAAAAGTGAATGATCTTCTTTATTGAAAACTGTCAAGGATAATAAAAATAGTTTAAAAAAAAGAGAAAAACTTTATTCGAAAATTTGTCTTTTTGATAAACAAGATTCAAAAACATTTAAAAGAAATTTACATTTCTTGGGGTTTTCTCTTTATTAAAAGCAAAAATAGTACCTGCATTTACTCTTGCCGTGTCTAATAGATAAGAAAAAGCGGCTACTGTCCATTTTTTGTTTTTCTATTTGCGAAATAATTTCTTATTCTCTGATCGACTATATCCGTTCCACCCTTGGAAAAATCGTACTGTTTAAAAATTGGACGTTTACTTTTTTCATCGTCTACTGTAATTCCTAAAATGGGGGGAGGGGGTCTGGAAGTCAAAACTAATACATTTTTCTTTTCTTTTGATTTAGAAAATACTACATAACTATGAATTGATAAAAATTCTCTATCTATATCCCAGCAAAACTTATAAGAAAATTCATATACTTTGCGGAATACCTTTTCTTCTTGTGTCTATTGTACCGACTATAGTTAATCCTTTTTTATACAGCCAATCAGCTAGCTCTATAGAGGTATACAAACGGTCAATGGTTAAATTTCGAACTCTCAAAGATAAATATGCAGTATGATGCCTCTTATAAGTGTATAAGTTCTATATAGTTATTCTCAATATATACATCGTTACCTTGGCTACTTGGACGGCAATGTAAGAAAGTTTGAGAAGTTATAACTTCATTCCTCTGAAATAGAAACTTACCAAATTTTGCATATCTGTATGCACATATAAATGGAATATTCAAAGTTTGAAAAAATTATACATAATATTTAAAAAACATGATGTAATCATGCAAACTCCAGTTGAAATATAATTCACAGCGTAATTTTCATTCTATGTATGGTCTAAAAATAAAAAAAAAAAAATTTGAACATAAATATATGAATATCAAAATTAATATTCGTGCCTCATTGGAAATTTTGATACTGAAAAATTTGTTTTATTATAGATTCCAAGTAAAATCTAAACTTCAAAGGGAAAATAAATTCATTTGTGAAATGACTAAAAATTTGAATATAGTCTTTGGAGAATAGCATGAAAACAAATCGTTCAAA
Source organism: Nectonema munidae (assembly GCA_030549495.1). Classification (NCBI taxonomy): domain Eukaryota; kingdom Metazoa; phylum Nematomorpha; class Nectonematoida; family Nectonematidae; genus Nectonema; species Nectonema munidae. The sequence continues at coordinate 115,853 of JAUIRK010000105.1, forward strand.
AATCAGTACAATATATCTGACCGCAAACATACCACAATTTTAAAAAAGTCACAAATTAATCAAAAATTTTAAAAAAATCTTTATATAACTACTTAAACAAAGAGTTAATTTTATCAGTTGGGCTGTCATATGTCAATCAAATTTTTGACAAGGTTTGATTGATTTTTTAAAAAAATAAACGTGACCATTGTATTCAGCCTACGTGAAAACGGGTGTATATAAATAGAAAACTTTGTATAACCATTTAAACTAAAAGTTCCTTTTTTCAGTTGAGCTGTCATATGTCAATCAATTTTTGACAAGTTTGATTGATTTTTTAAAAAAATAAATGTCAGGATCAGATTCGCAATCAATCATTTAGTAGGTCCATGCGAAAATTTTGTAAAAATTTGCAAGCATTCAAAAAAAACTGAGAGGGGGCTAAAATAGCCCCCGGTCACTGAGGAAATGAAAATAGGCCGTCACTAATACGATTAATGCTGGCGCTGATGATGCCAATAATGATTATAATAGGATAATAATAATAATAATAAAGATTTTTTGTTGAGAAAATGAATAAAATTTGAAATGACAAAAATATGAAGACATGTATGTCGCTAAAAATGGAATTTTATGACATTGCCAACATAATATAATATACAGTAAAATCGAGTTATTGCAAACTCGCTATCAATATCAATAATATGCACGAATCTGTCCATTCCCGATCCCCTGGACAAAACTCACTCTTTAGTAATAAATCTTCCTTGCACAAAGGATAAAATTGTGAAGAAGCATATGGCCCTTTGTTGTTATACAGTTAAATCAATCTTTAGTGTCACCTTATAACGGAGCATGAGATGAATACGCTTTTATTATAGAACAATAATACCTTTGTACTAATACACCAGCATAGATAAAAAGATACCTTTTATTTTTAACTGCTCAATTATTTTTTCTTTTATAGATTCATCTTTTGGAGGTAACTGCACCTTCTCGGCAAAAAAAAAATCGGCAATAGCTAATGATTTTGAAGTGCCCCTTAATATACTGCTAACTTGGTTGAAATTTTCGGATAAAATCAAGGATTCCCACGAGAAAAGTGAAACAAAGTGCAAAAAAATAAGAAAGAGTTGTTGAAGAGGTTTTTTTCTTTGGTTCAAAAATGCTAGATCTCAAAACATTCGTTTCATGGCCGTACTTTTCGCTAAGGCCAAAAAATCTGCCTTTGATTTAGACCATTACAAAATATTACGAGTAAAATTATTCTTTTTTGAAAATAAAAGTTCAATGTTATACTGTATATTTTTAGCTTTAGGGGTCACTCAGAAATGACATGAACTAAAAAGGGAGGATGAGTTGGGCCAAAAAAATGACCAATGGTTGAGTAGACAACTCGCCAAAAACTTAGAAGAGATCACGGGTCAAAAGTGAGCAAAAATGAGTTCTCGACATTTGCAACGACCCCTTATTATCTTAACTCATTGAAAGAGATAATAAAACTAAGTAAAAAAATGAAAGTTATTTTATTGCACTCCTACGGTTATAGTGAAACTCGCTTTGTACGAACTAAATAACAGTTCCCCTTCAACTTCGTTATACCTAGGTTCTAATTTCGTTCAAATCTCAAAAACTTCAAGAAATAATTCAGCTTTTCGTTTATATTTCCCAGAGAATGTTCTTCAAGAGTTTATAATCAATCATTGAAAAAAATTGAACGAAAATTAAGAGATGACATAAAATTCTCGCATATATATGTTTGGTTCTTGATGCTGGTAATCGAAGACAGAATAATAATCTCTCAACAGAAAAATTGTGGTATCGTAAATATGGGCCTCCAATTTTACGAGTTAATAGGCGTCAATATCGATACAAGAAATGGAGTTTCGAGAAGAGCTAATGATCAATGATCTCTAATAAGAGCTCCTGGTTGATGCCTAACCCTTTTAATTATTTTTAGAGGACGTTTCTTCTATTTCCTCAATACATTCCATGCAAGCCTGATAAATACGGAATGAAATGTTTTGCCTATGCCACGCAAAAACTTTTTCTGCTTTGAAAGCAAAACCTTATTTGGGAAAAGAATTTGATATTCGTCAAGATTGGCGAAAAATGCTGTTTTAGAACTTTCTTCTCCTTTTAATCAAAGGGGTGGAAATATCACAGTTGACAATTATTTTATAGAGTTGAACTTGGCTAACAAATTACTGCAAACTTTGCTTACAATAGTTGGCACTGTGAGAAAAAATAAAAACTTTATTCCAGCAAATGTGCTTGCTTCAAAATCCAAAACCGTACACAGCTTTCATATGCATCATGATGGCGTTGTTTCAGAAGAAAAAGAAAAATCCGAAATCAATCTTTTTATAACCAGACTAAAGAAGGAGTAGACACTTTGGATCAGCTCGTTCATTGCCACATGTCGAAAAGAAAAGCAAAAGGCGTTGGCCAATGTGTTTGTTATAATATGTTGGATGCTGCAGCAATATCATCTTTCATAATATGGATTTCCCTCTATCCATCTTGGCAAAAGAATAAAAAATTCAAGCATCGGATATTTCTGGAAAAGTTGTCCGAACAACTGGTGATGAATCATATTTTAAAGAGAATTAAAAAGAGATAAGCTTAGAAAGCCGGAACAAAAGGCAGGAACAAACTTGAGTTGAAAGTCTTTTCTTTATAAAACGAACACTCAGTTGAACTTTCTTTACAATCTAAAAGAAAACGATGCGATATATGCCCATCAGATAAAGATAGCAAAAGTAAACAAATTTATATTTAATTTTTTTGATAAGTAGTCTTAAGTATGTTTGGATTTTTTCATGTATTATTTGGGGCTTAGAGATAGTTGGGTGAGAAGCTTGACTTGAATCTTGTATTTTACGGGATTAATCTTCATGTTTTAACGTTTATATCTCTCTACGGTACATTTACTTTTAGGTTTGAAATCTGAATTTACGCACTTAAATCAGGGGCGAAAATGATCTTCGCCCCTCCCCCGAATAATTTTCTATAAGTAAGAGTTGCTGCTTGTTTATAAAACATGTATGATGATCGCATTATAGGATGAAATGATCATTCGAATACATGATAATGTAAGATAAGAGAATAAAAGAGGGAATGCAGACTTTGGAGTCAAACATCATGCCAAGCTGCTCTGAAATTCTTATCAAAAATATTTTACAGACGATGTGAGAGCTATATAATAATAATAATAATAATCCATTATTTCAATATGCACACAATAAGTAAGCAATGTTTATCACAGTGTCTTAAAGGGCCTTGTAGTATTTTGAACAAACAGATGTTGATGATCCACTAGATTTTCTCATCTTCTGTCACAGTGATTCTATTTCTCTTTCTGTCTCCACTTTTTCTCTTCCGCTTTCTCTGCTAAAACTCATCACTCAAGCTCTCTTCTTAGTTAAATTAAAAATAAATCTATTTTATCTCATTAGAAACTAGTTTTTAACGAAATATAAGTTCAATACTTTCAGAACCTTTTTTCATGATTTGGTAAAAATTTAGTTCCATTAATACACCAAACATTTTGCAAAAATGAAAATTTGTTTATGTTTTTAAATGAGAGAAAAATAGTTTTAAATCGTTAAAATTTTAATCAATGAATATTGTCAGACTCGCGTTAAAAAAAATTTTCAACAAACGTCACTTTTAATCTTTATCAGTACGTTTGTTACATTTTGTAACATTTGAAAATTTAATTTTTTCAAGTCAAGAAATTTTTTATCAATAGCTATTTGGGAATTAATATTTTGACTAGCTATTCAGTTTAAAAGCAAAAATATTCTATTTGTTTAATATTTGAGCAGAGATATTTTTTATAACGTTCGATTGTTAAATTTAGTAAGTTACACTGTACATAATTAATTAAATAATTTTTGTTAAGAAAATTTGTTGATTATTATAATAAAAATATATTATCGAAACAAAATGTTTCAGTTGTTAAAAATGTACTTGATACGTTGGCTTTTGCTGCTTATAAAAACTTGAAAATATCAAATAAAGTGCCGATAAACTATCTCATTTTTTATGCCTCCTATTATTTTGAAATTATTCTGAGAACAGACAGTTTCATTTTAAATAGTGAAAATTGCTTTATTAGTTTATTTTGTCTCCTTTCTCTCTTATGTTAATTATGTAGCAAATTTTTCAATTTTTAGTAAAAGGTAAGGTAAAGGTACCGTGAGTGTGTTTTCATTGACAAGGCACTGATGTACCGCACTGTAGGGGATACGTCAAATTAGTTTTCAAAAAAGTTAAGTTATGTTGTAAAAGTTTTAGTTTTTGTTGAAGCTCTATAACTTTGTCTGATAGACTTTTTTTCCTAAAGTTATTATAAAAGGCAAATCATTGCAAAATGTTAAAAGTTATTTTACTTTTTGTAGATTTTTGTAGCCTGCACCAATTTAGTTTTTAAACTATTTTTGAATGATGCTGAGAAAAATGAAGTAATGCAATCTTAATTTATTGTTTGATTTTTGGTTGCACAATTTTATCTTTACTTTATACCCTTTTTGAGAGTCTAACTAACTTACACTTATTCTTATACACTAAAAAGAATGAAAAAATTTTAACACCAAGTTTTAAAACTTTAGTTCTGTTTTACATTTTTGATAAAAATTACCTCAGAAAAGTTATGTAATTTGGATGTGTTTTTTTTATTTATTTTTCTCAATAAAACATTTTTTAGGAAGACTATTTTTTACATTTTTTAGGCTGTCAAATATTTTTAAAATAAAATGTCAGCAGCTGATATCAAATCCAGAAGTTTTTTTCTTTTCTCAGATGAAACTTTTTCAGACATAATGGTAAAAAGCAAAATAAATCGACAAGAGTAGTAAATATTACAAGAACCAAAGTGAACTTTCGTGAAAAAATAAACCAAAAACTAAGCGAATATTTCTATACTTTTTTTGAAGCGGACCGATGCGAATACCTTCTCGCTACGCCCCTGAACGCAATCTTAATTTTTTGTTTGCACAATTTTATAATGAAAAAATTGTAATACCAAGTTTTCTAACTTTAGTTCTGTTTTACATTTTTCATTTTTTAAAAAGAAGGCACAACTGAAAATAAATGAATGATTTTTTTCATTCAATGAAATTTCCAATTTTTTTATTGTTAATTGATATCTTTACCCTTTTTCGATAGATAAATAGATTTAAATAGATGTTGCGCATCTATTTGAAGTGAGAAAAAAGGATTCATTATTGACTTTAAGCTTAATAGGGCGGGGGCTAAAGTTTACATTAGGTTTAATTAAGAATGAAATAGAATAGACAAGAGAGGAGTAGGAATTCTGAAAAATTTATTGTCTTTTTTGTAAGATGCTTGTCCGCCCCCTCGAATAATTTCAAGGATGTGCGCCCCTGAATCAATCACATTTTTTTCATACAAACATAGCAGTGTGTCTAGTAGACTCTTTTCCTTCAGACTACATTCATTCATATAAAACTCTCCAACCTTCAATTATTTGTTTTCAGTTGTTTTCTCTATCAATCAAATATCCTTTCATCAATTCCTGTAATGTGCCTGATAGACTACTTCATTTTCAATGCGCTGGAAGTATAGTATTTATCTTTCAATTTTGTAAAAAAATATAAAGTAGTCTTATAAATTTGGATATGCGCTGAATACACTCTATTTTAAAGGATTGATTGAATATTTGGCCTCCCGTGGTATTTTCAGACCAGTGTGAAAATTGCAAAAAAAAATTCGGCCCTCAATAATTTTGAGGATGTGCGCCCAGAGCCTGCGCTACCTATTAAATTTTGGGGCACAAGCCCCCAACTATTTTTCAAGCCCCCCCCCCCAGCTAATTTTTAAGCTCCCCTAAAAAATTTTTCATTACCATAAAAAAATATGACAATCATCTAGCATTCATAATAATTTCTTTCATGAAAATGTAATCTGTATAGATATGGCTTGACAAATACATCATGTGTTTTCTTTTCCCCTTGAAGTAGATTAATATGATAGTTCAAAAATTAGCGCCCCAATGAAGCCCCCCCCCCTAAAATTTTTGCTTAGCGCGGGCACTATGTGCGCCCCTAACTTAAATATCGATTTCATGAGATAATCATTAGAGCAGCTAGAATTTCGCAGTTTATAATAGTTCTTTTAAATAATATTAAAGATCTCTCGTTTATTTTATAAAGCTAGATCCCGATTTTTCTTATGAGAATAGTCTTTAGTATCCTCTTCTAGATACTTTATAACTTTAATATTATCAAATAAATCACTAGACTCGTTCTTCATTTCAGAAATAGACAGTGAAGACTCAATCTCTGATTTTACGAAAAGAGCTTTAGTGTAATCTTAGATGCATTTTTAGACATAGCATTGTCATAACTAGATTTTTGAAAAATATTTGGCTTAAAAAATTGATTCAATTTAGCATCTATTTTGGTTACCATGTAAAGTTGTGAAAGCAAGACTCTAAACCAGGGGCCGGGAACCTTTTTGACTAAAAGAGCCCAAAAAAGACATATTTTAAAATCTAATCCTCTGAGAGCCATATATATTTTTAAATACTGATTACAATTAAATGGAAAAAGAAGACCAACAATTTTATAGTATAATAAGACTCTGAATTTATTTTAAACAACATTGTTTTATCAAAGTTATTTATTAATAAGCAAAATCTGCATCATCATCAGCTTTATTTGTGTCATCGTGATTCGTAATGATGACGAAATTAAGAGAGTGTAGAATTGGCAAGAAGGATATGCATTATCGCAATACCTCCCTTTATCCTGAAGGCCACCTAATTTATTTGAGAGCCAGATGCAGTCATCAAAAGAGCCATGTCTGGCTCGCGAGCCATAGGTTCCCGACCCCTGCTCTAAACTATCGGTTACACCTTAATCAACTTTCATAATCCTTGTTTTTTCCTAGATAAACAATTGTATTAGATATGGATACTTTACTGTACTTTTTTGCATTAAGAGCTTTACAAGCTCTCGATTTACAAGAATCAATAATTTTTAGTATATCGTCCAAAAAGTTCAATATAAAAGGATAAAAATATACAGTGAGAATAAGATGTTTAACTACTAAGTACAAAAAAATAAATAAGCACCTAAAAACTTAATTAATTTTTATAAAATTAAAAATTTTAAAATAAATAATTAAACTGTGAACCAAAATAATGGTAAAATATTACTTTTTTAACGGCCATTTTTAAATCAAGACAAAAAAAATTAATATAAAAGTATGCTTTGGGATTTTTTGATGCGCTACCATACATAATCCACATATGCTGGTTTACAGGCAATCGCACATTATCGGGCTAAGCTTTGGGATCGAACCCAAGACCTTGAGTTATCGAAATCCAGAATCTAACCAACCTTACTCACGCCCCCTAAAGGTACCTTTAGATATAATTTTTTAAGCAAATTTTGATCTTAGTTCTTCAGTTGGTTTTTTGGTTGGAGATATCAAAGCACTTTCAACCGAAAGGCTATCGTAGGGTCACATTATGCTTGAGATGGTTAATCACATTTTTTTGTGATTTTGTTTTTTAAGAGAAGTAAGCCTTGGGGATCAAACTTCTGACCTTTAACTGTTTAGCTGAGAGGTACACCCTAACAACCATCGAGCCTCAGTTCTTCAGTTACCAAGTATATTAAACTCTACTCTAAATTTGATTTTAATTATGTGAAAATTTTACCACAAAAATTCATTAAAGTATTTTGCCTCCCTACAGAGAAGAAGACCTATAATTATGTTTTATTGAAGAAGAAAAATTATGTATTTAGGGTTGAAGTCACATGCCCCGTATTTCTTCCTGATGTAAATTATGCTTATCTTTCATTTATGTGTTTAATGAGGAAGTTTTGGTCAAGCAATCGTTCCTGTCATCTTGGTTTCAATCATTACTTGCAAAATTGTTATTGAGTCCGAGAAGATTTTGTTCTATAATCAGAGAGATATGGTGCAAGAAGGAAAATATACTAGTTCGTTACGAGACTGTTATGTATTGGACTCAAGCTCGTCGATAAAGGGGCGAGGTTGCATAATTGAAATATTAACAAAAGCAATTATTGAATAATCCGACGCATAGAGATAAAGAAGAAACTTTTTTAAGAAATAGAAAGATAAAAAATAAAAACAAGATGACAACTCTTCAATATACAAATGAATTTTAACATCCCCTTACTCATATTTTTGAATGTGAATATCCAGCTTCCATCTTTTCATCAAACTTCATACATTGAAATGGGAAAATTTTCATCTTTTATAAATATCCATATTTTGTTGACTAAAACTAATATTCACAAGATTCGATTATCACAAACTCTACTAATTGTACTTTGTAGTTTAACTATACCATTTGATAGAATGAAATTTATACTATATGGAATTATTTTTACATTCATGAATTTTAAAGTTCCTAGTAACCATTGGATCTATAACCATCTTTTATTTAAAAATAAAAATAAGCAAAGATGCAATACACAAATTTATGAAGGAAAACAAGAATAAAAATTTTATGTTACATTATCATATTCAGAAAGAAAAAGTCAAATAATTTTTTTAACTATAGGCATGAAATCTTTAGAATCAAAAATATAGATAAACAAAGAATTCCAAAGTTTACATGATCCAATTTTAAACAAAGTTTGGATTTACGCAATCGAAAACAAGGCAATTAAAATTAATAGCTGTTCCTCAGAGAGTAAGATATAACCTTAGAGTTTAAAGAGAACCACTCAGAAAAAAAATAAATAAATAATTTCTAAATAACTTCGATATTAATAAAGCAATTCTAAGTTTATACAAATCAGTAAATTTTAGTATTTTTGCATAATAAAAGAGGTTTGAAGTATGAGAACAGTAATGTTTATTGAAAATAATTCGCAGAGCTATTTTCTAAGTAATAAAAGTGATTCATTATTTGTATATCCCCAATTTTCAATACTATAAAGAAGGTGAGGGAAAAAAGCGCTTTTTACATTAGAAGTTTAATTATAAGAGGAAATAATTTTTAATAGTTCATTTACCCAAAGCTATTTAGATAGAATAAATTAATAATATGCATTCTAATTTAATTTATTGTCAATAACTAGACCTAAAAAGTTAAATTGATCAACTAATTCAATAATAAAAACAGGCTTTGTAGTGGTGGTACTATTGGAGAAATACATCGCTTTACATTTATTTAAGTTTACTCCTAGCAAATCATTGCCAATACAAACATTATAAATAACATTAAAGTAAACCAAGAACATTATAGGCTCCAGAATCAAGCCCTGATGAACTCCAGTTTCAATCATTTTAGGTCAGATGATGTTTCAAATAGAGGAGTTAAGTCCGATTACTATGTATTTAGCTAAAAATAGCACAACAAGTTCAATATTAGCTATTGAAATGCAATAAAAATCTTCACAAAAATTATTTTTCATTTATTTATAGTCCAAAGAATTTCATTTATCCTAAATTGAGTAAACTTAAAAAAAGTATCAGTTCTTTGGCATATAACCTCAGGCTTTAATTTTGGTTTAATAAAAATATTGTTTGTTGGTTACTTTTAGCCGTAAGGCTATATGCTCGCATTATGCTTAATCACAGTTTTTGTAAATTTGTTTTTAGAATTGGGAGTCTTGGGGATCGAACCCCTGACCTTCAACTCTTAAGCTGAGAGGTACACCGTAACAACTATTGAGGCTCATTACTATTGTTAAAAACATCAGCTATGGATTTATCATTTAATAAAATTGAATTAGCAATTTTCAAATTGATTATGTCTTTTTTACCTAATTTAATAAGTTTTTTCCATATTTCTTTAGGATAAGAAAAGTTAAAGTATTTTTCAAAATATATTCTATTCTGAGTTCTGATAGTTGATTTAATTTAATTCCTTAGAGAATTAAGATTTTTACGTGTAAGTAGTCTGTCAATACAAAGAATCTCTTTTCTGAACTAACTTAAGTAAGTCTAAGTTCATCTAGGGATTCATTCTTATATTTATTACTCTTGTAAGATTTGACAAAAATTGTAGATTCTGAAATTTTACTTGATATAAGAAAGAAAGAAAGAAAGAAATTTATTCAAGTAAACACACGAAAAAATAAGATAAATGAATAAAAAAAATATAAATTGCAATAACTTTAAATTTCACTTGGGATGTAGAAGACATAAATGTTGATTTCAGCTGTGTCACTTTGGGTTATCAAAAGGCTAGAAGCCGCTGAGATGATTACCCTAATATTGACATCCATTATATGATTGTAAATTGTCAGAAGATGTTAACAAGTTTTAATCAACAGGAAAATATATGTATTATGTATTCAATAAACAAGTATGAAGGGGAAATAGACATGTAAAGAAAAAAGAAAAATTTTTTTATTCATTGCATACAAGAAGTAGAACAGACAAAACAATTTTGATCACAAACAGTTATATACATATTAATGAAATGATTTTTGACAGCTTTTTTAAATTTATAAAAACTGTTTTGATGAAAATTTTTATCATGTAAAAAATTATTCCAAAAACTTACAATTCTATATTTCGTACTTTTTTTAGTGCAAGGACGTTTACAAGACGGCATAAAGAACTTATAGGGATACCTTAAAGAATAATCAGTTGATTGGTAAATATAAATAAACCAATTATCAAATACTGGTGGAAGCGCTGCATTTATAAACTTATATATAAACTTTGATAATTGTACCTGATATATATCGTTTGCTTTAAGGATTTTATATTCATGAAAGTATGCAGAAGTATGAGTTCTATACCCTAAACTAAAAACAGTTCTTATTATCTTTTTTTGTAGTCTTTCAATATCAGATAAATCACCGAAACCCCAATTAATTACGCCATAATAAAAAAAAGGCAGAGCTAAGGCATTATAAATTTTTAACTTTATTTCCGCATTTAACAAATCGCTGCATTTTTTTAGAATAACATGAACACTATGTAGTTTTGCTATGATGTATTTTTTATGATCAGACCAATTTAATTTGTCGTTGAAAATAAGCCCTAGGTAATTAAAATTTTCAACTATCTCAATGTTATGTTTTTGAAGATTCAATTTAGGTTTGGAATTCTAGAGAAAATCATAGCCTTTGATTTAGAAGAATTAATTTTAAGAGAATTATTTATCAACCAATCAAAAATGAGATCCAAGTTTTTATCGACAATATCATCAAAAGTAGACTCTTGATTAAAATATAGCTTTTTTATGGGGAAAAGAATAGTTATATCATCCGCATATAAAAGATAATCAAAAAATGGACTAGCACAGTAGATATCGTTAATGTATAAAGCAAATAAGAGGGCCCCATAATGAAACCTTGGGGTACGCCGGATTGAATAAAGGACGATGGAGTAGGATTTGAACAATTTTAATGTAGAATCAGAAAAACCATAATATTTCATTTTTGTTAATAATTTATTATGCGGCACAATATCAAAGGCCTTACTAAGGTCTATGAACACGGCTACAACACTGTCATTATTATGTAAGTAATTACGAACCTTGTTTTCAAAAACTATGTGCAGATGTTGAGTACTGTGGTTAGGCCTGAATCCAAACTGGTAAGAAAAGAGAAGATTACATTTCTCAATATAGCTGAAAATCTGTGCAAAAATAACTTTTTCGAAAATTTTCGACAGGGTTGTAATCAGACTAATTGGTCTATAATTTTCAAAATAATTTCTGCTCCCTTTTTTAAAGATGGGTACAAGTTTGGTTATTTTTAACGATGTGGATTATACTTGATATAATATTATTAAAAACAGAAAAAAACCGAACCATATCATCGTAAAAAGATTTGAGTTTTCCATCAAAGTCATATCCTTGGATACTTGTTACAAATTTAATAGAATTAAATTTTTTACTATTTATAACCTTGTTCGCTAGAGCCTTAATGGTTGTTAGGGTGTACCTCTCATATAGCGAGCATATAGCCTTATGGCTGAAAGTGCTTTGATATCTCAAACCAACCAACCTTGTTCGCTATTTTATGATTAATGGAAAAAAAATAAGAAAATGTTCAGATATTCCTGATTCCCAAATAGAAGTATCAATATTATTCAAAAAAAGATATCAATAAGAGTCTCGTACTGAGATCTAGTTATCATCGTAGCACAAAACTTTACAGAAAAGATAACATTAAATATAATAAACATTTTTATTTGAATTATGATATATAATCATATGAAAATTGTTTTCACCAAATAACAAAAGTATTGATTTAACTAAATTAGAAATGTTTTAAAAGAAATATCAGTAGATGGTGGGCGATATATATTGTGTAAACAATATTTTTACAATTTCGAAAAACACAAAATGAAGCCAATTAAGGAGATCTCTATGGAAAAAATTTCACAAGAATTCAATTTAAGATCAAATTGGACAACATGGTAAGATAGAGTATCATGAATCAGAAAACCTAAACCAGAATGAGAAGAAAGTTTACAAACATAAGTAAAAAACTGGTAATTTTGAAGCTGAAAAAATTAACATAATTATCTCCTTTATAAGGTTCTAGATAACCTTATCCTGGCACAATAAGGATAAATATAAGAAAATAAAATTTCTGAAATATAAAGTTTAATAGAAATTAATAAACTGAAAATTATGTAATTTATTTTCCTTGATAATATATGTCAATTCTATAATGGGTAATAATTGGTCTTCCCAGCTGAGTGAAGAAGAAGTGGGAGAAATAGAAAAAGAAACAAACTGTAATTTTTTTTAATTTTATGCATATTAGAATAATTTTCTTGGATATTAATTAACTTTCTTTCATATTTCAAATTATTTTATTTGTTTATGATGTATTATGAGAGATAGCATACACAAGGCTTCACCTTATGTCTAAGTTACTAAAATTTTTATATATAGATGCCAAAAGTTCATATTTTACTGAATATTAGTAAAAGAGACTTTTAATAATTAGATATTCAATAATAAATATTGCAAAATTCCCAATAATAATAATTACTGGGACTGGATATTCAAAAGTTACAATTTTAACAGGTTTTTTTATAAAATAATTGGAAAAAGCATTTAAATTAAGTTAGCGTTTTCTGCCTTTGTTTTCTCAAATTAATCGCCTATCTTCCTTTTTCAAAGAATTTTAATATAACTTAACCCTTTGAAGAGGATTCGTCTGCTTTTTTTTCAATGGAATTTTATATATTCAAAGCAGACGATTTCCATTTCTTGGGACGCGGATGTCCAATTGTATTTGAAAGGGTTAATTTATGATAGTAAGTATAAATTATAAATTCCTCTTTTTGTTCTTTCAAGAAGTATTTATTGAATAAATCAGAGCAAATATAATTAAAGCATTCAAAAAATATATAATTCATATATATTTATATAAATTTTAACCCTTTGAGAATTAGTGTGACACCGGTGTACCAAGAAATAATAATCGTCTACTTACAACATACAAAATTCTGGTCCTCAAAGGGTTAAAGCCTTGTAAATATTATAATATAGGATTATTCATAAGGCCAGCAAACGCCTTAGCAGAAAAATTTCAAGTGCTTAAAATGAAGTTTTATTGACAATACAAAAAATTATTGAAGCCATTGAGAATAAAAACGTATAAAGAATAAATTTAAAACTAACATGAGTAGATTAAATGGAAATCGTGACAAGGAGAGAGGAAAATAAACTACGTATAGGATGAAGAATACATATATATGAGATATAAAATATATAAACGGTAGAATGATGAGTATCATTCCGCTAACCAAATTTTAGTGCCATTTTGAAAAATATTACTGACGAGGCAACAGGTCATATCACAGTGTAAATTATATTTTTTTAAATAAAATTTGAAATTGTTCACTTTCATATTGGAAAAGGTTGATTATATGGTAATTCCAACATAGATATTTTATACTTTATACTTTGCTTATTATTTACTGTAATATGGAATCCTAGCTTTGCTAGAATCGTGCAAATTATGTTCAGATTTTTGAGAGCTGAAGGAAGACTTACCCCCAACAAATCCACACTACGAAATAATGCAGGTGTATGAGCTAAATAATTTGTGTTATATCTAATCCTGGTCAAATGGATTTAAACCGATGGTTTTGATTTTTAGGAACTTCGGCCCTCAGAAGACGGGTGCCATATCTATTGTTAAATAAATCTTTTGGCAAGTATTGAATTGATCGCTGTCTTAAAATATTCATTATGGTATGCTTATTTTTGTGTAAAGACATCTAAAATTTAATATGTCAAATTCAATATGCTTACTACCTTAAATACCTTGTCTATATTCAGTTTTACTTATAAATTTAATCTTTTTAGAAAAAAATGAATCTTATACTCTTTTTATTTAAGTTCAAAACATCAAAAACATGATTGATATTGTGAATTATTAATTTAAATGAAACAGTAAATCATTAAGGGCATAGGTAGAAATGCAGTCACTTCATTGAATTTTCTTAATATATGTTTTTGATAAATGTAGAGAAGATAGTCCATATGAATTGAGTTATAGTTGATCAGTGAGTAATGCGGTCAGGAATATGAACAAGGGCAGACTCATGGGAGGGTAAATGTTTTTACCGCATCCAACTATATAAGATACTTTTTTCGACAGCCAGAGAGTATTTTCTTTCATTTAAAGCTCTAAAGGGTTTTCCCTAGTAACTGAAAGTGAATGAATGTAATAGAATACATATTACGTTAAATGCCTTGATTATAGTTGCTAAACATAGATACAGCAATAAAACTTTTTATTACAGAATTAAAATTTGTAGCACCTTTCTTTAGAGATATTCATTTTATGTAATGTTTATTTTTATCAAGATTTTGAATAGTTGTCAATATTTTTACACTTTTCTTCAAATTTTTGTTAATAAAACTTGGTAAATGTTTTAAATTTTAAAAATTATGCCTTTTGTAATGTTGTCTATACTGAAAAATTTTAATTTGTATTTATTGGCTTCCACAAATTTGAGTGCGGTATGATTATCCTGGGTTATCTTCTATAACCGTCTGCTTTTCTTTGAATCTAATGGATAAATTTTTACAGTTTCTTTTGCACTTGTATTATTTCTTGTAGCAAGCAGGATTTGATCAGATATCTACTTTCGAGTCTCAGATACAAATACCTCTATCTTAAAACCAAAATACAAATACATATATTAATTTCAAATGCTTTTTTCATAAACTTGAAGATACTCATACACATGTTATATAGCTCGGCGAATCAAATTGACATAGCTCAGCTTCACTTACAAACGGAAATTCTCTGGGGTGAATTTTGAGTTGCTTTTATTGACATCCTGTTATCATATGTCATAGTCTTGTGTTTATGACTGCATTTTACAGAATAAAATTACTTGTACTTAACTATAAATACAAATCTATTTGATCCAAGCCTTCTGTACAAATAATTTAATTTTCAAGTAATTATTTCGTGTCAATTATGGAATGAATTGCTAATTCATTTAAATTCGAGGTTTGTTACAAGTTTTCCTTCGAACATTTTAGACTTTCTATTTAAAGGGCCTAATTTAAATTCCTGACTTCATACCTCTTAATTCCTACACTTCTTAAATGTATTGTAAATGTAAAATTCGTAAATGTGTGTCTATATAGTAATACTATGAAGATTATATTTGCTTTCTATGTTAGTAATCTTGTTTTGTGCGGGCAACTATCTCGATTTGATGATAATGAATCTAACTAACATTTCACTGCTAAAAATTTTAAGCATAATAATCAATGAATCTAGTCCAGGGGTGTATAACCTCTTATAGGCTACGCGCCAAATGTCCTTTTTTCTGATGATGATGCGCAAAAATATTTTATTCTTTTTTAACTCGATTTTAAATCTTAAAATTATCGTAGATGATCTTATAAAGAAAAATGAAGGAACGAAAATTTCCGAATGCTCATCAACAAATCAACGACTTTTAAAAAATGTGATACCAGTCGTAGCTTTTATATTAGTGATGGAAATTGAATCATGTAAATTTCATACATATTTAATTTGAAAAAGCTTTTCATTTGAAATTTTCAAAAATCGACATTCTCTTCACTCTTTTGCAAAAATTCGCGAAAACCCTCTTTATGTTCCTCCGCTTTTTAGGTATCAAAGATCTCAAAAAAGAATTGATTGATTTTTAACATAGAAAGCGCCATTCCAGTTCATTTGAGGCGACATTAATTGTTGGGCATCCCTTGTTCATTTGATATGAAATAGGGGCGTTGACAATTGAGGAGAAATCGAAAAAAATCTTTTTGCTCCTGTCTTTCTTTGTAATAAATCGATCTTACAGTGACATTTCTCAGTGATCTACTTTCTGCTCCAGACCCAACTTTTTATCTAATAAAATAATAAACCTCAAAACTACTTTCAACAAATAAATATGATCTGTATTCTCTAGATGTAACAAGTGATTCATTGCTCAAGGAAATAAAGTAGCAAGATCATTCTAACCCTTTGAAATGTTTTTTCGTTATAGAAACTGCCATTTTTTCATGCAAAATAAAAGAAAAGTGCCAGATGATATCCTGCCTTTATTTATTCCTAGAAATGAAAATTGCTCTTCAGAAAATCAGAAGTCTCAAAGCATCATTCAGAAAAAAATCAGCGAATGTGCCATAAAGAATCAATGGTTTAGGACAGGGTTGTCCAACCTATTTTCCAATTGGGCCAAATTGAAAGTTCCACACATTCTATCGGGCCAAATGAAAATTTTTTGAAAAAATAAATAAAAGTGAGATGCTCATGAGAAAAACGTATATTTATTAGTGAACAATTAAACTAAAATATATTTATTAATGTGATTTTTGAAATTGATTGTTTTTAATAATCTCTTCAAGATCCAATTCAATTTTAGTGTTTTGAACACGCAAAATATTTTTCAAATGCAGATCTGATAGTCGATTCCTTTCGCTGCATTTGATATTTTTCATCGAAGAAAATATTTGCTCACGCAATATGTGCTAGCCCACATAGAAAAGAATTTCATCGCATTATCAAAAATTTTGGGAAATTCATGTAAAGTTACAATCTCTTTATAAAAGCATGATAATTCTTCTTCTCTATGGATTTCCTTTAAATTTCGCCTTGACTGAATTTCTATCAGTTCTAACTGAAAAGATCTGTCAGCCTTTTGATATTCAACGTTGAAAGGATCGATGAAAATGTTCAAGTTTTGATTGTCATTCTTAAAATCTTTAAATCTAGCGTCAAATTCTTCTAACAAATTTTCTAGTAGTTGAACATATATTTTATCAACATCTGTTTTAAAATTCACACTTTTCGAAAGTTCTTCAAAGTGTACAAAATTGTTTTCTTTGATTTGGCATATAAAAAGCCTGATTTTATTTTTGAAGCTTGTGACTCTTTCCAACATGTTTGAAATTAATTGATTTTTTCCTTGTAGTTGAATGTAAGATTTGCTAGCAAACCAGTTATATCAGTAAAGAAAGCCAAATGATCCAGCCATTTTTCGTCTTCCAAAAACTCAAAGTTTCGATTTTTTGACTTGAGAAAGAATTTAATTTCTGGTATAAGAGCGGAAAATCTTTTCAAAGTTGAAGCTCTGCTCAGCCATCTTACCTTCGTGAAATAAATAACATCTTCAAACTCACTTCCTACTTCATTTAAATAATTTTTAAATTCCCTGTGATTCAAACCTCGAGATCTAATAAAATTTACAGTTTTTACCAAGTCTGTCATGATGTGTTCCATTTTTAACTTTTGAGAGCAAAGTTGCTGCTGATGAATGATAACTGATGATACTTTCATTTATATTTTTTTTAAAGTTAGCAACAAAGCCATTTTTGACTCCTATGATAGATGGAGCACCATCAGTTGTCAACGAAACAATCTTGCTTGCATCAATATTGAACTTCTTCAAACAGTTTTTGACTTCATTATATATATCTTCTCCCGTTGTTGTACCTTTCATGGAACACAAATCCAACATTTCTTCTATTTGTACAAAATTTTCATCAACACCTTTGATGAAAATTGCTAATTGAGCAGTATCACTTTGATCAAGGCTTTCATCTAAAGCTAAACTGTAATAACGACATTTAGACAAACTTTTTTTGAGACTATTTTCAGTAAAATTTGCCATATCATCTATTCTACAAGAAATTGTTTGATGAGACAGACTTGTTTCGTTGATCAAGTACTGTTTTTGTGGACAATACTCTTTAAACGCAATCATAAGACAGTCTTTGATTAGTTCTCCATCAGTCATCGGTTTACCTTTTTTAACAATTTTTTGTGCAATCAAATAGCTCACCTTCAACCCACCATCCATATTTATAACTGTTCTAAGCAAAGAATTCTGTTTTTCTCTTTTGTACTTTTCTAGTTTACTTTTTCTCGTTTCTTCCTCCATTTGAATGAATTCTTTTTTGTGTATAGTGTCGTAGTGACGTTTAACATTGTATTCTTTACAAGTTGAAATTTTTTCTTTACAAATGAAGCTAAAAAATTTTACCACCAACCTCATGAACAAAATATTTTTGTGACCAATCTTCATTAAATTTGCGATTTTCCGAAGATATTTTTCTTTTTTTATTTTCCATTATATTTTTTGTGGGGCTTCAACTTTTTATAAGAAATTGTTTATCAAAATGCTGAAGAAATTAAAATTTACTCCATATTTAATTAGATTGAAAGAAACATTTCAAAAAACAAAAAAAAAGAAGAAAAAAATTAATGTGTCAAAAAAAATCATTATATATAATCAAAACAAGTATTCAAAAAATTTTGGTCAGAAAGTATAAGTTTTGCACTGCTTATCAGAAATATTTTTTTACAGAAATTTGAAGAGCTTGAAAAGCTTTTACGTAAAATATTATAATTTTTTAAATTTTAAGTTTTTTCTAAGTTAGTAGTTGAAAACATATAGAATTTATAATTTAATTTTAAGATAATGTGAAAACTGGTTAGATAATCATCAAAAAAGAAACTATTATAATATAAAGTATTTGTGTTTTAAAATATCAAAATAAAAAACTTATCAAAGTAAAAACAAAATTACATTGTTAAATACATTTATTTTAAGACTGAAACTGATTTATATACGAATTTCAAAACTATATAAAAATTTTTGATCGGGCCACGGTCAAAATTGGTTCGGGCCGCAGTGCGGCCATGGGTTGGACTACACTGGTTTAGGATATCATTTTTTTAGCTATATATAATAGGATATATATTTAGGAAACCTTTTTAGCTATCATGCATTCTACCAAATCTTTGCACAAAGTTTTACCAGATTTACGTGTGTTTCGTCAGCTTTTGCAATCGATAGATAACCGATGCGATATTTTCTAACCCTTTAGTTGAGTAGGATTTTACACTGCTCTAAGACCTTCTCAGATTCAACACACAATCCACTTGCTTCATTTTTATCCCTCTTCCAAGTTCATCCATGAGCAATAAATGTTTCATCAGATTTCCTTATTTTGTTTTATAGTCTTTTGTTTAATTTAAAATTTAAACGTGTTGTGCGATTGGTTTGTAGGATTTTTTGAATATTTTTATTGTATCAAAGCGTATTATCTGTTTTTGTTTCAGAATAAAGGTAACTTATTTAAACCTAAAAATTGTGAAAAGATAGAGAGTTTTTAGTTATATGTAGATAACATTTAAAAAAAAGATGCGTATGTCAATTGCATGTTTTCTTAAGAAATTAATCAGCCAAGCAAAAACTTATATTTACACCTCACTAAAGAAACTTCTTATCAGTATTCTGATCTACTCGGTATTGCTGAAATTATAAATAATTTTTTCCTTTAATTTCAGTCAATTTATAGCGCAAACTTAAACCTCGCTTTAAAAAAATGCATTTTAAGCGTTTATAGCTTATTTTCCTAGAAATTACTTTGAAGGAGATTTCTCGAATGTTTGAAAAATGCTAATGCCTACGAAATTCGCCCAAAAATAAATTTGTTCCGAAACCCCTTTTAAGAAAAACTGATTTAGAGTAGGGGGTAGGAAGCAGCATTGGAGACGTGGGTGTGTCTTGTAAGTGCGAAATCGGAGTAGTGTGAAGATGAGATGGATTATCGCGAAGTTTTGTTTAGTTTCGAAGAATCAGATTCTGCGTCTCTACAGCCGTTTTACGAGCCTGGACAAGTCAAAGCAGGGCTCCCTGGAGTAAGCCTTCTTATTTTTTCCTTTTTCTCGCACCAACCTTCCTGCCTCCTCTCTCTCTTTTCAGCAGAGACGACTTCTACCGCATTCCTGAGCTAGCCATCAATCCCCTGGCGGAGCGAATTGTATCGTCTTTTTTAAAGGAGGGCGACGATGAACGAGTCAACTTCCGGCAGTTCATCCTGATGCTCGCTCGCTTTCGCCCACTCTCCAAAAAGAAGGAAAACCTACTTAACTCGAAGGAGGAAAAGTTGAAGTGTAACTTCTTTCATTTTTCGCGCTGACCCTGTTTCCTTTCTCATTTGGTCATGTTTTCCAGGAAAGTTAAATTGAAGTCAAAATGATGCTAAAATATAAATTGAGTAAAATATAGGTCTACGGAGGCTATCTTCTTTCCCAACTCTTAATTATCCAGATACAATGTCAGAAGCCATGATTTATTTTAATTCGTTTGATCTTGATACGGAGTACTGTCTAAATTTAAAAGCTCATGCTCCAGTTCCGTTAAAATTATTCACGTAGTTCTAGCTTCACTTCTGGGTCCCACCTAATTTATCTAAGAAAAGCGATTACAAAATCTAAAAGTTGGCCCTCATTTAGGACAAAAGTCTTGTTACAATATTTTTGGATGACGGAATGTTCTTATTGTCTGTTTCAGCTTAACACATCAAAACCTTTTCTAATATAACTTTTGTAGTCTAATAAAAATGAAAAGAAACAATAATTGATTATTTGATCCAAATTACAAAGTAATGCAATTTCTATAGAAAGCGTTTTCATTGACATATACATTGAAAGTATGTTGATTACGCTTCATGTAAATTTTGGAAAGGAAATTTAATTGGAACTTCAATTAAAAAGTATTTGTTCTAAGAAATGAAATGGCTTTGAGCAATTCCTCTTTAATTGAAGCCTTCAAATGCGAGGTTGTTGTTTACAACGTAGAAAAGGCCTTTTTACACCAACTTGGCTAGGAATCATAACTTCTAAGAGCTTTTCAGGCTGAAAAGAATTAATCTTGGTGTTGCAAAATGTTATGCGGCCTTTTTATACTCCTTATCACTTCTCAGAACATAACAAGTACTTCTAGAAGAGGTTCTCTAAATTTTGCCAAATTCGGTACATCTTTATAACCTTGAGAAGATAAAATACTTCTGGGTGCATGAGTTCGAAATCCACCAGCAACTACTGATTTTAAAATGAACGAAGAGAGTGAGATTAGTGCCTCCTATGCACAGCCTTTCGAATGTAGGCCTAGATTTTTCATTCGATTCTTCTTATAGGATTACAAGTGAGAAGAGGTCTATTTTATCCAGCCAATCACCTGCAGAAACTCAAACAGAATAAATAAATCGCCCCTTGAAATTAGAAATGTTTCGCTCCTTAAACTGCTGAGATAATAATGTATTTCCTGCCAGTGTGCTCATTTTGCCAATTACTTGCACAATTTTTGTTGCAACACTTCCATCGCTTCAAACTGCAATCCTCGTGATCCCTTTGCTACTACAAGAGCTGGAGAATGTGAATATTTTCCAAGTGAGATTTCTAACCTGTCAATATTATCAGTATTTATCTTTTCGTGCCTATAAAAATTATCCATGATTTGATCTTGAATTATGAGGTAGTTTTTATCTAGCGATCTGTAGACCTTGAAGTTAGGGACTCTGCAACTTCATTTACGAAGTGGTCATAATCCAATTTAAAGAGAACAAATCGGAAGTTAGGGTCAAGGATATTTTAGTAGCCAGCGAATTCGGTTTGTCATGGAAATCACGGTTCACTGGGGATGAGTTAAAGGCGAAAAATCGTGAGAGGCGATTTATTGCGTTTTTATATAGAGTTTGGCTTTCTTAAAAAAAGATATGTTTGCGTGTACGTGGCCATTTTTGTATACTTGTTCAAGATATTTAAAGATTAGTGAGTAGGTGCATTGTTTTGTGTTTTAAGTCGCCTTTAACCTCTACGACTTGGACAGAGATGGGACGATTTCGCGCGCAGAGCTAATCGAGATTCTGAAGATGATGTGCGGCGCGAACATCACGGACGAGCAGATCGGCAACATCGCCGACAGGACCCTGCACGAGGTGGACCTGGACAAGAATAAATCGATTTCGTATGATGAGTTCAAAACGGTTCGCATACGCTTTCTCTCTCTCTTCTTTTCACGCTTTATTTTTTCGCAGGCCCTCGAGCACACGAACATCGAGCAGAAAATGAGCATCCGCTTCCTCGACTGACCACATTCCTTCTTCTTCTTCCTAATATTTTTTGGCGCTAAAATTAATATAAATAAAAATCCTCAACACTTTTTCTTTGTAAACAAATCGTATAATTTGTAGTCTTTATTTCAAAGTAACAAAACTATATTAAACATCATTGGATATACTCAAAAAATCTTTTCTTTTTAATCAAGACTTCTTGAATCTTTTCTTAATTTCGAAACATGAAAAAAATTAAGAATGCTTTATTCAATTAATTCAGAATTTATGAGCGTTACTTCTTTAGTATTCGATATCATTTAGGCTCTCAAATCTACGAAATATTTTGCCAAGTCCAGAAGGATACCTCTCCAAAAAATACTCACTCCCTAATCAAAGTTAAGATTGCCCTCCCCAAGAATATTATCTCAGTGTTTTATGTTCATACACGATAATGACTAAATAGGAAAATTGTGCACATTTTTAAAATGTTCTAATCGAGCAGTGAAATTCTTGCGCTTATTCAATCTTTTGAATTTATCCTTTATTCTAAACTCTGCTGAATAACAAACTTTAATTTCTTGACCATGAACGAAGAGCCTTTCGTAATCCTACCTAAAAATCTTGAGCTCACCTCAAAAGTGGGAGCGAAAATATGCAACTCTGACTCTGAGTCCAATTATAATACTACTCGAAAAACTTGAAATATTTAAAAGCAACCTTTACTTCCCGCTTAGACTAAATAAGAGCATCTCATTATGCTTAGGGGCCAATTCTAAATGGTCTCATATTTTTCACGTTTACATGATTTGAAGAGAGCTGTTTTAAAAAATTGTTTCTCACAAACCTCTGCCTATTTCGGTAATATCTTAGAACTTAAAGCCTAAAAAATCTCAGTTATCTCGTTATAGATTTATAAAAAGTTCATCTGTCTCATTAGTTTGATTTTAGTGTAAATTAAAACATAATATAATTGCATGTACTGCTAGAGAATATTGTAACTGATTCCATACGAATTGGTCAAGGATATTCGAATGTCCATTTCACTGCTCCAGTTCAAGTTAAGCAAGAACTCGGCGATTCGTCTGTTTCTTTGACAAGCCAGGCAAAATCAACCGACCGTTTTCCTGATTTATGGAAACGTAATGCTAAAAGCAGTTGCTTCTGCCAAATGTAAGAAGATGGAAATTCAAGCGAAGAGACTGCGAGACTTGTGCAATTTACAACACAAGCGTTGCTGCTGTAAACGCCATAGAGGAAGTGGATGTGAAGAAGCGTGAGATGGAGAAGAATGTTCAATGTCCAATCCTATTTCGACTCCTAAATTTTATCAGATACCGACTCCTGTCCCTCTAAAATCTACGACTGCGTAGTTATAAATAACAATGGGGAAGGCAGTGTATGCATTTGCTATCAATTTAAGTTTTTGAGTCTTCTAAGATTTTACCAAGTATTTGAGAATTGAAATTTTTGTCTCTCCTTTGTGAGAAGCGTGTCACCATGTGACTGAAATGCTTCCTTAACTTACTACATCAATAGTTACAAGACTAAATTAAATCAATCTCAAATAGGTGTTAGGCCGCGTATCTGTGTCTTTTCACATGTTCAATCCTTCTCTGATATCCAACTTTATAATCATTTTGTCATCAAAGCATTGTGTGACTTTAGGTCAAAAAACGAAGGAAATTGGGTTGTCGCCTAGACAAAGTTCAAAGGATTTGTCAGTCTTGTGATATAAAAAACAAGATGATGGTGGGAAAAGATTTCTTATTTGCGAAATTGGCACCAAGTTTTCTGATGAAAATTTTCACGAAAATACGGTTACTTTGCAGGGTTTATGAACATGCATTCCAACACTCATGCTACTCTTTGCATTAAGTAAATTGAGCTAAGGTTTTATGGCCGAATGCCCTTCATCGCGCCAACCATTTTGTTTTCAGGATTGGGAACACTCCCAGTGATATCTAAGTGAGGAGTTGATGCTCTCAAAAATAAGCTGCACATCATCACAATCAATAAAGAAATGTCTAAGAACAAACTTTTTCTCAGTAAACGTATTCTTTTTTGTCAGATTTTTAAAAATTGAATGTAATGGATATTTTGAAATATCCAAGGATTCTATTTCTTTTTCTAGTATAAACATTCAATCCATTAATTCTAAATACCTTTCGTTTACTGTTTTTCTTGATTGAATTTTGAAGTCCATAAAACATTTTTTCACATAATAACACTTCAGGAAACATTCAATCAATTTTGTTTCTCATCCTTCTCCCCAATCTACGCACAGAGGTTTGGGATTTTTGATTCATGAGAGCATTAATTTTGCCACTTACCCTTTTTAACACTAGAATGGGACTTATTTTCTCTAAAAGTATATGTCGAAAAAAATGAAAGTTTCATATTGGTTCATAATGTATATAGAGCAGTCCACTATACGAATACACAACTATTGTCTTTTAATGAAGAATTTCTTTTATTTTTGGAAACTACATCTAAATTCAGAAATAACATTATCATGGGAGATTTTAATTTGAATTTGCTTAAAGTAGGATATAGCAAGCACATTCAAAATTTTATTGAAGCTTTTATTTCCTATTCTTACATCCTACATTTAACAAACCTACTCGATTAGATTCTAATTCTCTTTTAGACAATATTTTCATCCCTGACAATCTTGAATATTTTACATCAGACATACTTTTGACAAAATAGCTAATCATCATCATCCATTTTGCCTTCTAGACCTGGTTATTGTTCCCAAAGAGTCGGGGTCAACCAGTTTCCTGCAACAACTACGCCATTTCATTCTTTCTTTAGCATCACTTCGCACAAGCTTTCTTTTTTCCATATCTCTCTCTACTGCTAATAAAACTCATATATCCACCCCTCAAACCAAAAAAATAATTAAGTTTCAAAAACTTTACAATCTTCTTAAGATGAACCTTGGGAAATAATTATTAATTCGAATTCATCTTGTGATCGCGTTCTTCTTCTTCTTATCCAGGTTGAACAGCTTCGTTGATAGGTGCTCGATTCATATGGAAAATAAAAATAAGTGGATACCTTCTGAATTACTTGTGAAAATAAAACAAGGATTTCCTTTATAAAAAATTATAAGATATAAAAAACATGAGGTTTCTTCCATGATTAAAGAGTCTTTTACTCTTTTTTGCAAATTGGTAAAAAAAAAAAAGAAGATATATGGGAAGCCAAGAGAGCTTATTACTCCTATTTTTTGAATCCAATAGGGGAGAACAAAGTTATATGGAAGAAAATAAATTTCTTCAGAAATAAAAAAGTTGACCTCAGTCAAAATAAAAGAGGAGGAAAAAATTATAAATAATGATGTCAAAGTTTCAGCAGCATTTTACCAATAAACTGGGAAATTTTCTGATACAATCTCTGAGCTTCCATTTAATATTCCTAATACTTTCTTCAGGTTTCAAAATGATGTGTTGATAAGTATTCAAAATCTTTAAATTATAGAAAGCGGAGATATCTTCTAAGTTGATAAAATATTCTGCTCCCTTAATTATAGCTTAATTCATGGGTGTATTGAAGAAGCCATTTTTCCAGATAGTTTGAAAATTTCAGAAATCCCCACAGTATACAAAAAGGGCGATAAATCTTGTATTGAAAACTACAGGCCAGTTTCTCGTGCACCAATCATATCTAAAATACTTGAAAAAAATTTTTTGACAGAATTTATTCTTATTTTGAACTAAATAACTTGTTTTTTCCACACTAATTTGCATTTCGTAAATTTTATTCAATTGATAAATTACGCTCATTATTTATCGAAGATGTTTTTCATCAGTATAATCATTGATTGTCTGCAGCATATCTAGATTTAAAAAGTGCATTCGATTCACTAATTATTATTATAAACACCCTTTTGAAAAACTAATTTTTATGGTTTTGATTACCACTGATCAATGAAATTAATTTACTCATTTCTAATGACTAGAAAATCATATGTTGAAAAGACATTTCTTTCCATATGAACAAATTTTGCTCAAATATGTATATTTATGCCGGTGACATCACATTTCTCTTTGAAATCACTGAACTCAATGATTTTCATTCTGTAAATAAAAATCATAAATGAAATTTTAGTAAAGAATAGCTTAACCCTGTCTCAACCAAAATGCAGGGTTTTGTATTTTCAGCACCCTTTTAAAAGCTTGAATGGAATTGAGCAGATTCCCATAAGTATTGATGGTGTAGAAATTCACCACTATGTAGAAAACTACAAGCTTCCTGGAATATCTATTGATAATAAGCTTTCATGGAAATCTCATATTAACTCTATCATTATAAAACTGAATTATTCTTTATCTCTTTTTCGCTCGTTAGATTTCCTTCCATTGAACAAAAAAATATTACTATACAAATCCTTGGTTCAGCCTTTTTTGAATGATTCATTAGTAATCTTTTTTTCGGCTGATATTATTCATTATGAAATAGAGTAGCTATAGACTATAACTTCCCCGAGCTAAAAGTATGTTTTGTAAACAAGCACTTTCTTATAAGTTACCTTAAATTGCTTCCTCTTATTTGTGAGTGTTTCGTATCGGTCGATTCAATTTTACTGCTAACTTAAAATCTATTTTTATAAAAAACTAATGGCTGCTACATATGTTTGAATTTATAAATTTAGCCTTAGTATTACCAAGATTAAAAGACATTGAATAACCGGAATTTGCAGAGTTACAAAACTTCCAAGCGATGTTTTAATGCGCTTTTGCATGACATTCCTGTTCCCATCTTTTAAAGTTCATATTGTTCTCGCTTTGAAATCAGCAAGGTTTCAGGTAAGAAGTGGGAAAAATCAAGTCACTTATTACAACCCTTCAGGTCCAAATATTCATCAAAAGATCGAAATTAAAATGTCTTCGCGAAGCAACAACTCTTTCTTTCTCATTCCACAGATACGATACTAACAAGGCCTCCAAAGATATCAACCATACATACCCTCTTTCCGCCCAGCTATTCAAAGCACTATCGTTGCAATAATAATGTTAATATCTTTAAGTAAACACTCTTTCTTTATATTTTGTATGTTCAAACGCTCGCTATACCATTTTCCTTGATGCGTCTACAAATGAGGAAATGTGCAAGATTGCATAAGACCTTGCAACTTGTATGTGAGCAAATGATAAAAGGTTTTCATAGCGTGTCTTTAAACCTCGCTCATTGTGTGGAAAGCCAGTAGGCCTCTGTGAGTAAGCGTATATACAATATACATGCCCATCATGTGATAGAATAGGAAGGTGCAGCGCTTTATCCAAGCCATTAACACTCAAAATTATTATTCAATATCTTTTTTTACAAAACTAGAGCAAGCATGCGTGTTGTCAGTCTAAGGAACAAAGTACATTTTCAAATAGCGACCATGTCCAGGGGCACACCGCAAATGTGTTTTAGAAGGACGCTTGGTTACCAACAGGAAAAGCATATCGTTCCCAATAATTCTGGTCATCGACTTTTTTAGACGTTTTTCGTCTCATTCCCTCCACTGAAAAAATTGGCTCATAGCTAAAAATGTTGATAAAAATATTTTACTGTTTCTGGAGCTTTGTGTGTCTAGAAATAAAGCGACTGCTGAAAATTAACATTAAATATTTTCTGACAAGTGACAAGAGAGACAGGTGTTCAAGTTTTTATTTATAAATTCTTTTTATGTTGTATTTTTCTGTCTTCTGTCCTATAATTTGATTTGTATCGAAATAATATGATTTTTATTTAGTATTTTAATCAAGTGACCTACGATTAAAGTTGAAAGAGTAAAGCTATTTTTCTTGTAGGCACTGTGCGTGAAACAGACTTTGAACGTTTTAGTCCACTTCCATCTAAGAAATGCATCTTGGAAAGGCTTTTTAAAAAATTAAGAAAATCGATTAGTCAATCTTGCGAAAATGTGGCAGACAAAGTTGTATGCATTTGGAGCGTTGCAAGCCTTTTTACATCTCATAAACCCCATGTTGCAAATAAATTCGCTATATTTATGAAAAACATGAAACATTGATGAAGAATAAAGGACTCGAATCTGCCATACAAATGGAAAAAAATAAAAGAGTTCAGGAAAAAATTGAATAGGTAGTTTGATATCGCACATTCACAACTTAGCACACTTAGAAAAAACAAAGAAGATTTGGCCTTTAAGATCAAAGACCAAGAAAAATATTTATTGCAAAAGAAGACAAAAAAATTTCAAAAAAAAATTGAAAAGAAAAAATAGAGATGAGTTTTACAAGAAATGTTTAGAAGAGGCTGAAAGAGTCATTGAAAAAGAAGCCGTTGAAGAAGACAATACTTTTCTTGAATCATCCTAAAACGCTGATACGCAGGTTGTAGTTCCAGCATTGGTAGCTGCAGGTGTCAACATTAACAAAATACCCCTTTGACATCGTCCATACATGGACCAAGGAAAAAAGATGGCGCCCCAATACTCCATTAAGTACACTTCGACGTGAAATTACTTGCAAACACTGTTGGAGAAAAGTCAGAGTCCCAGGATGGAAGGAAGTAACAGGCGTTATTGCCGTAAAAGATACAGGTGAACGAGTAGTTACCCTTCCAACCAATTTTAATTCCATTATTACAGCAAATGAAGCAGACAAACAATTTCTTTTACAAACAGTAGAGTACCATAGAAAACAGTGGTTTCTTCAAATAAATGCGCTTTTATCTGAATTGACTGTTTTTGATATTTGACTCTCTTTATGCATGCTTCATTAGCGTTAAAGGCATACGAGCTCACGTCGTGGTACACCAACCGTTTTTTAGGAACAAATAACGAAATATTTTTAGTTTTTATTTTTCATTTTAATTCAAAAATAAAACCTTTGTGAAATTTTGACTGCTTTGAGGGTAGGGAAAATGTTCGTTGAGAAGCTCGAGATTTTGCACAATTTACTTTTGCTAGTGTGCAACGCATGGTGGCTAAAGTGGGAAAAAGTATCATCGATAATTTCAGATAAAACAATTGGGATTGCAGGAAAAAGCAAAGTATACAGAGTAAGACCAGCGATGATGTATTCAGCGGAGACATGGCCAGTGAAAAAGACACAAGAAAACAAACTAAATGCAAAGTATACAGAGTAAGACCATCGATGATGTATTCAGCGGAGACATGGCCAGTGAAAAAGACACAAGAAAACAAACTAAATGCAAAGTATACAGAGTAAGACCATCGATGATGTATTCAGCGGAGACATGGCCAGTGAAAAAGACACAAGAAAACAAACTAAATGCAAAGTATACAGATTAAGACCAGCGATGATGTATTCAGCGGAGACATGGCCAGTGAAAAAGACACAAGAAAACAAACTAAATGCAAAGTATACAGAGTAAGACCAGCGATGATGTATTCAGCGGAGACATGGCAGTGAAAAAGACACAAGAAAACAAACTAAATGAAAGTATACAGAGTAAGACCAGGATGATGTATTCAGCGGAGACATGGCAGTGAAAAAGACACAAGAAAACAAACTAAATGCAAAGTATACAGAGTAAGACCAGGATGATGTATTCAGCGGAGACATGGCCAGTGAAAAAGACACAAGAAAACAAACTAAATGCAAAGTATACAAGTAAGACCAGGATGATGTATTCAGCGGAGACATGGCAGTGAAAAAGACACAAGAAAACAAACTAAATGCAAAGTATACAGATTAAGACCAGGATGATGTATTCAGCGGAGACATGGCCAGTGAAAAAGACACAAGAAAACAAACTAAATGCAAAGTATACAGAGTAAGACCATCGATGATGTATTCAGCGGAGACATGGCCAGTGAAAAAGACACAAGAAAACAAACTAAATGCAAAGTATACAGATTAAGACCAGCGATGATGTATTCAGCGGAGACATGGCCAGTGAAAAAGACACAAGAAAACAAACTAAATGCAAAGTATACAGAGTAAGACCAGCGATGATG
This sequence comes from Nectonema munidae, assembly GCA_030549495.1. NCBI lineage: Eukaryota > Metazoa > Nematomorpha > Nectonematoida > Nectonematidae > Nectonema > Nectonema munidae. Next base: position 146,104 of record JAUIRK010000105.1, read on the forward strand.
TATTCAGCGGAGACATGGCCAGTGAAAAAGACACAAGAAAACAAACTAAATGCAAAGTATACAGAGTAAGACCAGCGATGATGTATTCAGCGGAGACATGGCCAGTGAAAAAGACACAAGAAAACAAACTAAATGCAAAGTATACAGAGTAAGACCAGCGATGATGTATTCAGCGGAGACATGGCCAGTGAAAAAGACACAAGAAAACAAACTAAATGCAAAGTATACAGAGTAAGACCAGCGATGATGTATTCAGCGGAGACATGGCAGTGAAAAAGACACAAGAAAACAAACTAAATGCAAAGTATACAGAGTAAGACAGCGATGATGTATTCAGCGGAGACATGGCCAGTGAAAAAGACACAAGAAAACAAACTAAATGCAAAGTATACAGAGTAAGACCAGCGATGATGTATTCAGCGGAGACATGGCCAGTGAAAAAGACACAAGAAAACAAACTAAATGCAAAGTATACAGAGTAAGACCAGCGATGATGTATTCAGCGGAGACATGGCCAGTGAAAAAGACACAAGAAAACAAACTAAATGCAAAGTATACAGAGTAAGACCAGCGATGATGTATTCAGCGGAGACATGGCAGTGAAAAAGACACAAGAAAACAAACTAAATGCAAAGTATAAGAGTAAGACCAGGATGATGTATTCAGCGGAGACATGGAGTGAAAAAGACACAAGAAAACAAACTAAATGCAAAGTATAAGAGTAAGACCAGCGATGATGTATTCAGCGGAGACATGGCCAGTGAAAAAGACACAAGAAAACAAACTAAATGCAAAGTATACAGAGTAAGACCAGCGATGATGTATTCAGCGGAGACATGGCAGTGAAAAAGACACAAGAAAACAAACTAAATGAAAGTATACAGAGTAAAAGGATGATGTATTCAGGGAGACAGAGAAAAGAAAAAAAAAAAAAATGCAAAGTATACAGAGTAAGACCAGCGATGATGTATTCAGCGGAGACATGGCCAGTGAAAAAGACACAAGAAAACAAACTAAATGCTACTGAAATGAGGATGTTAAGATGGATGACAGGAAAAACAATAAAATACAAAATTGAAAACAATACAATCAGAAAGGTAACTAAAATCGAAAAAGCATCATAGAAAGTAGACTCAGATGGTATGCCCACATAATGAGGAAAGATTAGGATCATATAGGAAAAGTGGTGAATATTGAAATAAAAGGGAAGAGGAAGGCTGAAGCTCAGATGGTTTGATTGTTTAAGAAAGGATTTCAAAGCTAAAGATCGTGATGGAAATGATGTCTGGGATAGACAAGAATGGAGAAAGAAAATCAAAAACATTGACAACATAGAAAATGCGAAACGATGAAGAAGAATCTAGCTAGTGTGCAACATGAAATTAAAACTATTTTGATTAACAAAAAACCGTATTCTGCGAATAAAAATATAAAATTTGAGCTTCCCACAAAGAGCCCTAAAAGTATATGAGTTGAGATTAATGAACAACGAGAGGATGGGATCATTAAAGTTGTCTTATTAAATAAACAGCTACAGAATTGCAAAAAAATGACGAAAGTAGAACTTATTTTGAAGTTTAAATGCTTGACAGCTTTGATTGATTGATTATTATTATCATAAAAAATGACAGCTACAAAATCGTGATCGATTATTTAATAAGTTCATGCGAGAACTTTGAAAATATTTAAATTTTGGGGAAAAAGGAGCTTGCGCGAAAAGCTCCCCCCTCCTACCTAGAAATCAAAAAGTCTTAAAAATAAGTGCTCAATCTGAGATGAAGAAAGATTTGTTTTAGAGAAGCGGCCATTAAATATAAACACCCAATGTATATTTTCAACCATGGGCATTATGCACAAGCCGCTTCTCTTTCAAGTTTCAAATGGAAATAAATAAAATTAGCGAGGGCTGTAAATGCCAGTTACACCAAAGCGATCTGGGTTGGGTGGTGGACTGATGGAGCTTTTCCCGAGTTTGATAGATGTCGGTGTGATAAATACGAGTAAGCAATTGAAAACAGACAATCTGATTAGAAGGCGCATAAACTCGTAAAGCTAAAGTTGCAATACTTTCGACTTTGAATATAGATTTGCAAATCATTCAGAATTTAAAACGAGTCCACGTTTAATAGATATAGAAAGGAACACAGTTTTTATTAATGAACTATTCATAAAGTATAACGTTGTTTTAGCCTGTGAAGACTGATTTCAATTTTTTGAAAACAGAGTTTATACATTCTTCATATTAAAAAAGGATCTATAAGTGAGGTTGCCCTTATCAGAGAAGAAAAGTAAATTGCGTGCGTTTGAAACTTAACGTGAGAACAAAAAGCATAAACTACGCACACACGACTTCCATCTTGTCGCATAGATCTGGCGTAAGCGGTTCCTCATTATTGAGCAAGGTCAATCCATGCTTTTACAAACGTGAATTCGTGTCTTTGCGAAACCACAAGCACCTTCATTGAATTTTCACCTTTCATTTTGATTGGACTCAAAGTTTTAACATGAAACTTTAGCTTTTCTTAAAACTAGTGATGTGACGAGGAATCCTGAGAATCGACATTTTTTATGTATCCGAAAAATATACTGCTACCTCCCGATGCTTCCATTATTTTTTGAAACATTTCAATTAATAAATAAACAAAGTAATCATTTTATGTATAGCAAGGTCTATTGTTGAATATTCTTTTCTTTCTTCGATAAAGAGAATTGGTAGATTTATCTAAGCTAGCCGTTTTAACTAGAATAATTTAAAACCATCAAATCTATAAATTGTATGGAGAGGTGCGTGTGAGGACGAGTGGAACTGAGAGAAAGGGAAAGAGTTTTGATGCAATCTCCTTCTCTTTCGTTGAAGGCAGTTAGGTTTGATCAGGAGTTTTTATTTCTAACTTCTGTGGGTTGGGAAGAGTGTTTTACTGGAAATGATGATCGAAGGACTTGAGGGCTCTTTTCTTTTTAGCCTCTTGTAGATCTTCGCTTTATTCTTAACCCTATTAGCATGGCCGGTCCTAGTGTTCGCGGGGCCCTATGCAAAATGGATTGCGCGGGGCCCAGTGTGGGTAGGAAAAAGATTAAAAGTGAGAAATAAGATTTTGAAAAAAAGAAAAGGGATTTGTTTTATTACTTTTTCATAACACCAAATGACGATCAAAGTAACTTTACTTTGCGAACCTTGTGTTTAGCGAAATCATACAATATATCATCAAAATGAAAAATGAGAAGCGCGGGGCTCACTGCGGTCGCATAGGTTGCAGTCGCCTAAGGCCGGCCCTGCCTATTAGTTCCGTGGGCGTAAAACGCTCCCCCTTCACTAAAAAATTAATTGTACAAAATTGAGTGAATTATATCCTTCAAATTTTGTGACTTTTCCTAAAATTCTTACCTGCATCTTTAGGTACCATTTCCATGGTAGTTAAATGACCCTGTCATGTCAATCAAAAATGAAAATTTTTTAACACAATTTTGCCATTATCTGTAGTTAACCTTATAACTTAGGGTCTATATTAGATACTCCCCTAAACATTTATGATTATATACAATTTTGAAACACTTTATATAATTTTTTTTCAATAATCGTGGCTACTTTTTAGAAAATCTCAATCAAAATTTTGATTAATCAGAATTATATCTAATAAAATATTTCTTCAAATTTTAATGTGTATTTTTATACTAAATCCACCATGTTGGTTTCATTTTGTACTCACTTTTTTTTATTTAGCATTTGAAAATACCTATAAGTTTTAATCAAATTTGCGGTTTACTTTTAAAAATTGTCTCCAAAAACATTTCTTCGAATTTTACATAAAATATACGTTTTATACGAAATCCGCCATGTTGGTTTCATTTTTGGATTCAAAGCATGTAAACAGGTAGATGATGTCTTTAGTTTGGCATCAATTGCCTAAGACAAAATAGCAGTTTTGAGAATGTGGTAAAGAGGTTCGTTGTGTGGTTTATTTGTGTCCTCGTGATGCAATAACCAGAGGCAGATAATTTCCAAGTTTGCGTCGACCGAAAGTCGAAGAAAAAAAACAGTCATTTTCCTAAAGTAGGAAGAAAATAAGTAAAAATACAGATTTTTTTTCCTACAAAATAAGGAAAAATACAATTTCTTTCCTACTAAATTATTTTTTACCAGATATTAATAAAACAAATTGAGATGGCTATATTTATTTAGATAGAATATGCAACGTTATTTTTATATATAAATATAAATTCACCTCTGGATAACTGGTAAAAAAATCACCTTTATGAACGGTCAAGGAAAAAAATAAGCAAATTTGGATTTTATTTACCCCTGGCAATAACCGTTCAGTCCACTCAGAGCACACGATTTTGGTCAATTCCTTTTGAATTCCATCAAAAATTTGGGTTTGTCTACGTTCTAATTACGGGACCTTGGTTGTTATAGGTTTAATAGAGAGGTACTTTTTTTATAATTTTTCTTGTGACTGCGGCATGGATAGAAGGTAAATTACTTTTAAAAGTTTCGTGGGTTCATCTTTGTTAAAGTGGACTTTTCGAATTTATTAGCGTTTTTGTCACTTGTGTAAAAAGTTTATGCGGTGCATACTTTTATCATTTGTGTTAAGTTTAAAAATATAGAAAATTTTTGATGCTTTTTTAAGTTATCTCAACTTAATCAAAGATGAATCGAATGCTTATTCGATTTGTGAAAATAAAAAGAATCGGTATCGTATATTTTTTATTAATGGGAATTGTACAAAACGTCAGTGTCGTCCTTTCACTACTTAAAACCACTAAGAACAACCGGATAGCATTTTACTTCTTATTTTTTCCTTCTGAGCAATTTTTAAAAAGTACGCTACCGGACCAATTATAGAGCATTTATACATGAGAGTTCAAGTCTGGCCAATTTCATTTTTAATCTTGAAATAAGGGTTAGAAGTTTAAAGTAGAAAAATACTTTGAAACGCAGCAAGGACGTGTTGCAAAAGTGCGCGACTCTTAACACGTAGTCTCTCTTTTGTAGGAATGGGGATTTTGTTTCAGCGAATCTTTATTTCTTATTTTTGCAATAAAATTTTATTTAACAAGATATGGCTTTAAAGAAAAATTGACTTATACATCGCAGCCTCATCTTCCATTTCTTCGAAGCTTCTTTCTTTTCGATAGTTTGTACTTCCAGGCTTATCATGAGAATCGAGTGCCCGGTAGATATCGTCATTTTTGGGAAAATCGTTTGGTCTTCGTGGTAGTATGTGTATGTGAAGGTGAGGAACAGATTGTCCCGAGAATTCACCTTCCTGAATCGTTAGGTTGAAGGATGTGAGGGAAAAATGGAGGCAGATTTGCGAAGAAACGCGTTGGGCGCATAAAAAAAGGTCGAGCAAGTGGCTACTGGACAAACACTTCAGATGCTTTACGGGCTCTTTCGGAGCGACCAAAACGTGTCCAAGGACGATTGGTCTGATGTTGACGAAGGCAACGCTGTGCTCCGTTTCATAGAAAATGTGTTGGCGTGGAACGCGGCTTTCGTGGAAGTGGAAACACTCGACGGCTTTAGCGGGCATTTCAACGTCTGCTTTGACCAAGTCGTCGTAGTTCGTTCTGGCGTGTTGCATAACAGGCATACTGGCCCTAATCGCTACCATTTCATCCAGGTGGACTTCAGCAATGCCCACGACATTTTCTTCAACGCCCAAGTCGACCAATACCTGTCCATTCGCATCGAGAATGAGCGAGTGTCCATAGGAACTTCGTTTTGAGTTGTGAACTCCTGACTGAGCAGCGGCTACGACGAAGCACTGATTTTCGATAGCGCGAGCCTTGAGCAGCGAATGCCAGTGCAGACTTCCCGTTTTCACGGTGAAGGCGGACGGGTAGGTCAGGACTTGTGCCCCGTTCGCCCTTAGAGCAGCAGAAGACTTTGGAAAGCGTAGGTCATAGCAGATCAACATGCCTACTCTTCCCACGGGGGTCTGCGCAGGCTGCTTGAAATGCGTTCCACGCAGAGTGAATGCGCTTTCTCTGAAGGACTCGGTATCGAACAAGTGGCATTTGTCGTAGACACCCTTCACTTCTCCATCACAATCGATGATGAGTTGTGTGTTCAAAATCATTTGCTTGCTTCCGCTATTTTGGACTCTTTGATGAAAACTTCCTACGCTAACCCACAACCCTAAATCCTTAGCAACTTCCTTGATGCTTGACACGAAGTGGCCATTGATGTCCTCACAAAGATTAAAGATCTCTGCTCTGCTCGCTGCTATAAAGTCCGAGCACTCTGGTAAAAATGCCATATCTGCTTTCTTGTCTTTGGCTCGAATCAGTAGTGTCCGTATGTTCTCGAGATTGCGAGTTTTATCGGAGCCAGAATTTAACTGGCAAACCGCGACTTTCATCGAAAAAGCTTTTTTGGAGTATCTTTGTACGGCGCTTTTGGCGTGTAGAAACATGAAACAGAACAAACTTACGATTTAGTCATCATGTCCATTCTAAAAATAGAAAAACTAAGATGTACCTTAAAGAAAGAGCGCAACGTAAGCCCCACATTCTTTACATAAAATCAAAACAGTGTCAAATGATAATTTAACCTTAGAAACCATTTCTAATGTGTGGATGGGAATTAGAGTCAACACACATAGAAGTGCGAATGTTTTTGTCTATTACAGTGAAGTGTATTTCGATAAGACATATATTTTAAAACTCACTTACTTCTTTCGAGGTTTCTTTCAAATGCAACTATTTCTTCCACGTCAGTTTTTTTCATTCTCCGAGGAGCGGGGACCTTACAAATTAATTTTCGTCGGCTTTTTTGTTTTGCTTTGAATACAAATCTGCTTTTTATTGGATATAATCTGATTGTTTCGGTCTATTGAGTTAAAGATGAAAGAATATATTTAAATATTAACAAAACCTTTTAATAATAATATTTTAGAAATAGTAAAGCAGAAAGCATTCCAGCATTTAACCTATTTCTTATTTTTGATTTGAAGTAGCCCACCGAAGAAAAAACTCTTTCTGATGTAGAAGAGGTTGGTTTTATTGTTTTGAGAGCATTGTAAATCAACTCCAATTTCTCTGATCTTTTTTTAAACTCTTTAAAAAGGATGAATTCTTTCCTGATTGAACTAAATCTTGTTTCATCTTGTGATACAAAATTTTTTCCTCATTATATTCCTTCATAATTTCATCCAGTTCTTCTTTTAGTGAAATATCTTTCTTTTTCTTTCTACTTTTTCATTTTCTTCAATCTCAATTTTTCCTTCCAATAAAGTATTTCAAACGTTTTTACAGTAGTCTTGAATATATCTTTTTCATCTATAACTTCACCATATTCATCAAATTTTTCATGCAAAGATGCAGAAAACTAGCTAATTGTAAAAAAAAATTGTTTCTGTTTTTCATCAAACGAAAGTTAACTGCTTCCTTAACTTTAGAACTAAAAAAATTGTCAACTTTATAATCAAGTATAATTTTAATTTCTTTCTGAATATATAAAAATCTTTCCAGCATATCAAAAAGAGAATTCCATTTTGTTTTTACATCTAAAATAAGCTTCTTTCCTTACCGTGATTTTTGGAACAACAATCTCCATTAATCTATCATTTTTAGTTGGTTAGGGTTAGGGAAATAATTTACGATTTTTCTAACTTGGTTAACAGCATTTTGCACTTTTTTGCTTGAGAATCATCAAAATCACATTGGGAATCTGAGCTATCACTATTCGTTCTATCAAAACTAGATGGTATACTTGTCTTTTCTTTAGAATATGAAATATCGCAGACATCTATAGATGCAAAGCATGAGCATAACAAGTGATGTGTTCCATTTCAGATAATTTCCCAAGTTAGGGTCAATCAGAAATGAGTGAAACAAAATCATTTTTCAAATCAAGAGAAAAATCTTGTAGGATTTTTCCGATTTTAAAGAGCATTGCCTGGGCATTTGTGCCACCATGAATTCTGAAAACACCTAAACAGCAAAAAGATTTCTCAAAATGAACATTAACATTCAGGCTATCACAACCTCTTGCTTCGTCTAGGCTAAGTAAGAAACGTTTTTTATTGACTTTCTATTTTTGAAAATTGTTCCTCATTTGCTTCTTTGTCTTCAAATGAAAAATCTTTAAATCTATAGCTTATCATCTAGGATTACAATTATCATTTAACTAAGATGGGTAGGAAATCTAAAAATTTGGAATAGGTCAGAGTTATCAAAAATGGCACATATGCCAATATGTGAGGATTTAGTCACTATCAAGATATTTTTTAATTTAAATTGAATTTGTCCATCTTTATCTTTTTGCGTGAAAGATAGAATTTTTCAGATGAAGAAGGTGAATAACTTTTTGTAATTGAACAATGAACATCACGAATGATTCATCAGGAAATATTCAGAATGGTTTGAGAGAGGAAAAAATCTATTGACCACTTAATTTAGCATGCTTAAACATGGGTAAATATAAAAAGTTTCTTTTTGAGATGAAGTGTAATATGTAAATCAATTTTTTGTATGATTGAGTTTCATAAAAAATGGATATCACCACTGAATTCAGCATATTTGAAAATGGGTATAATATGTGTAAAAAACTTTATATAATTATTTAAATAAAAACTTCTTTTTTGAGATGAACTATCAAATATAAATCAATATTTTGATAAAAAAAATGGACATCGCCATTGAATTCAGTATAGTTGAAATATATATGTAACAATATTTATAAAAACTTATTAATATCTGAGAAAAATAGGGGGCACTTTACGCCCCCAGCACTTGGGGACAAATTTAGCCCAGCACTAATAGGGTTAAAGTTTAAAAGCTTTAACCATATTGAATATAGTAACTGAAAGAGTCAGAGGCATCCGCGGAAAAAAACGAAATGGGGGGAGAAGATATTTTTGTATGATTGAGCTTGGCTGAGATCAAGAAGGAGAGATGAACGTCTTTCCCGCCTTTGTATGCTTAGTGTCAACCGTAATGAAATAAATAGCAGTCTTAAAGAATTATAAAAACAAAGTGATTGATAAATTTGGCCAAAATTCTGGACGAATTCAATTTTTGTTTCAACAGTAGCGCAGCTAATAATATAATTACGGTATTAATATGCTGATAAATGTATATTTTTCCCCATTTATTTTCTTTTTTCTTGTATTTTAATTGTATAAAAGATTTAGTAATTTATTGGGTCTGACTAATCCCTCACGTGCAGAGGTAAAAAATTGAAAATAAAAGAAAATTTGTAGTGATACTTTAGAAACAATCTTCAACATTTATATATTGAGAAAATGCTGCGTTGGGTAGGTGTATGTAGAATAAGCTGCAAAAGTAAATCCAGATTTCGAGTAAAAGAAGAGATAACAGAGTGAAAATTTACTTACATATAAAACTCGAGTCTTTAGTTCAGAAAAAAATTAAATCGAGTCATATATGTTAAAAAAACATTATATTTTAGTGAAAAGAAATCAAAATTTAAAATTTGTCTTCCATTTCTGTTACCTCGATGGTGGAAAGTAAAATTTTAATTTTTAAAATTTTTTTTAAATTAAAAAACGTGGTTGATTGATTGAGAATGCATCTTTTTCAAATTTCTTGGAAAAAAAGTTTTTTCAAAATATTTTTTCCAGGATGAAAAACTTTCCTGGAAATTTCAGATAGACTCTTTAACAACAAAACTGAATAGTATGTTGTCATTATTTCGAGGTACCAACTATCTACCAATCAAAGTAAAAGTCTTACTATATAAGACACTTGTCTTGCCTTTATTTTCTTTTTCATTGGTAAACTGGGGTCATGTTAACTTGGATAGGATTTTTAATCCAAAAGAAAGTAGTCAGATATGTATTAAACCTCAAATACAGCGACCATACAAGTGAAAAGTTTAAAGAAATGAAGTACTTCAAATTCAAGAAATATATAAAATAAAGTTTATTAAAACTGGCATTAAATTTTTTTCTAGTCAATACCCCTTGAACTTTGTTGACTTTCTCACATTATCAGGAAGTTTTGAAAAATATGAAAATAAATTTCCTTACAAGCTTCATGTTTTTCGTGCGAAAAATAAAGTTTCCAAGCAAAGTATGGTTTTTAAAGTTCCTGATTGTTGGAATTCTTTTAGTCACATTATAAATGATTTCCTTGGTGTAAATGTGCTTGCAAATGTTGATGTATTAATTGAAGAAACGATTTTGAACATCTACTGAGCATGTACATCAAGTTTATGTTAAATTTGCAATTCAGAGACGCACAACACACCTGCAGTATCCTCTTAAACTCCTTCTATGTTCTTTTATCTACATATCAATACCAGGGGCGCGCATGCAATGTTTATCACAGTGTCTTCTCCTTGTAGTATTTTTAAACAAACACATTTTGATGATACACTAGATTTTCTCATTTTCTATACCAGCAGGGATGGACCGAGAGGGGGGATATGGGGGATGCATACCCCCCCCCCCCCCCCCCCCCACCAGCAATCTATTCAAAAAAAAATTAAGGTTGGAGTCCACCCTAAAATAGAAATCAAAATTGATGAAGTCATTGATCGATTTTCAAAGCAAAAAAAAGAAGAAAAGACTTTGTAATATAATTTTAATCATTTATTTTACATACGTTTTCAAATTTCTTCCCTAATAAAATGTGTAAAATATTTTGATAATATTAGTATACCCCCCCCCCCCCCCCACAAAAGATTTCTGGATCCCCCACTGTATCACAGTGATTCTATATCTCTTTCTGTCTCCTCTGTTTTTCTCTTCGGCTTTTTCTGCTCTCAATCATTCACTCAAGCTCTCTTCTTTCATTCAAACCCTCTTCTCTTGTTAAGCTCCACTATCTCATTCAGCTCTCTTCTCTCCAGTGACGTAGCTAGGCTGGGGCATGAGGGGCCGTGCGCACACTCCTATGTACCTCATGGTGCCCCCATACATCTTATGAGATATCAGTTTTTGAAAATTTCTCCAATAAAAGAATCAAGAAAGTATAAATAAAGTTGCGCAAGTTTTTTGTTTTTAAATTGTGACACTTCTATCAACTTTTTTTTGGTTACACCACAGCTTCTGTCTAATTTGCATTTAGAGTTAAATTAAAATAGTTTTCAATCGGTACAATTTTATATCAATGAATATTGTTAGACTCGAGCTAAGATTTTTTTTCAACAAAGGTCATTTAAACTTTATCACTATGTTTGTTACATTTTGTAACATTTGAAAACTAATTTTTTCAAGTAAAGAAATTTTTTTCAATAGTTATTCGGGAATGAATATTTTGAATATCTATTCAGTTTAAAAGCAAGAATACTCTATTTGCTTAATATTTGAGTAGAGATATTTTTTATAATGTTCGATTGTTAAATTTTATAAGTAACACTACATAATTAATTAAATCATTTTTTTAAGAAAATTTGTTGATTATTATAATAAAAATATAATATCGAAACAAAATGTTTCAGTTGTTAAAAATGTACTTGATCTATTTATGACAGCTGTCAGAATTTTATTTCTAGACAGAAATATTCAAAAAAACGCAATGATTTTCTTTTCTTGTATACTTTGATTTATGTTAGTTTGATCCTCGGGCATTTCGCCCCATTATTTTCATAAGACAGTTCGTCCCATGGACAATTCGCCATATTATTTTCATAAAACAGTTTGTACCATGGACAATTCGCCCCATTATTTTCATAAGACATTTTGTCTCATGGACAATTCTAAAAAATTAAGAGATAAAATGATTAATTTGAAATAATTTAATAGAGATAAAATAAACAAGAGTATAAAATTTTTTAATAATTTTACACATATAATAAGCTAAGATGGATGAAACAAATAGCCTATGGGGCGAAATGTCTGTCTACCTTTAGTTTAAATAATTTTTAATTATAAGGGTTAGCTACTTAAACGTTGTCTTTTCCTGCTTATTAAACTTGAAAATATCAAATAAACTCTAATTCTTTATGCGTCCTATTATTTTGAAATTATTCTGAGAACAGACGGTTCCATTTTAAAATGTGAAAATTGTTTTATTCGTTTATTTTGTTTCCTTTCTCTCTTATGTTAATTATGTAGCAAATTTTTCAATTTTGAGTAAAGGGTAAGATGCAGCGGGCGTATTTTCATTGACAAGGCACTGATGTACCGCCTATGTCAAACTATGAACAAATTCGTATCGATGAGGAATCGAATCCAGAGGCTTCCGTGCCGAGTCCATCATTTCAACCAATCTGCCATGCGACCCATGGAGTATGCTGTAGGGGATACGTCAAATTAGTTTTCAAAAAACTTAAGTTATGCTCTAAAATTTTTTAGTTTTTGTTGAAGTTCTATAACTTTTTCTGATAGACTTTTTTTCCTTAAAAGTTATTATAAAAGGCAAATCATTGCAAAATGTTAAAAGTTATTTTACTTTTTGTATCTTTTATCAATTAGCTTTTAAACTATTTTTGAATGATGCTTAGTAAAATGAAATAATGCGATTCTAATTTTTTGTTTGGGGTGTCTAGTAGACTCTTTGCCTTTAGACTACATTCACTCATATAAAACTATCCAAAATTCACTTATTTATTTTCTCTATGAATCAAATATCCTTTCATCAATTCCTGTAATGTGCCTGGTAGACTACTTCATTTTCAAATGAAAAGCCTATTCCACATAACAATTTTGGATTTTTTTAAACTAGTGTATATTCTGCAAATTTAATTAAAATATTTTCGCTGGAAGTATAGTATTTAAATTCACCAAATTTGTAAAAAAATAGAAAGTAGTCTTATAAATTTAGGACTTTAGGTATGAGCTGAATACACTCTATTTTAAAGGATTGATTGAATATTTGGTCTCCCGTGGTATTTCCAGACCACTAATTTTGAAAATTGCAACAAAAAAATTTCGCCCACAATAATTTTGAGGATGTGCGCCCCGGATCAATACAGAAGCATACTATTACTACAGCTTTTTTGATTCCAACAAGTGATAGAGAGACACAACCAGCGGCTTTCATTAGCCTTTTGTGTGCTCTTGGAATTGAGTGAATTAGGAAACGCTTCTTTTAAATGTTGATTATCATTAAATAAATTTTTTTCTTCTTTTCTTTCTTATTCAAAATATAAATTTAAATATTTATTTATATAACTTGATCTACTTAATATGCTAACTCCCTGAGCACTTTTCTTCATTTAGATCTTTCTAACTATTAATATAATTCCTATGCTACTTCTATCCTATATTTAAAGCCTTTAGTAACAGGCTTTTTCTAATTCCTAAGTGACAGAAAATTAGTGATGGCCTCCTTTCTGTAAGTTTTTACTCAGAATATTAATTATTTCTTTATAGAATTATTCCGTTATTTAAATAAATAATTTATTGCAGATCTGATAAAGATATTTTTGAAAATTAATCTAACCTGTCAAAAAATGTATAAAATCTCTGAATGAATTTCGAAATTAAAAATAATATTAAATTTTAAATACATAATTTTTCAATAAATATACAATTTATTTACTTAATAACACATTTTATGATGTATAATTAACTTAAAACTTTCCACCTGTCAGTAAATTAAATTTCACATGTGACCTAACTGACAAATACACTTTTACAGGAGAAGCTTCCTGACTACTTTTAAGATATTTTTCAAACGCAAAATTTTGCATAACTACACCATACACTATGAATTTTCAAAGGAGTTTACCCATATCTTTAATGTTTACCAAAATCGGGGCTTGATTGGGTAAAAAACAGGTAAAAATACCATCATTCTTGACTACCATAATATAGTAAAAAGTGCAATTACTCACTATGTTCAAATTAGTAGTATCTGCTTTAAACAAAATTATTTCTAGGTCATTGTTTACAAATTATGCATATTTTTTTAATAATTAAGGTTTTTTTGTAAACGTATATGATGATCGCCTTACTTAAAAACTATCTTACAATAGGATTTTGCGGGTAAATGTAGGAAAAAAATTAAATTAAATTTTTAAGATTAATTAAAATTTTAAATATAAATTTTTTATTTTCTATTTTTGTTTTTAAGTTTAATGGATAAAAAACAAGTCCATGAAGAATATGATAAGTATTTAGAATAATTTATTTTTGAATGAAAATTGCTGAAAAATAATTTTCCAAATTAGTATAGATAAAAAACATCTTTAAAATTTGTTCCCAATTTATCAAATCTGTTTATGATGGGAAATTAAAATCATTAAATTACAGTATATAAGAAAGTGCATTTGAATGTATGCAAAAAAATTATCCAAAAAAGACTATAAGAAACACAATTTTAAAATTCATTACTTTCAACTTCTAATTAACCCAGATTTAGAATTATTTTTCCCTTTTTATCCCATTTAACATTTTTAATTCTTTTTATTGTCGAGTATATTGAAAGAAAAAACAGATCTATTTATCAGTTTGAATAATTTGCAATGAACTAATAAAATTAAGATAAGAGTCGGGAAAGATGGATTTAAGAGTTAAGTTTAGATGAAAACCCATTGCTTTTAATTTTAGACATGTTAAGTTGCATTTATTTCAAGGAGCGCCTTTTTTTATTTTAGTAGTGTTTTCTAAATTAATTTCTTTAAGTTTTTCATAGAATTTGTGACAAGATATGCTGCATAAGATTTCATAAGCAAAAAGAAGAACTAGTAAAAGTATTCTCTGTGTAGTTTATGAGATCATTTATATATAAGTTGAAAAGATGTGGACTTATTATTGATCCTTGGGGTAAGCCAATATTAGAAGTGATGATAGAGGATAAGCTGCCGTTAGCTAGAATCTGATAGGTTTGCTTTAAGATATAAGAGTTTAACCCTATTAGTGTTGGTGAAGGGGGGGGGGCGTAAACTAAAAAATTAATTGTACAAAATTGGATGAATTATATCCCTTTCCTGATGTGAATTTTCCTAAAATTGTTAGCTGCATCTTTATGGTATTTTCATGGTAGTTGAATGACCCTCTGATGTCAAAAACTGTCTATCAAGATCAAAAATTAACATTTCCCAAAAAAATTCCATTATCTGTAGTTAACCTTATAACATAGGATCTATATTAGATACTCCTCTGAAAATTTATAATTATATACACTTTTGAACTCATGACACTTTATATATTTAATTTTTTTCTATAATCATGACTACTTTTTAGAAAATGTAAATCAAAATTTTGATTGATGAGCGCATTTTATTATTTGATTTTATTATTTTAGTTATTTGACATAACGCGTTATGCATTTAGCTCCCATCTACTTATACATAATACTACCATGATAAGCGTGGAATTATCATAGGTATTTCACATATTTAGCTTCTAAGCACCACTTTTTCGATTATGATAAACCGTTTGAAAGAAAACATGAATTGCTTTCAACAATCTATTCACAAACTATAGCTTATCAATTTTTCAGTGTTAATTATTATAAGTCTTCTATATACCCAACTCAAAAAGAAAAAACATCAAAAACACCGAGTTTATGCAAACTTCTATGTTAAAAATGATATCGCGAATCAGCTATAACACGAGTGCTCACTATGAGCCCAAATTATCGCGTTGCATTCGTTTCTCACTGTATTTTAGTTTGTATGCATACATGGAGTAAAATGCCATATGTCCGTAAACTAAGCTGTAACAATTACCTACATATCCACTGAAAAATATTTTTGATGCAACAAGCCTTCTCATTTGTGGTATTTATCCGAAGAACTGATTGGCTTAGCCCTGTTTGATGATCGTTTGTCTTATGAATTTAAAAAAGAAATGATATCTGCAATGAAAAATCTAGGTACTTTTTGGAAAATGGCAATTTATTAAAGTTCTTTACATCAAACTCCAAAAAAAATGTGATCTAGGAATTTTAGAACTAGTTTTTACAAAAGAGCCTGTTTTTAGCAAGAAGATGACTTTTTCAGACGAGCTTGGAAAGTTGTTAAAAACTTTCCAGTTATTAATGACAGATCAGAAAGTAGAGTTGCTTTTATCCATGAATTTAACAGATTTTTCACAAAAAATGAAGATCAACTTCGCAAGTAGCTTTTGAACATAGAAAGTTATTTTCCAAGTGTACCAAAAATATTTTTCCAAGAAATAGAAAATAAATAGCTTTATGTTTTGTAAAAACTTACAACAAATAATAAAATGCGGATATTTTTTAATATAATAATTTGAAAATTAAAAGTTGTATATTTATTTATATACATTATACAAAGTTGTAATTATTTTGTTAAAATCTTTTTGAAAAATTCCAATTCAAACCTTGAGGGGCACTTCTGAATCCCAATTAAATATAAAAAATTTTCCGTAATTTTTGTTCCTCTTAATATAACAATTTAAAAGTGTGGCAGACGTTGTAACAACAAATTTATTTTTTCTAGTTTTTTAAGAGATTGCCATGTTCCAAGAACGAGGAAGTGGTGTAATGATTTATAATTTTTTTTTTAGTTCCTCTATTGCAAATGAAAAATCTCTGAACCTATTTTGGGTTCTTGTTCCTGTAGAAGAACGCAGACTAATTTGAATTCCAATGGATTTCAATTGGGATTAGTCAAAATGGGTTAATAACAACAGTAAAAGTTTTATATAAAAAGTGCTTAGCTCGAAAGTTTTTGAAACAGAAAAACAAAGGTATAATGTAATGATAAATATATCAGGGGCGCTCCTCAGCCAATCTTACGGTACCTCTGTGTGTTGCGGTTGGAATGCACGGCTGACTGGCAAATATAGAAGAATTGTAATGCAGTGAAAAACACTAGGACCTAGCACAAAATTTTCAGTTTTAGACCGATTTGCATGCTACCTTTTCGTTAACAGATTTCATGTTTTCAAAAACCATATGATCTAAAACTTGGATACAAAGTGAATTAAAAATGCTAAAAGCATTCGCCTCTAACATTCATTGTGATGTTCTAAGACTGAAACTTGGAGACACTGAAGATTTCTATAATCGTTTTAGTAAACTTTTTAGTAAAGCCACTTGCAAGAGATCTTTGAATGAAGAATCCTGCTCGCCGCCCAGTAAAAGAGAGTTTGTTCTGAAGGAGCCGTTGAGATTGGGATCAGTCGCATGCCTCGAAGAGTTGGATCTCAAGGTTTTTCTCTTTCCCCGTGCTCCTTTGTACTTTTATATTTGGTCTCGTTTCCAGGTTCTACTCTTTCAGAACAAGAAGTTGGTTGAGAGAATTCAGCATCGTAAAAACGTGGAGACGGAGTTGAGAGATCGCATCGAGCAGTTGGAAGAGAAAGTTGCATCTTCGGATACCGCTCTTTCCATCTTCAACCGCTACTGGAACCAACTTGACCAGAACCTCAACCTTCTTCTTCAGAAGTATGCGATTTACTTTTCACTTGTCTCTGTGTCAATTTTCAAAACATAGAGTGATTTTGTATTTCGATATGCGTTTATCATAAGGATGCGTGATTTATACGAATGCTGGGTCGTAACTTGAAAAACTTAAATTTTTAGCTCTCTCAGTTGAATCTGAACTGCTTTTCTCGTTCCTGCAACTTACACGTGCGGAACGTTTTTTAAAAAGAAATACGTCCACATGTCAAAACTTGGCTTGAAAATTAAGAGAAATTACATGTATATAAAACTCTTCACACTTATACTCTCATAGATATAAGTCAAATCTTTTGAATCAAGTTAAAAATATTCAGAAGTCTTTATTAAATAATCAATTTTAAGTGTTGAGAACTTCAGCTTCAAATCTGGGACATGATACGTATTCTGATGTCTACTGTTATGTATAGCATGCAGTAGGAACGGAATACAATGAATCTTTCAGGACGGCTGCCTTTATCTCGTTATTTCCAAATTAAGTCTAAAAGTAAAAAACATGTGACAGTTAAAAAAGTTATTTTTAAAAATATAGATATACTGTTTATGTATAAACTTTGAGTGTTTTCCTTATAAAAAGCAATTTTAGTTGGTTTTCTCTCTCTTTCTTTCTTTTTGTATCAATAACTATTTTATGAATTGATACAAAACGCATCATCACTGTTCTTTTGTGAAAAAAATAAATTAAAAAATTATGTTTAGGAAAATAATAATCAAACATTTTGCATTTCCACATAAATAAAGAAGAAACGTGTAAGATTCAGGACATTTTTCAATGACTATCTACAATCAACATTCACAAACGACCTTGCAATATGGTACATGTCCTCCCACTTTTAACATTAGTTATAGTTTGAAAACTAAGTATCCAGTCAGTAATTTATGACCGATGTTCTAAAGCTTGGTGTTGGTGTTGCATAATTACAAATTTTTAAAGTCCAACTCGCATAATACGAAAAGGTGGAGTCATCGGTGTTTAAAAAATAGTACATAAATGTAGTTGCAGTCCCAAAATATTTCTCCTACTTCACAACCCTGCGTTTCCCATTGAACTTTACTTCCTACTCTGATTTCCATTATCCTATAACTTCTTCCTACTCATAGTAAAATGTTTTGAGCTAACACCGATTTGCATTGCATGTCCTCGTTTGTGAGAGACGGATAGGAATGCTGTCGTTCAAGGCAGGCAGGTTGTTGGTTTTGTGGTGTCGAATCGCTGCGAGCTTCTTGTCCTTTGTTTGTATATCCTTTTCTTAGTTTTTCGTATATCCGCTACCTCTTTTGACACGGTGGGTTCCACCGTTTGCATGAGCGGTCTACTCTTTATCTGTGGTAGAGTGAAATTATTTATATATTCTCTCATTTCACGAAATATTGGCATAGGAGTACACTTGAAGAAAAGCTCAGTGGTTTCTATGGACACGAGTTGGCGGAGTCCTCCTCTCTCTCCACCAAGAAAGAAGGTGACGACGGATCCAGAGTAGATTGCGAAAATTGTGCAATTTCTGGGCCCAAGCTCATCTACAACTTCTCCACCATCTTGACTTGTGAACAGCCTTTACTTGAAGAAATGCTGAATGTTCGCGCCAAGCTAACTCATTCTATTTTTGAAAAAATGATGCACTTCATGGACGAGTTGTCTAAGAATCGCTGTTACCTCTTCCAAAAGAACCTAAATGGCACCTTCAATGCTAACAAAGAAGATTCCGATAAAGGTTCTCATTCTTAGATACTCATTCCTTAATTTTAGTTTTTCTTTTCAGATGTTGATATGCATGAACTAAATTCGGAGATTGTGGAAGAAAATAGGAATTTACGCGTTTCGAACTCAGAAATCCTTTCCAAATACAATAAGATTTTGGCCAAAGATTCCGAAAATAGTGTACGTTTCCTTATAATCATATGAAGCGTTGATCTAACTATTTTCTAGTAATGATCGCATTTCCAAACTTTATTTCCAAGTGTCTTTTTAACTTCACGGGCTTTAAAAAAGTGGATACTAACATATTTCTTTTTTTTTTAAGAAAATGCCCGACTACATCTATAAAATCACGCCTGAGTAAAATAGTTAAACTCAATTCAAAGACTATTTTATTTATTCTTTAACCTTCGCTTTACAGACATATGGCAATTTACTCCACAATAAATTTTGAGATAATAATTTGAAAAATTTTTCATTAAAATTGATCTAACTTTATCATGTAAATTTAATTTAGATTGTTTACTTTCATTAATGAAGCAAAAAATTAGAATTTATAGTTTGAAAAGTTGAATTATCTTGGTTTTTCTCATGAAACTACATTTTTCTTTGAGGTGTAACTCAATGAAGAAATTACTAACTAGCTAAAAATTAGTTTCATTTGCAAACAAAACTATATTTCAAACTGATTTTGAGGACAAAAGGTTTATTACAGACTGAAAGTGTAGCAAAGCATAAAATAATGGCAAAAAACATTTATAAAAATTAGAAGCAGTTATCACACACAAGTTTAGAGTGCAGTTTGCAAGTTTGATGTGAGCACTTTGAACATTTTCGGGTACTTCGTTTTTTTCTGGGTAAGCATAAAAAGCAAAAGCCTCTGGCTGAAGAAGTTTCAGCTGAAGTTTGTTGTGAGAAGCCATAAAAATCTAAAAGCGATTTAGTTTTCAGGTTTATTTGGGGCAGATTTGATCTAGCCTTCATAGCTTCTTCTGATAATAATAGGCAAATTTTTTTATGAAAATTTTTCTTCCTCCACTCTTTATAGAAGGAAAATCTTGAGGTGAATTGAATTTGGATATAATAAATGAGTTTAGGCATGACATATCTAGGTAGTTACTGAACAAAGCCATTGGCCATCTTCTACAGGGTTTATAACTACGGTATTGCTTCAGCATTCTATTTCCAACATCCACCCCACTTTTATGCTTGTTGTACCCAATCATAGATTCAGGTTTTCCAGCAGTTGCAGTAATTTCAACTTTTTTTCGATGTTGTGATGATAAAATATAAACTACTTTGAAATTTCGTTTCGCGTGTCGTTTCGGAATGTTTGCAGAAAGAGAGGCTTCTTTCGAATAAACTACACGAGTTTCGCATTCGTGTAGTTTGAGAGTTTTCATATAGTTCGGTTGTAAAACTTTTGGTATAAATCGTTTCGTAGACATCACCGTTCCACATATCGTGTATTTTTTTTCGAGGGCCCATTTAGCTATGTCATGAGAGGTAAAGAATCTATCCATGAAAATACCAATACCATCAGGTAGATTTGCATCAGAAACAAGTCGTTTCACTATAGAAGAAGCTGAGAAGTAGCTGCGGTCTTCTAACCCTGAAATATATACTTCAGGTTTCAGGTAATAAAAACTTTGCGAATCGTTTATATGGTACACCTTGATACCATAATGCCACGGTTTTTTCGGGTCGTAAATCTTTGAGTTGAAGTTTCCTCTAAAACTAACAAGCTGCTCATCAATAGTTACGGCAGCATCAGGGGTCCAGTATTTACCAAAGACTTCATAAAAGTGGTCGTGTAAGAATCGTATTGGCGCAAGTTTGTCGTTTGTGTTCCTAATTCTTTTATCATCGAAAGAAAGGAAAAAATGTATTAGAAAAAACATTTCTCTTCCAAGAGAAGCCTTTAGGAAAGGTGAACCACAAGTTTCACTAAAAAGTGCAAAAATGTCAACTTTTTGATCTAGGCATTCGCCAATATGTAGTAAGCAAGCAAAATAGGAAAGAATATGATGCACTTCAAACTTTTCATAACAGTGCCTCAAATTACTATGTTTAGGATTAGTTTTCCTAAAAAAAGTATAAGTTTTATACCACATTCGCATTGCGAGTAAACTGGGACACACACACACGCGAAGACTCTCATACACACACGCGCAAAGACTCTCATACACACAACACACACACGCAAAGACTCTCATACACACAACACACACACACACACGCACACACACACACACACACACACACACACACACACACACACACACACACACACACACACACACACACACACACACACACACACACACACACACACACACACACACACACACACACACACACACACACACACACACACACACACACACACACACACACACACACACACACACACACACACACACACACACACACACACACACACACACACACACACACACACACACACAAACACACACACTAAAACTCAAAGAGCGCCCGCATGGACACGCAGGTCAAGCAAAAGACAGAACCACATACGTATACACTTTTTAACAAAAATGTTAAAATAATTTAAATTTTCTTACTTAAAATTAAGTTCAATTTTCAACTTTGTATGATGATAAATATGATGAACCAATTGAAAAGTGAAAAACAAGTTGAATACTTTTAGAATATTTTTTTCACTACGTGCTAATCCTTTAGGACCACTGGGAGAAATCGAAGTATTCCTTATATTTTCAGATTGAGCTCTGCCCCTAGTACTACTAAAAGGTTCCCAGCTATAACCTATTTCATCAGCACAGGCTAAATTTTCATCTGTATCACTTTCTTGAAAACAACTTGATTCGCTGGTGTCATCAAAAAAAGAATCGCTTGTCTCCTCCATAAAACTGCTCAATGAAGAGGATTCCATTTCAATGAGGTAGAAACTGACAATCAGAAGTTTTCAAATAAAAATGACGAGGTATTGAAAAACAAAACAAGTAAAGAAAAAAGTTAGTGAAAAGAAATGGAATCAAAAAAGGAAAATAACATTTGATCAAGCAGTTGTCACAAATCAATAAATGTACGTTGTACACATATGATATACAGCTTCATTAGAACAATTTCAAGGTTTTTCTCACTTGATGATGGTTTGATGTAACGCGCATATGGATAAAATAGTAAATTGTTTACTATTTGATATTTTTCATCTTAGGCTATCATAGATGAAGGGGAGCAAACCATTTATTTAGAATATTAGTGAATAACCTGTATGCTACTTGGCATACAACGAACAAAACCGATAAAATAGATTTCATAAGTGTGCGTAATCTTTATCATAGTTGTTGAAATAAATGCGGAGTAAAATGGTATATATGGAAACATAGTTAACATCGTATGAGGTAGCAAAATATGAACAGAAAGTTTGATATTTTTTGATTTTTTAAAGAATATTTTTCGATTCTTTGATTACAGAATTTTATTTTGATTATTTGATAAAATATATTATTTAATATCGTGAAAAAATTGCAAAAATATAGGTAATAACTTATCTAACATCCTCTCCCCGAATGAGTTATATCAAATCTTACATCTAGCAAAATATGAACTGATAGGTTGGAGATGAATTATCGCGGTATACACAGGTATAATGTATATAGGTAATAACTTGTGTAGCATCGTCTCCCCGAATGAGGTATATCAAATCTTACATCTAGCAGAATGTGAACAGAAAGTTGAACAGTGTCTCCCTAGTTATTTGTACATGGAATAGAAACCATCGTAGTATACAGGTTGAAGATGAATCATCCTAGTATACAGGTTGGAAATGAATCATCGTAGTATACAGGTTGGAGATGAATCATTGTAGTATATAGTTTGGAGAAGAATCATCGTAATATACGGGTTGGAGATAACACGCCAGTTGTCTACCCGCGTTCAACCGTACAGGTTATGAGATATATATATATTTATCTATACTACGTCACCTAATCCCCCATTACTAAATACACTATTATAACATAATTTTCTCTAGGCTATAATAACTACAGGCACATTACATATTATTTGCTAGTTATATAGCAAACACAGCGGTTACGTAATGTTAGTAGTTTGCTTGCATGCTATCATAACTTCGATACCTAAGTTCACTGTGCAAAGCGTGGCTGACGAGCTTGTAATTGACGAAGTATGTCCTGCGTTAAGCCCACGTAGTATGTACCCTATATATATTATACACATGGCATTTATCAATTACTTCTCTGTATATCATATTGTTCAGTCGAATAAAGAAAAAAAATATAGGGCTTAAAAGTCTACAAAAATCATGATTATCGGGCACATATGTGAATGTGTTAAATGTTTCTGAACTGAACAAACTCTTAATTCGTTTAGGATAAAATAACCCTGTTGTCCACTCAAAACGATGAGCTCAAAAGTCGTGTCGAAGATATGGAGTATAAAGTCGAGAAGAGGGAGCTGAAGTGCCACACTTTGCAGACCACGTTCAACGAAAGAATGGCTGAGATGAGTCAGAAGCACATCTCGATGTCCAAATCACTCCCTGTATCTTCTCTACCTTCGCATTCTTCTTCTCAGTCCACATGCGACAAGGAATTCAAAGAAGTAAGTCTTGGCTTTTTAATCTGGTGTGGCATTTTGGATTTTCATATTAGCGAACGCCAAATGATTTGGACTACCTGTAAAATTGTGCGTGTGAAAGAATACTTTTTGAAGTTTGTTTGAACAATATCAAAAGAATAAAAATGTTGGAGTAAATTGCGTAAGTTAACTAGAAACTTAAAAATTGACAGTTATACTTTTGTTCCACTCAATATATTGATGTATACTCTAGATCAGCGCGTCTCAACTCCTTTAAGAGCTTGGGCCCTTGCTCAATTGAAATAAATACTGCTAAGCATAACCATTTCTGCTATTGATAAAGCATGGAGGCAAAGACAGATGACAGCTAGAGATATGTTCAAATTTTGAAAAATTCAACATTTTAATATGAAATATTTCGAGCATATTACAAAGCTTAAACTGTTTATCTCTGCAATCGCTCTTTTGAACTTTTTTTCTCAGGCAAAACCATAATATTATAAGGGAAATTGACGAAGCGCAAAAAGAATGACCATCTATACAAGTGAATTCTTCTTTTTGGATCTGATTTTGGAAATATGAAGCACTTTCATTAATGCCACTTTTCAATTGCAAAAGATATCGCCCTGAATATTTTAAAATATATTGCTAGCTGCCAATAACACTCTGACCCAAAATTTTAAGATGGCATAAATAAGCCTCTTTTATTTCTACGGATTCAAAGACCTGCGATAATCAAATGTGCACATTTTATAGCCCGTGTTTCTTTTACATAAGTGTTAGTGAAGTACGCTAAACCAATTTTATCGAACTTAGAAACGTCAATTAGTGGTGCTTTGTTTCTATTTAGTATTTCAGCCTGGACCGTGGCTTCTTTATTGACCACTAGTTGAGAAACTCTGCTGGTGAGATTAATTTTATGCAGAAAATGCTACTATTTTAAGATACTTCTTGTCAAAAATTAAAGTTATAAAATAAATTAAAATTTGAAAATCGCGTTT
Organism: Nectonema munidae; assembly: GCA_030549495.1. NCBI lineage: Eukaryota > Metazoa > Nematomorpha > Nectonematoida > Nectonematidae > Nectonema > Nectonema munidae. Next base: position 170,680 of record JAUIRK010000105.1, read on the forward strand.
TTGATTGATCTGATAATTCCACTAAATTATTTTAAAATTTAACTGATGACGTAAACTTTTGATAAGCGCGCATATAAGAAATATCTTTCATAAATTTCGCCATTTTCTCAATGGAAATGCAGAAAATATATTTGTATGTGGGTTGTTTTGTAATTCTAATTTGATCGATTGATTTCACTGAAAACAGATCAATTTAGTTTTTGGTATCACGTGCAATCATTTTTGTGCATGCAAAGCATCAAAGAACATAAAATTTAGCGATGACGATTTTTTCCACGATCAACTGAACATTTTTCTTTTTTATCAAAAATTTCTCTGTTGAATAAGAAAAAATGAAGGATATTCTTAAAGGGATTCCATATCTCTAAAATGAAGAGTCTGTTGTTGTGTAGGGTGTTGCTTGAGTTGTTGTAGTTTGTCCTTTGGATCAGGGTCGGCAACCTATGGCACACGTGCCAAGTGTTGCACGCAGAAAAATATACAATGGCACACAAACCTCTGTATAAGCAAAAAATAAACAAACATTTTGTGATAACTGTATTTCGAGATGAGAAAAGCTTCACTTTTTGTTTTTAAGGTGACGCTGTACACTCTCATTTTTTGAAATCGCCTCTATGTTTCGCAGTATACTTGTCCTGATATGCTAAAATTAATCAGCCTTCTTACCACGCCCCATCTAAACAAGGAATTTTGAAAATGCGTTCCTATTTTGAGGATCACCTGATACAAGTAGAGTCCTTTTAAAATTAAAATAATTTTGCGGCAAATTTTATATTTAAGATGGGAAGAAGGAGTGGAGTGAGAAGGCTTTCCAAACACAAAAATAGAAATTTAAAATTTGAAAAATAAAATTACATTAGTTTGCCTGCATTTTTAAAATAAAATTAATTTTGGTTATTATAAGTTATACTCATGTTATGTGGGATTTATGGCATGGTATGTTGTTTTGGTGTTATGAGATTGGCACGCTCAATCCGTTTACGGGCTAGTTTGGCTCATAATTATCAAAAGGGCGTTGACGCCTGCTTAGATTGCGCTGTCTCATTATAAATGCAAAGAATCAGTAAAAATATTTGTCAAATGCCTCTGAAATTACTTACCAGGTTGGGGTGGAAGTTTCTTTACACTTTCGCAGCAGCAGCGATGAGTGAGTGAGTGACGAGGCTCCATATGGTACTGCTGGCGTTCTGATCATCGATTTATGGCGGGAAATGTGATAATTTTTAGGAGATGAGTTTTGAGACGTCATTTTTGACATCTTGTCTATATATTATTAATTATTTTGACAGGTATGATAAAAAGTGTCAGTCATTATAACTGTTCACTTTTATAATGTGATCTTCATTTTGTATGGTTCATATTGAAAATTACTAGGTGGCCATATACATGTCTTGCCCAAACGATACCTTTTAACAAAATAAAAGTTATTTTTATTGGATGTACTTATTTAACATAAAGCTGAAGAGTGAAGTTCTCAATTTGCGGGAAATATCAGCAAATAGGCTGATTGAACTGGAGCAATTATCTGCTGAACACAAAAAGATGATTGTGGAAAAGGAAAAGCTGGAACTAACGAGCAAACAAGGCCCCTCTGGCTCTGATATCAAGAGCTCTGCTTTGTACAAATCTCTTCAGAGTCAATTCTCTATTACGTATAATGAAAACATGCAGGTACCTTTGTTCTTTGAAAGCACTTTTTCGATTACCTATTTTCTTCAGCTAAAAGAACAGATGAGAGAATGCTACAGCATAATGCAGGCAAGCAAAGATTCGCATCAGAGCCAACTTGAAGATCTAATGCACCAAGAAGTCATCAAGATAAAGAGCCTGCAAGAAGACTCCAAGAAAATACAGGAGGCTTTTCTTAAAGTACGCCCTCCTTTATTTTGTGTCGACATTCTGTTTGTGTTAGCAGCTAAGCTAATTCTCGCTCTTTATTCAAACGCGTTGAGTACCAAGACGATGCAGAAATTGCTTACTTCTTTCTTAATTATAATTGGAACTGTTTAAAACCAAAATAGTTATAAATTTATTTAAATGTTATTTTCAGAATGTTCTCATGTGCGTTAAAAAGTAAAGAGGAGAAGATACTTTATTGATGTAAAATGGACACTTACATTACGAAATAGGGCTCAAATGTGTAGACAGGCTCCATTTATATATATATGTATGTATGTGTATGCAGTTGAGTCTATGATCGTACCTTAGAGATATAATACGTGTTTATAATACTTTCTGAAATCAGCTTCACAACCTTCGTATTAAATTTAAAGTTCAGTCTTGCATTACCCCATCTTTATAATTCAAATCTATTAGGAGCTTTTCTGATACATTTGGATCGTCGTACAGAGAGAAAACCCCCTATTATTTTTGAGACTTCTTCATCAAATTCCGTAGAGCCAAATGGCGCAGCGAAACTCATTACCAGAATTTTTGCCCTTTGCATGGTGAGGATTAACTTTTAGAGTTTTTACTAGTTCAACACCCAGATCGTACTTATAAGATCTAAGAGAGATTTCTTTAAAAGTGCTTGATTCGACGATGTCAGCCACGACCGAAGTTGATGTCCATTGAAAGGACGGCGTTGAAACTTGAACTTTCTTTCATTCGTGGTTGTTGAAAAGACCGAACGTGTACTGTGCGGCGCTATAAGCTATTTTTCACCAATTATACGAATAAAATTATTTGTATTTGGGGAATGCTCGAGTAACGTCTGATCTCGCGTATCATGAGACCTCTTAATTTTCACCTATAAAATATTTTTTATCTACATTTCTTGCTAAAGGCAAGTTCACAACCTCCTTTCTTATTAAGTGTAGAATGTTGCTGAGAGCAAAGTTCAACCTTGCGTATTATTACAGCAGCATTGGGAGGAAGAATACTAAAGATCTTCAAACAATGAAGATGAAGCCGGCCACCACATTTTTCGTAAAATAATCTGTAGTTCTTTTTTCATACGTTACTTCTTCCTTGAGATCCTTTTGAGGAAAAGATTTCAATCCTACTGCATCTACTGATCCATTCAATGATCGCTTCATATATCCACATTTTTAAATGTTATTCTTTTCTTAATCCCTTTACTTAAAACGTAGACGAGACGGCTACAATGTTTAAAAAATGTGTCCATATTTTTTCCCTCTAACAGATCGCTATAAAAATTTACATACACACTCCTTCCGTATTTTTATTGAATTTATCTGTCATGCACGGCTTATTATTTTATCTCTGAAACTCAACTGAGACATATTACCTCCTTCTGATCCATAGGAATTGGAAAGTATAATTACTATTGACATTTAATTTCCAAAAAGTTGCAAGTTTCAAATCTCTCTCCCTTTTTCCATTTCTGTCAATCGACAATAACCTTGATTATATTCACTCTACGCGTTCTAATGCAGTTTAAACTCGTGAAGCTTTTGAAATAAATAAAAGTAAGTATTATGTTCTTGTTTACTTTCAATTGTTGATGTTTCTTTTTCTACAAATCTTTCACCTAAAGTTGCATTATATTTGTCATTATAATTTTAATCTGCATAAATATCCAAATTGCGACGATTTGCTCGCGCTAAAATCGACTTTTTGATACCAAATTTAGGCTTTTTCGTATTTGAGATCTATAAAAATGTTGTCAAAATTCAGCCTGAAGAAAAACAAAGTGAAAAGGGGATAACTTTTTTCGAAACGAAAGTATTTAGGGTCGGATTATGATGATCAACACGTGTAAAGTTAAACCATTCAATTAGTCAAATTTTTTGTTTTTTGATTCGTCATAAATCTCGAGTATCGTCTAAGATCTTGTTTGGCAGAGTTAGTCACATTTCATTACTTTGCAACACCCTTTGATGCGTAATTCCATAAATTTTGCTTTGTGTTTTAATCTTCTTGTCAACTAAGAGAATCCTTCGTATTTTTTCTTTTCTGATCATTTGCAGGGCTGCGAAGTCCAGGGGAAATGTCCAACTCCGACTCCTGTACACACGAAAATTCGACTTCCACTCCAAATATTTAAATACTTAAAAAGCAGTGGTCTACTTTTCTTTAATGCCACCCCTCAAAAATTCAAATGGCACTTCAAAGCGCCCAAAACTCGATAATACAGATTTGTAGATATGCAAAATTGTTAATGCAAGATATAGCAAGACATTTAAGTATAAAGTATCTCGATTTGGTTCTTATTCATGATATTAATTCTGGGGCTCTCTTGACACGCCATTTTTGAAAACATAATAAATCTTCTAGACATCTTCTTCTTAATAACTAACAAAAATTGAACTTATCTAAAATATATTTTTTGCTACTTGGAAACACCCGACTCCGATTCCAACTCTTTTTTAAAATATCGTCACTATTGCCAAAAAAATTTGTGGCCGTGAGATAAAATGTAACTTTTAACTCAGCAAAGGACCGATTGTCAAGAAGTCAAACGTGAAGGATCATTAACACTCAAACTATCCAATACATTTTACTTTATTTGCTTAATCGCTCCACGATCAGAATTTCTTTCAATGGAATTGTGTATATTTGAAGAATTCGATTTTACTCGTCATCCTTTTCTTATCACATTCCTCAAGAAATGATTTGCAAAACACATTTTAATTTATGCGATGTGCCGAGATTTCATCAATATTTTGCCCATAAGCGCTGTTATGCTCAAATGCACACTCTCACATTTGCCCCCTTTTTTAAGACGAAGAAGGAGTACGACGCTCTCAAGATCGAGTTTGAGAAGAAGGTGGCCATGCATGAGCAGTCGCAGCCGTTGAACCAGGAGTACCAAGCCATGATTTCTTCGCTACAACAACACAAGCTCCAACTTCAGGTAACTTTGTAGATGGCCACGTCTGTTCGGTAGGATGTGTAGCATAGCGAGAGCCACCGTCTCCCGACAACCGAAAAGCCCTCTGCAGAAACCCTTTCTTCCTTAGAATCAGTTGAGACGAAGTTTTTTAGCGCTGGGAATTCCAAAGAAGGCGATCTAGACAAAAGGAATGGAGAGGCGCCTAACGAGATTTAAGTTTGCATGGCATCGTCTTTCATTCACCCCACATCTGCGTTTTGAGCAACAACGTAGCTTTTCTTGTATTTGTTTTAGGATTTATATTTTTAGTGTTTCGTGATGAAAAATACATTTCACAGTCTTCCTTCAATTTGTAGTTTGGTGCGCATGCAATTTGTGTCTCTTTTCCTCTTCACGTATGTTTCTAAATCAGCGCTTTCCGACTTGGGTGCATTAGCCTTAAGCCAAGGTGAACCAAAAAATTGGATGAACTACATTCTTGAACATTTGATAAAGTCTTTTATTCAGTAGTTCTAGATTTATGTCAATGAATTTATTCCTGTAATAATAAACTTTACTCTAAAGATGATGGAGTAGAGTTCCTGCCTATTCGGCGGTTTTATTGTCGCTTCTTAGGAAGCCTAGGCATTTGCATGACATCGTCTTTCATTCCTCAACTAATAATAATGAATAGAAGAGCTTTTTATTTGAAGGAAGGTTTTTTCAAACCTTTGATTTAGGGCTAGGAAGGCAGAAATATAAACGAACGTATTTAAATATTAATCTACGCACGCTTCTCACATGAATCATTGATGACAATTATTTTTATCTTTACTATAGCAGACGGATCTTAGACACTGCTAGCGTGTCTGAGAGAATCACTTGGCGTGTCATATTTGTCCAACACTGCAAACTTCGACTGTAGTTGTTTGAATGATCATAATCAAATCAAAGACCAAAGTCTAAAATCTTTTGCCTTCTTATTTTTATCTCTGACTCCTTTTACGCGTTTCTCTCGTTGCTTAAGGGTGAGATCAACAGATACAAGCGAAAGTTAAAGGAGTGCCAGAACGAAGTTTCTCGCATCAAAGGCCTTCTGGTGGCGGTGAGTAAAGAGCCGGAGAGTGCTTCTTCTTGTGATGCCGTGTTAGGCGCCGGTGTCGGCAACAAACGAGCGACTTCCGCGGGCGTCGAAAGTGACAGGAAAAAACGAGATGGGGAATCTGGGGGAACACTCCAAGTTTTGTTGGAAGCTTCTCCTACTGCTGAAACGTCGAACAAGTAGCGTCTTCTTTCACACTTTGGTTCTTTCGCCATCTCTCTAACAGGGTTTCTTAATTTATGCGTAGATCGTCACTTTTTTAAATGTATTGCAAATGAATATTTAAGTACACTTATTTGTTATATCAATAGCCAATAGCCATACTACAAAATAATAAATCACCATTCAATTCTGCTTTGACTTTAATTACAAACTTGGGGTCTAAAATATTTTAAATTATTTCGTATCATTTTTGATATTAATCATTTTAATTTAATCAAAATCTTGAATATAAAAACTGAAACAACTTTTTTATTTTGAATAAATTTTTGGATCGGTGCAAAGAAACGTTGCAAATTTTCGTTCGAGTTGTCCAAATATTGTTATGCATAATATGATTGACATGGCGTAATGCATGACCTCGATGAAATCTCTGTTATAAATTTATTGATTCTATTTTTTAGTATGAATTATTGATCTTTTTGCCCGCCTTTTTTGTGCACTTCACAAGCGCCACTGTTTACGAATAAAAGCTCGCCTATCCCTTTAGAGATTTTAGTCTAATACCAGTGGAATGTATAAATGCGCAAAACTTTCACGTTTCGCTGCGCTTGTTGTCATTCACGTCGCACACACCCACTTGTTACTTCTTTTGTACCCTCGTATCCCTTTATTATCTTCCCGATTTTATCGTGTATATGCGACACGCCCCATCAAAAGTGGATATGGAACTTTGGCGATTTCTGATGCTCGAACAAATAAAAGGGTTTGTATAAACAAGTTAGACCAATCCCTGTTTATCAATAATTTCATCGAACTATAAAAATATATCGAGAACGCTCTTTCCTGGAAAAGACTCTTCATCAGAAATCGATAACTGATCATTTGTATATTTTTTTTAAATTTCGAATATGGCTTGATATTTGGGTGAAACAGGTGATATTTTTATGGGAGGCGACGTCCAAGTTTTACTGGACCTGCCGAATTTCTCATTTGGGCAGTATGGAAAGATATGTCTTAAGTGATGTCTAGGGGGTATAAAGACTATACTTGCGTACTTTTTACGGCTAAAAGTATTTTTCTGCAATCCTGACATTTTAAAGTTTTGTACATGTTATTTTAGGTTAATTAGAGTTAATTTAGTTAATTAACTCTAATTGTATTCCTTTTTACAAAAGAACATACTAGATAGCATTTTGAGAGATGTCTACATATTTAAGGCAATTCTCGTATCTAAAATTTTGATTTTGAGTTAAAATTATTTATTTTATAAATTTTATTTTTAAATCTATTTAAATTTTTTAAATGTCGGTAATTGGTAGGTGTCCGTTATTGCCAAACTCAATATTATCTATGAGCTCATTAATATTGAAAAACAGACTCTTCACTCGTAGACATAAGCGGGCTACACTCATTTACGGAAAAAAGAGGCATAGAATTTAACTCAAATCCAAGTTTTTTGCAGATTATATAACTTATTTTCACAGCGGTTGTAATCAAGTGTGTGTGTGTGTGTGCGCGTATAACTCTTTCTACCATTCAACCTTAAAAGATGCTCGTGAAGCAAGAAACGAATGAGGGACGAACCCATAAACCAATGGGCGACCGGCTTTAGTTGTTATTAGAGATCTTTCTATACAGATTGTCTGTCAGTTATAGGGAAGTTACGTGTGTATCAAGATTCTTACGATTACACCGATCTCCGCCATTCACAAGATAGTTACTAATTATTTTGTTTAAAAGTGGATAGTGTCCGCTTTAAAAGTTGTAAATCTTACTATAAAAAAGTGCTACTTTTTTCTGTTTCATAAATTCTTCTTTTTTTGACAAAGAACACGAAATCCAAAAAATAGAAATGATCATTGTATTGAAAACTGCTTATAGTCTTTGTTTTTGAAGTTTGTGGCTTTACTTGATTCTTATGTTGTACACTTTTACTGAAATATTTTGTTTTAAAGCTTTTTTATTGTAGAACAATTTAAAAATGATAAAATTATCCATGGAAAAATACTTACTTGTCATTCTGGCATTTGCGTGCCTATATTTTAATTTTTCATTGTAAAAATCTTTTTCAATCCAATCTCTTAGAGTTGATTTATTCTCAAATTAATCCTTGCTTAAGTTGATTTTTCTTTAATTAGTTTATTTTTGCTTTTAGTGCCAAAGTGATCAAGAATAAAAGTAGCAAAGAAGATAGCAGCAAGTTTCTCACCAAAGTGCCTCTCTTTTTTTACTTTAATTTTCCTCACTAAAAAGATGATTTATGATTAGTTCCTAGTTCTAGAACTGTCGTTCCCAAAGTGAGAGTTCAGCACCTCAAGTGTTAGAGCTGGGAAGTTGAAATTAAAAAATTTCTTGAAACCAGAGCACTACTCTTTACACTTTATAGATTGAATTAATCACCGAATCCAATGCTACTAAAATGGAACTCTTTAAAATAATTTGCAAAGTTATTCCATCTTTTAACGTAATGTTTTAAAGAATTTGGAGCTCATTAGTTCCTGCGAAGTGGGGAAGAAGTTTTTCGTTTGCTAGGAACTCGATGTTTGAATTAGTTTGAGAAATACTGGCGTAGTGTTGAACAGCCGTTATAAGATTCATTATAACCGAAACCTACATTCTTAATTAGTAATCTTGAATAACACATTTCACGCAATAGATGAACGAGCTCATCTTTTCAAAAATGTTTAATTGGAAGTTACAAAATTAAAAAGATCATTTGAAAGAGGATCAGAAGCAAACGTTAATTTTCGATTTTAGAGTTGTTAGTAGAATGTTTTCGATCATCTCTAGCTCAACACACTTGTCATTAAGCTAGGTAGATAGTGCAAAAATGACGTGCTAGAGTTTCTCTTCTTATCTTGAACTTGCAAAGAAATCTTTCGTTCAACAAAAAGTCATTGTTTTTACATTAGTTACACAATATATGATCATGCTTTGTGATGCTAATTTGCATTGTAGCAAAATATATGAATTATTATGATAGATTAAAGAGATATTCAAATGTAAAGGGGCCCGGCATTCAGTAGTTTACCTAATTTTTCAAATGATCAGTATACAAAAGCAGTTCAATACTATAATCCTTCTTACTGAAAAATCTTTCATTTCCAATCTTCCTATGGTTTCGTTTCTCTAATTGAGCTTCTGAGTTTAGCACTTCTAGGAAACTCTCTTTGCATCTTTTTCACCAGAAAGTTCATCAAAACAGAATTAGTTCCCGATTTCGTTGTTTACGCATCTCATCATTAGCGTAATCTGCCAGTCAAATAAAAGTAGCTTTTATTTTAAACTGAGGGAGTGTTTATTTACAAGGAAGTGAATGACAGGGAAAGTGAAGAATTTTTGTTACACTTTCGCAGCAGTAGCTCTCTATTGCGAGGGGAGCGAATGTATCTTTTCTTCCATTATGGATATTGACATTTGCTTTGGATTCAACCCTCCCCAAAGGACTAGCAATTCCATGTGAGGACTGAATTTGAACCAAATAGGAGTTTCTTCAGCCAGACTGTGTTTGACTTAGATACTCATAATGAAAGTGTGAAGTTGAACGTATTTCTTTTGGGGGTAACCATTCTGAGGGGATTAGGGAACATAGCGTAGATAATAATAGATACATTAGCATTTGATCTACGTTATATGATATATATAAAGATATCATTGACTATGAATTACATTAGGCTATCATTGAAGTGACGAAAAAATGCTGGGTCCTAACAGAATTAGATTTTTCATTCAAAAATGACACGTGTCAATCAAAAATCTGGAACTTTTCATTAAAATGCCTTAAATCATTAAAACAATAGTATTTAAGTTTATAAGTTGGTAAAACATCTTTACCATCAAAAGGGACCAAATAAAGTTGAATCTCTTAAAAAGTTTTTATGAATTGAAAAAATCCTAAATGATTAGAAAATGAAAATAGTGTTTTTACTTACGAAAAATTCTTGGTTCCTGATATTTTCTAAATTATTAAAAATAGACCGAAAATCGTCATCTGTATTTATAAAAAGATATTCAAAAAAACATCTTACTGTATTTTTATGTGCGTATTACCATATGTTACTCAGTTTTGGAGAGTTTTAAGCCGTTCTCCCCTGTCTGCATTTGTTAGATTTGCCGCTGGATGTAGATGACTTAGAAAAGAGTGTGCTTTTGTTCTGGTATGCTTGTAGAACACACTTCTTTTTTGTAGGATTGCAAAGTCCCGTGGGCTCTGTCTAAAGGAGAAAGAGAAGATGCGCCTTTGGCAGGAGCAGAAGGCGAACAAGTCGGTGCTGGCGAAAGGAAGGACGACGCGCAGAAGCATTTTCTGGGCAATCTCCACTCTGGTGCAGACGAAGCGAAGCAGCTGAGGAGTCAGTTGAAGAAGCATCTACAAAGTACGCATTCCTCTTCTTCTTCTTGTCTTGTTGTGACTTTGACTGGCACATGCGAAAGGCAACCCATGCACAACCTAAATAACAGAGCGGCTTCGTAGCACATCACGTTACTCCGATAAATCCCAGTGTATAGTAGATTAACTATACAAAATCCTAATCCAGTAGTTAATACTAAATCCCCGTGTTTTAGTAGATATGCCATTTAAGGAAAAGTTTAATAGATACTAGGTAGATAAAATAGATTCTACTTTAACCTTCGCGCATGTTTATAACGATGGGTTTCAAATCTCCCGTGAGCTTTTTAAACCTTCATCAACACTCTGAGCACCAGAATTGTGAATATTAATCCTCTCCATCCTTTGCCTTCTCATTCAAAGTATTTAAAGCATGAGCTTTTCACTCTTTGAGGACACGCTGGTCTTGTTGCTGGAGCCAGATTACACAGGCGGTTCCCTTATGTGCTCTCTTAAAAGCCGATTTGAGTGTGTTTAGTAAGAGCTAAATAAAAGAAGATTGTTGGCACAAGTGCGAGTCTTAACAGCGAGTATATTTATTGATTTAAAATAAGCTGCTACTTGCGTCATCTTGAGGGAATGCTTTAATTGAAGCTTTTGGATTGCGTGTTCAACGAAGGTTCTTCGCTATCTAAATTCACTAACAAGCATGTGTCAGAGTAGAGAGAAGTTGAAATTGCGTTCGACATTCTTTAAACTCAAAGTAGAAATGTGCAAATACAAAACTAGTCAAGGCAACATTTATTTGCTCTAAATTATCATCAACTAAACGTTTTCTATTTAATCAACCCAAAACGGGTAAAATAAAAATTTACCCGAAAACTTCACTTCCTTATTTACCTAATATCACATTAGACATTTTAATTTTTGCATTTTCAAAGGATGACGCTGACTCGATGATTTTTAACGAAATTTTGCTTAATACGTTTTGGACATGACTGTAAAGATAAAAGGTTGCCTGCGTTTGCCATTGTTTATATCGGAATACGAGAAAACTTCGTAATTTAAATGATCAAGTATTTAAATGTTTGGAAATAGATTCTAGACATATTACTTTTTTTACAATTATACATAAAGCCTGCCTCCGCTTCTTGTTAAATATTATTCATCTAGAACAGAATTGGTGCCTCACATCTTCAATTTTTGAAGGTCGTGTAGCATAGTCCTGCATGCAGCGGTTTAGGAAGTCGGGTGGGGAGACCTTTTCCCCGAGGGGAACGAGCTAAAATCCACAAACATGTCATGAGCTCTATTTTTAACAACCTAATATTTTCACGAACATCAAACTTAACTTTTCCCAATCCAAATGCATTCCTTTATTCGTAATAAAATTTGATCCTGAATTTCTGATGTTCATGAACTATCTCGTATTTCTGAATTTTTTTTACCAAACTACATAAAAGTGGCATATTCTCGGTCTTTCCTTTCACTGGATCAAAACGTCTTCTTTTTTGCATATGGTAACGCTTTGTCGATTCCTTCAATTAATTTTGTTTCGCGTTGAACATTTATTTTTTTTAACTCTTTATCATTTTGGTTGTGGTAGAAAGTTGATTATCTCACTATTACAGGTCAAATAATAATAATTGTCAGTTCTTTCAGAGTCTAGTACTTTAGTTTTGTGGGAATCATTTTCGTGCGTGAAAATAAATTGAAAAATTTTAATGAAGACCTTTTTACGAGGATCCAGGTGATTGCAAACACAATTTTCAAAAGAATAAGTTTCGCGATTAAGAAATCGTTTTTAGCACTTCTTTGCAATTTTTGTAAAAAAATGTCTTAAAGATTTTTTTTGTCTTTGATAAGCTGATTCATATAACCATCATGGTACAAGAGTTTTCCGATGATACATATGTCGTTGCTGTTGTTATGCTTTTCATAGTTCTTACAAAGCGGTTTATAAATATGCTAATGCAGTAAAGAACATCTATATAAAAGATGCTTTTACAATAATAGGTCTAATAAATTGCAATATGGCTAAACAAAGAAGAAACACCATGAACAATGTAATAACAATGCCTTTTAGAAACTTAAATTACAAATAGTAACTTATATAAAAAAAACTGAAAAAAGCTTTAGTATTATTTAGTGGACAGTGATTTAGATTTTTTCTTGCGGTTTCTGCCTATCTCTTTAAATAAAAATCATTACTTTATATATAAACTACATTCACAACAGAAAACACACATGTGAAATAACTACCTTACAAATTAATCGCTTAAATTTTGGTTAAGGTGGAGTTGTTAAAGTAAGACGCTTCAGTTCTAAAAATAATATCAAAGCAAAGGGTTATTTTTAAGGGCTTTCGCCAAAAAATTGAATCGCGTTTATTCGCCAAGGAACTAACTCTAACTACATACACTTTTCATTGATGGAATTTACTATTTCCATATTGCATCACCGTCTAGAACTAGCCCCTAATATGCTGGGAAAGTAGCCGTAAAACCGATTTATTATTATGTTTGATGTGTTTATAGACGAGAAGGAGCTTCGCTTGTTACTGGACACGTACAAGAATCTGTCTAAAGACCAGCGCGACAAAGCCAACATCGTTTTCAACGAAAAAAAGTGGATGCAAACGTGCAAAGTACGAAACTTTTTCTCCTTTCTGTAGATTGGCCGAAAGTATGACGGTGTCATCATCACTATTCGCTATTTCATTCCACATGCGCGTCTCTTCTTTTTTTATAAAGTGAAAGTGCGCGTTATGAAAACACTCCGCGCTATAGATGGGGTTCCGTGAATTCCGCTACCAATCACTGATATACACATGTGAATCCTAAGCTTGACACTGTGCGCCGTTATTACAAGAGAGAAGAGCATGGTCTGTCTTTTCATGAAATATCGAACACTTGGAATAATGGACGTGCCCGAGCGATTAGTCATGGGGATCAGCAGTCCTCACTAGTTACTTCCTCGTATAAACGGCGAAATACACTTTAACGCAGTAATAAATGCGCTCCGTTCATTTTGCAATAAAACAGGGATCCTTAGCTGTTTCATTCTGACGTTCTTAATTTGAAAATCCGAAATCTCCCGAGTTATTTTATTTCTTTTTTTTGAAACTGTTCTGAAGGCCTAGTTTCTTATTTAACTCAGAATATGCAGACTATAGGAATGATTTTACGATACCAGTAATCTTATTTGGTATACTTGATAAAAGTAGTGGAACTTTCTTTTCTAAAGTTTATGAGGATGCTTTAAATTCTCTTTCTCCCTAATTCAGTGGATGTGTTTAAGGAGTGCGAAGAAAGATGCGCGAGGCTGGAGAACAAAGTGAAGCATCTGACCAGCGAAAGGGAGCAGAAGTTGCTCGCTCATTCTATGGTGGACCACGAAACCATGAAGAAGTTGCTGTCTTGTGAGGAAAAGCTTAATCAGACTCAGAAGAAGTTGTTTGAAACGAAACAGGTAAGTGCACCCAACATCTGATTTTTGAATATTTTGCCTACTTTTTAAATATATGTTCCATAAAAGCAGAGTGATCACCCCTTAATTTGTTCCACCAGCTGTGTGATGAAAGCATCTGAATTTATTAGCGTAATGATTATTTTATCTCCTCTTTTAACTATGAAGAATGCCCTCTGATTAATTTTTCACACCAACTGATACATCTTTTAATTTTAACTACGCTCAAAAGGGTTCCAATTCGTATAATAATCGTTTTAAATGGTCACTTTTTAGATTTTGACAAAGCTTCCGTCCTTCTCCTTTGACGAGAGATATCAATTGACAAAAGGGGCATTGATTTTTGGCCTCGATATTAATAATAATGTATAACTAGTGTTGTATTGCAAATAAACATTTTTCCTCAAAAAATCCTTACATAAGTCCAGGCTTGCTGGAAAAAGAATATCGAATTATAGTGTCCAGCGGTAATTGAGACTAATGGACCACCAACTTACATTTGAGTAATGGCCAATTGTAGACTACTTAATTAGTTAGCAGTAGTTCACTACTCTATTTCTTGATAACAATTTAGTAGTTATTAAATAATGGTGGTCTCGGTATTTTTCAGAAATATGTGCAATCAACGAAGGAGGCGTCCTATTTATTCAGTTCTCTCTTAGAGATTTTCTTTTGAAATCTAAACCTCCTTTACTTGTGGCATTGAAAATAAGAGCAGAGAGAGGTCTTTTTCGTAAGTCTCTCATTTCTTTTTGCTTTTAAGGAAGAAGAAGCGCTGCTGAAAGAGTTGGAAGTGACTGGACAGGCTTTTGAAGAAATGCAGGAACAAAACATTTCGTACTCTTTTATTCCTTTGCTTTTGTGTGTTCGTCACCGAATACCGAGAGAGGGTGAAATCTTATTTCGTTGGAACATGGGAAGAGATGATGTTTGTTATATAGGATGAAAGTTAGCAAATTTGATTATTGTTATCGCACGATACAAGCCAATCCAAGAGGGGTTTCGACCTTTTTGGATCTCATAAGTTGGATGAAGGTTGCTGCTATTAACATTTCTATGAATCGAACTGGGGCTTAAGGAGAGGGTGGACAGCACTTTTCAAAAGCCTCGAGCGTTCAGGCACAGCTCCTGGCATGATAACATGAAATTTGTTACATTACCCAAAAAGGTCGAAACGGGTCTTGGATTGGCTTGCCTTGTGTAATAGCAATAATCGAATTTGCCAAATACTTGCATTCATCTTATATAAAACATTTATAAACAAACTTTAGATAAACTCGCAGGGTTTACTCTCACTTGATATTTCGTTAATTATTATTTTTATATTAAGCTAACTAACTTAGCAGGGAAAATTTACGACTGTTTTTTGAATACGAGAAATTCATATCATCTACTATTTTCAATATCAAATAAAGTATCAATTAAAACAAATCGCCTTTAATTTCTGAAGTTTTATATTAAGTTCCCTGTGAACTTGAACTTAGAAATTGATTACAAAATATAACATATAATTAAACTAATTTAGCTTTAACTCTGACGATTTTGCTCTTACTCGAAATTACTTTGCTGTGGGAAACGAAATAAAGATTCTTTTGTGGCAAGAGATTATTCAATTCTCACAGTTTAATGTATTTCAAAATTTTCAATACGATATATCTATTGGACAGATCGAAAACTTACTGTTACGAAATATTTTTATGCATTCAAATATGAAGAATACTCGAGAATGAGGTGAGAGTAAATATTCGGCTACACAAGTTCCTTTTGTGAATGCGTTAGGCCCAACAGTGCAATTGAAAGAATGAACTTTTTGTAGACTGTTGAATCAGCTGAAGGAGAAAGACGATGGAAATTTCAAGTTGATTTCGGAAAGGATCAAGACGAACCAGATGCAGGCGCTTGCGAAGGAGGAACGCGACGCGTATGACGCCCAACAGGTGGCGCTACGAAAGCAAATCGAACAACTCAACTCCATCATTGAAAAGTTCCAGCAGAAAGAAACTCTACTGCGGGTATGCTTTTGAATGGCCTCTACTAGAGTACGCCCGCTAAGCGCGTTTTATTTTTATTATGTGTATTCCCTATCAAAACGCGTCAGCTTGGGTTTCCACCCCCATCTCTCGCGATCTCGACTACATGATCGTCGTCGTTGAATTTTTTTAAACGCATTCAGAATTAAAACTTCAGAAATCAAGTATCATTTTCCATTCTATTCTTTATAAGTATCCGTTCTTTAGCTTTTGTTGTTCAGTTGTCGGTATGTGATCTAAGGGAAGAATAATCTTCGATAACTGAGGTAGCAATAGACAATATTTCTTAAGATTTCCTAGTGCAAAAAATAAAGGCACAGTCTGCTGCGCTTGGTGGTTGGGCGTGTAAACTTCAGAGCTTCATTTGGGGCGCATCTCAAGAAAAAGGGGTGAGGCCTTCCTAAAATCTTAAAACTCCAATTTATCAGTTGATCTTTTTTCAAGTGTTGAGAGCAAGAGAACCAATCAGATTTAGAAAGCGCTAATTTAATAATAATTATCTTGAAAAAGTGAGTTTTATTCGCTGTAGAGATTTCGCTCTTATTTTTGTAGGAGCTAAAAGCTAATATTAATTTTAAGATTGTACTGGATGTCTCTAGAAATTGCTGACAAATAAGCACTCAGACAAAGACAAGAAAGTTAAAAAAAGCTAGTAATATTGATTATAACAGAAAACAGTTGGCTATTATTGTTTTGATTAACTTTCTCTAAAAATAAATGTTGATGAATATTAGCATCTCCTCCTAAATTTGTTGAAAAGTATTTGGTGTTAGAGTGTTTGAGAATGTTCGCATTACGTCAAAATACCCGAGGATGAGATAAGTGCGTGTATTCGTTAAAAGCGGTATGGACACGTGTTTCAATACTGGTGTTTTGTATTTGCACCGTGAATCGTAATTTCATTCAACCTGATTTTGTTTTAAAAGAATTGTCTTTATTTCTCCTTTTACGTTTTTCTTTTTATCTACGCTTGCCTTAGAATACAGTTAGCTACCTCAAAAATTGTAGAATTGCTAATACTAGCATTCGGTAAACTTTGCAACTAGGCCACGACGGTTAATTGTGATTGATGGGTAAGAGTTTGTTTTGATTGGAGTAAATCTTTTAGAATAGCACGAGTACGATCGAAAAAGAGCTGCATTTGAAGGAAGAGTTGCTGGACACGCACAAGAGGAACTCGATCGAAAAGTCGCAAACGGCGTCCGACTTCAAACTGGAGGCGGAAAAGGCGAAGATGGGTCTGCGCGAGGCGTTAGACCTTCTGGAGCAAAAGACGAAGAGTCTGGAGGAGCTGCGGATGCGGGAGAAGAGAGCGAAGGAGGAGCTGGTCGCGCTGTCTCGCGAGGTGGAGATGAGCGAGAAGCTGCAACACCACCACGGCACCAGCACCGCTGAGACGGTCCTGCTCGAGGAAATCAAGGAGTATTCTTTATTTCATCCTTCAATTTGATTAGAGTAGTCATATTTCTACACTTTCTTGTGAGGAGCTTTACCAATATGCATGTAGTATGTATCTATGTATTCGTTTTTTATGCCAATTCTACACTAATCCTAACCCCAACAATAGGTTCCCACCATTGTACACATTAAGGCCCATTTACTAATTGGTTTACCACCTGTCAATCAACTATTATGCAAATTGAGGAAAAAATTTGAATAGTTTTTCTAAAATTAATAGTCTGATTCTTTGAATGAGTCTAATATAAAACAGGCGATTTTTGTTTCCTGGGTCTTTGGTCACCCAGTGTGACTTTTAACGTGATATTCAAAGATTTTTGGATGAGTAGGCAAGTCTATTTGTTGTTAGTTTTCATTAAAATTGCCACTCGATTTAGAAGCTAAATAACCTATCAGCGTTTCGTTGATTTGAGTGACAGTCTGCTCCCATTCGCTGACTCGCTCCATTTCTCTTTGACAGATACAAGGAGCAGCTGACTTGTCCCTCTTGCAAGTCCAAGCGCAAGGATGCCGTCCTCATCAAGTGCTTTCACGTCTTCTGCTTCAAGTGCCTCAAGACGCGCTACGACACGCGCCAGCGGAAATGTCCGAAATGCGCCGCCGCCTTCGGAGCCAACGACTTCCATCGTCTCTACCTCTACTGACTCTCCGCTCTCCTTATTTACATTTGATAAACTTTTTTATTCTTCTCATCTTTACCCAAAGTAGCCACTCGGATCCTGGCGTGGAAATGCATGCTGTGACCATGCTGTGCGTGCACAGGAAGAAGGGAATCTCGATAGATAATAAAACACCACCTGCGGACCTTAGAAGTGCCTTCTAAAACCTCTTGCTCATCGTGCCTTTTCCTGTTCTTATTTTACAGTTTTTTCATGTTTACTTCACAAACCCCTTCTTTAACCAAGTTGTTAATAATGCAATTTTTTGAGCATATCAGAGATTAGTAAAAATTGAGTGGAAAATCCACACTTAAACTCAAGCACCCAACACTGCAGTCATTAAAGTTGGATAAAATAAATGCTAAGATATCTTATGGCGACTCTTTCCTCAATTTCTGTGATGAGCAGGCACGTGTTACTTCTGCCTAAAGTGTTCTCTAAAATTTGCGACCACCAATCTCAATCAAAATTTCATACCACACAAATATTTTATTAAATGTGTGTACTAAACGAATTTTTGATAAAGATGTTCTTTTAGTTTAAAGCGTTTTAAATTCCTTTTATTGTTTAAAAATGGTCATTATTTTTGAAGAGTTTCTTTATCTTAGTTAAAAAAAGTTCCGAATATCTTTCAGATCGAATCAAAGTCTTTTTTGACGCATGTTAACTTAAAAATGCTAGAATTCTAAGGTATAAGCGAATTTTTTTGAAAAATAGAATGAATTTAAATGCCAATTCGTTTAGTTTAGTGTCTTCGTCTTTTCAGTCTAAAAAGATATTTATACATACATTTGCTTTTTAACATCAATGACGTGAGAGCATACGCACTTCTTAAGCAATCAAGTTGAGACAAGAGCAATTTCACCAAGATTCAATTTCAGATGCTGGAACAGGACCTACAGAATTTGGTCACGCCTCCATAACCCACTCTCGAACAAAATAAATAAAACCAGTAATATTTTCTCATTAGGAGAAAAGATGATAAAATTTGATATTTGACTCGGGTTTTGTTTCTCTTGCAATTGTAGCATGCAGATTTTCTTTTATTTAGTGCTGACTGTCTTTCTTTTGTGCTGAGTTAGCGCTGATGTTTTTTTTTGTTTGCTGCCAAAATCATAAATTTAATGCTAGAGAATAAGACGGGTCAATATTGTCGGTTGTATGCACATAATAATATAACCGATGTTTCTAGAATTAGCCCATTTGATCCGACATAAAGCAAGCGAGATAAAAACTACCTGAAAATCAAGACTGTTCTATATTTACGACTATACGCATAAATGGGTTAATTCTTGCGACTCAATTTCTACTTTTCCCCATTGTAGTTCGGATAAAGATGAAGAGATCATCTATGCAAAAGAATAGCTCTCTTTTCATGTGTCTCCTCTTTTTGTGGGTGATTCAGTTCAAAATCTTGAGTTTTTAAGTGAAATGCGTGTATTTTATCCTGGCTTTCAGCTATCTAACACAAACTATAAAAACAATCATTTTGAGGAGAACTCTTAGCAAGACAGTTAACCCCTCAGGTTTATTGTTTAAAACCAACTTAACTAATCTCTATTTACCTTTAAAATCAAAACTAACCAACAAATTTCCTACCTAACTTTTTTGGTGTAATTCTCCTCATACTCCGCCTACTGGTCAAAGAAATGATCTGTGAGTTAAAGGGTACTGCTCTAATTTAACCCAATTGAAGGAGCTCTTTCACAACTCTGAAGGTTCCTCACGAAAAAAACTTTAATCTTCAAATGCAAGCACAAATGAAATTTAAATTTGGCCAAGCTGTGTCATTTTTTAAATGACGTTCACTTTTTTCTTTGTCAAGTTACAAATTTGATGCAGAAAATTGGAAAGTGAAAACAAATTGCAAACGGATATTGCATTACATCGAACTACGGGTATTTCGATGATTCATGTTTCTGCGCCTCCCCCACTTTCGGGAGACTCAAAAGTTTCATTGTGGTATTTCAATAAGCATCACCGCATTCATTACCTTCTGAAGAGGCCAACACTTGGAAAAAGAAGCATAGTGCGAAAAACCACAACAGACGTAATTCAAAATATTTATTTAGAATAGAAACAATGGAAAATTTTAATGGCATATTAATATAGAAGCATCATGAGTGTCTGTGGTAGCAAAAATTGCTACCAAGCGAGGGAGAAATATTCTGAACACTTTGAAATACTGTCAGTTGCTAATTTAGCGAATAGCATTCTTTTATAAGAGAATTTCCATCCGTCTGAGAGAATCACATCGACAAAAAAGTGATAGGAAGCACACTCTGTCCGACCTTCAAGAAATAAACTGTAGTTTTTGTCTTTTTTAAACTTCAAACAGTTTACAAAATTTCTACAAATTTTATAAATCCTTTTTTGCAAAAAAACTATTATTAAAAAATTCATGTATTATACCTATAATTATTGAAGAAAGCCATTTTTATATTTGAGCCACATTTTGAAGTACCAGATCGATTTGCTTTGATGCTCAATTTGTACATAAACGGAACCTTCTACTAATGATGTCTATTTTACAAAAGGATTCTTCCCAGTCAATGACAATGCAGTATACGAACCGATGTGCACTTATCGGGCGTTTGCCTCTCTTCTTTTTTATTTGCCGCAAAATTTAAACAAAACACGTTACGTTTAGAAGCAATATTGTAGCGAGGAATTTGAAGAAAAGTTTTTGTGAAAAATAAGTCTGGAATATAAAAAATCAATAATACATATAAGCATTGACATAGAAGGATGTCTCCCCTAAAGTTTTAGTTTAGTTATTTTAGGTCTTTAATATGCAGATTGCCTTCCTAAAATTCCAAGCGCAACTTATTTTTTTATCTAAAGCCATCACACACATAAGGATATTTTGACAGGTGTGGAGACTTTGATTGACATTTAGCACGCTTTTTATCCATTCTTAAAATCATCCTTAAAAATAAGGTTGGAGGTAAAACGAGAAAATTCTCTTTCAAGCACGAATTCGCGAAATAAGCACCTTTGCTTGTAATTTTAAGACTTTTGTGGCGTAAGCTTGCTTTGGCTGTCTCCGATGAGCATGGCATTGTGATGATCAATCATGAAGGTGAAAAGTAAAACATTTATTTTGGAAGTTGTGAATGTACATACTATAAGGTTGTTATGATGTGTACATGGAAATGTAGAGGACGACACGATGAAGACGCAGTAGAATGCAAAGGGTTAGAGCGATCGTTTCTCACTAAACTTCCTTGTGTGCTCTTCAGCGTTGCGTAAAAACTTCTTTCGGTCTTTATAAAACTCCTCCGCAACGTCTGTTCTGAGAGGGTGGTCTGGTTCGGGAGTGTAGATCAGGGAAATGAGAGATTCGACGACCTGGTGAGCGCGGACCGCGGGCTTCCAGTTCTCAGCCTCGATGATGGGCAGACAGATCTGACCCTTCTCATCGACGTTGGGGTGGT
Organism: Nectonema munidae; assembly: GCA_030549495.1. Classification (NCBI taxonomy): domain Eukaryota; kingdom Metazoa; phylum Nematomorpha; class Nectonematoida; family Nectonematidae; genus Nectonema; species Nectonema munidae. Next base: position 192,103 of record JAUIRK010000105.1, read on the forward strand.
ATATCTTGGTCTTGAAGATGATCTTGGGTGGCTTGAAGGGGTACTCTGCGGGGAAGTTTAGTTGGATGCGGAAAGCGCCTTTGCAGTAGGGGGCCTTGTCTGGGAGTAGAGTGGCGTTCCATGACAGAATGTTTTCATCGCTGATCTTGAGGTCATGCAGCAGCTTTGGTTTCGACGACTGCAAATCAGACAGCTCCTTCGTTAAGCGACGAGAGGCCGACATCTCTTCCTTCAACTCCGGTTCTAAACACGTCAAGAGATTAAGGGGGAAAGAATCGTCTCTTCTTACAACACCACCTCTATAAAGGAAATTAAGAGTTCACTTTCAAAAATGTTATTAAAGTCTCCGTCACTGATAACAAAATCACTAAACAGGAACGCCAACTTTTCTAACACTCAGAGTATTATAACATTTAGTGGTCATTTGGAAGCGAGAAACTTCTTCCACAAATCCAAATAATAATTTTTAGCTTAGTAACGATTAAATTTATAAAAAAACTTTAAATTTTTTAGGTTAAGTGAATAAAGCAAGGTTTAGAGTTATTTTTTACAAACAAATGCTAAAACGCGCCTTCACTTATTAGTTTTATAATCTTGAGTCAAAAGCAAGTAAAAATTTAAAAACTCTTCTCTCAAAATGTGTACCTCTAACTATCCTGATTCAATCAAATACAAGGTACATTAGAGACTCTCTACATTGCAATATTCTGGGTATAATGCGCCTGGTACCTCATTTTTAAATGTTAGGAAAAGGTTCATGCGTTAGATGTTTTTATTGATTCCTTCTACCTTTAAATCTTCTCTCCAAACAGGGAGGGGTCGGTAGCCATGATTCCTTGTCTCCAATTGCTTCTGACATGTACATCTTTGTTAGTCCTAATCCTTGAAGTCTCTTCACCATAACATCTCTCCATCTGATGACCTCTGCTTCTTCTCACGGTTTTTGACTTTATCATTTTTATCTCTTTTTAACATTTACTGGTTATTCTTTATTTCGGGCCATTCATAAGGGACATACGCAATAAGAGAGGCGTCTCTTAAAAAGCGCACGGCTGCGTAGCGAGGAGGTTTTGAATGGCTGTACTTACGCAGTGCAATGTTTGAATAAGTTATGCTATTCACCATTTGTTACCAAGTGGCTAACTATATTTCCTGCAATTACACCAACCGTGGTATGGAGGCAATTAAGTCAAAATCACTTTTGAAACCTCACTCGTATCACTGGCCGAGTGAAGCTGCAAAGAAAAGGCACAAAAAAGCTCACCCAGCAAGTAATATTGACACAGTTGGATCAAATCGGGATTCAGAAGAGGATAAAGATTATACCACAGATGATATTACACCGTCATCTGTTCCTGATTTTGACAATATTTCAGAATATACCTTCCTTTGTTGTTAAAAGTATTTTAAACGTCGTATAGTAGCTACCTTGATTTAGTTTTGTTATATACTGTTTTATATTTAAATATAGATATGTTCTTTTGTGAATTTTGATTTAATAAATCTCTTACCACTGTTAATATCAAGCCTCAAGACAATGCCGCCTTTGGATCTCTTATTACTCAATCAATTTATAGGGAGAGAAAAACATAGAACGTGCAGCTACAACACATTCATATGTTAGATACATGCATATGTTAGATATGCATATGGGCAGAAAAATAGGAAAAACGTATGTTATCTGTAATTTTTCATTTCTTTGCTGCTGACAATAGAATACACCAATGCCAACGCGAAATGAATAAGTGGCACGTGACAAATTGCGTTTACCACTGTACTTATAAGCTCACGCATGAGCATATTTTTCTTTTGATCTTATCATACACGAATCTTTTAAGTATTATGCCAAAACTCAAAAAGTTAGAGATGCTATTTCCTGAAAAGTATTGTGAACGCTAGTTGCGTTCTTGAACAATATTTTTTGTTGAAAGCAAAAGGAAAAACATTCTTACAAGAAACATTGAAAACGTCGTTATCACGTTCCAGTCTGTACTTTATTTCCCCTATACTTTATATCGTGTCTAATTTTGCTCATCCTTTCTTGATAGCTCTACTTTCATTAGAAATTCATTTTCTGCAATCTTTGTTCCAAAAAACCTTTTTCAACGATTTATTTAGCTCAAAATTTAAAACATTTTAAAGCTTGATATCACTCTGGGTACTTGTTAGCCAATCCTCTTTCAAACTTCGTGTCCTCATATGGTTGGGTCCGATTCCAAATTCTGATTCTCTGAATACAACGTTGATTATGATCCTGATTTTTCATTTCTAAAATTCTGAGTCAAAAAATCGCATTCTAATTACGATTAGTAAAAGCACATTTGTAGATATTTACAGACGATTGTACTGATCATCTTTTTACTGATGCATGATTCCTGAAATATGGATATAGTTGTTTGTCATGGCTATAAAAACACTAAAGGGCAGGTGTACATGACTTCTAGCTGTAGGAAAGAAAAATCCTTCCCTACCCGTGCTTTCTACTCTGTAGATTGGAGTCATCTGTGCTGCTTAGATAGGAAAAGTGTTATAGAATTCAGTTCTTAGTTTTGATTAAACTGCTCTCCTTCTCCTAATGTATACCAGCAAAGCTTCCCGGGCTTCAATTTCTGAGAGAATCTGATTTTTGTGGTTTTACAGATCTGACTTTGATTATGGTTTTTGGTTTTTTAAAAAATCATTACGATTTTAAGAATTTTTGATTATAATCAAAATCTTCTAGTCCTCATGAAATGTAACATTTTATTTACACATTCATCATAAGCCCCCACCTCCCTTTACTTCATCCGAACGAAGAGCTAAAAGTTCTAAAAAATATTCTAGTGACAGGCTTGTGTATAAGAGTCGTAGCCAGGGAGAGGCAAAAGGAGCTCAAGCCTCCTCTTAATTTTTCTAATTAATAATACTTCTAAAAGAATTAGAAAACATTTTTTTTATAAAATAACACTAATTTTAAAACCATCCTACAGTTTTTGACAGATGAAAGGAATATTAAATATAGAAATTTTAGAACCCTGTTGCTTATATTTTTTTTGGCTATATTATGACTGTAGATGAGTTGATCCCTTCCACCCCCTTGAAATATGTAAATTTATATGCTTAGCGCAGCGGCTCTTTTGATTGGTCGAAAATTTTGATCTGCGCATTGCATGTTAACCGGTTATCGACCACAGTCGACTTTACAAAAATATGAATCGTCTGCTATTATAAAAGCTCTTTAATACAAATCTTCTGCTTTACATTGGATATCGTCTGATTATTCTGGTCGATAACGGGTTAATCCCCCCCCCCCCTGCCTTCTTGAATTTATGCAGGCGTCTGCGAAAATAGAGACGTGTGGGGAAAGGTGCATCTTAGTAGGAGCAGAATTTCGGGGTGGAAGTAATTTTCAAAGATAGAGCCGGTAATCCTATGAATGAGGCTACTATGTCCCGTTCCGCGCAGTAATGTCATAATTGCTCTCAATTAGTTTTTGTTTTTATTGCTTAACCCTTTGAGGACAACAATTTTTAGGACCAATCCTTTTTTTAAATGGAACTTCATATACTTAAAGCAGGATTTTCATCCCATAGTGCCCGGCTGTCACACTGGTCCTCAAAGAAGTTCTATATTAGGATTTGTCTAAAATTTTAATGACTACCAAGAAATTCTAAAGCGATATTATGACCCAAAAATATAAGTTTAAAATTTGAAATCAGTAGATCACACTAATTTAATTTACTTCCCTCGAGCCAAAACTTAAAAGTGGAGAGAGAATTTTCTTTTTGTTATAATCAAAATCTTCTAGTCCTCATGAAGTGTAACATTTTATTTACACATTCATCATAACCCCACCTCCCTTTACTTCATCCGAACGATGAACTAAAAGTTCTAAAAAATATTCTAGTGACAGGCTTGTGTATAAGAGTCTTAGTCAGGGAAAGGCAAAAGCTTCAATGAGAATATAACTTCATATTTATAAATTTTGTTTAGATAAAAAAATAATGATTAATCGTGTTTTCCATTTTTATTGTTAAGAATAGTAAAGGATTTATTTCATAAATAAAATAAGCAACTTTAAAAAATATGTTTATCTGTTTATTGTTCAAGGGGTTATTAATTTATCAACTAGTTTTACAAATGAATTGTATTTTTTTTAATAAACAGGCCTTTTTAGCAAAATTTGTGGTCTGTTTGAATTATAAATTTAGTTCTTCACAATATGAATTTTATATATTGTTTATGTACCAAGCAATGTTACAACAAATTTTCAAAACTTGAGAAATAAAATGACAAAGCCTTTGGAAAACAGAACCTGAAGGTTGGAATATGAGCACTTTAAAAAGTTGAAGAAGTTTGACTCTTAAGGAAAATAGGCCAAGTGTGAATGGATATTGAGATTTTGATTCTGTTATCCGTGTACAGGTTTGCACAAGGTAGTCGAAGAAAAATATACTTTCACTTGGAGAGCGAGGGTGCCGATGGATTTGAGGGGGTTTATCCCAGAAAACTCAAACCATGAGCCCTACTCAAAGAAGAGAAAAGTCGAGGCCTCATCAAAATTAAGTGTAAATTATTTTACCGAAATCAACTTTTACAAAAGACTGTTAGATCTCATGTAACAAAAAATGAATGAGAGCATTTCTGACGGAGCTAATGCTTGCTGTTGAATATGTAGGTTAATTTGGTGACATTCGATTAAAGGTTGCATTGTCTTCTCAGCCACAGAAACACAAAGCAAAGAAATAACAATGACGCGGTTTAACATGAAAGATTCCATAATAACTCTCGTCTTAAAGGACTCCACGACAAGGATTCCTCAGCGTGAAAGATGCATTCAGAGAGCACCTTCTAGCGTCAAACTAAAGCCGTTGTCAGTTGCGCTTCTCCCTTCGTCAAAGGAAATTGGACTTTGTTCCGGTGCGGCTAAAAAGCACGAGGCATCACGTGCCGAGGCTCACACATTTTGTGAGAAATGAATTAGATGGATAGTGGAGTTGGGACTGAGTTCTTTCAAATTCATGCGTGTAGACTTTTGGGTTAATAAATTATCGACGCATTCGTTTGTCTACTCTACACCCTTCAATTCAACCCCCAACAATGAGATTCATTGAATTCAGTAAATTGATATTTCTTTCAAGAGACGTTGAATATTGAAAAAAATGTATTTATAATAAATAATCTTCAGTTTTTCAAATTGTGAGTAAAATCTTTTATTTTGCATCTTTAATGATGTTTTGTTATCATGCTCTTCAGTTTTAGAATTTCAGCTTGGTAAGTGAATGTAAGCATTATGCTCTGCATTGCCAAATTAAACTCCTCATCCAAATTATAAGCGTTGCTTATGCGTCCTTTTAATTGTTCTTCATTAGTGCATTAGGTGCATATTCTTCCATTTACTAAAAGAATGTTCAATAAGGTACAAAAAAGAGAATCCATCAAAAAGGAAGCTTTTATAGTGATGAAATGTGGATCATCCATAATTGAGCATTGATGCCCTGCTCTACACAAATATTTTCAGCATATCAATACAGAAATAAAGTAAGCTTTCTTATAAAATGAAGTTATAAAAACGTATTTTAGTATTAATATTCATTACTATATGAATTTGTGTAAAATGAATTAAATGTGATATAAAAATAAATATCAACTTATGTAATTAGAATTCCAACAACGACTTTAAAAATGATGTAAAACAATTTAAATCAAGTCCGCTTATTTATGTAAGTTGGTGGCAGCTATCAAATGCAAAAAGGACGCAAGAGATCGAAAACCATGTATTTAGTAAATTGTTGTATACGAATTTGCTAACGAGTTATATAATTTAAGAACAACGGTCCAGTTAAATTAAGGTCGGCTGACAACTTCATAACAAAATAAACGTATTAGTGTTGAATACTTGTGCATGCGCGAATTAAATATGTCTTTTGAGAATACGTTTTTGTAAAAGTCAAAAATATAAAATAAGTAATTTTAAAAACAGAATCGTTTTCAATGTAAAATTTTTTGAAACTAGTTATCAAAGGAATATGTTTGAAACCAAACTTATCACAATTACACGGAATATATTTTATTACTACAGGTTATTATAAAAATCGATAATGAAACTAAATTATAAAAAATAGTTAGCAAGTCAATTGTATGTATATACTAGGTCGAATCATCCAAACTCTAAATTCTCAAAAAACCAATGTCAAATATATAAATTTCAAAATAAACTCTACTTGCAATGGTAAAATAATCAAGTTAAATTTGATTCTTAAAATATTTTTGTCATTAGGTTTAAATTGCGGTTGATGAAAATAATGTCATTTTTAAATATATCTTGTGAAGATTGAAACTTTTTAATTTTATTGGATCTGGTAATTTAGTAGAAAAAAGAATAACTTTATTCAAATGTATTTAATTTTAAATTTATTGCAGTTAACCTATGAAAAAGCCAATAAAATTAAAGTTTCAAACTATATAAATATATATTGTACATTTATTTTCTAAATTTAGCTTTCCTTCAAAAAACATGATAATATATAAACACATAATCGTCTGCACTCTGTACTTGCTTTGGGTAAGAAAAGGTAATTTCTTAATTATTGACAATTAAATAAAAACAAAATTACAACTAATGCCATAAATTTTTTATTAAAACATAACTGTATGCCATGGGCTGATCTGATCGCTAAAATTCAGAACGACACTAATTCCAAAAAATCATTGAATATTATAACTAACAACTATGTAATATAAAAAGCTATTTATATTTTTATTTAATGTATACATGTAAACTAATTCACCATTTGTAAATGAATTTTATTTTAATTAAACATATAATTCAAGGTAAAACTTACATTCATAGCTGACTTAAAGATTTGGAAATTAGAGCTGAAAAGTATAGAGAATTTTATTATAAAAAAAGAGAGTTCACAAAAGTAATAAAGTGGAGCAAACAATGTGTATATATGTTAATATTTATAATATATATTCACATGAAGAACTATATCATCTTTTCAAAATTATCATTATAGGAAAATTCAATAGCCAATATGATATATGATACGGCCGTGAATTAGATTTTTCCAGTTGAATATATAAAAAAAAATTTTTTTTGCAAATCAACAAGTACAACTTAAAAGTTCACATGGAAAACAAAAAGTAAAGTCTAGATTAGATTAGATTTTCTATGTACTCAGAAGATGATTTTTTTTAATGAAAGTAATGACATGGATACATTTTCAAAGAAATGCAAATTATCATTATAAATTTCATTAACTTTTTTTATTAAATAAATACTTGATCTTTTTAGTCTATAGCTAATTTTTAAACGTTTATTAGAGTTCCTAGTGTTATGTGAAAGATTTTTCCTATATCTTATCAGTGTCCCGAAAACATTCTGTAAATAACCGTTGAAATATTTATAGAGAAATACTCCAACCCTTTGTTTAAAAATATCTTCCACTTTCAATAATTCATTCTGAATAAAAATCTCCGAAGTGTGGTCCGTCTTATTCGTGTTAAAAATTACCGAATAGCTCCCTTTTGAAAAATTTGAATGCGCTTTTACCCAAAGGGAAACCAATTTATGATGCTATAATTAACATAAGAAAGGAATAATTGCTTATAAATCAAAAGATTAATCTTCAATGGGAAAATATTTTTAGTAAAAAACAAAATACCAATGACTTGATTTAGATCAAGGGACAACACAACTGATCGATGTGTTGTCTATATTTCATTTTATTATCAAATAATAGCCCAAGTATTTTTACATTTCTTTCTTCAGCAATACCCGTGGACTTTAAAAAGTTATATTTCCTATTCTTATGGGAGATTATCATGCATTTGGATTTCTTTTTGTCCAAAATCAAATCATTATCAGAACACCAGTTGTAGAGTTGGTCAGCTATATGTGTCGATAACTTCACCATTTTTTACTTTAGATAAAGGGGGATAAGCGCAGATGTCGTCTGCAAAGAGCAAAAACTCACAAAGTTTTGCAAGGGAGAAAATGTTGTTGATAGCTATGCTGAAAAGTAAGGGCCCCAAAATGGATCTCTGCACGACACAATTTTTGAGGGATAGCTTCTTAGAAAAAGCATGATTCACTTTAACAATTTGATACCTATTAATAACGTATGAGTTTAAAAAAACAACAAACTTCTACTAAACCCACATTCATTCAAATTCTTCTAGATTGATGAGTGAAACTCTGTCAAAAGCCTTTGACAGGTCAAAGAGAAAAATTACTGAGTCATCCTTTTTTTCTAAAATTTCAACTGTCTTATGAATCAAATAAGAGTGGAAAGATTCTGTCGAATAATGTTGGCGAAATCCAAATTGATAGTCATTTAAGTAATTTATTGAACCCAAGTAAGTCTTCAATTGATGATGTATAAATTCTTCGAATATTTTTGAAATTGTGGGGATAATTGAGATAGGCTGTAATTATCTACACAGTTCCTATCATTTTTCTTATGTACAGGTCCAACTTTATGAAGCTTAAGTATTTCAGGAAAGACCTAAATTCAATACCTAACTACTTTTAGTAAAAATGCATGAAAACATTATTTTCCTTTTACTTTTTTAAAAATTCTATTTTAAAATTAAAATTAAAGACCTTTCATATAAGGTAACTAGGTAGGTGAGATGGCAAAGCTGAAATTTTGCTTGATAAGGAAGAAGATTGCATCTAATTCTTTAAGAAAAGGGAAAGTGGGAATTTACAGTGCTAAAGGTATTGAGGTATGTTTGAGTTGTGTTTTCTGAAGAATTTGATTTGCATGAAATGATTGAAAAGAAGAATGGAGATTAACGGTTAAAATAAATGTATAACGGTGTGATTTAGATAGCTAAAAGTTAAACAGAATGTACGGTTTTAAATAGTTCAAGTAATGAGGAGTCATTTATATAACTTTTTTTCAAAATGTGAAATAGAATATAAATGTCAAAAACTAAAAAATTACTCTCTATTAAATTTAAGCTAGATCTAATAAAAAACACAAGTACATTATAAATAAATGTGTTAAAACTTTTTAACACTATTTTGATATTATCAAGATGCTTACATAGGTAGGTAGGTAGGTATGGAGATTTCTAAGCACTTTCCAGTTGGAGCTGATATGCTTGCAAGTCTGCTGGAATTTAGTCTTCAAAGTGTAAGTTTAGTCTTTGTGGGTCTTTCTGAAATAGAAATGAAAATTTGGAAGATTTTCATGGCTGTAGACACTAGACTGTTTTGTAGAATGCATGGGTTAGTGATGATAATGGCTTATTGTTATTGGATATTTGAGGGAGGAATGAGTGTTTGGTTTGCAGAGAGTATTGGTTCGATTGTGGTTATGAGAAGAGAGAGATGTTTGATGAGTAATGGGTGTTGTAGAAGATCATGTAGAGAGGATGGAATATCTTTAAAAAAGTAGCGGCTTTTTTCAAGGAGTTGGTGTCGGTGAGAATGAAAAATTGGACAATAAAGGAGAATATGTATAGGTGTTTCAATGTACGAACAGCTGAAACGACAGAAAGGGTTTGAGTGAAGTTTGAATTTGAAGAAGTATGCATTACAAGGGCAATGGGATGAGAGCCAGCGAATGATGTTCCGTGGGAGTGAGTGAAAGTGTTTGTTTAAAATGAGTTGTAATAATGGCATAGATGTCGGAAGTGATGTGATGGTTTATGGCTTACATAAAAAATAATAATGTGTAGGTAAATGTAGTATACCTAATTGATTCTTTTTATTGCTAGGGCGAAACAAGCCACCTGCCCCTGTTTACTAAAAAATTATTATATAAAATTGGTTGTGATTATATCCCTTCAAATTTCTTGACTTTTCTTAAAATCGCTAGCTGCATCTTTTGGTAGTATTTTCATGATAGTTCAATGTCAATCAAAATCAAAAATTAAAATTTTTGAGTAAAATTTTAACATTATCAGTAATTAAACTTATAACTTGGGTTCTATATTATATACTCCTATGAAAAATTATAATTATATACAATTTTGAACGTATAACACTTTATAGAGTTTTTTTTGAATAATTATTGCTACTTTTTAGAAAATGACAATTAAAATTTGATTGATGAGAAATATATCTAATAAAATTTAACATAAAATATATGTTTTTATACTAAATTGGCAATGCTGGTTTCATTTCTGGACTCATTTTTTACACTTAGGATTAGAAAATTGATATAAGTGTTAATCAAATTTGCTGTTTACTAATAAAAATTGTATTTCTGAACCCAGTTTTCGCACATAGAGATTTTAAATATCTATCACTGTCAATCAAATTCCAAATCATCCATACTAGTTTTATTTCTGATCTCAGATTTTAAATTTAGAGGTTTTAAAATGTCTGAAAGTGTCAATCAAATGTGCGGTTTACGTTTAAAATCTACAGATATTATTTTTGAAATTTAAATATCTGATTTTATAACAAATTGAAGATACTGGTTTCATTTTTATACTCCGTTTTCGCATTTAGAGTTTCAAAATATCTGAAAGCTTCAATCAGATTCCCGGTATATGTATAAAAACTGTCTCCAAAAATATTTTAAAATTTTCAAAATAAATTATGTTTTTATACTAAATCGACTATGCTTATTTTATTTCTGTACTTCATTTTGGCAAATTCGGTTAAAAAATATCTAGAAGTGTGAATTTAATTAGTGATGTTATCTATCTATATATTGACTCTATCTCAGTGGTTCCCAACCTTTTTCGAGTGGGGAAGACATTTAAGCCTCCCCAGACTTTTTGCGACCCCGCAATGTCCCAACAAAATATTAAATTAGACTTTTTCTTTTTCGGATTTAAGCCGCACTAAAGTATAAGGAAGTCAGACTATTTTAAATATATATTTTGATAATAATAAATTTAATTTAGTTTTTTTTCTATTCTAAATTTCTTATGTCTTCTAAAGATTGTTATGAATGTTGTCTGCTTTCTTCTTTTTTATCGTTTGGTTTTACTGTCTACTTATATTCGATCTCAAATAATCCTAGTAAACGTTTATATTGCAAATTTCTGAAGGTTTCATCAATAGGTAAGATTATTATTTTTTTTAGTGCCAAACTATAAATAAAAATATATTAGACGCTAAATTACTACAAAGAAATTTCTTCTTAAAAATTTGTAAATCACTAATTTTGTTATTCAAGTTACTAAATTTATTTTAGATAAATTAAACAAGTGTATTACCAATTTGTTTAAAATTATACTTTTTTTTCCCATAATTATTCATTCAGATGTACTTTGCTTTCAGAAGCATCTTTATTTAAAAATATTATTTCATGGTTTTAGCACCACAGTACACACCCAGGCCCGTAGCTAGGATTTTTCAATTGGGAAGGCTGGAAAAAATTTTGGAGGGGGGGGGGCTAAATATTTTCACAAAAAATTTTTTCGTACTTATGGGTTATCTCTCCCCCAGAAAAGATAGCACAAGTGATTTATGCGATTGAGAGAGAGGCACACTTGTCAAGAGTGCTGCAAATATCGAGTGCTGCATAATAGCCGCTCACCAATATTCAATATGGCATGCAAAAACTTAAAATATGAAAAAAGACTCTACGATATTGTATAGAGGTTGTAATATAATATTAGCTCCAAAACATATGTGTCAGCATAAAATATAGTGTTAGTTGACTGCTGAAAACCTATGTCTGATGCTGTGGTTTCGTTTATCGAAATGAAATGGTGAATGAGAACACATCCTAAAGAAATGTTGTGGGGTTGCCGTTGAAAAAATGAAATATATTATGTTGGGGCGGGGGGAGGGGGGTTAACTCTCCCAGTTTTAGTTTCTTTCCTCCGGTCTTGTAGTTTTTAATTTTTTTCTCAAGTAAATCAACTAACAAAATATCGTCCAAAAACATCACGGTGTTGAAACAGTTGCAGATCATGATTCAAATCATTAAAATAGTTTTAGTATTTGGCATAATGTTTCAAAGAATTTTAGTTGTACAAAACACAATGTATCATTTAAAAGTGAATAGAAAATGACTTATCCTATAAAAAAAGTCAAAACCAACAAGTTCAAGTTTTACTGTCTTTCACCTGGTAAAAGACTTGAGTTTTAGCGATCATTGTTTGAAAGATGTCAAAGAACACTATTAAACCATCACATCTACATGCTAAATTAATTAACCCATTTATGCCCACGGCAAGCAGACGATTTTTGTAATTCATATTTAATTATAATGAAAAAATTTAAAGTGTGTTATTTCTTTAAAGGAACATTGGGCATAAATGGGTCACAATCACTAGATTTGGCTATCACATAAAATTTAAAGAACGTGTTGAAAATATTTATTTATTATAATTATTAATTAAAAATAGAAAAATAATTTTTATTTTATACATGAAAGTAAAAACTTTAACAATGCCCAGTAGCGTCAATTGACTTTAAGTGATTATATATTCATTATATCAAAGAAAAACTATAGAAAGATTTACAAATATAGGAACAAGATGTGACTTCTCACGAGTTTTACTTTTTTACAGAGTGAACTGTTCAGCCTTTATTTGGAATAATTTATTTTTTTCTGAATTTTAGAAGATATGGTACAGGGGCGCACCCTAGGATATTTTTCATGCCCTCTAGGATGAAAGCTGGCTACGTCTCTGTTTCATTGACCTAAAATTATTTGGTGAGGACTTCCCTACACTTTAGAATTAAATTTTCATAACTAAAAACATGCTTTCTTTCTTCATTGGTTTTCGTAGGCAAGGTAAAATGGCAATATTTAAAATAGGCAAGACGAGTTTTAAAGAAACAAACGATGTTTTTGTGAAATTGTAAAGTTAAATTTCAATAAACTTTAATCTGTTCATTTATTTAAAAAATCTGTAAGAAATGAAAAAATGTTATTAAGATTAAAATTAATTATACACCTAAAATGAAATTATAAATCAAAGGTAACTTTGTTCTTCAAAAATTAAAATACACTCAACTGAAAAAACTGAGACAGGAGGAAAAAAAGAGGGCCATTTTGGTGAAAGTAGTTAGAAGCAATCAGTGATAGTGTAGTGTTATTTAAAATGTTTCAGCCTTTCAAAATGTTTTGCAGTAACGGTGACTGCGCATTAAAACTTTAGAAGGCCGCATGCTGCCTGGAGCCGTAGTTTGTCCACCTTTGGTCTACACTCTATTTCTTTCGAGTGTTTTATGTAGATCATTACTCCAACCTATAAATTTACTAAAGCCAGAGTTAACGTAAGCAGGCTCTGTCTTAAGGGTTACACAGTTTACTTGATCCACCATATTAAGTTGAATTTTTATACAATTTCAAATATTATCAGTAGTGGAATTCAAATTTTTTGTCATCCGGTTCTGTTACAAAAAAGTCAAATTTGTCAGCAAATAAACTGATCAATTTTGATTATTTCCCAATAAAATTTTAAAATAATGGTTAAACAAGCATAATGTTGTGAGTGCTTATTTTACTGTACGGCCTGTACTTCTTCTTCTTCTTCTTCTTCATCATCTTATCCCCTAAATGGGGGTCGATGGCTTGATCCTGTTTCTCCATAGGTTTCTGTCCTTCGCATCGCTTTCTTTCAATGCAAATTTTTCCATGGATCTTTTCAAATCATCCCTCCATCTCAATCTGTACGGCCTGTACTATATAGATAAATAAATTTTTACTGTTCACCGAACTCACAAAATTCTGTGAGACGGTTCTAACGAACCGGTGCGAACCCACTGAATCCCACTACTGGATATAACAAACATATTCAATTTGTCATTTAATCGTTTCAAAATTTATGATTCATTTATTAACTAGGATTTATTTTTTTTTTTACCAAATTTACGATTCAAACCTTCGCAAGACGAAATTGGGAGTACTTCAATACATTTTTGAATTGCAGATTTAGCCTACTAACATATACAAACGCGATATTCAAATTATCACGTAAATTTCTAGAACAGCCTTAAACTGCAAGGCAGCAGTAACTAGGCTTATTTGAAGACGGTCTTACCCGTCTTATCATGACATCGCCCTGAACACGGGGCATTTTAACTTGAAAGGAGTCACTCAATCTACTACTCCGTCCCGTTATGTCGTCGCTGTTAGTTCGGGCTGCTTATTCATCAATCTAAGCTTGCTTATTTCGTAACTAACCACCATATCTGATGGCCGTTCCACTATCCACAACCTTCGCACCCGCTCCCTAGCTGTTAAATTTAAATGCACAAGTAAATTTTATATAAAATTTTATTTAAATAACAATAAAACCATCTTAAAGGATTGAAAAAAATTATTTTGAGATTCAACGTTTTAGGTTTATTAATGAGTTATTATATTATTTGAATTATTATATGTTGATTTCTTTTTCCCATAATTTGTCAGACCGATTATCTCGATAGGCGTTAAAGTATAAACTGGATACTTATACTGCATACGTATACTGCAGAGATGGGAAGCAAAAGTCCTTTCTAAATGCGAGTATTTGCAGGACTCTTCAATTTCTAAAAAATTCACAAATTCCTACTATTTTATCGGGAAATATCGGATACTATATATCAAAAATAATGCACTGATCACGACTAAATACTTTGTATGTTATATATACTTTTTTTGTTATCTCTCGTGATATTTCTATACTACTAATTACATTTGCAGAATATGGATGATCAAATTTTCTATCAATTTCCCGATTACGGGGTTAAAACCTTCCCCGCTGGGAACGGAAAGTCACTCTCCTCACTTGGAACGAGAAGTTCGGGGTCCCCACAGGGCTTTGGTAGGTATCTGTTGACATTAAATGATCTAAGAGACTTATCAAATGAAATAAGAACTCCATGTCATCTCTCCAGCCGCCATGATCCTGAATTACATAAGGTCTGTTTTGGAAGGATTTTTGGAACTCGACATAACGTTTTTACAAATAAATCGATGTTAGGGGTCTAACAACATCTGCAAGCTCTTAATCCATAACAACGCGTAAAATACGACCCAAGACATGGTGTTTACAACTCACAAATGGGAGTTTATCGAAACCTTTGCTTGTAAACATTCTTTACAGTCTAATTACAACTTTATTCTTTTTTCCTGTGTTTTCGCTTGTTGTATCAGCAGCAATAATCATCGAGACTGCGATCTATAAATTGTATTCCTCCAAAACACCCCCTATTCATTCAGCAATGGTCTGCTTTGCCGTCATTTAGCTTCGCAGCAGCCAGCTTGACTTCCTTCTTTTCATTCTTGCTAACAATCGCCTGAAATTCATCTCTCTCGATATTTTTGCCGAGGAGGGAATAAAGATTTTTGTCATCGACATTGAGCCATGTATCCATACTTTGCTGATATCGGAGATTTTCTCTAAGGTAGCGTTCATAAATGACGTCAACGAACCTTTGGTTATTTTTTGACCCCCTTCCCCCTCTTGTCAACTTTTAAGTATATCTTCTCTTATTAAATAAGGCCTATTGCCAACTTTTTGACTCCCATGGTTCGGTTGTTATCATTTGTGAACGATCCATAATGCCTTAAAGTTTTTTTCTTAGCACAAATATCACACAAAATAATCACTTGTTCAATCTTAGATTGTATTGCTTGCTTGAAAATGGTCGGGAATTCAGCTTATCTACCCAAAGTAACGATACCTCTTTCCATATTTCTTTTATTTTTTCTTTTCTGCTCGTGACTGAGTTTTTAAGAAATTGGTATCGATCAACAATTTGTTTTTTCACTGGCTAAGGAAGCCTCTTCAATAGTCACGTTACCTGTGTGGATCACACTGAAATTGCACCGAATTTCGCCTTAAATTCTCCTTATTCCTTTGAACTACGTCGAAACTTTTTTAAATGACATACTCTAAAGTAACACAGTTCATTTAGATTATATATATTAGTATGCTAAAAATAATAACAGAAAAATACAAGAAAACATGTCATACTTTAGTTTGTGTTATTTGATGATAAAAAGAGGTTATGGGCGATCTTTTTTCAAACTATCACAAATATAGTTATTTTAGAATTTTATATATAAATGTTCATCTAAATTAAATACAGGAAATTATTTAAAAAAAATAAAAAAATTGTATATCACAACATACGTATAATAGTTCATTAAGAGCGATGTATATTTTTTGAATCGGATTGCCAGAATACATTAGAAGGTTCGAGACGTTGATCCTGCGGTGTCGTTGTTCTACAGTTGGACAAAAAAACAGAATTTTTTGAACAAACTGAACTTTTTGTTTCAAAAATGTTTTTGAGAACTTCACGTTCTGATACATTACTTTAGGCATAGTGTAACTAATTTTTCTTTTTCATATTAATATCCGAGTATAATATTTTATAGGCTATGGACGCCTGTGTGTGTGTAGGCCCAACGGATAAACGTTTAATGTTATCAACAATCTACATTAGCTAACAACTTTTTAGAAGTTATTTACAAACTTTAAGAATGTCTTCATTCAAACTTTACAACCTCAACCACTCTTTAGCCGAATCCTTGTGTTTCCCGGAAGCCACTTTGCAAACCTTTGCTCTATGCGAATAAATAATCTCAGTAATTTAATGAAATGAATGAATTTAACCCGCTTTTCCTGGAATGTTTGTTGCACGTCCTTATAATGCTTTATAATACACATTATACAATGTTATCGGGAAATAAGAATACGAAAAAGTGATTGCGTGAAATAAACGGAAATGCGTGCTAACTGGGTGATGTGGTGATTTTCAAGGGTGCGTCAATTATCCGCTATTTTCCACATCCACTAGAGGTCGTGGAACCAATCTTCTCGGATATGGCGGTTTACTGCAACTTTATCGTAGGAGGCAAGCCAATCCAACGCCGGTTATGACCTTTTTGATCTCATCAGTTTGATGTAGGTTGTTATTCACATTACTGTGAATTGAACTCAGCCCAGAGAACTTGAAAGATCTTCTTTCGAAGTGTTGTTAAAGCCTAGACAACGTATATGAGCTTACTAAAAGAGAGCTTCTCTTTCCAATGTGAGAAAGGGCGCTGTGTCGTTTCGCTACAATCAGATCCCAATGGAAAAACAAGTCCTTTCTAATATCGGAGAATTCTGGGGCCTATGTTGCGACCCAGGTAGGGTTGACGGAAAGGTATATTTTTAATAAAGCGAGGCTAAGAACAAATTAATGTCTCAGCTTTTACGATTGGTGAGATCTACCTAATATAGGTTAAGATGAAAAGAAGATGCAAGGATTGTCAGTTAAAAAGTGGAAAATTTTGAAAGAGTAGCAAACAGTAGTAGCACCAAAATTAGTGAGGTAATGAAAGAAGATTTAAATGTTTAAATCCCAAAATTGAAGATTATAAAGCAAAAAAAAAAAACTAAATTGTTTTAAGAAAGATTTACCTTAGACGAAGAAGAGCCTAAGAAATATGAAAACTAACAAAGCACAATTTTATTAGTTCTTATTTTTTTTCATTACAACTAAAATTTAAAGTTTGGCTTTCCAAGTTTCAGCGTAAATTGTTGAGCTATAAAAAATTAAAAAGATCTTCCAAGTGGTTAATATCTAGTAGCGTACCTATCTCCCCTCAAAATTTCAAATAACACTTCAAAGCGCCTAAAACTTAATAATACGTGTATAAAACAAAATTGGAATAAAAAGTGAAGCCTTGATATTTAAGTCTAAAATATCTCGATTAAATTTTTATTGATGACATAATACAAATAAATTCTGTGCCGTTGCCGAACGCCCCTCTTGATACGCCAATAATATCAAAGCTTTGGCTAGTAGCACTATTTTTAAAGGAAGAAAAAATATTTTTTGATTTTTAGTTTTTGAATATTTTTAATAATGAAATAACTTCAAGTTTTCTGTGCTCTCCGTTTCTAAATTTGGATTTTGTATAATTCATACTAGAAAAAAGACTTCACATGCGCAGCATAACATTTCTGATAAAGCAGTAGATATACGAAGACTTTATTGAAAGACGAAAGTCTGATACATGAAATTGTTACTTGAACTTGAAATTGATATAATGGTATGTAAAGTGTTGGAATGTGTTGTGTACTTAACAGTTTTTGCAAGTATATGCTCAACATGCTATAACATTGCCCATAAAATTTTCCTTAAAATGATTAACAGGAAGCCGGATTTTGTTGATCAAATTTGTAATTTGAATTTAAGACTAACTCTAATGGAGTTTTTTCTTTGTTTGGTAAGACAATGAGCAATTTGGTTGACACTCAGAAGCCAAGCAACTTGAGTTATTTCGAACATTTCCAGGATCTTATTGGAAGTCGTTTTTCCTGGACTTGTCTTGAAGGGAGGTACACTAATTGCAAATGATTTCGAGTCTGTGCATTGGTAATTTTTCGATAGAGCGTAGATTATTTGAAAGGAAATCAAGAAAGAGTCTTCGGATGCTTCAGCAGCGTCGATCATCTCAGCTGCAGGTGTACTCTTGGAAACGCGTCGAATTCTTTTGCTTTTCCATGATACTAAAAGTCCAGAATGAATATCACATACCCTCCTTGTCATCCCCCATCCTGTAGGTCACCTAACCGAACGTTACAAGGAACTGCGTAATGTAAGAGCGTAGGGTATCTTTGTTTGGCATTATGATTGCCACTTTTCAAAGGAATTTTCAGGCCTTACTTGTCTTGCTCTGCTACCCAAATATATTGACCTCAAACTTTTTATTTCTTTTTTGTTCAGTAAGGAATTACTATTACTTTTAGGTAGAGTTAATTCCTTTATTTTTTCAAAGTAATGAGTCAAAGAATTTCTATTGTGTTTTGATTCGTCATTCTGAATTTTTATTAGGTCAAAAATTATTGGTTCCCTAAGAATCAAATATTTTTTATCTTCTTCAAAAATTTGAGCAAGAAAAGTGGGAGATTAAGGCATAAAATGTAACATTTCCAATTAAAAATGTTCTACGATCACCAGCATCTCTTTGTATAAATGAACATCAATTCGAGTATTAAAAAATTCAGAAAACATTCTTAGGTTAATGCATGTAGCTTTTAAGATAAAAATAAATTTTACCTATCAAATAAAATTGATAAATCCCTGGAATCAATTGAGGTCTAACCTGTTGAAAGAGCGACCTTTATAAGGGAGCCAACTGTACAAGAGCGCCATTTTTCGTAAGTCCTAACTAAATTTCCTATTTTGATTTCTATAATAGCGCCACCTGTCTAGCGCAACACAGCGCCAACCAATTATTATAGCTGAAGAGCGTCAGCTAATATGAAAAACGAAATTGCTTTTATTTCTGAAAACCAAGATTTTGTGTTTTTTCAAAGTTTTTCTTCTTGAATTTTACTCTTTTTCAAACTATCGATTTTGTTGATAAAACATTTTTGTTCTTTTCACGTGATTTTATGCTATACATTTCCTTTCGCTGTTTATCATTCTTTTTATTATAATTAGTTTTTCATTTAAAAAAATATGAGCACTCTTTTATAAAATAAAATCTCATTTTGTGACTTTAGCCTTAGATGCATATTTTATTATTACAATAATATTTTTACGAATTTGAAAGTTATGTTTCCGTCTCAATTCTCACACTTTCCAAAGAGTTTTGAAAATAAAGAGAGCTAAAACTCTCTTGTACACTCACAAGCTATTTTGTTCGCTTTGAATGAGTCTAGTAGGGGCGCGGTACCTTCTCCATGCTTCGTGGGTGGCACTTTGTATTCTCTTTGTTTAATTTTGATATCTCTTCTCTTTTAGGTTTTTTCTTCCTTTCAATGAATAGGCTTTATTCGGCCTACAAGATAAAGTCTACAGAAGATTAATTCGTTATGCTCTTGTTTATTTATGCAATAAAGTTTTTCAAATTTATTTATCCAAAACATTTTTATATTATTTATATTTAATTTTATCAATAAACATGATTAATTTTAAGAAAATGCCAATCATAATTTTGATTGATGATAAAATAAAAACATTCATTCACATTTTACATAAAATGTATTCTTTATACGAAATCTACGATGCTAGTTTTATTTCTGAACTAACTTTTCAGCAGTTTGGACTTTGAAAAATATACAATCTTTATCAAATTTGAGATTCACGTCTGAAAATTGTCTCCAAAAATGATTTTTAAATTTTAATTAAAATATATTTGTTGTACCAAGTCGTTCATGTTGGTTTATTTTCTGGATTCCGTTTTCGCATATGGTGAATAAATCAACAGCTTCCGCTTTGTACGTTATTTAATTTTAAAATATTGGAAGACATATTTAATTACAAATAAAACCTTCTACTTTTGATAAACTTTAGGATTTAAATGATAAAATAAGTTTATTCTTTTCTAAGAATAAGTTTGACTGGAGAAAACATTCTTTCAACTGAGACTTGTGTTGTTTGCAAGCACTTACTATTCTGCAAACACATTTTGTTATGTGAGGATAAATTTCAATTATTCCCAAACATTTTCAAAGATTTCAAAACCCAGTTTTTCAATTTCGCAAAAAGACTGATAAGCTTTTGCTTTGTATGATCAGAAAAAATTGTTTTTTTCAAAACTATTATTTTGAAGACTATTTTCAATTCAAATTAATTTTTTTATTAAAAGAATAACTTTCCATATCTGGAGTACATAACAGTTTAATTTTTGAATCAATTTAAATAAATGTATTTTTTTTTGAAAATTATTCAAAAATACGCGCGAACGAGAGTCAACCCAGAGCGTGAAAGCAATATATCATTTTCTAATAGCGTTTTTCTAATCTTTCTATAAAACTATTAGTTTTTTCAAATCAAAAATATTCTTTTTCTATTCCTCCTGCTGTGATATCTTGCCTTTAAAAAGCAAAATTTGTTAAAGGAATATATAAATTCAAAATTTACCAAGAAGCCTTCAATGTTTTTAGTTCAAATTTAATGTAATCTTAAAATAAGTCAAGTTTTGTTTATTGAAATGAAAATCCGTGTATTATTATCAAATTATATTACTCAAGGGCTATTTTTCTGAATATTTATTGTTTTGTCATATACAATCAAAAATGTAATATTTATTCAAGTTTTTCAAAAAAAATTACCTACATGCGCCACAAATAACATTAAATATAATAACTTGATTTTCTGTCTTCTTCGTCAATCTAATTCTTGACAGTGTTATCTTTTTATTCGAAACTGAAAATTCAACAATGGGTATTCTTTTTTGAATCCACATATGTTAATTGCTTCTAAAACGGCTGTTTTTTTAGCATGTTCAAGGCGATGAACGCGTGTCTGTTTAAAGCTCTTCGACAAACTCTTTTTTGAACAATCTTCTTTTGAAGGTAATATTTCTTGAAAAGTACTTATAATCTGGATTTTTTCTTTGAAAAGGATCATTGAATAATAAGCCGTACATCAAGTAAATTGAAGAAGCATGTAATGCGTTATCTGTAATTGTATTTACAACATGTTTAATTTTACTTTTTGGTCTAAAATATGAAAGGATGATGAAAGCAAAACATTTTAACTTTTTTTTTTTGGAAAATACGATACTAAAGTACCGATTTTTTTTCTGTTCAGTTTTTCAAAATAGGAGGTATATCTTTTCGGGCTCTTTATTCATAGTTCCAACATACGTTATTCCTTTATTTAACCCTATTATTGCTGGGCTAAATTTGTCCGTTCAAGGGGGAGGCGTAAATTGCCCTCCCTATTTTCTCAGATATTAATAAGTTTTTATAAATATTTTTAATGTTACATATTGATTTCAACTATGCTGAATTCAGTGGTGATGTCCATTTTTTATCAAACCTTTCAAAAAAGTGATTTACATATGACAACTCATCTCAAAAAAGAAACTTTTTATCTAAATAATTATATAAAGTTTTTTACATATATATATTATATCCATTTTCAAGCATACTGAATTCAGTGGTGATATTTTTTTTTATAAAAATCAGTCAAACCTGACAAAAAATAATTTAAATATGACAGCCCATGTTAAAATTAAAATTTTTATTCTTATAGAAAGTTTTTTATACGTTTCAAATATGTAGAATTTAATGGTGATGTCCATTTTTTATGAAATCAATAAAACCTGTCAAAAAATCGATTAAATGTGTAAATTAAACTTCAAAATAAATTCTACTTGCAGTATTTCTCTGGTAATTATTTTCTTAATTTATTTAACAACTTTAGATGTTTAATTCACTCAAAATATTTCATAATAATAATAATAATTTATTCATTTACACAAGAGCAAAATTACATGAGGAATAAAGGACTTCATAAATTTATACACACATTCATTTAAATAAGAGAAAAAAATGATAAATCTTTAGAAAACTGCAAACTTTCATCACCAGAATGACGAAAAAATTTATTCAATGGAGAGTTTGAAGGTTATATATATTCAATTCACTGAAGATCACTTTAGAGGAGAGAAGACAAAGGGATAAAACTATCCATCGATATGACTGGTCTCCAAAGTTTATATTACACATATTTTAAAAAAACAAAGGAAAAAAAAGACAGCAATAATGAAAATATTTTTTACATATTGAGATTATTTAATATGTTACATATATATATATAATATGTATATACAGCCTAAAAATGATAAATAATATTTAATTTAATGTATTGTTATTATATAAAATTTTATATTTGGATATATTTAAAAAAGAAGAAATGTGTATTGAAGTTATTTTAGTAGTAGTTTTACCACGGATTTTCGAAAAATTTTTTTGCTGGAAATATTGGGTTTGTTTAACAATTTATTAGCAAGATTCAATGTCCGAAAGTAAATCTTTCTGAAATTAGAATTTTCATTAAATCTCGGAATGTGCAATTTACTATGTTGTCTGGTTAGATGATCATGAACTGAACTATTTGGAACAAAAAGACCGTGATATTCTCCTCGTTTTACATATTGTTTATAATAAAACATGAGGGATGAAACTGAGTTAATTTGATATATATTTAAAATTTTGATTTCCTGATCACTTTTTTCGTATTTGTGAAATTTTTTCATTAACTTTGATAGTTTTACCAGATCCGTTTAATTGTTAGAGCCCCATAACAGGTTTGCAAAACTTAAGTGTGAAAATACATGGGAATAATTAAGGGTCTTTCGTGCATTAGTAGGTAAGTAAGTTTGCAATTTTTTCAGGCAACCTAAAATTCTAGAGATTTTTATGCAAATATTATTAATATGAGTGGAAAAGGAAAAATTTTATTCTAGTGTTACTCCAAGAAATTTTATTCGGCTAACTCTTTTGATGCTAACATTATTCAAATAAAAGGATGGGGTAGAGCTTACTGGTCTTTTGGAAAATATTATAAAGTTACTTTTCTTATGATTAATTTTTATTTTATTAAAATCACACCAATTAGTAATGTTTTTAAGTGAAGCTTGAATGGCATGATGATCAGAATTTTTTGTATTAAACATTAGAGTTAAATCATCTGCATACATGATAAGCTTGTTATAATTGTCTAAACACTTGTGTATGTCATTTATATAAATTAAAAACAATAGCGGACTTAAGATTGATCTTTGAGGAATACCAGACTTAGAATAATAGCCGTCGGAATAAAAATTATTGAAAAATATAAAATTTTTTCTAAAAGATAAATAGCCCTGGATCAAATCATAAAAACAGCCTCTGATGCCCAACTTTCTAATTTTATATAGTAAGATATGGTGATTCACAGTATCGAACGCCTTAGAAAAGTCTAAGAAGAAACATAAAAATTTAGCTTTTTGTTCATAAGCTGTTGCTACAGATAATGATAGTTCTGATAGGGCATCCGTGGTTGATTTATTAGGCCGAAAACCAAATTGATGTTTATAGAAGAAATTTATTTTGTTAAGATAGTTACTCAATTTCGTAAAAATAACTTTCTCAAAAATTTTAGCAAAGCTTGATAACAAAGAAATAGGTCTATACGAGCTGAATATGGTAGGCTGTTTATTAGGTTTCAGAATTGGCAGAACTTTTGCAATTTTTAGTTTGTCTGGAAAAATAACTTGTTGTATAGAAGAATTGAATATATGAACAAGAATATTACGGATGATAGGCAAAATATATATAAGTAATTTAAAGTTTATATTGCTTTTAGGCTCGAAGATTTCTTGATTTATTAAAACTGTTGACAGGATAGTAATTTTCAAAAATATCATCAATTGAGATCTGCACTAAATTGTTTATTAAAATCACGGTATATTTGAGACGTTAAAAAAGACTCTAGGCAAATGAAAAGAACTTTCTCAGGTTAGATTCGTAAGAAAGTGATGACTAAAGAAGTGCTAAGTATATCTAAGTGAATAAATTGAATATCAAAATAAATATTGGGAGCAGTTACTTAATTTTGCATGCAATGTGTTCAAGTTAAAACATAGTAATTGTATGATACTCATGTAGTTGATCATCATGAACAGTAATACGCGTACACTTTGTATAATTAACTTTCTTCTATTGAAGTCTCTTTTCCACTTTTTTATAACGAAACTTTGAGGTTATGAAATCAAGTGGCTTTTCGTGAGCATTTTTTATAGTTAACGCTTATCTTTGACGAGCTTTATGCATTCTCAAATCATAGTGTATAACAGGGTAAATATATGGTTTTTATTTGATTTGATTGAATAAAGATCATCTTGGTAAAAACAATTGTGAATAATTCCATTAAAGACATTCATAAATTTGACAAACTTTTTTTGAAAAATAATAATTTTTAAAATTTGAAACTGACATTTTTTTAGAAAAATCAATTCCATACACATTGAGGTGAAAACTTTCGAGTTAAAACTTTTGGAAGACAAATCCATAAATTTTGACGTATTATTACTAAAATATAATGTTTTTTTAATATATATAACTTGATTTGATTATTTTTTGAATTAGAGACTCGAGTAATTGATTTGTAAATAAATTGTCTATGTAAACTTTTTTGATATTTTGAAATGAAATTTTTTTTAATTTGCAGCTTTTTCTAAATGTCAGCTTATTTTACACCTACCCCTTTATTTTTATTTTTTCTATCATATATTGTTAACTTTTTTTGTTATTTATCCTTTTATTTTGTTCTCTGTTTGGTTTTCTGTAAGTCTTTATTTATCTTTTATATTTTATTTGACCTATTTGTGGCTATATAAATCAATGGATATTAACTTTGACTCCTCTCCTATCAAACGATGTAAAACAATGAGTTCTACTTCTATTTTAACTTAAATTGATAAATTTAAAGATGTTTCTCTTGATCTTTATAATTCTACCGAGGATATTACTGTTTTCATTAATAGAGTTTTTGATGAGTTCAAGAATATTGTAATTTGTCACATGGCTTTCACAATTGATGCTCAAAATAGCCTTATAAAAAATTTTTCTAATAAACCTTTGTATGCTGATGTTGTTATTCCTGTTTCTGAAACTAAAGTTTTTAATCCCTCTAATATGGTTAAGCTGAAAAAAATGGCTGGGATTAAACCATTTTCAAGCATCAAACAAAGAAAATCCAAAGCATGCCTATTTTCATATATATTCAAGAGGTTTATGTTAAAATCTCCAGCAACCAAAAAAAACTCGTTTTTAATCAATTTAATAAATCCATACTTTTAAATTATAATTAATACTTTTAATTTCATTTGTCAGTAAATTAGGTATCTCGATAGGACCTCCATTGTTTTGACTACAATTTGGTTACTCTATGTCATTTCTTCTATACTTTACAGTATGTAATTTTGCTATTCATTCTATGATGATCCTTTCTTAATTGCTCTTTTTTCATTAGAAATTTATTTTCTTCATTGTATGTTTGAAAAAACTTCTTTAAGCATTTATTTTGAACAGATTTTTTCCTCTTTCAAAGCATTTTGAATAAAGAATCTTCTTGATGATCTTACGCTTTTTTAATCAGTATCGTGTATCTTATTATCAAGTGGTATGAAGAGATTTTCCCCTGAATATTTGTCCACGAATACCAGTTCAAAGGTTTTTTCCTGATGTTCATGTTCAATTTCAAAAAGTTATTCACCTTCTTCATCTGAAAAATTCTCTCTTTCACGAAAAAGATAAAGATCGACAAATTCAATTTAAATTAAAAAATATCTTTATAGTGACTAAATCCTCACGTATTGGAATCTGTGCCATTTTTAAAACTCTGACCTATTCTAAATTTTAAGATTTCCTACCCATCTTAGTTAAATGATAATCTATTGGTTTCTTTAGAATTATTCATTTCAGTTTTTTACATGTGTACCACTTTTTACATAAAAAGAGATATTTAAAATCTAATCACAAAATTAAGAATGATCTTTATATGTTTTGTGTTAAAAAACTTAGCCTAAGCAAAAAAATTTAGTTTCATGTTTACAAACACAATTAAAAAATTAATTTCGTTTTTAGAAACTAAAAATTAGTAAAAAAATTTTTATATCGCTATTTATAATTTTTAGAAAATTTACATTTACTTAAGTTGAATTTACTTTTAATTTTTTACTTTTTATTTTATTTCTTAATATCTTTTATTCATTTTTAATTGTAGGGAAATTAATTGCTTTTTTAATTGCTTTTATTCCATTTTTAAATGCCTAAAGTTTCTAAAAGTTCTTTTTCTAAAATTTCAATCATTGTTTCAAAATATCCTAATGAATTTTGGCTTTCACAAAACAAATTATACTGTAAACTTTGTTCAATCGAAGTTAAACATGAAAAAAAAATTTTTGTTGACCAGCACAGGGCTGGTCAGAAACATCAACAAAAACTGAAAATTATGTTTCAAAACTCTTCTATTGAAAACTTTTCAAACTTAACTTTAGAAGAATTTAACAAAAATTTAATCATAGCCTTTTTAAAGGCTAACATACCACTGCACAAACTGTGTCATTCCAGTATCATTTCCTTTTTTGATAGTTTGGGGAAACAAGTTCCTTCTGTTTCCTATTGTCGAAAAATGGTTTCATGTTTGGCAGAAGAAAAACTACAAAGTATCAAGAATATTTTACAGAATCATGATGTTTATTTGATGATTGATGAAACAATCGTTTCCAACCAAATCTTTGTTAACGTTTTGGTTGCTAGATTATTTGAACCAACAAGAACATACCTGATAAAAACTAAATTATTTGAAAACCACTTGAACGCACAAACCTTATCTTTTTTCATTGACGATACAATTAAAGAATTTGATATAAACAGAGAAAACTTTTTGCTTTTGATCACTGATGCGGCTCGTTATAATACTGCAGCATTCAGGAATGTTAAAGGTATGTTTCCAAATCTTTTCCATGTTACGTGCTTCTCTCATCTGCTTCATAATTGTGCTCTTAAAATAAAAAGTTTTTTTCCTGCGGTTGACAATTTGATATCGAGTTTCAAGGCGCTCACAATAAAAAATAGAACAAGGCGTTCTTGCTTTTCAGAAATTGGGTATCTGCCAATACCAGTTGTAACTAGATAGGGCAGTTGGTTAAGGCCGCACTATTTTACAGCAAAAATCCAAAGTCAAGAGAATCGCAGAAGAAATGGAGGATGATGGGGGTATTCTTTTGAAAAACGCGAAAAAAAGCCTCCAGCCTGAGAGTTTATCATATGATTTATTGATAATTCAAAGAGATTATGCAGACAAAATAATTGAAATGATTTCAATTTCACAAAAATTGTCTTTTAGTATTAAGGAGGCAAGTAATGCTATCAACAAGCTCAGTTTTAACAATGATTCCTGTGAATTGATACCATATATAAAGAAAAGAATTGATAGCAATCAGATAAAAGACATCATGGAAATGACCAACCAAGAGATAAGTCCAGAAAGATATCTACTTTTGCAGAATTGCCCAGCTTCTAGCTCTGAGATAGAAAGATCATTCTCAAAACTCAAAAAACTTTTGCAAAAAGATCGAAATTTTAATTCCGATAATATTTTTAACTATATGATTTACTTTTATAACTGTGAATAAATTATTTTTTCAATGAAATAAAAGAAAGAAACTTGTTTTTCAAATAACACCTAAACTCTAGCCAACAATAAATTTTATAATGTCATATTGAAAAATTTAGGTCATATTTTTTATCTAAAAGTCATAATTTCTTACTCAAAAAGTCATATTTTTTTGAAAATATAGTCATATTTGTGTTTGCCTTGGTTATAAGTATTGTTAACTATATTCGAGCAAATGCCACGAAGCATCGTCAATTTCGAAACATGCTGATGATGGATGACAAAGTGTAGATTTGCCTTAGTTATCACTCAAAAGTACGCTGGTTGTCACAAGGGAAAGTATTGGTCAAAATTTTGTCTTTACGAAGGCAAATAATTGACTTTCAAAGAAAGTGACAAACATTGTGAATTATCAAATCCAAATTTTTACAGAAATGTAGCTTTTTATAATCAAAACTTTCAGAAGAACACATTCCCCAGTTTACGAAGGTAATGAGTGAAAATGAAGATATCTATGAAGCTTTTAAAAAATACGGATCAATCTCTGTTTGATATACAGTGAAGATCCTATTGAAATTTGGAAAAATGCGGTAGAATATCCTCGTCTTTATGAACATGCACGCCGACTGATTTCCTTCTTTTCTACAACATAGTGTTGTAAATCCACATTCTCGTACTTGACGCAAATAAAGAATTCGCTGAGAACACAGTTGACAGATGAGCATTTGGAGGACCAATTAAAACTAAGAACCACTATGTTGGAGCCTTATATCAAAATGCTTTCTCAAAAGAAGCAAACTCAAAGAAGTCATTAATTTGTATAAAAAGGACCTACTTACCTAAAGAAATATTTGAAAACTTCATATTCTCGATGTTTATACGTCCTTTTTTTATAAGAATATTATTAATTAATACTTGTATAAAATAAAATCCTAATTTTAATAATCTAATTATTATTATTATTAAATGTTGTACGAGGGGATAAAATAACTGAAAAAATAGTAATTTGTTCAGTGCGGCCTCTATGAGGGACGATGAATTGTAAGGTGGCCTTCATGCACAAAAAGGTTCCCCACCTCTGCTCTAGAGCCTAGTATTTGGGCACTTTCTTTAAAGAGGTTGACATCTCTTACCAAATCATTTAACTCAGATTGGTCAAAATGTTTGGGGAGAGAATCAGTAGATAGATCAGAACGTGTTTTTTCTTCCTCTTCACTTGACTCCGTTTCTGAAAAAAATTGATATTTCAGGTATAGGTATATCATTAGAATGAGATACAGGTCTAAGTGCAGATGGAATGTTATGGTATAATATGTTATTTTTAGTTTTTTGTTGAAATCAGCTACTTTGGTAATACAAAAGTAGCAATCATCGATCAAGGTGGTCCTTTTGTTCGCGCCAAATCATTGCAACTCCAAAAGGCTATCTTGATCAGATAGCTTATATCCAAAATAAGCTAGATAGCAACGTTTTAACAAAGGGTTTAACAAAGTAACAAAATATTACTTCGTGAACTTACACGAGTGAATTCTCGACAAACATAGCAGAATATATCTGGTGAATTTAAACATTTTCTAGACATTTTTAGTCTGAAATAAAAGGACCTGATGAATAAAATTGTTGGAAAAAAAGTATATTTTTTAGAAAATGATGTGTACTGCTATTGTACCATTACAGACAAAACATTAATTAAAAATGTACCAATAACTTGAAATCCAGATGTGATTGAATGAAAAAAGTAATTAAAATTATGATTAAATGTATTATACATGCAAAATTTATTGAGATGTGACACGTTCTTATGCTCTTAAATGCAAAAACTAAGTCCAGAAATGAAATCAGCCCTTTCGACTTAGTAGAAAAAAATATATAACCATTACAATAACCCCCTTATACAATGAAGAAAATAAAAAACAAAGAGAAATAAAAAGATATCGCTCAATTGCTGGATTGTATATTAATATTTTAAAGGAAAGAAATTAAGTTTTAAAGTAAGATGTTTTTACAAATCAATTTAATTAAAAAATACAAGTTAGATATGATAAAATTATATCTACCAATTTTACGTATAGACATTTGTTCTTAAAAAAAGCATGCCTTCAATATCCTTTCATTCATGTTCGTGCTTAGATCACATTTTAAAATTTTAAGTGCTTTAAAAAATGTATGCTTGTCGCTTTATTACTACAATCATCATATAAAATATTGGTATTTAAATCATAGGTTGCGCTCTTTTTCAATTTTCGTCCGAAATCTGCAAACAAAAAGAAAGGATTAATTTTGATATACGGGGGTTTTATTTTTTAATTTACTCATTTTATTTTTCTCAATTTTAGAAAAGTGTTGCATTAATATTTTTTGTACATGGATTCCCTTTCCCCTCCAATTGCAGAAAGTGAAGTTTCGCATTTTACCCCTCTTATAAATGTGAGTTCAATCGTTTTGTTGAGTATTTCGGATCATTGGACACGTGTGAAAGCCAATCTTGATGCATCCAAGCGCGATAAGTCGAACACTCCTTATGATTGCAGTGTAATTGGCATGCTAGTTGGGAAGTGCACTGCCAATGCCATATGTGTCACTAGTTGTTTCGAAGTTTGTTCAGGAATTACTCGTGAGAAGGATGCTTACACCTTCAATATTGACGTTGACTTTTTTAAATCACGCAAAGCTTTGTTCGAAGAAAGTCAAAAAATGGATGCACAGTTAAAAGATTCAGAATTCCTGGGATTTTACACTGCTAACAACTCCAGTACCTTTTCTTCGTCCACACTTATGCTTGATAAATTGATTCTGCAAGAAATGAAATCGCCTGTCATTTTATTTTTGATGATGGATGTCTTTAGTGAAGAATTCATACTTTATGAGGGCTTTGGACAGGGAGGCGAAAAGTTTGAGCATACAGAATCAAAGACTCCTGAAAGCGTGATCCCTGCCTGCACCTTTCGTCAGACATCCTTTTCTACTCTCCCTTTCGACGACAGCATCGAACGCGTCGGCATTCAACACGTCGTGAAGAACAGTGTGAATGCAACGAACATCAGCACAGTCGCGCTAAGCCAAACTTCGTCCTTTGCCTCTCGTGGGAAGGAGGGCAGGCGAACTTCCGAAGATTGCAGTAGCGCCGTTTTTTCGCAACTCTGCGTAAACGAAAACGCCATGCTCATTTTACGCACCAACATCCGCATCATCAAGCAATTTTGTAAGGATGCACGCTCCCAAAAACTTAACGCACAACGTGAAAAGAATGCCAAGATCTTGCTGCAAATCACCTTCCTACTCAATCAGCTGAGCTCTCTGACTTCGTGTAGCGATGAATCCGTTCTATCTTCTTCTTTGAAGAATGATGCTAGCTGTAGTGATCTTTTCATAACTTACCTAACGTTTTTAGCCTCACTAACACAAACCACATCTTACATGAATAAGGCTGTAGGCAAGTTTAATCTCTGTAATAAGTCTTCTTTTTTCGCAACCGCTCGAAAATCAAGCACGTCAAAATTTTTCTAACTTCAAGCTTTCTCACATTCTCTTGCTGAGTTTGGGTGTATCATGAGAAGAATAATTAATTTGTAAATAATAAATATCCATTGTTGCATAAACTTATAAAAAAATTTCGATGAATTAGCATGAACGTAGTTTAGGGCAAATTGAAAAAGAATGGGCGTACATACTTTTATTACACTTTTGACATTGTCTTGTTGTTTTTGTCTTTTTAGAAACGGGCAGGCACTGCAAAAATTCCTTTGATGTTGATAGTCTATCATACGTGTAGTTTTCATGAAGTTTTTCTTTGGTGCATTCAAATATGTATATAATAAGATATTGTGCGAAAAAAGGCTAAAAATTTCGAGGGGATTGGAAAGATCCTTAGCAACTTCTTTAGGCCCAGGCGGAGACAAGGATACGTCCCTAATGTTTTGAGACAAAGCTCTCCCGCATTTTCTTTGGGCTCCCAGAAATATTTTGTGCCGTCGGGTGCAACAAGTTAATCACATGGAGAACTTTCACGACTACTTGAACCAAAAATTTCAACATCAGTACCACTGTAAGCATCAGAATTAAAAACAAGACTGCTTTCATCACTTGACGACTCACCGTTGAATGAACTCATTTTGAAACATGTGATGTAGAGAAAAAAAATCAGAAACTCCAATAAGGGGTCATACACATTTGACGTCCCTATAAAAAATTGAAATTTGCCTCCCCCTCCCCCCTTGTCTTCACAGCTGCAACGCTGGGATAATAAATTCCACAGATTTTGCAAACTTTTTTATTAATTGTGGATTTAGCACTTGGACAATACAGGTCATATGGTAGAATCTTATAATCTTTTTTAGGAACAAGATCATTGTTCGCAAGACGTTTTAATAAATCTGGATAACGGTCAGTTGACTTTATGTCACTTGGCAGAGGAACTGTTGGACCACCAGAATTTTAACGAACTTGAACTGGAACAGACAGAAAACGATCCGAGAATATCTTAAGCCAGTTTGTCTGGAAAGTTCTACAACATTTTTCATCAGTACATTTAACAATCTGTAAAAAGTATCGGGATATACGGCAGTGTAGTGAAACCCATTTCTCATTATATGGTACCATTTCTTTTCTACAATTTGCAACATTTTCACAAACTACAGGATGGCCGTCCATTATCAGCTCATTCCAAACTTCAGCCAAAAAATAGAGTGTATTCAGCGCATACCCTAAAGTCTTAAATTTATAAGACTACATTATATTTTTTTTTACAAAATTAGTGAATTTAAATACTATACTTTCAGCGAAAATATTTTAATTAAATTTGCATATCGAATATAGTGCGCAGAAAGAGCACTTAAAAAGCAATTAAAAAGTAGGAAAAAATGCCCCCAATTAAAAAGTAAGAAAAAATGCCCCAATTAAAAAGTAGGAAAAAATGCCCCAATTTAAATTAGGAAAAAAATGCCCCAACACAAAAAATTTCAAAAAATTATTAATTAAAATTTTTAAAAAAGATATGTCAAATAAAGATTTTTTGTAAAAAAAAAAGTTAACTTCATTTAAAACATTTAAAATTTAATTAAAGTAAACTAAAAAACTCAGCATACGACAATTTTTTAAATACAAAAATTTTTTTTATAAAACAGCAAATATTTTTGGACTTTGTGTGTATCAGAACACTTTCTAAATATAATTTGTATTTTAACTGATTTTAAGAACACATTCCCACAAATATGCACCTTTGCTATTGTTTTCAAGAACATTATAAAGAAAAAACCCTATAGATTAAGAAATTTTTGGAATTTAGCCTTTCAAAACGGTACCAAATAAAAATATTTATATAATTATATAAAATCCTGAAAATCAAAAATTAAGGGGCATTTTTTCCTACTTGGGGGCATTTTTACCTACAACCATCGAATATACACTAGTTTAAAAAAAGCCAAAAATGTTAGGGGGTGGAATAGGGTTTTTCATTTGAAAAATGAAGTAGTCTACCAGGCACATTACAGGAATTGATGAAAGGATATTTGATTCATAGAGAAAACAAATAACTGAAGGTTTGGTAGTTTTATATGAGTGAATGTAGTCTAAAGGCAAAGAGTCTACTACACAACCTGCGATGTTTATATGAAAAAATGTGATTGATTCAGGGGCAAGGGTATAAAACGAAGTTATAATTGTGCAAACAAAAATAAAACAAAAAATTAAGATCGCATTATTTCATTATACAAGCTACAAAAAGTAAAATAACTGTTAACATTTTGCAATGATAATTTGCCTTTTATAATAACTTTTAAGGAAAAAAAGTCTATCAGAAAAAGTTATAGAGCTTCAACAAAAACTAAAAAATTTTAGTGCATAACTTAAGTTTTTTGAAAACTAATTTGACGTATCCCCTACAGCATACTCTATCTCTGGGTGGCATAGCAGGTTGGTTGAGATGATGGACATAGCACGGAAGCCTCTGGATTCGATTCCTCATCGATACAAATTTGTTCATAGTTTGGCATAAGCGGTACATCAGTGCCTGGTCAATGAAAATACATCCACTGCACCACTCAAAATTAAAAAAATTGCTACATAATTAACATAAGAGAGAAAGGAAACAAAATAAACTAATAAAGCAATTTTCACTATTTTAAAATGGAACCGTCTGTTCTCAGAATAATTTCAAAATAATAGGAGGCATAAAGAATGAGAGTAAGAATGAGCCCCCTGACAAATTGTCTCATAGGCTATTAGTATCATCCATCTTTGCTTATTATATGTGTAAAATTATTAAAAAAATTTATATTCTTGTTTATTTTATCTCTATTAAATTATTTCAAATCAATCAATTTATATCTTAATTTTTTAGAATTGTCCATGAGACAAAATGTCTTATGAAAATAACGGGGCGAATTGTCCATGAAACAAAATGTCTTATGAAAATAATG
Organism: Nectonema munidae; assembly: GCA_030549495.1. Classification (NCBI taxonomy): domain Eukaryota; kingdom Metazoa; phylum Nematomorpha; class Nectonematoida; family Nectonematidae; genus Nectonema; species Nectonema munidae. The sequence goes on from JAUIRK010000105.1 coordinate 226,318, forward strand.
AGGCGAACTGTCTTATGAAAATAATGGGGCGAAATGTCCGAGGACCAAACTAACATAAATCAAAGTATACGAGAAAAGAAAATCATTGCGTTTTTTTTGAATATTTCTGTCTACAAATAAAATTCTGACAGCTGTCATAAATAGATCAAGTACATTTTTAACAACTGAAACATTTTGTTTCGATATTATATTTTTATTATAATAATCAACAAATTTTCTTAAAAAAAGTGATTTGATTATGTACAGTGTTACTTCGAATCGTGAATATCGAATTAGTCGAATCGAACATTATAAAAATATCTCTGCTCAAATATTAAGCAAATAGGGTATTCTTGCTTTTAAACTGAATAGATAGTCAAAATATTCATTCCAAAATAAGTATTGAAAAAAATTTCTTGACTTGAAAAAATTAAAGTTTTCAAATGTTACAAAATGTAGCAAACGTAGTGATAAAGATTAAGTGACTTTTGTTGAAAAAGTTCTTAGCGCGAGTCTAACAATATTCATTGATATAAAATTGTAACGATTGAAAACTATTTTAATTAAACTCTAAATGCAAATTAGACAGAAGCAGTGGTGTAGTCAAAAAAAAGTTGATAGAAGGGCACAATTTTAAAACAAAAAACTTGCGCAACATTATTTATACATTCTTGACCCTTTCATTGGAGAAATGTTCAAAAACTGATATCGCATAAGATGCACGGGGCACCATGCGGTACATAGGAGTGTGGGCACGGCCCCTCATGCCCCAGCCTAGCTACGTCACTTGAGAGAAGAAAGCTGAATGAGATAGGAGAGCTTAACAAGAGAAGAGGGCTTGAATGAAATAAGAGAGCTTGAGTGAATGATTGAGTTTTAGCAGAGAAAGCGGAAGAGAAAAACAGAGGAGAGAGAAAGAGAAATAGAATCACTGTGACAGAAGATGAAAAAATCTAGTGGATTATCAACATGTGTTTGCAAATACTACAGAGGAGACACTGTGATAAATATTGCTTACTTATTGTGTGCATATTGAATCAATGGATTATTATTATTTAGCTCTCACGCATCGTCTGTAAAATATGTTCGATAGGAAAAATGCGATAGGAATTTCAGAGCAGCTTGGCATGATGTTTGATTGATTCGAAAGTCTGCATTCCTTCTATGCGATCATCATACATGTTTTATAAACAAGCAGCAACTCTTACTTATATAAAATTATTGGGGGGGGGGGGGGGGGCGAAGGTGAATTTCGCCCCCCTGAAAACACATTGGGGGGAGGGGGCGGTCGCCCTTCCGGATGTGCGCCCCTGATATGCAGACATCCCCCCCCCCCCCCCCCCCCCCAGGATAAGTTAATACTAAAAATGCATCAAAGCTATAGCTTAAAGAGTTTTTATATGTAAAAGAGGAACTTCTTTTCACGGTCAAAATCTTCTTTGAAGCACTCAATATTAGATCATTACACCACTGCCTAGTTCATTAGAAAGATCTTCCATTTAGTACATATTTTTTTAATTGTTTCTTTTGATCACACGTAATCTTTTCAATTCGTTTTTAGGTTGCTTCCTTCACTCATACTAATCTTCAAAAGATTTTATAATACTTTTGTTTTTTTTAATAAATATTTCATACTCAAGATGATTGAGAAAGTATTATAAGTTTTAAAACATTTAAAACTTTTTTTTTGTCTTTATATGTTTTAACAAACTCTTTCATTTTGAACGCAGAGTTTTGGTGATACTCTGTTGTGGAATGTTTTTTAAATCACCAATTGCATCTTTCCTGTTCTGATACTGCTTTGTAATAAGATTTTACCTGGAAACAGTAAGCAAAACAACCCATCTTAATTTTTAGAATATGAAATAAAAGAAAAACGAGAAAACCATTCTTGTTGACAATAACGAGACATAAATCCTTTTGGATGACGCATATCAGAATATTGTTTAGCGGGGTAAACAACGTTTAAAGAAGGTTTTCTATGCTCTAACAACCACATTTTTTCTTCGTCAGTAGCTTTTCTGTTTGCAAATTCCTCAATACAAAAGTTTTTGCAAATGCTAGGAAAGTTCGTAGGAGCTAAAGATGTTGAAGAAGATAAAAATGTAATATTTGAAGAAATAGAAGAGACATCAGTTAAAGGTATCGATGGAAGAGTTTAACTTCTAGCTTAAGATTCTAACGACACTGTTGACGTTACATTTGATGATGCTGATATCAAAGTAGTTGAAGAGATCGAAGAAAGTCTCTAAGAATAAATCCTGTTCTACAACTAAGTAAGTAAGTAAGTTTATTTAAATAAAATGAAAATATTAATAAGAATGAACAGAGATATAAAGGTAATTTTATACTGAATTTTGATGAAAATATATGTATTCAAAAGAAATGAAGTGTGAAATCTAAAGGTTTATGCAAACCGCTGCAAGATTTCCAACATCTAATGAAGTGTTTGTAGATGTGTTCAAAGAAAAAGTAGTAGTTTTCCCAAGATATGCTAAAAGTAATTTTATTTTTTACTATATTCAATTATTTCTGTTTAGTAATTTTCTTTGCTTCCAAATCTAAAATTTTATGTTTTTTGTTGTCCATAATAAACTACTACAAATTAAATACAGCAATTAAATTAAAAAAATAATTTTAAAAATATTAAACTAAATTTTTTATCCAAATTAAAAAAAATTAATAGTGTAATTTTTGATTGATTGATTGATATACACAGATTGTAAGTCACTGAGGACTCGAAAGCGGGTATAAAGCTTCAATAATTGATTGAAAAAAATGTTTAAAATAGTTGCCTTGTATAAACTTTGCAAGTGAGGAGTGATGATTTAAATAAAAATTAAAAAGAAAAACAAAATAAATTTAAGGGGAATAGCAGTTTTTCAATATTTTTGATATTGATAGGTGTTTAATAAGTTGAGATTTTATGAAAATTTCGTTAAGTGATTTAATAATAACTCCACGTTCTTTCATACAATTTGCAATAAAGTTTCCGGTCAAATATTGAGTTTTCTCGCATTCAAAAATTAAGTGGTTAGTATCTTCCATTTTTTCACAACCAAAACGGCAGAGTGAGTCTGTAGATTTTTTTTATCATATATAAAATTTCTTGCATGAATAAATTTATTAAAATGAAAAAATGATTTTTAATGCAGTAAGAAAAAAATATTTTAGTCTTGAGAATTATTTTGCAATAAACATACAAAAGAAGTAAAACTTGTGTTTAAATAATAAATTTACAAAAAAAAATTTGATAATATAAAAGCTTTTTATTCTTTATGGTAGAGGTTAATGACCTTGATATTTAAATTAGGGTTATCATCTTCCTAATCATTTTCACTTAAAAAACTTGAACAATACCTAAACCTTGAATGAAAATGTTCAATACAGAAAGTCTTTTAAACATTAAAAAAGTATTAACTAATCTTGTTACAGTGTTTAAAATAATACTTTTACCGGATCTTCTTTTCAATATTGGATCATTATGTGGCAAGCTGAAATTTTTCTTATTTTATTCAAAAAAAATTTTCTATTTTTTAGCCCATCGTGTACTGCAAGTTGCAGAGAATGCTCCATACATCTCATATGATTAAATTTTTTTTATGTGTTTTAATGTAATTTTTAGTTTATTTAAACAATACAACTCATTTTTTTGCCTAATTAAAATGACATTTATCAAGCACTTATCCGTCATGCAGTTGTTCATAAGACGAATGTTTATCAGAAAATTAGCCAACCAGAAGTTGTCCATCAGACAATTGAGTTTACCTAGAACCATAAATATTATTCATAATAAATACATGTAAGCTAAAATTATATTTAGAATATATTTTATCTTTTTTAAAAGAGCTGAGAAATAGACTCAGATTAATATATAAAAAATTTAGATTAGACATTTTTTACTAATAAGTATAATTTGTTGAGAATTGATGATATTTATCAACTTTAACTATCTATTTTTTTTATAAAATTTGTTAATAAATTGTTACCTGATATTTTTGATGAATGGATTGTTTATAAAAATAATATAGTTGATTATGAACTTAGAAACCCCAAAAAGTTTGCTATTGATTTTTTTAGATTATCAGTTCTAAAAAGGTTCTGAAATATAGAGACATTAAGCTATGGAATGACAATTAAATTTTGATACTGAGAACCTAACACTCAAAACATCGGTAGTTACAAGTTTATACAAAAATAAATATGAACCTTGTTTTTTTGTCTTCTAATATACTACACTTTCTATTGTCTTAGTTATTACAAAATAAATTGTTTTCAGAGATATTATGGACATATTTTATATCTAAGTTTCTTCTTTTATTTTTTTTCCCTGTTTTATTGGGGCGTGAGTAGGGGTGGTTGGATGCTGGATTCGATAACTCAAGGTCTTGCGTTCGATCCTGCATCAAGCCTGCTTTCCTCATAGTTCGATACAAGCGGCGCAATTGTGCCTTCTCGATGAAAACACCCTATGGTACATTTACATTTACCGTTTTATTTTTATTAATACATATTTTTTTGACCCTGTCATATTTCTAGTATTTTTCATTATATGTACAATTGTTTACTAATAAATAAAATTCGCCTTTTGGCTCTCCGACAAATACTTCTATTGTGATTCAAACTCTACCTTGTTCTTTACTCTACAACTTGCATCACATGATTTCCTTCACAATCAAATTCTCAGATCAAGAAAGAAGAGCTTTGAAATTATTTATTTATTTTTTTTCCAGAATTAATCATTATAAATATAATAAACTTACTTAGTTACTTATTTACTTTTTACAAAATTTGAAATTTTACAATGTTTTTTATACTTCAGTGAGTTCCAGTGCGTCTCAAGCACTTTGTATATATACTCAGCATAATATATGTATATTATTTGTATAAATGCTATGCTTTATTCTAAAATTATAATTTTTTGCTTATTCAGTTTAATTTGAAAACACAGAATTGGGAAAATGCTGGAATTTTCTAATAAACTAATATGGTATCGTTTTCATTTAAGCCATTGATTAAAACATTTTCTCCTTGATAAATGGATTTATGTTTTCATTTTATATATTTTAAACTTATAATTTTTTGATTTAGAATAATAGAAAGTAAGTAAATAAATAAGTATCTATTTCAAAATCAGAAGAAAAATATCATTACATTCAACTTTGAATGAAGGATATTACAAAGGGGCATTGTGTCATGCAAGAAACGGACAGAGGGTGGTCAGAACTACCAACCAGATGTTCTTTCTCCAAAAAACAGGAACAAATATAAGATAAACTTCGATGGAAATAAAATAAAAAGAAATGTACATATATAAATAATAAGTGACGACAATGTCTTTTTTTTAGCATAGAAATCAAATATACAGACATCTTATTGGCTTTCATGTGATATATATTTTTTTAATTACAACTTTAGTACAAATGGTCAAATTTGTACGAAAAACGAAAAAATTGAAGAAACTCTATACGATTCATACTTTTCCGGGGGCTTCGCTAACTCAGACACGTTCAATGATTATTTTAAACAACAAATCGAATCTACTTATACCGGAATCACTCAGTCAAGCTTCAGTCCTGCACTCTAGGACTTAAGTTTTAAATGCAGTAGTTCTCTATACAATCCAATATCCACCGAAGAAGTTCAATACGCCATAAGAAAGTTGAATTCCAACTCAAACTTCGACAACCAACAAGTCCATTCACTAATGATCAAAAATTTGGGACCAAATGTTATCGCTGCGATGAATCTTCTTTTTTCTTCTTGTTTAAATAGTGGCAAGTGGATATGGAATCATTCCAAAGTTATCTTCATTAAAAAAGCTAATAAAGCTTCTTATGATAAAGCTGACTGTTATAGACCAATCAGTATTACATCTCACATAGGTAAGCTTTTTGAAAGAATTTTTGCACTCAGGCTCGAGGCATTCCTTTCGTACTCGCTTCTTTCTGACCCTACCCAAGAGGGTTTCACAAAAAATAGAAGTACTCTTAGGTACTTGGACCGTCTCACTACTGAAATAAAAGGAGATATAAGCTGCCGAATGACAACAATGTGTTTGCTTTTAGATTTCGAAAAAGCATTTGACTGTGTCTGGGAATCAGGGCTTATCGTAAAACTTTGGAAAACTGGAATCCATGGTAAATTCCTAAAATGTATCAACAGCTTTTTGTTTGATCAAGAGATAAACCTTCACATTAATGAATACATTGGGCCTAAACGAAAATGTTGCTTATATGGTGTTCCTCAAGGTTCAGTTCTTTCTCCTCTTTTATTCAAATTTTACATTGCAGATCTAACCTTCCACAATAAAATCCCAGACCAACTTAGCATATCCACGTTCAAGTTTGCTGATGATATATCTATAATAATCTAATAATATCTATAATATATATCTAAAATTGATATCTTGCTTTTTGAAATTAAAATAAAAGGGGGGAAAAGTTTCACAAAAAACTACTCAATTATGTACTGAAAATATGAAGCAAATCATTAACGATGTGTTTGAATGGACACAGAAATGGCGGCTTATTATTAACTGTAAAGCGAACAAAAGTGAAATTATATGTTTTAATTAAAAACAGAAAAAAGATATCCCAGCATCGTTTGATCTTACAAAAAATAAAAAGATTTTACTAACGGAATCTTCTAAGGTACTTGGTGTCATTCTAGATGAGAAGCTAAGTTTTAAGCAACAAAGTCTATCAGTCTCTAGAAATGTCCAATAACGTTTTTGGCAAATCTGCAAATTCAGCACACGCAACTGGGGCATAAATCAGAATGTACTTACTCATCTGGTAAAAATACTTATCCTTCCTTTAATACAATATTGCTCTGAAGTTTGGTTAACGAACAGTAATGCCAATATAATAGATAAAGTCTGGTACAAAATTTGTAAATTAATAGTAGGCTGTGTTTTCAATGTTTCCAGATTCTGTACACTTGAAATTATTTTGGGTTTTCCTCCTATTACTATTTCAAATCAGGTTCTTCGTGTCAAACATTACCTCTGCAGTATGAAAAAGCGTCTAGATCCACATTATTTATACACCTATAACAACGTGTTAAGTAACCCTGCACTGAAACCTTTCATCAAAGATGTCCAAATGTTTTTTAAATGGAAGTTTAGCATGTTTCCAGATCACTTTACTGATAGGGACAAAGAGATACTTACAGTTAATGATCCTACAATGATTTTACAAATTTCTCGAAGAGCTTCAAGTTACAACAAGCAGATCTTAACAAAATTTACAGAGTTGATTTGGCAAAAGTATAGAAATAATCGATTCAAGTTTGATAATAAATTCTTTATTCCCTCAGTTTCTTCATATCCTCTCGTAATCCCGAACAATATAAGTCGAAATACAGAAACTCTCCTTATGAGCCTTTTTTTATGAAAATAACCTACTCTACTCTTTTCTATATTCGTACGACAAGCGTAGATGGCCAGACGTCTATGCTCATGCCAGACAGCAATACAAACCGCAACCCACATTTTATCTTCATGCCCTACTATCCCGAGCAGCATCAGATCGAAAATGGAGCACTACCTTCTTAAATTTAACAACTTAAATTTTGATCAAAAAATTCCTGATGACGCAACATTAGTTTTGAACTGCTCTGGTCATTTACCTTTTGTGAATTTTTGTAAAAGCATTGTAGAAAATGAAAAGCTTTAACCTCTACACTCAATAACACTGTAATCCCTGAAAAAAGACAAAACTAACCTATTCTAACTCCCCTATTTGAAAATAAGTTAAAGTTTTCATACATCATACATATTTGCGTGTATGATGAAGATATTTCATCAAAAGAACCCATTGTAGCTTCTTTTATAACTTTGAATAAATAAATAAATAAATAAATTACAACTTATGAAATAGTTTTTTTGAAAAAACTTTTAAAATGATATTTTTTTAGTGTTTTCGCCCGGTATTGTGCGATTGTCTGTAAACCAGCCTAGGTGGCTTATGTATGGTTGCGCATCAAACCAACTTACAAATTAGTCTTTTCTATTTGTCTTTAATAAATTTCTTTCTCTCTCTCTGAAAGAGTTAGAAATAGAATGAATAAGAGAAAATAGAAAGATTCAGAAATAGAATGAATAAGAGAAAATAGTTGCTAATAATATAAATAAACCTTGTTTAGAAATATTTTAAAAGCTAATATAAACACATGCTTAAACTGTTTATTCAAATTTTTTTTATTTATTGAACTTACTATTTTGTTCTATTTTATCTAAAGTTTCCTATGCTAATGGAATATAATGATTGAAAGTAACTTTTTTATTTATTTTTTGATTTCTTGATGCTTCCTGGAATTTGATACATTTAAATAGTTAAAATCTCTAAAATATTTTTGATCGTATATATATATATATCCAAAATTACGAAAACGACTATTAACTCGCCTAATCCCTAGATGAAGTAACAAAACACAATCCTGTCATTTCGATATGGCTAGTTTTAATATTTTTATCAAATAAAAAAGTATTTATTTTAAAATTTCTAAATTGCCCTACGTTACCAAGTTTTAGCAAAAATTTAGAACTAATCAAATTTGAGACATAAATTGGAAGTTAGAGGGGCAGAAGAAGAGTGGGGGGGGGGGGCTAAAGTTTTAACTCTAATAATTAAACTCACCTTGTCAACTAGTAATAAAATATTGAGGCCTGAATAAAGACTATTATTGAAAGTTATTGCTCACAAAAACAAACTCTTCATTGATAAGTCATTTTGTAATGAAAATATGATACTCAGTCAGACAAATAAACTGTTTTATTCCTTCAGTGTCCATCAATCATGTCTAAAAAGAGGAGTAAAACTCGAAAAGCAGTTGAATCTATGCATACACATTCATAGAATACACTTTGTATACATTTAATATGAGCAAACACTTAAAGTTTTGCAAGAGACAGACACGTTTAGTTGGTTTTATACAAATAAAGTCATAATTTAAGCATACATGTTCATGCTTATATAAAAATCTATCCTAAATCCAAAAAGGAAGTTGAGGGGCAGTAAAAGTAGTTGAGGGGGCGGGTTCTTCTCCCCTACTACGCCCCTTTGAGATTATATTAAAATTTAAATTTATACTAATTGAAAACCAAAATTTAGTTTATAATTTTGGTTTTTCAAATGTCAAATATGAAAATTATCTCAATTTTTTATCAACAACTTACAGATTTGAATTCTGCATTATAACAGTTTTGATTTTATGTTTTTTATTTCCAAAAGCGCGGTACAATCTCAAATTTTTATTTAGCTTAATGGTTGGCCCATTGAATCCTTCTCAGCGAGCTGGCTTAAAAGTTTTAAAGGGTTAAGTACCAGGCCTTACTAGATAAAACTTCTATCCCTATGAGAAAAATTATAATACCATAAAAAAATTTAATCATCTTATCTGCCCCTTCCCTCTCCCCTATTAAATTTTTAATAGCTCCCCCTGACGTTATCTCGTTAAAGGGGCTGAAAACCAAAATGGCCGAAACTAAAAGTTCCCAAAACCAATAGGGCCCAAACCAAAAGGGTGGAAAACGAAAAGAGCTCAAATTTTTCTCTCTATTACGGTTTTTTTTTAGTAAAAATTATTTCACAAAAACAGTAAAAAAAATTGGATTTTAGCCTTTCTGGTTATTGGCAGTTATCCAAAAAAAAGTTTTTTTGCCCTTTTATTCAAAAAACATAGGAATTGAGTATATTAACTTATGTAACGATCCTAAAAATTGATGAGTTTATTGAAAAAAACTTATTTTTAAAATTTTAATCTACTGAATACACAAATGAAAACAATGTATAATTATAAAACGTTGAATAAATCTTTTATTTAACAAAATACTAGCAATAATATTTCGGTCACTATGACCTGTCTTGCTTGCTGAGTGTTGAGAGGGATATATATGACGCTGAAAGGAAAGCGAGGAGTGTCTATATTTACTGAGTGTTATAATGAAGATGTCTGGATAAATTGGGTGAATGATCTTAACTTTAGGTTCATGACACATATAGTATGTATATTTACAGTGTTATAATGAAGATGTCTTGATAAATTTGTGTGAATGTTCAAGTACATATGTATGAGCAATTTACTCGCCTTTTACGAGATGCAGCTATCACAATAGTCCTATTCTTACTCCCGGAAACTGTACGGAGGGTGTGGTAGAACAAGTGTGAATGTTTATAGATATATGATCAAGGTGAAAATGTATGAAAAGTCTTTAGGATGGTTCTCTTAAAGAAAATTGTCGGTTTATAATGGGGTTTTTGTCTTTAATTAGAATTTGCTCTTTTAATATTCGTTCATTGTCACTTTTACACTGAACTAAGATGCTAAGTTCAATGTTCTCAGTTGTGAAAACTTTTTCTTTATGATGACTGTAAAAATGTAAGCCTAAAGGGGTTTCAGGTTTGAAATTTTTAATATCACTTATGTGTTCACGTAATCTAAATATAATTGGCCTATATGTTTCACCTATATAAATAGCTCCACATATATTACAATCTATCTTATAAATCACATTCCTTATATTGCAGTTTTTATTTTTTATAATTTTACATTTAGCATCACATCTATGTGTATTCGGTTCCAATATTTTAGGTTTTAAATAGTTTAAAACTGTTTTGCTTTTTGTATTAATTAGTCTAACGGGTATTTTATGTTTTGTATATTCCTTCCTTATAAACCTGTTTACTTTCCCACTGACAAAAGGTACTTTCACAATCATGGGATTTTTGATTTTGTTATTATTATAGAACAAATATCGTATGTCTTCTATTGGCTCGCGAATTAACATTTTATCTTTAAACTCATTCATTGTATTATTGATGAATAACATAGGAAAATCATTTTCTATATATTTGTTTTTTATATTGATAACTTCTGATTCAAACATGTAGTTATTACAAATAGATTTTGCTCGATGTAATTCATTCTTAATTAAATTTGATTTGCATTTCAATGAATGTGCGGATTTAAAATTGATTGTAATGTTTTTATCTGTACCTTCCGGAAGACCGAGCTGTACATAATGTCATTTTCCATCTTGAAGAGGATGTCAACAAAAGCAAGTTGGTTGTTATGACTCTAAAATATACGTAAATTTTATATTTTTATCAAGTGAATTCAAATAGATGACAAATGATTCAATATTTCTATTTTTGTGAAATAATGTTATACAATCATCTATATATCTGAACCATATTGGAACAAATAAAAGATTTATTCAACGTTTTCAATTTATTTTCTTTACAACTTTTATTTATGAAGACTCAGCGCCATTTTATCTACATTAATGTATAATTATTTCTTATTTTAAAACAGTTTAATTAGTGCTTGCTGAAAATTCAAAAACTCAAAATTATTCATGAAGTCTGAAGAAAATATAAAAAAAATTCATCTTTTGACAAAATGCTCTTCGGCGTAAGGTTTAAATACATACATAGCAAGTAAAACAAAACTTTAAAAATAACTTTAAGAGTAAAGAATCGGAAGAGTATGAAAATTTCAAAAAAAACAATAAATAATATAAAAGTAATTTATTAAATTTTAATGTAAAAAATATCTTATACATGGGGAAGGAGTTTTTCTCAGAGGTAAGTACACGAAGACTCATGACAGACCCTGGTAAAGCCCATTGGGAGCCCAAGATTCCTAAATTTTTGTCCCTTAGAAAGTCAATGAAAATACTCAGATTTGCGTCAGCAAATGTTGGTTCGCTTGTAGGTAGAAGTGGTGAATATGCTTGTAGAAAGAAAAGTAATTGTTGCAGGTCTTCAGGAAGTGAGATATAAGAAAGAAGGCACGCGGATGATTAGAGCAGGTGAGCACGGATACAAATTGTACGGGATTGGAAACAAAGTGGGACAAGGCGGAGTTGGTCTAATGGTTCATCAGGATTGGCTTGAAAAGATTGTCAGTGTTAGAAGAGTGTCAAGTAGAGTAATTATTATGGAGATGACTGTTTACGAAGAAGTGGTGACATTTGTATCTGCCTACGCACCACCGGTTGGTCTTAGTTTAGAAGAAAAAGTGGAGTTTTACGATTGTTTGACTCAAGTGATGATGAAGGTAAGTGCGTTGTTCTTGGTGATTTCAATGGACATGTTAGTAGAGATGTTGAAGGTTTCGAAGACGTTCACGGAGGTTTTGGTTTTGGAAAAAGAATAAAGAGGGAGAAATGCTGCTAAAGTTTGCCAATAGTTTTAACCTCAAGATTGTCAATACCTGTTTCATAAAAGATAAGGAAAAATTGATAACTTTTGATTCGGTCAGGAAAGTAAGTGTAACAGATTATATATTGGTTAGAAAAAGCGATAAAGTTAATGACGTGAAAGTGATTGCTGGTGAAGAAGTGATGACTCAACATTGATTGTTAGTTACGGACATGATTTTTAATCCGAAACAAACGATTAATACGGAAAAGAAAGAGAGAGTGAAAACTTGGAAACTGAAAGAGACTCATACAAAGGAAAAGTTTGTTAGAGAAGTACAGCGTGTTCTGGAAGAGGCCAATTGCTGGGATGACCAGGATGTTAAGAATGCAGTTAAAAATAAGAAATCGAAATACAAAAATTGGCGTAAAGTAAAAACGGAGTTAGTTAGAAAGGATTATGTGGAGAACAGGAAAGAGGCAAAAAAGGTCATTAGCAGGGCAATGACTAACGAAGTTAAAAAGGAATTAAAAGAATTTGAGAGCAAAAGAAAGAATGAGAAAAGTCCTTAAAATGGCAAAACATAGCACTAGAAATAAAAAAGATATTGTTGACGTGCCTTGCATATCAGATAAAAATGGAAACAAACATCTTGATCTAGAAGACAGATTGAAAACGTGGAAAGGATACTGTGAAGAACTTTTAAATAATGAAAATTCTTGGAAAATTTCTTCCAGTAAGAGTATTATCCAGGGTCCAGTAAAGCTAATAACAGCAGAGGAGATAAAAGCCGCTATATTGAAGATGAAGCATGGTAAGTCGGCTGGCCCAAGTGGTGTACCTATTGAGGTGATTGAGATGTGTCAATTGGAAAATGAGTTATCAAAGATTGGAAATCGAATGATGAATGGAGAAAAATGCCAGGAAGTTGGAGAAAAAGCGTTTTAGTTCCGTTGTACAAGGGGAAAGGCGATGCAAAAGAGTGTAAGAATTACAGAAGTCTGAAAATGCTGGAGCACGGTATGAAGGTTTTTGGAAAGAGTGTTTGAAGGTAGGATCAAAGCGAAAGTTGATATTGATGATGTGCAAATGGGGTTTACACCAGGAAAAGGCACTATAAACGCAATTTTCATAATGAGGCAACTGATTGAGAAGTATTTGAGAGTGGAAAAGAATTGTATATAGCGTTTGTCGATCTTGAGAAGGCTTTTGATTCAGTTCCTAGGAATGTTATACGTTGGGAATTAACAAAGAAGGGTATACCTGAGTTTGAAGTGAACGCAGTGATGGAAATGTATCGATATTCAAGAACAGCAGTGCGTATCGAAGGTGAGCTTTCAGGGTGGTTTAAAATAAATGTTTGTGTTCACTAAGGGTCTGTAATAAGTCCTTTGTTTTTTATCATAGTGATAGACGCTCTGAGCTCGGAAATTCCGAAAAATAATCGTGAATTTTTGTATGCTGATGATTTGGTAGTTGGGGGTGATAGTTTGGATGAGTTGAATGTTAAGTATACCGAATGGAAAAGAGCACTTGAAAGCAAAGGATTAAAAATAAATGTAGCAAAAACCAAAGTGATGATCGTGAGTAATAAAACTAATGGTGTCAGGGAAGTGAGTAGCGTCGACCCCTGTTCATTATGTGGACTGAGGGTAATGAGAAACGCCATTTTATGTACGACTTGTAATAAGTGGATTCACAAAAGATGTTCCTCTATAAAGGGCTCTCTTTCTGCAGTGAGTGGCTTTGTTTGTAAAAAGTGCAAACATGGAGACAGCGTAAGTACTCTTGTTGAAAAAGTTAAATTAGGAGATGGTTTGATGTTGTTGATGATTTCTGTTATTTGGGCGATATGATCAATTGCAACAGTGATGTTTCTAGTAGCGTAAGAGCGCGAATACGTCTAGTTTGGAAATAGTTCAAGGAATTATCCGGCTTACTGTGTGGAAATTTTTTATCTGACGAACTAAAAGCAAGACTGTATAAAGTTTGCGTTAGAAGTACGATTTGTTATGGTTCTGAATGCTGGGTGATGAAGATGGCTGGCACGAGAAGGCTACAACAAACAACTGAGATGAGAATGATTAGGATGATGTGCCGAAAGACGCTGAAAGATAGGATTGCCAACTATGTGTTGAGAAAGAAAATTGGAATTGAGGATATAGAAGTGCATTTAGAAAAGATAAAAGATGGATTGATTTATGGAAAGATGAAGAGAGTAAGACCAAAGAAAGAATGGAATGAAGTGATTCACCGCGATATGGAAAAAAGAAAGCTTGTGCGAAGTGATGCTAAAGAAAGAATGAAATGGCGTAGTTGTTGCAGCAAACTGGTTGACCCTGACTCTTTGGGAACAATAACCAGGCCTCGAAGGCAAAATGGATGATGAATGTAAAAAACATATAAAAAGACTCCATTTTTTAGTTTTCTGCCGTTTTGGTTTTGGGCCGTTTTGGTTTTGGGCCCTTTTGGTTTTGGGCCCTTTTGACCAAGAACCCTTCTGACAATAAGAGCTGGTTACGCCTTTGATCCGTGTAAGCTTTTTGTTATAATTAAAATTCTCGAAGCATTGTACACCGTTTTTTTTTAAATAAAAAAGTTTATATTATACATTCAAAAAATGTTTTTGGAAATAACGACAAAAAACTATAAAGAAAATTTATCAAACTTTGAAACTTATACAGTTGGTTATCACTATAGTGTAATAATAATAATGGGTCTTTTAATTATAGTTATTAATATTATAGCAACCAGGACATAACTATAAAAGGCAGACAAAATGGTGAGACCCATAAAAATATCTGTAGCTAAATTTATTTTATACTTTTCTTTTCTTAATTAAAAGACGTGCCAAAGGCAGGGTTTTGAATTTTAACTGTTATGCCGTGGATGCGAACAATTTGTTACAAATTTTATATTTGGTAGAAATTTTGCACTTTGGTCTTTTAGATGAAAACACCACATAGCATCTGATGCTTCCTTAATTACGAATTTATTATAATTCAGAGATAGCTAAAGTTTTTACGTACTCTAAACTCCGAAAAGTGGCTAATTCAAAACGCGCTAGGTATCCGTGATGGTCAAGCTACGAAACTAAAAACGTTAAAAGGAAAAATAATGTACGTTATTATTATTTTATTATGAAGGCATTCTTCTTTACGAAAAATATTACAACAATTATTTATTATTACATAACAGACTTTTAATATTGTTCTGTCTTCTTTAGGATAACAATCTTTCCCTTTTGAAGTTTCAGGAATAATTTCCGTTTTTCATTTCTCTGTGTATACATTGACACTTGCGATGAGGTATAGGTGATAACAGAGACAATTTTTCTCATAAAACCTATACCAAGATCTTTAATCAAATGTGTATGTAGGTCCCTTGCTTCTTCCATGGTTAAAGTTATGAAAACCTTTTGTTGGTTGTTAATTTTGAAATAAAATATCAAAATGTTAGTAATAAATCTTTTCTCCCACCTCTATAAAATTGTGAAGTATAAGCTAGGATTTTGATCCTTACGATCAACGTGATCTATTGAACTATTATAATACTTCACTTGTCCAGGTATTTAATTTTGACTATAATGATCTTCGCCATACTGATGATGATGATCCTTACTAACGAAAATAATAATCGATAACTTACCTTTTTTATCCTGGTAAATTGAAGGCTGAACAGTTTTCCTGTTTTTTTCCTAAAATGCCAAACTTTGTGACGAATTGCGCTGAAACTTGTTTGAAAAATGTTTTTCAGTATAAATAAAAGAAGTGAGCCTTTTTCTGGAAAATCTGTTTTGCCTTTAATGGGGGTTTTGAAAGGATCTTTTGATGAGAATGATTTTCGTAAAATTTCATCAAGGCAGATGTTTGAATTAGGATCTGGGAACTTCTATTTACCAAACACTTCCTCCATTTATCCACGAACTATGAACATAACTGGTTCAAATCTTTTGCCATGTAATATTCGGTTGTGCCATTACTTCTTTTTTATTTTTCGGTTTCCTTTCCATCTTTGACCTCAGTATACGAAACTCCATATTGCATTATTATCTAACGCCTAATTTCAAGTAGCTCATTTTAAGGTAAACGATTAATAACACACTGTACCAATCCTTTATATAAGATTCTAAACTCCTATTAAAATTCTGGGTACTTTCCTGTTATCACCCCACCACCCATCGCTCTTCTACCACGATAAATATTCTTGTATTGTTTTAACCTAACCTACATTAAACTTACTATATATCATTAATCAAAACCTTTTTCATAGAAAAAAAAGCCCATAAATGGAAAATTTAAAGAAATTGATTCGAAAACTTGACGACGAAATTTTTTTTTGAATTTTATCCACCTACAGATTAAAAGATTTTTCACTTGTTTTTTTTAATATATTTGTGTACTTTAATACATGTTTTATAACATTTTGGGGTGGTGGGGCGATAACAGGAAAGTACCAAATTCTAAATTCTTACATCTTTATCTTTGTCTGTTTTCATTAACAAATCTCTTTAGTTTTCATTTATCCAAAATAAAATTTAATTAATAAAATTGTTCCAAAACAAAAGTCGAAAAGAGATTTCTCATCAATAAAAGTATTTGCTGGTATATTTTTAATAAAAGTATGATTTATGACATATTTATCAACAAATACATCTGGTGGGCTTTCACAAAAAACCAATACGTAATTCAGAATCGCTAGAAGGAACATGCACACTACCATTTGTAGGAGTAAGAGAATATCTTTGATTACATGTAGAAGATTACAATAGACAAATCCATACACATATTTATGTATAAAGCTATATAGACACATGGTGAATGATATAAAAATCACTTATGCTGAAGTTTTCAAAAGATTGATTTATCATCGTTTATCTTTTGAGGGAACTGATCAGACAAAATATTTGAAAAGTCATCAATCAAACGTAAATACTACGCAATAAGAGTTTCAAAAATATTTTTCTCTATGCAAGCATATAAAAACACAGTAAATCATTCTTTACACAAATCAAACATTGAAACTTCTTCATTCAGACGTGAAACTTTTGAATAATAAATTAGGATTTATCTTTGAATTCCGATTTTGGCATTTCTTTACTTCCCTCCCCCCTCTGATTATTTTTAGGAAATAGATTTTTTCATCTTATTTATTTTTGAGGAAAAAATCATATATTTTAAATTTATTGATGTTAAAGGCAAAAAATTAAAGATATCCTAATTTCTATTCAGCAGATGGCATTAGGGATTGAAGTGTTTTGATCTCATGGTCACGGGTTCGATTCCTTATTGCGGCGACACCTCTGTTCAGTTATGGAACCATCTATTTAACAAACTATCTACTTAATCTAACCAGCAATTAATTGACTAACTACTTTTAACTAATTAAAAAATTGTCTAATAACTGAATAAAAACCTTTTTACTAACTATGTTTTATAATTTACAATTTTTTCTAAAAATTTGGTATAAAATCAATAACTTTAGTGTAAGTATAATTAGTAGAAAATTGATATTGATTGTAATTTTTTTATATTTCTTAGAAATATGAACTTTTATGATCTACAAAAATTGAATTGTTTATTTATTATTTACAATATTCAAAATATAGTGTAAACTTGTTTGCTAGTTAAGCAGAAACTAAATTTTAAAGGTGGTTGGGAGGGCGGAAAGCAAACAAATGCCCTGATTTTTATTAACGAGCCTCTACACTTTTTATTAACGAGGTCCATGGACTTTTTTCTATGAATGAACTTTTTCTATGAATGAATGAGGTTTAAAAAAGTGCTATTTTATTCATATTTTGTTCTGGATTTTTAATTTTATTACTATCAAAATCTTTTTCAATAAAAATGTTAGTGCTGAAAATGGAATTGATGTTATTTGATCTTTGATTATTTGGTTATTTGGTGAGGCGATAGCTGCAGCGCGCCTTTAATTCCCCTACTGCGATCGAGAATACGAGAGGAGTTGCGTAGTTGCTTCTGATAATATTGTGTTTAGTTAGGTGTAAGAACAGTTTTTGAGAGTGGGTAAACGAGTTCAAAAAGCCGTTAACATTCTAAAAGTAATATGTTGAATTTTTTAGACAGAAGTGATGAATCAGAATCCTCAACGTCAGGCTTGACAGATTTCATCAATTACTGTGATGCGAACACTGTTCAATACCAATTTCCAATCGAAAGTTCTCAAGGTTCTTTCCTAAACTCAATCCTTTTCAATAATAATAATAATCGGACTTTTGCAGGTTCGCACATCCGGGTGGGGGCCCTAATAATTTTTAATTTTCTCAATTACATTGATGATCTTCTAATCTCACAATTTACTATTCGATCAGTGAATAATAAGGTTGATTGTTTTTTTTGTATTTTTTAAATATTTTTAATCCGAGCTGATTTTGTTGCTGTAACCGCAAATGTCGGATTAACCAATCATCACTAGTCTTCGAAAGACTTGTATATTACTTTTCTTGTTTTAAGGTTAAGTCTTAGTATTGATATTTAAAATCTATTTTTATTAATTCCCACTTGATTGATATAATAATGCGCATTTGAGCTATATTCGAACAGAGGCAGTAATTTGAACAAGAGTCCATACATTTTTGAGCGGGTCAAATATTTTTTATTGCACATAACTATATAGGAGCTCTATAATTTAAGGCTTAAAAGCCCCCTCCCTCCGACTTTGATTTATTTTGCCCATTCTGAAATTCCTTTCAAATATATAAATGTATACGCTTTCTTATGGATCCACTGGCCCCATTAAACTCCCTTTTGCCTCCTTCCTCTTCTCCAATCAGTTTCGCCCCTCATTTTATTTGAAGTCGAGCAACGGGGCTGAACTGAAAGAATTTTAAGGTAATGTAATCGAATACAAAGGTTAGGAAAATGACCTATTTCTAAATATAATTTGAACAATCAAGTCTTTTATTCCAGAAATGAAATATATAGCATCTTTATCCTTGGATATTCTTTTTTTTATCAAGATTTCTTTGAATAGCTGGCTCGCAATATTTTCGCTCATTCCTTAAAATTTTTATTAATAAACTTGGTACAAATAATTTATTTTCTTGTATTTCATGGCACTTACATAATGGAATTGCTAATTCATATAATGTAGTTATTTTTCCTCCAAAAATTTTAAACATTTCTATTTCATTTAAAAGGCCCAAATATAAATTCACGACTTCATACCTGTCAGACCCAAGTCCTAAATATATTTTCAATTTACTTTACTAACTGAATATATGTGTAGCAGGGGCGCACATCCGGGGGGGGGGGTCCGCGGATTTTTATTATCTCAAAATCCGCATCCATACTTTTTCTCTAATATCTATCTTAAATTATTCCATTAAAACTATTCAAGCTTCAAATAATATAATATATCGATTCCACTAGAAGCATTCTGGAGAGAGAGAGGGGGGAAGACAGAAACAGACGCACATTGTGCAAGTCATAGACAACACAATGTTTAAAAATATAATGCTTAATGAAACTTTTCTTGATCCAAGATTTAAAAGTAAATTTTTTTACCGATTTTGAAGTAACAAATAAAGTGAAAAATTTTCTTTTAAATTTATATGATGAAGATAAACTTGATAACAATGGCAATGAAAGTAAAGTGTCAAGCTACAAAAAAATGAGGAAAAGTGCTGATGAAGTTTATACTTCTTTGAACGAAGTTATGGATTCTATTTTAAATTCTAATAGTGAAGAAGAAAACGAGCAAGAAAATGAAGATGTAATGAAGAAATAATGAGGTATCAAAAAGAAAAAAGAACAATGGCACAACTATTCAAAGCTTGGATTGGTGGAAAATCAAAGAAGAACAATTTCCTTTTTTATCCAAAATTGCATGTCAATATCTCACTTGTCCTCCTAGCAGTGTTCAAAGCGAACAGCTTTTCAGTACGCCTGGAAATATTTAGAATGACAAAAAAAAAAGTTGCAAAACTTTTTATTAAAAAAAACTTACCCGTCTTAAACTATAATTATTGCAAATAAATTTTTTTATTTAGTTTGATTTATATTTTTCTTTATTGTTGAATTAAAAAAAATAGAAAATGAATGAAATTGAATAGTGAAAAAATTTGAAAACATGTCATTTTTGAAACATTTAATATCCACATCCGCATAAAAATTTTTTTCATCCGCATCCCGCCTCCACGGATCTGAAAAATTCACATCCGATACATCTCTAGTTCGCACTCCATTATATAAGTGCATCATCATCAGCTTCACTTGTGTCGTCGTGATTCCTAATGAGATTGGTAATGATGACGAAATTAACGAAGTATAAAATTGGCAAGAAGAAATATGCATTATCGCGATACGTCCATTTATCCTGAAGGCCACCTGATTTATATAAGAGCCAGATGCCGTCATCAAAAGAGCCTTGTCTGGCACGCAAGCCATAAGTACCCGACACTTGGGCGTTACTGTATTTCTTTTTAAGATTCATAGTATCAACTCTTACCTATCGTTTATAGATCTTAATGAATTTGGAGAACACACTCTCATAAAGCCGTATATAAGCACTAATTGGGGAGCATCTCTTGAAATAATGAAACATAGCAGAGCATATCCATACCAATCGTTGCTCAAGTCCGTTTCTAAATCATTCTAGTACCATTTTTAGTAAATGACTTGCTCCTTCAACAATTGGCTAAATTCTTAAATCTTGCATGCATCCGATTAAAACCCAGGTCACCTTTCTTCAAATATATGCGAAATTTTGAATTATTTTAAAGGATTTTATTTTTAAATTGGAAATTTTTTGTTCGGCAAAAATTAACGCCATCTAAACCAACAAATCGAATTAAATTATTCTTGACAAGGGCAACAGTGTACATTATGCTGCAAGCATTATCCACGCGGGATGGTGTTCAAAGAAATCCACGGCTAATTCAATTCAAATACATATTAGTGTGGGCAAAATTTTTATGGAGACTCATTCTATCACAAAAACTTATCTTTCTGATATTGGCTAAATTTTCTCTCTTCTTTCTTCCTCACATATTTACATTTGTTTGTTTGTAAATGAATGGAGTTTCCTCTTTTTCTTTCATTTTATCCGATGTCATTAAGCGATTTTATTTATCAAAGTGCAGGTAAAACTAGAAGTTTACCCTTTTCCTAAAAACAAAAAATTGAAACTTGAATGTCTTTGAGATATTTGGAGTCTTTTTTCACACCTAAAATGATAGATAACGTTTTTAGATAAAGTAATAGAATGATCATCCATCAGATCAACTCATCATTTTAGCATTCTTATTCTACTCCGATACTTTGCATTCTTGTATGCACAAGGCCCCTCTAAGAATGGACGAGTCGTAGATGAGTCGTTGAAAAAAGGGGTAATATATATAAAAGACAAAGCTTTTATTCAAAATTTGTCCAACATAAATTTTGGACCCTTGTGGTCATCCACAGATCTTTACAATCAACTGGTGCGGAAAGCTGTAATTCCTGCAACGCCTCCCTCTAGTCTAGTTGGTCGTCTGGATGTGCTGGGCCTATTCTAGAAGATAATAATTTACCGCGCTGCGATTTATAACATTTTTTTTAAAAATGATTTTTCTGAACTTTCTACATCCAAAATCACTGTGAAAGAATGTCTGGAGTATTATTTTAAAGTATACTCTTTTTAAACAAGGAACATTGACTCCTATCATGTTACGGATCAGAAATACAACTCTTCTTTCATAAAATAAAACTAATTCTGATTGAACTATGCACACAAATATTCTGAAAAATTGGCAATTTCAGATGAGGGGCGTGGGCCTTATCGCCACCTCTCTGAATCCGCGACTGGACAAGAGTGGTCGAGATTAGAAGACTTTTGAGTACTCTTTGTACTATTTTTCTATAGTTCTTGTTAATGAAGCAGCCGTAGGATCCCTATTTACTCCATGTCACGATTAAATCAAATTCTCTACACGATTTTTCGTTTGATTTTTACCGCGTCCGAAGTGAAACTCTGGCTCAGAATAAAAACGGTGCATCTTCTGAATCATCACTTTTAGAGGTTTTCACAAGTAAATTGTATTTTTGAGTAGTGAATCTACACTCTCATCGATGCGTACGTGTGTATGTAAATATTTGCCGTGCCATCCTCAATCTACATTTGTGCGTCTTTCAAATTTTTACCCACGCGTGGCTGTGAAGCCGCTCCAGCAAATATCTTACTGATTTATGTTTGTCGCGTCGTGAATATAATTTCTTCCATCGATCTGTAACCGACTGGAATCCAAACCATAATTCATTCCATTGCCCGCACTGAAGGTGTTTCTTGTGCTTGCAACTAAAATTGCTAAAACAAAATTTACACCTCATTATAATGTTAAAAAGCATTTAATACTTTCTCGTAACGGTAGCACTTATAATATATCTGTGCAATAACCTATAGGATCTAAGTGAGTCCAATTCAAGTCTTGGCTTCGTAATCTTAATTTATGCCACATACTAGTATCGTGTGCCATTTTTAAATTGTAAAAACCCATACTAGCCAAATACATTGTTTTAAGAAGTTTAAATCAACTTACTTTTAATATTTTACGAATGCGCAATAATTAAAGCTAAAATTTGTTTTGAAAGAAATCAACAGTATTATACTCAATTGGCCTAAACCGGTCAATTGGCCCAAACTTCATTTTGATAAAATAAAAAGACTGTGAAGAGTAAAAAATTTGTTAATACAAAAAACACGATACAGAATTTTGTTATATAAATGAATTTGTGCCTGAAACTCAACCGTAAAGCAAGAAAAGTAATATGCAAAGTCTATCTATCCACAAGCAAACAATTCTTTTAAATGAGATATAAAAAGATATAGAATAGAGAGATTAACAATCATTGGTTGAGCCACGTGCTTTTTCGACCCCTTTCCAATTCCCTGAAATATATAAATTTTTAAGGCATTTTTACCCTTTTTTAAAAATAAGAACTCTTTATTGTGAAATTTATATTAAAACAATTTATTCTGTTTTACCCGTAAACAGCTTTAGACTTCTTTCAATACACTGGCTCCGCTTTCAGTAGAACTGGGCCACGTTACTTTTTCGAAACTATGAAATGATTATTATCTTCTCAATGAGTATCGCATTTTAAATGTTTTAGGCCAAATAACGTATCGCTTTCTGCCCCTCTCCATTTCTTCTTGTTCTCTACCTGATTCCGGACAACGCTTCATCTCAGATTCAAACTTCTCTCAACACTTTTCTTCCAATAGTCTTGTTTTGTCCAAGGTTGCCTTTTTAACCTCTATTTTACTATAACTGTCACGAGATTTGTTAATCGATTGCAACTCCGAAGCCACGCTTCAAAAACGCCTGCTTCCATTTGCGCCATTTTGAATTGTGCGTTTACCCCAATAAATGTATAGAAGATCTTGAATGTAAGGAATGATTTAGTCGCCCAAATTTTGGCATTCTTTGAAAATAAATAAGAATTTATTCAAGTCTTATAAATGAAGTGTATAAATAGAAATTTTATTATGTTTATTGAAATTTCGGAGCCCCGCATCTTTATATCAAACACCAATCATTCAAACAATCTAAAACATCGAAATATATGTCATTATTTCATTTAATTTGTTTCTTCAAAACCAAAAGCAATTTAGTACAATACTACATTTCATAATTCTAATTTACTCCAAAGCTCAAAAACTTAAAATATTTAAGTTGGATAAAAGGGGGCATCTCCATTTCCTTACTAAAATAAACATTTTTTAAAATTGTTGAAGAACTTATTTCCGAAAATCGACTCCTAAAATTTATTGCATACCGACTCATATCAATTTGTTCAAAATATAAAGAAAGAATATAAAACACGAAAGAATTGGTGTAAAATTAATTGAGTGGCCTGTTTTACGATCTGATTTATATTCGCGTTCAGCAAAATCCACGCATTCCTTGTGTTTTCATTGCGGTCTCCATGACCAAGGCCATCTTGGACTCCCTTATCTAGTAACTTAAATTCTCTGATTTTAACACAATATGTGCTGCACTTAATCTTGACACAGACTCACTTCCCTAAATTCCACTCAACTGTACAGCGACATTTTTTGCACATTTTGGTACGTCAACTATTTCATCCTTTTACTAATTTGATATTTACTCCAACGCCTGCATAAGCGTTATCATTTCCACTCTAATGAAATACCTAACCTTAATGGAGGATTAGACCCATTTTATTAAGAAATTTCCAGACAAAACATTGCAAACAATTATTATACACACGTTATAAAAGGGTGGGCGTGAGTAGTATGCGAGATAATAGTAAATAAACTGATTAATCAAGAGGTCCAGCGCTTTTATATGGGATCTTCAGAGTCTCGATAATCTGTCTGCCGGGTTTATCTTTGTTTAGATGTATTTCACGCTCTTTTTAGGCTTTTGATTTCTTTCTTGTATGTGTTGTCCATCTCCATTAGCCATTTGTGAACTTCTTTGTCTTTAGATCCACTTGCTTGGAGGCTTCCAATACATACTAAGGAGAAAGAAAAAATTGTTAAATTTTTACCATGAATTATTCTGGTAAGGATGATGGCTAGGCACTCTATTTCAGCAATTCCTTTGCTTTCTTTAGAGTGAACAATGATTTCTTTGCCTTTTAGAAGAATTCCAACCTTATGATTGAAGGAAGTAGGAGTAGGGCGGCTTTGACCTTGATTTGAGTGTTATTGACCACTTTAATCACCCTTTTCTTTAGGTCTACGTTTACTCCAAAGTACTTTGCTTCATGGGTAGGAAGGAATACACACTTCTTGTTCAAGAGGATGTTGTGTCTTTTAGCAAAGTTAAGAAACATGGAGAAGGCATCATTGAGCGATGAGATAAGAAAAAAAATATCGTCAATGTAAATTAGGATCTTACAGTCAATATTGGCTTTGTCTTTGAAACACTCTAGGATTTTCTTTAAAACGAATTGGAGGACATTTGGTGCGAAGGCAGCTCCCATGGCTAAGCGATTAAAGGAGTAGGTTTCGTCCTCACATGAAAAACAGAATACGTTTTTATAGGCATGATGAATTTTAATACCGTAGAAAGCTGAATCTCATACTTTGTCATAAACGACCATTTTTGTTGAAGAGTACAAAGAGCCATAGGAGAGGTGAGGTGGCATTCCACCGGCTTGAAGAGCTCATTGGTAAATGAAACATTTTAAATGAATCTCACCTCCTTGTTTCTTTTTAATATTGCAAAAACTGGTGAGATTACTTTTGGATTTGAACATCTTGAAATGATTCCATGCTTCAACAGAATAGGAATAATAGAATTATTTATAAATTCTCTTTTTTGCGTAGGAGCAGCACGTCTAGACGAAAAACTTCCAAAAGGATAAGGAGAACAAATTCCAGGTTTGTACCCGTTCTCTAGCATTTTCCTTGCCTTTCTGCTGGTAAGCTTTTGCGGGCAGATTCATAGACAACTTTGTGAACAAAAATAGAAATTTTCAACTCATTCGTAGAACAAAATTTTTTTGCGATAAGTGAAAGAGGTTCGTTAACAGGACTCACGATCTCTTCTTGTTCGTTTTCATCAGAAGGTTCCACAGGAGGTTGGTTAGTAGACGATGCTTCCTCCTTCGCAGGTGATCATTTGATTTACCTTGATTTTCCTCTGTGGGATTTCCTTGTTAATCTTCATTAGGTACTGCGCATTTCTCAGGTTCTGTCTGGTCATCTGCCGTAGATGGTGATAAAACTTGTTCAAAGATTTTACGCCAAGTCTTCCTTTCAAAAAGTGCTGCTTTATCATCAAGGTAGCGCATCGGTGCTACCAGCCTCTTGCCGATGGAACTTGTGAACGGATCATTAACTATTTGTTGAATCACGTCTTTTGGAGTTAACAATTCTTCTTCTAACCTTTGTTCGTAGTCACTTCCAAATACTTCTTCTAATACTTCGGCTAGGTTTGCCACTATGATTTTTTGTACCGGGATTGGAAGTTCTTCCGGTTTGCCAATTAAGTCTTCAATGTTTTCTATTGTTGGCCTTGTCATTTCTTCTGTTTCTTCTACGAAAAACTTACACATTATGTTCTCCACTTGTTAAGCGTCTACATAAACATCTTCATCTGAGTTGGCTTGAGGTACATGAATAGGCGTGTTGCATTAGGGTGACAAAAAAATGTATGGTAAAAATTTAAAAATAGAAAATTCACTTTCTTAGCCTCTTATTTTTTTCCTTTTAGGTCTTTAAACTTCCATGCAAAAAAACTTTTTGATTTGCTATGATTAAAGGGTTGCGCACGCTCAATAAAATAGGGCAGTAGAATTTCAATTTTTTCATTTAAATATTTTTGTTCTGTTTCAATTCAATTTTTTCTAGAAATGAATTTGTTCACTGAAAGAACAAAAATTGTATGGTTAGTCGGGCAAACATACTAATCGCTTTCTGCAAGCAAGCTGCCATCCAATAGAATTGTATTAGGTAGATTTTTGCATCTTCATCGAATCGAAGGATACCCACTAAACAAAGCCATAATATTATTAAAAAGCTAAAAGAGTTTTATTCGGAGTGGCAAAATCTTCGAAAAAGCGTGAATAGAAAATCTGAAACTCAAAAAAAGAAAGAAGAAAAGTTTTTGAACATTCTTGATGATTTATTTGATGTTGCACATCAAGATGCTTTGAAATTAATACTTTGTAAAAAAGACAAAGAGTTTTTGCTTGCTCAAAGGGAGAAAGGTAGGAGAGGATCGATGGATAAAGTTGATAGAAAGCTAGCGGGTTTAGAAAAAAGAAGAAAGAAAAGAGTAGAAGATGAAGAAAAAAGGAAAGAAAAAGAAGTGAAAAGAAGAAAAGAAACAGAACGTGTTTTGCAAAATGAAACTAATTCGGATTTCACTGATGAGGAAAATGAAAATGATGATACTACTACAGTAAAACTATCCAAAAGTCAAAACAGAGTAGTAAAAACCAGGAACATAATGACATCCGAACTATCATCGGCTTTGGATCGAACAGGTGTTAGTGACAGAAATGCTATGCACATACTTTTTGCTACTCTAAAGGCTTTTAATCATGAACCCAACCAATACACTCTCAATAGAGAGTCTTTGAGGCAAGCTAGAAGATCAAATCGAGAAAGTTCAAGTAAGACAATCATGGAAATTTTCAATCCGAGAGTACCTCTTTCAGTTCATTGGGATTGTAAGTTGTTACCATCTTTGACCTTGAAGGAAAAAGTGGACCGCTTTGCTGTTATCGTTTCTGGCATTGGCATTACAAAGCTTCTTGCTGTTCCTTTAATTGAAAACAGTAGTGGTTTTTCTCAAGCTAAAGCTGTTTTAGAAACTTTAATGAAATGGAATTTGCTTGATAAAGTTACAAGCATGTCATTCGACACTACAAGCAGCAACACAGGTAAAAACCTGGGAGCTTTTATGATTTTGCAGAAAAAAATCGGCAAGAAATTGTTACCTCTAGCTTGCAGACATCATGTACATGAACTGATTGTTAAGCATGTTTTTGACGCTTTACTAGAAGAAAAATCATTTAGTCCAAACATCAAGCTCTTCGAAAAGTTTCGTGAGTCTTGGAAAAAGATTGATAAGTCATCCTTAGAGTGCTTACCAACTGAAGAAAAGTGGGAAGTTTTTGATTCTGATGAATATGAAAATCTGATCGACTTCATCAAAGAACAGTTGTCCAGATTTCAACCAAGAGATGACTATAAAGAACTTCTCAATCTTAGTTTAATATTTCTTGGAGAACAAAGAACAGATGTTAAAATCTATGCCCCTGGTGCTCATCACAGGGCAAGATGGATGTCAAAGTTAATATATTGCTTGAAGATATATTTGTTTAAATCACAACTAAACATAAACTTAAATCATAGTGAGGCCTTAAAGAAATTCAATATATTCATAGTCAAAATATATTTAAAAAATGGTTCATGAGCTCTTGTTCTAGCTTTGCACCATTAAATGATCTTCAACTACTTCAAAGTTTCATAAAATATAAAAAAGTAGGTAACAAAGTAGCAACAACAGCTTTAAAGGTTTTTGGTAGGCATCTTTGGTATTTAAACGAAGTTCTTGTTCCCTTGGCTTTATTAGATTCAAGAATAAACAAACAAGAAAAACTTAACATAGTCCAATCAATCCAAAAACCACGAAATCTTTATCATCCTTTAAACCATTTCGGTAATCCAATTTTGAAAGAAAAAGATATTGAAAAAAGTACACTGTCAAGCTTTATCACAGAAAACACAATGCAATTTTTTGATATTTTAAAATTATCATCAAATTTTTTGAAAAAAGACCCAGACACATGGGAAAGCGACAAGAATTTTAATATTGCAAAACAAGTTGTGTGCAATCTTAAAGTTGTTAATGATGCTGCAGAACGTGGAATAGCTCTTATTAAGAATTTTAACAGCATTTTGACTGATCAAGAAGATCAAAAACAGTATTTAATTCAAGTTGTAGAAAATCATAGGAAGAACTTTCCTTGTGTTAAGAAAGAATCTTACTTTACTAATGATATTTAACAAATATTTTGTGTTTTAATTAATATTTTCAAGTTCAACTTATTTCTTATAAAATAAAACTGTGTTATAGAGAACTAAACTTAGTTTTATTGAATATACATAATTTTTTGTTTATTTTTACATGTTAAATATTCCTAAGCTATGCGCAACCTCTCAATATTAATTTTCCAGGCCAATTTTTTTCAATTCTATTTATTATACTAAATGAAAAAAAATTGAGGGGTAAGAATTGATAATTTACAAAAATTTAAAAAAATTGGCACCCTAGTGTTGCATATTGCAGCTTGTGGAATCTCCGGTTCCGAGTTCGATTCCAGAGAGGAAGATGAAAGATGTGAAGATTCTTTGTCCTTTTGTTGAAAAACGATGGAGCTGGAGTTGTAACTTGAGGAATATTTAGGTGTGACATGGATGACGAACGTATTTGCTTTCTAGCAGCTTGCGATCCAATTTGTGAGGCAACACAGGCTAGAACGGCAGCGTTGTTTAGCGCGGTTAGGTTGTCAGTAGGAAGTGGATGTACATTCTTTTCTAGGATTTGAAATTAATTAGCGATGAGGTCATCTTTTGCGTTTCGTGTGTTAGGAGGAGAATTGAGCAAAAAAGCTTCGATTCGTTTGGATGCTAACTCTTGTGGGTTGTATCTATTCATCAATCCTGGTTTGGATAAATCGTAGTCTGCATATCCCAGCGCGTTCTTGGATGAGGAATTGAAGGAAAAATGTCCATTTCAGGCTTGCCAGAAACCAGTTCTAGAGCAGCTACACGATCAATAAGCTGCCTCCTTGAGAGCGGTGATAGAGCTAGCACGCGTCAAGACACCCGTGTTAGATACGTCTTGAGGCGAAGTAGTCATGGTCAAGTGCTAGGTGATGGAGCAGTAGTGAGTAGTATGCGAAATAATAGTAAATAAACTGATTAATCGAGAGATGCAGCGCTTTTATATGGTATGGTATAACTTTTTTTTGAAGACACACGACACCAATTTTTCTGCGAACGATCAATTCAACTACTTTTTAGATCCTGCAACTAAGCTTCCTACATTCAGAGAAGGAACCCTAACTTTTGAAATGAACTAACACCTCTGCTTCATCACTAAATTATCTACTTCCTACGTACACAGGCTTTCAAGTTGCGCGACACTAAATAACGCTCTGAACTGTTGTTTCGCTATTCACAATGCTACAGAAATGTCTGTGAAGGCAGCGTTCTTGGTACCGCATTTTCCTGGTCCATCAGTTAGACCAGTGGTTCCCAACCACTGTGCCGCGGCACACTGGTGTGCCGCGGAATGATTACCGCTGTGCCGTGAAGAGATTATAGGTGAACGTTACAAAGGTAAAGGTACCTTGGGGTGTTTTCATCGAGAAGCCCAGAGGCCGCTTGTATCGAACTATGAGAAAGTTACTTTAAATTTCGAAGTCACATGCTCTACCCAACCTACTCACGCCCCAAGAAGTTTTGAAAGCTTTTATTACAAGTTGTTATAGGTGGAACACAGCTTTCATATCGTAATAACCGGAGTTGTTTGTATTGATAAACATTAACTCACACATTATTACTTACTTACGTGATATTAATGCTTAAATATCAAAAAATAAATTGAATGATATATCGTTTGTTTAAATTTTTGGATGTTTCGAATTTTTTGATAATAATAAACTTTGGTGAGCGTTGTTATGCTTGGTAATATAAATTTTATTTTATTTATATATCTCGATTACAATATTAACAGGTTCTTTGTAAATATTTTTTATTTAATATTTAAGTGTTCTAAATTGAGATTTTAATAGGAAAAATAAAAAATATGTTTAAATTTAATAAAAATCATGTTTGTTTTATTATTTTTTTAAGTTTAGATTTAATTCATTCTTATGGACAAGTTTCTAAAAAGAAAAGGCGATGGGGACAAGAATAATTCTACTTCATTTAAAAACCAAAAGTTCATCGGTTGCATAATGATGATTACTTGAAATTTGGATTTCATTGGACTGGAGATACACAGATTCCTTCACCGCTGTGTGTTGTGTGCGGCCAAACGCTGTCTAATGAATCAAGGGTTCCAAGTAAGATGAAAAGACTACCTTACTACTAATCATCCTAGCCTTCAAGCTAAAAATGTTGATTATTTCCAACGGTTGTTAGAATTAAATGCAACGCAAAGTCAACTATTTAAGAAAAAAATAACTGTATCAGAAAAAGCTCACTTAGCTTTATATGAGGTGGCAGAAATTATTGCTCTTAAATCAAAGTCTCATGTTCTTGCAGAATCAGTATTCCTTCCAGCATGCAAAAAGATGGTGAAAATTATGCTTGGCGATAAGGCCGAACAAGAAATTAGCAAGATTCCTCTTTCAAACAATACAATTCAGAGAAGAATTCTTGACTTCTCTGATGATATTGAAGAAAGTGTAACATCCAAATTTCAAAATAGTCTGTTTGCTCTTCAAATCGATGAATCCACCGATATCAGTAATCACGCACAGTTAATTGCATTTATACGTGTCATTGGTGAAGATGTCATAATTAATCAATTTCTATGCTGCAAACAGTTAGCCACAACTATAAAAGGTCAATATATTTTTGATACAATCACGATATGCCTCGAAAAATATGGCTTACCATAGGATTCATGCGTAGGAATATGTACCGATGGAGCTCCATCAATGCTTGGTTCTGTTAAAGGTTTTGCAACTTTAGTGGAAAAACAGAATCCTAACATTGTGCGAACTCATTGTTTTTTACACAGAGAAGTTTTAATTTCAAAGATAATACAAAATGAAGTAAAGGGGGTATTGGATCAAGTGATTGAAATAGTGAATTTCATAAAAACTCGGCAAATGAAATCCAGAATTTTTGAGTTGCTGTGTAAGGGTATGGATTCTCAACATTTTCGTCTGCTATTGCACACAGAAGTAAGATGGCTGTCGAAAGGAAAGGTACTATCTCGTGTAAATGAGCTTCAGAAAGAACTTTTTATTTTTTTTTAAAAATGAAAAACTTGATAGATTTTGTAAATACCTTAAAAATCATTTATGGATGTCCAAAATAGAGTACTTAAGTGAAATATTTGGACATCTTAATGGTCTGAACAGCAATATGCAAGGCAGAAATGAAAACATTCTTACGGCGACAGATAAGTTAATTACTTTTAAGAAAAAAATTGCAATATGGAAGAATAGAATGAAGGTAGACAATTTTGATATGTTTCCATCAGTTCGCAAAACCCGCTTAACCGAGATGGTTCCCATTATTAGTAAGCATTTGACATGTTTAGAAAATAAAATTAAAGAATATTTTCCTTCAATCCGCATTGAAAAATTTGATTGGATTCGCAATCCTTTCCTAGATTTATCGATTATCAATCTTTCCAATTTTGAGTTATGTGAAGAGGAAGAATTAGCAAGCCTTTCCAGTGATCGTAGACTCAAATTGAAGTACACACAACTGCCATTAGATGCCTTTTGGATTTCTGTTATGGAAGAGTATCCAACTCTAAGTAAAAAAGCCATCAAAGTCTTACTCCAATTCTCAACTTCGTACCTATGTGAGCTCGGATTTTCTTACCTAAACAACATCAAAAATAAAAAACGTGAAAGACTTAAAAACATTGAAGAAGAGTTAAGAGTATGTCTCTCTCACATTCGCCCACGTATGGCAGCAGTAGTCAAGAAGCACCAGGCACAACTGTCCCACTGACATTCACAATTCTTATTCTATACCCGATACTGAATACAGGATACGTTTATTTGTGTGAATAAAAATTTTCCTTATATGATCTCCTATATTTTTAATATTTTATTGCAAAAAGGCTTTATGAGTAGAAAATATTCATTTTTTGGATAGGTGTGCCGCCATGTAAAAAAGGTTGGGAACCACTGAGTTAGACCAATGAATGCAGGTGATACAATATTTGCTAAAAATATTTTATTAAAGATAAAAAGTTGGGTCTGAAGGAGAGAGCAAACTCACTGCAAAGGCTCGCAGACTAAATGTCGATTTATGAAAACATGTCACCAGCTAAAATATTTTCTCAACCCTTCCTCTCACCAATTGTCAACAGGCCTGGTCAATATCAAATGAATTTGGTGGGTGAATTCATTCTCTCTACGGAAACACCTTTTTACTTATTTTGAGATTTATGTTAATGTTACAATTTTTAGCAGCGAAATGATACCAAATCAGAATGTTTACATAAAAAGCAGTCATCTTTTACAAAAAAATTTACAAGCCCCAAATTTATATGAATGACTTTCCTACTCACTAAATGATGATACGTGATAAGTAAAAACTTTTGAAAGTTTAAAAAGACAAAATAAAAAATAAGCTCTATTTTAATTAGTCAAAAATATAAATACAAAATTGTATGTTATAGTTATAGGACATTGTAAGTGCGACATGACCTGATTTATAAAATTCTATATTTATGTTGCAATCTTTAATTTTTTATGGAAATATTTACATCCAAAAGACGTGTAGCCAGGGGTTCCCACATTTTGGGCCAACATTTTTGGCTAACACGCTTATAGGTTTTTATGAAATTTTTCTAACATATGTTGGAAAGAATAACTGAAAATATTTTATAAGCGCTATGTAGACGACATTTTTTAATTTGTGAAAACGAAGAAGGTTGTATCGATTTCCTGGCTTATTTTAATGCACTACCCACAAATTTAAACGATAAAATATCTTTTTAAATGTAGGGATGATCACAATCTTCTTTCAAATCAATAAAATGTTTCTTAGATGTAAAGAACGTTAACAATTTAATTTGTGAGCGTCCTATGTAGGAAAAACGTCCCAAGGATTGAAGAATAGGATCGGAGATGAAAGAAGAACCAGACTTAAGGATACTTCAAGGGACCTGTGCTATCAATACTTTGTTGTTTTAAAAAAGTGAAATAAGTCTCATGATATAAAAATATAATTTTATGTTTACAAAAGAAAGTTATTTATTCAAAGTCTATGATGATATACATTTCATTTTTATTCACCCTTCTTAATCTTTTGTAATGAAATATTCTTATTATACATCAATATAACTCGTTCTTTGTATTTAGTTGGTGAGAAAAGATGAAGATATATCTTCTGATAAAGTTTCTCTCATTTTACTTCTTTTGTACTTAACGAATTCTATATATTTGTGTCAAATGTCAATGTATAATGATATTTACGTATACTTGATTTTAATTTCAAGAGAATAAATTTGTTAGTAAAAGCATAAAGGGACGCTGAAGTCCAAAATGGAAGTGTCGGCAAAAACGAGGGAGAAAATATTTTTTATAAACAAATTCTCACATCGTAAGAATTACATTCAAAATTGAGATAAAAATTTGTCTATAAATTGAAAAAGAAAACAGCCTATTAGTCTTCGAAATGCTGGTCCTCCAAGGGTTACTTAGGCTTTTGTGTGTAATGATTGACTGGTTTGATCTTTCAGGACGATATCATACTCTCAAGTAGCGGTAACCAAAATGCTGATTGCAACGGTTGT
Organism: Nectonema munidae; assembly: GCA_030549495.1. Classification (NCBI taxonomy): domain Eukaryota; kingdom Metazoa; phylum Nematomorpha; class Nectonematoida; family Nectonematidae; genus Nectonema; species Nectonema munidae. Next base: position 260,434 of record JAUIRK010000105.1, read on the forward strand.
GCTCATCGCAAAAGACCCAATCCACAAGCATCGATGTCTTCCCGCGTGTCCCATGAAAAGAACCCCGAGCTCACTGATGCCAACAACAGCAAATCCTTAGGCCAAGAAATGTATTCCGTGGAATGTGAGAGAGTATTTGATAAATGTCTCGCAGGCGCCAAACGCAACAAATTCCATCTTCAAAACTCCCCTCCCTACCCTGTCTTCCTTCAGGAGGAGGTGCGGGCAAGACAGACGATGGCCTTGGGAAGTACTGCCTCTTCTCTCGCCACCCTTAACCTCAAACTTCATCATCACGACTGCAGAAATGAAACTTCTCACGATGGAGTGCTCGATAGCAATGCTTGTGATGACGAAGAACACGATGAAGATGAAATGGGAGATGATGATGAAGATGTCAAGTGTATCACAAACACCTCTACTCTCAACCAAAATGTGATTGGTCTTGACTCGCCCTCCCTCTTGCCCTTAAGCAACACGAACGATTCCACTTCCAACATATCGCCAGGTAAAATCCGTTTCATTCATTTTGTTGCATCTTCCATCACCGTTTTTAGGTTTCAAATCGGCCATTTCAACTCAAACATTATTCGTATTAAAAACTGGACACAAATCGAAACCTGAAACTCCATTTTCTGGACATCAAAAATTCATGAAACTTGTATTTCATTTTTTAGGAAAGCAGGCTGGCTGTCGATGCACATGAAATTAGGCCTCTTTTTACTCGTGCAATTGATTCTTAGTTATCGTGGATTACAAGGAGGAATTGGTTGGTCATTCCTCGTCGATCTAAAAAGGTTTGGCTGAAAACATTAAGGATAGAGCTTTAGTGGGAAAGTAAAAGGTTTTGCTTTTAAAAGACGAACAATTTTGAGTTTGTGGCTGTGACGTTGGTCAAAGAGCAGCGTGGAATGAAGTAATATATTATGGCTTCAGTATAGGCATTTGGTACAATTAAAGGGGATAGTGATTGAAATGGGATCCAATATAGCTTAGCCATCAACAATGCCTATATCAATAAAAAAAAAGAAAATTCTGAAACATGGATCCGTTTGATTCTATCCTTGTAGTTTTGGTAAACTCCAACTCTTTTGTACTGATTGATGAGATGGGAAAGTGTGTAAGGAAAAGGAAGATGTGAAGACAGAGCCTTGAGAAGAGAGAGGAGTTTGCCCTGATGTTTAGGAATGAACACCCGCTTAGTGGTGCAGAAGAAGATGTGAGGAAGAACGCGATAAATGTGTCTTCAGAGTGACATGCAAATGTCAAGTGTATACGTCTGCTTCTAAAACAAGGAAGCAACCCCTAGAAAGAATGAAAACATTAAAGTGCATAGATAACTTGACAAAATTAAGAATAATTGAAAATGAGTCACGTAGCATTCATAATATTTTACTAAATATGAATATGGAAGATAACTTTTGTTCGAACACGTTGGGGTAAGATGGGTAAAGAAAACGCCAAAAACTTCTCACCTATCATGAAAATAAATATGATATTATAATTGATCCTGAAAAGGCAACTCTCCAGCTTCAAAATCCACGATCGAAGAGGGAGTACTATAAAATGGAATATTAAATCTGTTGTTTACAATTGATGCTGTTGTTCTGGAAAATTCAATGGAACATTTTAGGCCTATTCAGTTTAAAAAATCGTAGCTATTCTATTTGCTTTGGATGCTGCTGCGGAGCTCGGACTTTTCATGAAGAAAGCTCTGAACGTACAAAATTCCTTTTTTTCAAGAAATTACCAACGTTCATTTCAACATGTTAACTTATTCATTTTTAATTAGTTGGATCAAAACGTAGTAATACGGTAAAAGCTGTCTATAGCGGTCAGCCACACGATTTTTTAGAATTCGTCGTTGTGGACAGGCGACCGTTCTGTAACGGGCCTAATCCTTAGACACAGAAAAATTACGATGATAAGTCAAAGGTGATATTTTGTAGTGACCGCTATAGAGAGGTGACCGCTCTGTGAAGGTGACTTCTAAGCCAGGTTTCACTGTACCCTTAAATAAATTTTTAGTTCATTTTTATATTTATTCACTCTTATTTGAGAAATAAATGCGTACTTCAATAGATTTGATATTATGTAGTTGTTCAATACTTCCTTAATTATTATCGATCATTTTTCACCCCAATTATTTTTGGAACCAAAATTAGAGCGCACGTTACTTTGATCTTAGTTCATTGTAATATATATAAACCCTGCCAAGATTTTCTCATGTTACCTTTTGAAGACGAACATTACGAAGATTACTTATCTTCTTTTTCATTGCAATTTTTTACACTTAAAGAATCTGAGTGTTAGAACGCGAATTTAAAAGCAGTCCTAAGAATTTTATTTTTTATCCTAGGTCATTTCCTGGTGATGATGTCTTCAAATGTTCTGAACAACAGCGATTCCTCACTCCCACTGAAGGAAGAGCTTTTTGCCAAGTCCAACATCAAGGCCGTTCGAGAAGAAAACAGGCGCAGCGTTCACAACGAAAGTACGCCTTTTTCCACTCAACGATCAAATTTATAAGTCTTTGATTTGAGGACCAGCATTTTGAAGACACTTTCTTTTTCAATGTTTTGGCAAACGCTTTTCATTTCTCGCGTCACTCATGTAAACTAGTCAGTCCTCAAAGCGTTAATGCAACATCCAACTACAAATTATCGTACACGTAAAAAGAAATCGCACCACGCTCTGCTGTGGCCAGTAGCATAGAGCCTTTTTAGAGCACAGCTGTTTTTAAAATGTAGGAAGTCTTATAGGCATCTCTGGAACTTGGAACGCAAGTTACATGCCTTAAATCAATACTTCTTCTACCCTATTCAGTAAAGGTAGACGTTGGGAAACACCTAGTCAGGAACATTCAGTGATCGATTGCGACATCATTATATACTCGTGAAGCTTCACTTGCACTCCATACCCTGAACCTTCTCCATATGTGTTCTATTGGTGAAGGTAAAGTTACCTTTGGGTGTTTTCATCTGGAGCCGGACATTTTCCCCAGTTAATATTCAAAAAAAAATATATTTCCCACTCAGTAATTGTTTTCTGTATTCTTAAATGATTCCAAGGTTAATTAGTAATTTTTTTAACTAGTTAGTCAATTAGTTAGAGCTAAGTTAGGGGGATTAGTAGTTGTTAGATTTTAATTAGCTTTACCTCTTAAGATTAAATTTTGTATTGTTTGGGCTTTGGGGTATATTAGCATAAAATAACATGACATTTTATAAATAATTTATTTTTTATTTTTATAACGCTGAAATTTAAAATTTCCAAAATCAATAAAAAATATTTTTATGGATGAAGATTTGTTAAAAAAAAATTTTTGGTTTATTTTTAAAAAAAATCTTTTTATTTTTAGTTAGTTTATTATTTGTATTCATAGTTGCAAAAAAAGTACTGAGCATAGAATTAGATTTAAATCAGGCAATGAAACCTCTATGATTGTTCACATTATGATTTCTCAAAATTTCAAAAAAATCTTAACAAACGCTAAGACTTTCCCTGAGGGAATCATGCGTAATTCAACATAAACTTATCATTGCAGATTTAGTTTTCTATAAAATAAAATGTAAGAATTATGAAAAGTTGAGAATTTGGAAGTTTAAAGATGGTAGAGAATATTAAAAAAAATACATTGAAAAGGTTGAAAATTTTGAGGTTTTTGAAAACAAGTCCAAAAATTTTGATAATGTTAAAAGTGAGTTAGTAAAAAGAACTAGGAAGGTTTTTGGCACAGAAAAAGTAAAAAAGAACAAAAAATTGTGGGTTTGGAGCAATGAATAGGAAAAAAGAGACTTAAAAATTTCAAAAAATAAAACCACAGAAGACAAATAATTTTATAAATAGGAAAAAAATATTGTAGAAAAGTTACATGCAAGAACGAATTCTGCATATAAAATTATATAATGAAAACATGAAGATGAATGAAATTTTAAAATAAATCGACAAAGAAAAAGAGGAGATAAAGACGCGTTGGTTATGCCTTGTGCTAGAAATAAAGCTGGACTTTTAATGAATAAAATAGCTGAGTATATGGAAAAATCATGACCAAGATGTTTTTAATAAAGAAAATGAGATTGAGAAGCTAGAAATAACTGAAAAGTTGAAGGACCATTAGAAGGTGTGGCAGGGTACAGTGAATGCTCATTAGAAATATTAAAACTATTTTAGGATGAAGTAATCGATGTTCTAAAAGTTATAATTCAAAGCATTTTTAATGGGCCACCCATCCCAGAGTCATCGAATAAAAGTCTAATCCTACCAGTGTATAAAACTTACTGATTGTTTAAATTACAGAACTATAAAACTTTTAGAACACGACATGAAAATGATGGAAAGAGTAATACTGAATAGATTGAAAATAATCGTTGAAACAAGTAAAGTTCAGTTTGGTTTTATGTCAGGAAAAACACAAATGACGCAATCTTCATCATTAAACGGACGTAGACCTTATTTTGCTTTCATTTATTTGGAGAAGGCTTTTGATTCTGTTTGTAGAATTCTCATTGAATGAACCATAAGAAGAAAGGGTGTAAATGAAAATTTAGTTGAGGCGGTAATGGCTTTGTATACAAGACAGGATACTTGTATAAAAAATGATAATGAATTTAAAATAAGAGTAGGGTTACATCAAGGATCATTATTAAGTCCATTTCTTTTCAATATAAGCACTGACGAAATTATTAAAGATGCGATCAAAGAAAATATGGACGAAGTTTTATTATAATTTTAATTGCACATCCTATTGAAGATTTAAGTAAGAAAATAAGTTTTTGGAACAACTTTGAAAAATAAGGGTTTAAGAATGAACTTTAGTAAGTCTAAGTGAATGAAAATAGGTGATTCTTCAAATATACAAAATCTTGTTTCAAAAATAGATCCATCTCGTGTTTGTGGGATGAGAGTTAACCCTTTTAAGGCCAAGCAAAGCAGACGATATGTAAAAAAACGCAGACGATTTATATTCAAAGTCATTGAAAAAAGCAGACGAAGATGAAATTGCTTATGTTCCAAAATAGGAACATTGGCCGTAAATGGGTTAAAAGAAATTCTATTTTTGCACATCTTGTAGTAAATAGATACTTAAAAGGTGCTCTGGTATTAAAGGTAGTTTACTAAAAGTTAGAAATTTTAAGTCTGCTAGTTCTCATTTTAAAAAAGTTAGTAATAAAGGATTCAGAACTAGAAAAGGTTAATCAATTTTGTTTAGTGTTAGTAACTCAGTAGAACACAGAATAAAACTAGCTTCGGAGAAATTTAAATCGTTAAGTAGTGTTCTATGTGATAATACTTTTTCTTTAAACATAAAGGGTTATCTTTATGAAAGTTGTATTAGCACTAGTTTACTATATATTAGAGAAAGATATATGCTAGGAAAAGAATAGAAAAACACGTACCTTTTATATCTTCTTTGTCCATATGTAATAAAAGTTCCATTAGTGCTTCAATGATTTTTTTAGAATCAGTTTCGCATAAGTAAAAATACCAATCTTTATAAATGCATTGAAAAGACAGGCATGCGATTTGTTTTTTAAAACTCTCAGGATTTAGTTTAGTCGTCTCTTTTTCTCTCAGAATGAATACACTCTATTTATATTTCGACCATCACTGCTGACATATTGTATCTGAAAAGATAAAACAAGATAATAATTTCATTGCAATGTTCAGCCGTTGTTTGGGTCTTTGAATTTGCTTAAGTGTCAAATTTTGTGTTTTGTAGTTGAGAGAAGACGAAGAGATAAAATCAACACGTGGATCACGAGATTGGCTAAAATCATTCCAGAGTGCACAAAAGACAAAAGCAAGCAAGGCCAAGTAAGTGCATGCAGCTTTCGCCTCTAAACGGTGCCCTCCACTTTTTTCTTTTTTAGAGCAAAGGAGGAATCTTGGCGAAGACTTGCGAGTACCTGTTCGAGTTGAGAGGAAACAACCAGAACCTGACCGACAGTTTGGAGAAAGAAAAGAGCAAAAATACCTCCCTCGTCCAACAACTCAGAGATCTGGAAAACAAAAACAAGGCCTTGACCACTCAAATTTCCGAAATTGGTACCTTTTTTCTTTTCCTCTTTCACTGTTCGTATTTTGATTCGCTCTTCTGAGTCTCTGAAAGTTGGCACTTCAACGCCTTCTCTAGCTTTTTCTCTTGAAATGGTTTTGTCGTGTGATTCCTCATAAAATTTTCAGATAAATTTCACGTTCCTTCTGTAACTTTTTTTAGTTACTTTATTTTTGTATTGCGACCCTTGTGCGAATCGATACTTAAATAAACATTCTTGAGAATATTAGCCATAGTTGATTAGAGTCCGTAATGGAGCCAAAGATTTGAACAAGGGCCTACGAATTTTTCAAAGAATTGTAGAATGTTTGGTATTGCATCCATGATCTAGAATCTGGATCTACAAAACGTTAGTAAAAAGCACCTTATGATTTCCCTGTCTTTATAATTGAAACCTTTAAGTTCTACTCGCACTCCAATGAAAAGCTTTGCTAGGCCATCAGTAGTGCTGAACTTGTAAATTGAAGAACGTAACATGCACGCTAACGTAGGGAAGCACGGCGTTTATGCGAGTGTTTAAGAAGTAGAAATCTTGACCTAAATTTTGAGTTGGCCAGAGCATCCTACTTGTGCGGTGCAAATGAGCATATTCTGTAGACGTGGTCATGGAGCGTCGCTAACACGAACTTTGTTTTAGTAGGCACTTTACAGTTCTCACATTTGCACAATCTTATCAGTTTTCTAGAATTACTTTGATTTTTATTCCTTAGTTCAACAGGGAAACGTTTATTTTTGGAGAAGCGCCAGCAAAATGCGAAGCGAATTGAGTCCTATTTTGTTTGCTTGGTCTTTTCGTTTCACCACTGTCACCAACGTCTTTTAGTTCGCATTCTCCAATCGCAAAGCGCAATGAGTAGGCCAAACGCGCATCCACTTAAAAGTGACGTACTTTCTCTTCCAACTGCTGCCCCCGCCTCCCTTCAGACGCTGAAACTCCCGACTGCGAAGAAAGTCACATGCATCAGTTCCGTTGAATCGATGATTCTAGATTCTTGCAAGTCGCCCGCGCCTCTCATGTCTCGCTCAGATCTTCCCTCTACAGGCCATCACAGCATCCATTTCCCTTCAATCAGCAGCCATCCCAATGCCAAGGTAAGTTTTATCTTTAAATTGATCCCTTGCTTTGTTTTGCATTTTTGTACTTTTTAGTTGCATTTTTATTATTACGGCTCATTAACTTAATTTTAATGTTATCAGAGATGTAAATAGAGCGGATGCGGATATAAAATATTTTTAAAAAATTATGTGTTTTATATTTTACAATATCTTACTATTTTAATCCGTTTTTTTTATACATTTTTTACTGTTTTTTTAATCCACCAATGTAACTAAATCAGAATAATTAGAAAATTTTATTTAAAATAATCATTATTAATTACAGGTAATTTTTTTTAAGTAATAACCGTTTTTCTACTTTTTCGCGTAGTAATCTCTTACTTTTGTCAGTATAAATATTTCTGGCGCTGCTGAAGAGCTGCTCGCTTTGAACAGTGCTAGGAGGACAGGTTAAGTAATGACATGCAATTTTTGATAAAAACGGAAATTCTTCTTTTTAGTTTTCCACAAATCTAAACTTTGAGTAGCCGTGTCATTAATTTTTTTTCTTTTTGATAGTTCATTATTTCTTCATTAAAAGTTTCATTATCTTCATTTTTTTTCGCGTTTTCTTCTTCACTACTAGAGTTTAGAATAGAGTCCATAGCTTCATTCAAAGAGGTATAAACTTCATTAGCACATTTCTCCATTTTTTGCAGCTTTTTACTTCTATGCTACTATTATTATTATTATCAATCTTATCCTCATCATATAAATTCAAAAGGAAAGTTTTTACTTTATTTGTTGTTTTAAAATTGGTGAACAATTTACTTTTGAATCTCGGATCGAGAAAAGTAGCCATAATGTAAAAATTAGAAAAAAAGCTATAATGTAAAGGTTTTAAATGCCGCTCACATACTTCTAATCGGGACTTCTTATGTGGAAGACCTAGTAATCGACTCCAATTTTATGACAAGGATGAAAATAAGTCCTTTCTATTTGTGATGCTTGTGGCGCCGGTCCTGCAGTATTTCATAACTTTGATAACTAAAATAAACATAAGTTTTTCTTGATTTATAAATGTTTCACCTCTTAACCACGTAAGCTTTCTTTTTTTATGTTTCATCTTTTTGCAACATTATCTAAACTTAATAAAATTAAAAACCATTTCACTGTTGAATACATACATACCAGTTGCCTTGATAACAGTTCGTTCCAAATTTTATGCAATGTGTTCTTTTCTCTTTTGATCAATACGTTCGCTATGATATCTGATAATTCTAGATCCTTTTCTGAAAGATCTTCACTGTCTAGCTTGTCTTTTGAAATCAGCTCATGTGACTAAAGCTTAGAAGAGAATAATTCGTGGAAATATAGTTTGTTCTGATCAAATTAATTTCAATTACAATCATTTTTTGACTCATGAAGAGGAATAGCAACTAAATGAATAAGAGACCTTATTACTTCACCATTTGGAGCTAAAAAGCCAGCTAAAAATAAATCTTTTCATATGCTTATGATTTTACATGAGGCGTAAGGTTCATAAAAGAGAGAACATATGCCGAATCCTACTAGCTTTATATTATATGTACACTGAAAGGGAAAGCCATCTTGAATATAAATACTGGATAACTGAAATCATATCTACTCACGCGAAAGATCTAGGAGCCGAACCTCCCTTGAGATACAAAAATGTATAAGCTCTCTAAGAAAGCTTCCCTTTCTGGCTTGAAAGCCAATATAGATAATATTGATATAGATATAGTTCAACTAACGTACTATAGGAAAACTATACTGAAATATTACAGATGCAGAAAAGAGATCTATTAATATACATATCTACCTACGTAATATATGTTGACAATTATTAGGGCATGCATTGGGTGTAATACATTGTGTTGTGACGTGCGTTAGTTTTTGCATATGATATATAGAAAAAATACTATTACTTATAATTGTTTACTCTAATGCTGTAAATGCCGAGGCAGGGAATAAAGATGAGCTCTTATTCTCCTCGCAATGTCTCATAAATCTCGCGTCTCAAATAACAACAAGATTTCTACTAGTGGAAATCGAGGGAATTGAGTATCCTAATTCTGAGAAAAACATTTTGATTGAAGCATGTGAAAGCTTATGTAGAGAGATGTTTGCTTCTAAAAGCATCTTATTTAATTTTGATGAAATTTCTTATCTGCTGGTTCTAAGTAGTTTTGAATTATACTTGTGCTAGATGAACTTGGTAGACCAAGCTGGTGCTTTTCTGACTTTCTGTGGTTTTCAATAAAAAAGTTTTTTCATGATTGACAATCAATCACGTTGAAAATTTTGCAAGATAAATCTCTAGATTTAGAAATGGTAAATTCATGAGGATACTTTTTGACCAGTATCGCAATTTTAGTTGATTTACTTTTTGCAACTTTCGGCATGCTTTGACGTAATTGATTATAATTGCGAGCTGTTGTTTAAAACGTATCAGTAAATTCAAAGCTTTAAAACTAAAAATGATAAAACTACAATGTTTTTTAATATCATACTTAAAGGAATTAGGCCAACTAGTCAGACCTCCTATTAAAGTGAAACAACATTTTTGTTTTTTCCCGTTAAAAGATATTTAAATAGTCGAGATACTTTGATCTTTAGTGATTCAGTTATTAAAAGTATTAAAGTATTAAGGGGTGGCATGGCAGGTTGGTTGAGATGATGGACTCAGGACGGAAGCCTCTGGGTTCGATTTCTTATCTATATCAATTTGTTCATAGTTTGACATAAGCGGTACATCAGTGCCTTGTCAATGAAAACACACCCACGGTATCTTACCTTACCTTAAAAAATCAGATGTATATTTATAAAAAATAAAAAACTACTCAAAATTGACTTTATTGACTTAAAAAATTTTAAAAATTGAAATATATGAACAAACTAAAAAACTAAATAAAGGCAAATAAAAATACGAGGATCATGTCTTCAATCTTTAAACACAATGGAAAAGAGTCCATTTTAAAAAGCAGAAGTAAGCTTACATTGAGATTAGCTAGTATAAATCTAGGATCTCTAGTAGGAAAAAGTACAGAATGTGGAAACATGCTTAGTAGAGGGAACGTGTGAGTGATAAGATAATAGTTATGGAAGTAGCTGTTGAAGATTAGGTTGTAACTGTGCTATCTGTTTACGCACCACAGAGCGGTCTGGAAATGGAAGAAAAAGAATCCTTTTATGTAAGTTTGAGTAGAGTGATGCTGAAGGTGCAAGGAAAGTGTGTCATTTTAAGTGACATTAATGGGCATGTTTGAAAAGATTGTGACGTTTATGAAGATGTACATGGTGGTTTGGGCTTTGGAACAAGAAATGCTGACGGAGAAAGATTGCTGGATTTTGCTGATAGCTTCCAATTGAAGATTGCAAACACTTGGTCTAAGAAAAATGTGGAAAAATTAATTACCTATGAGTCCGGCGATCATAAAACAGTGATTGACTATATTCTTGTTAGAAAAAATGAAAAAGTCAAAAACATTAAGACAATCCCAGGTGAAATGATATTGTCACAACATCGTCCTTTGACAATCGATTGTATAATGAAAAATTAAGAAAGCAATCAAAAATTTAAAAGAAGCGTGATCAAGACATGGAAGTTGAAAGATGTCAAAGTAGCAGAAGCGATGATAGAAAGTGCTGAAAGTTGCGTTGACAAAAATGCTAAATGGGATGCAATCATGGTGGATGTATCAAAAATAATGAAAGAAGTTTGTGGAAAATCTAAAGAATGTGTAAAGAAATCAACATGGTGGTGTAACCAAGAAAATGTCAAAAACGCGGTGAAAGAAAAGAAAAAATACCATTCATCGAGAAGGGAAAGAACTGAAGAAACCAGGAAGTTGTATGTGTTTCATAGGAACAGAGCCAAGAATGTGATTGCAAAACGATGCACGATGAAGCTACCGAAGAAGCAAAACAGATTGAACAGATGAAAGTGAAAAAAATGATGAGACATGTGTTCCGCATGGCCAGAATAAGCGCCATAAACAAGAGAGACGTTGTAGGAAATCCGTGCATGAAAGATCGAATCGGTGAATTGAACCTACGCTTGTCTGATGATTACAAGAGTGCTATAATTACAGGAGCATCAAGTTGATCGAGCATTCAATGAAAGTGATAAGAAGAGTTTTTGAGGAAAGAATTAGAAACAGAGTGAATACCAGTCATATTCAAATGGAGTTCATGCCCGATAAAAGTATAACTACACGTTTCCAATTAGTAGACTGATTTGGACTAGTAGATTGAAGAGTTGAATCAGAAACTAAGAATCTTTCTTTTGATTTTTGTCAATGGTAGTTGTTTATACCTAGGTGGAGTGTATTAGGGCTTCGTCAATGAAAAGACACTCATGATACCCTACCAACTTACCTTTACACTCGTCAGTAAATATTTTATAATTAATAATAAATTGAAGAAAAAATTAAAAATCTGGATAAGATTTTTTAATGCATGAATTGCTGTGCTGGTAAAAGTTTTATTTTTTAAATATTTATATTCTCATCTAATTTAATTTTTTAGCTTTTTAGGAGATGACAATTTGAATAAATTATAGGAGAAATAAAAATAATTGTTCACAACAAACTATATACTTTCCCACATACAAAAATTTGCTTACGTTCATTAAAAGTATTACGATCTTTGTAAAAGACGTTATGAAGAGATGCTTTAACGTTTTCTAATAAATATATAATATATATATATAGATAATGGATCGTCTAACAAATTAAATCCCCATCTTAATTGTGTGATAAAAAGCTTGTAATTGTTTCAAACACCCAAAAGAATCCTTGTAAATGAAGGTTTAGATTATGTAACATTTCGGTAGTGCCTTAAAAAGGAAGAAGTCATTTTTAAAAGTCTATGCTTTGCTCTTTTCTTCAACTACTGATGCCTGATATCTCTTCATGGTGGATGAGCTACTCAACCAGCCGTCTCATCCTTGACAAATACTGCTCTCTGCCATTTTTTCTTTACCTGTTTTCAATTCACGCTGATTTAATCCTTGTGGTCTATTGAAATTATTTCATGTTCATCAAGCTATGCTAGTTAGGTATATCATGATCAACGCATTTTTGAAAAGAAAGAAAGCCAGTGTTATGTCATCTACAAGCATTAGCTCTGTTACCCTAACCTAGTGATTCTCAACGTGGGATCCACGCCCCACGGGCAAAGTATTTTTGTGGGGCATAGAGTAAAATTTGGTCTTTTCATGTAGACATGGTTTCTATAACAAAATAGTTTTTTATATTTGACATTTCCTTGCTGATTTTTTATTTTTTTTTATTTCAGACAATAAACTGGTACAAAAAATAAGAAGTAAAAAAAGTTGATCGATATTCAGAAGAATTTTTAAAATTTCGATTTATACCTGCTCTTCTCGATAAAAAATACCCTTTTGTCTTTAATGTCAGCAATGCTTGACAAATGAATCACTGAAACGAGGACGTCTTGATTTGCACTTGAAGACAATGGATGGTGCTCCTGTTATGATGGGAAAGAGAAATGCTTGATTAAAATTAATGAAAGAAGAAACCCCAAAATGGTTCTGCTGTTTTCTCTTATTCATAGAGAAAACCATTAAAAATAACATGGTTGAAAAAAAGTAAAGTTACTGAGAGACTGCCATGATCGGTATTTAAAAAAGATTCTAAAGAAATTGATTTTCCAATTTTTTGTTGTTGGTTGATATTTCAGAAGTTTCACTTCAATACGAAGAACTTCCAGAAATGCAAAATGATGAATTTGTTAAATCACTCTTTGATATAAAAAAATAATGGCATGGCTTTGTAATGAAACACTTTTGCAAGAAATTTGTTGCTACCATTCCCATCTTCATATTTGGTGGAATGTGGTTGCATATTACTAAGCGAGGAGATTTAAGACACAAATTGGCACCTGACATAAAGTCCATCTGTAGCAGGCATAGCGTACAAGTATGTCATTAACGATTACTTTATGATCGGGTGACGGTTTTCCAATGCTCTTGAAAGGTTTATAACTCGTTATTTCATTGTTCGCATAAAAAAATGTAAAATAAATTCTTTTCTTTGTTTGTATTTTTTTCATTTTGAGTATTTTGAGAAAATTTAAAGTTTGTTCACGTAAAATAATATCAACTTTAGAATGAGTAAAAATGCATGTTGCTAAGATAAGATCAATGAATATCCAGTTAAATTGTCAGGCTTTTCAAGATACATATCAGCGGGGAATGTTTCAAAAATCTTAGACATGCGCATAAAGCACTTTTGATATGTAAACTACATATATGAATTAATGTACCGAACACTGTGTGCGCGTTTTAGTATGGACTAGTTTTTGGGCGTATGGTGTCGAGGTGAGTGTTACGTGATATACGTAAGAGCAGAATTTGATGTAATCATAAACACACGACTATGACGTATCATATCATACTTGAAAGGATGTCAATAAAATCAACTCAAAATTCACTCCAGAGAATTTTCGTTTGTCAGGGAAGCTGAGCTATAACTATTGTGTATATCGAATTGATTGAAAGCATGAATAAGTATTTGATTCACCCGTGCGTAAAAAGGGTAGCATTCATTCAATCAAAAGGTCTTCAAATGAGGAATAGTTTTCAGCGTCTTTTATTTCTTTCAACTTTAACCATTTCACTTTTCTTTGTCTCTGTCTTCTCTCTGTGTATATTTTTTGGTTTTCTTTTTGTTATATACAGTTCTCTCGCGTTATATCGCCAACTTTGGGAGCGGCAGAAAATTGTTGTTATAGCGAGGGTCGCTGTTAATCACAGGAGACATAATGCAAGCATTTTGCTATGTCTTATTGCAAGTTGCATTCTGTCATCTTCCTTTAAACAAATCAAAAGTGGACTTTGAAGTTGGTCAGTCTGTCTCGAACAATGTAGACCGGTGTGTTGTCCATAATCACGAGAATGTGTCAGGAGTCTTATCTAAGTCAACTAGATAGGTGTGGAAAACAATGGATAACATCCCGTTTTTCTAGTAGTTAACGCGTCCAATGACTACGGGTTTTAGCTTTTTTTACTCTTGGCTTTGCAGGCAAGTGCTACTGTGATTCGGTCTTTGAGTTTTTTGATGTTTTTGGTCTGGAGGTGGTCAGTGATTTGTTGGATAGTGGGGGAGAGGGGGGGAGAAGAAGAGGCCATTCTCGCCTATGTTGAATATGGTGCGTTGGTCGCAATCTTTCATGACGTCAGTGGCTCCGTGGAGTTCGTCGGTCGGTAAAGTGCAGCCGATCTACTCCATCGATTTTCCCGATAACGATCTCGCATTTAAAGGGACAGCGCACACGCGAATGAACAACTCGAGCCTCGGCATTGCGTGGTTATGACATGGCGGCGAAAAAATGTGAGTGGCCTTGACGATAAGTTGAGCGAAATAGCACATAATATATATGTGTTCAAATTCTGTTACTCGCAAGGTTGGAATAAGCGAATATATATAGAATGTAAATACTACAAATGAGAAGGTTAGGTGTGTCCAGTAAACAAGGTATATCATGTAATCAATAAGATAACATGCAAACTATGAAATGTAATTACCAAAGTAATGAAGTTACCATGACAGGTGTAGCGATAAAGACATAACTTTTCTTTTTTTTCTCTTGAATAGATCCACTATTTTTTGCTTTAGTTGGATAAATTTTAGAGCTTGATTACATATTTCAAATTGTAGAATTAAGATCCCACAATTTACTATATCGTGTTCTTGATTTTGCAGCCTCCTTTCGGCGCGGAGGAAGAAAATAATTGCACTCTCTCCTCAACATACATCATCAAAAACGATCCCGTAATTTCCTCACAGTCACCGCCGAGCAAGGAGAACAAAAAAGATGCCTCTCCCTTCCTTCATTCCTCTTCTTTTGTGTCGAGCACGACGAACGCCGCATTCAAAGCCGCATTTGGCAACCACATCCAAGCTCCGCAGGTTCACGATCTCCCTCTTTTCTTATTCAGTGTTCGTTTCGCACTCTTAAAGAGGTCAGCATTCATCTGTGCCTTGCTACGTGAAGTGCGGATGCACACAATGCCGCCACTCAATTGGGGCTGTCCAATTTTTTTCCTCACGCACTGCATTTCATCTTCTTACAGAGTATTGCTCGAAATAAACACTCGCTAAGTTTAAAATATCACAAAACCTGCATACATCTCATACCAAAAAATTGAAATAAGGAAAAACGTACAAATTTTTATCATTGACATCAAAAATCTTTCTTGGACTTTTTGTGGATTTATTTTTGGCAATCCATCTTCACATTTAAGTCCTTCATTGAGTGACTTGAGCTACCAAATGATTAATTTTTCTTTGAAAGTCTCTTTTAAACGTTCCACGATTCTATCTAAAATATAGTCCTCATCGCGCCTAAGTACGTATTCATGAGATTCATCGGCAACTATTTTATTTAAAAATTGCAAGAAAGCTAGAGACGAATAACTTGCCGATTTAATACCAAATGTGTCATCTTTGAGGTAACGCGCTTTAAATCTTCACGTCTGCAGCTTCCAAATTTTTCACCGATACGCCTAAGAAGTGTCCCTTCAAGCATTGTGCACTAATCTAATTTTGCTACTTCAACATGGAAGGAGAAGGAGTCCAACTTTAAATCGCGCCTTTCCTTGACATTCGAAATAGCAACTTTTGCACTCTTTCGAGAACACGAAGTTGAATGAAGGCGTGCTTTGCGAGGGCGCTTTTCCCAATCCCAATCTATTTTTGAGCCATCAGTCTTTCTCTAAGTGTGTGGCAAACGTAGTTTCCATTGTTCGCTAATTTTTTCCTTCTACGCTAAAATCTCTTGCCAGCATCCATCCTGTGAAATGTTGACTAAAACTAAAATGCAAATATAAAGTGGCCTTTGAAACAGCTAAAAATATGAAAAAGAAGAAGAAGAAGAAGAAATTTATTACAACATCAAAATATTCTAGTAGCGTAAAATTTGACTGTCTCCATCACTATCCGTTAATTTAGTATAATCTAGGAATCCATACAACGAGTTTAAATGCCAGATTAGGGAGAAAAATAATTTCTGAAGGTGTGACTTTGAGGTTGGCAATAGAAAAAAGCCAGAAGTAAAGCATTATAATAGATGAGAGAGAGAGTTTCAAGTTCAAAAATTTGCCTTTGATCTTTTGCCTATTATTTATAAAATGGTGAAACTTCTCTAGTACTCTGGATAGTTTTTCTAATTGTGTTTGATGATTAGAGCGTCATAACAAGTTGGCATATAACATGTGAATATACATGGCTATGATACCGAAGTTTTCTTGTTCTGGAAGCTAAGTAGGTTCTCAGTTTTTTCAAACTGAATTATTTATGTGAGTCTTGAAAGAAAAGTTTTCGGATAGAGTTACTCCTCATATTTATAAGTTTTCACTCTTTTCAGCAGAACACCATCCAGATGAAAAATAGGAGTGTATAGTTTTACAGGTCTTTTGGATATTAACATGAAGCTACTTTTGTTGTAATAGCACCATTCTGAGATCAAGTTATTAGTATTGAATTGAACATAAGAGTGACATCGTATGCGTACATGATCATTTTCCCTCCTTTTTTCAGACTTTTGTGAATATCATTTATGTAAATCGAGGATAAAAGTGGCCCTAATATGGAACCTTGAGGCACACCTATTTGGTGTAATAAGTTTGAGAACATAAAGGAATAAAATTCATTCTAGCATTCAAGAAATCTTCCATTAAAGTGTAAAAATTTTCTCGGATACCTGACTTATAAAGTTTATATAATAAAATCCTATGCTTGGCACCATCAAAAGCCTTAGTAAAATCTAAGAAAAACATATTAAATACTCATCTTTTTCATATGCTGAAGCTACCGATTGCGAAAGTTCAAAAATGGCATCAGAGGTGGACTTATTCGGACGGAAGCCAAATTGAAGTTTATAAAAAAAACTATTTTTTCTAGATACTTTATTAATTTTGTGTACAGATGACTTTTTCGAAAACCTTGGCAAAACTCGACAAAGAGAAATCGGCCTATACGAATCAAATGAACTGGGTTGTTTTCTTTAAAGTTATCCTTAAAATTGCCGCAACACAAAAGCATTAGCAAGCTTTCTTTCCAGGTTACTAGTAGTTACACAAGCTGCAATTAACCGATTCACTTCATAATTGTAGCTCTAAATCTCCTCATCTAAATCCAGTATTAAGCCAACTCTTTTGCCTGTACTTCTAAAAACACTCCCCAGAGGACCGAATTGTCCTAGTACCAAACGTTCCGCTATTCGTGTGTATTTTTTAGAACGTCTTGTTATTGTGTTGGATTTACAAGTCTTTTTTGCTTTCCAAAAAAATCGATATTTGTCAAATTTTTTAAGAATCCATTATTCCCTTGGTTAGTTTTATGGTTTTGTAAAAAACAAAAATGAAAATCTCTTTATATATAAACATGATCAACTATATTTGCTTTGTTAATCTTAGTAAAATATAATAGAAATGAGAATTCATGTGTTTTGCCGAAGTATTTATGCGAAATTACAAAAATAGTTGAGAGTTTCAAAATATTTCCTCGTCTTTTACTATTTTTAACTATTTTAGATAATGATCTTTTTGCGAGTCCAATAATGTCCAGACAGTTCTGTTTATTTGAGGATTCAAAAATGAATTTTTAATGAAAATGTAAATTCAGAAAAATCCTTTTTATTTATTTTTAATATGTCTTGGGCTTTTTTAGAAGTAGCTCTTTCAAAGATATCCCATTTTTCAACGTCCTGATTTTACAAATGGTATACGGGGATGTTTTATATACCTAACTGTTTATTATGGTAGTTAATGTTTTATAATGTTGTCATCAGAGAATAAATTTCAAATGACATACTCTAGTAAATGTAGATGGTGTTCATTTAGTGCGTGAATTTACGAGTGTTTCTCTGCCATGTTCAACCCTAAAGTTGAGAGCAGTGATGTGACTTGTTCTTTATTTTAGAACTGATGAAATCGCGTCCTCTCCGAGGGGGAGAAGTTTTTGTTCCTCCATTTCTCTCAATCTCCAACCCTCCTTTCTCTTTGAAAGTTGATCAAGAAAAGTTAATATATTTTCAGAAGAGTTCCCAATCAGCATACTGGTGTACAATTTCATTTTGAATGCAAGTGTTTATTTTATTTTTCGTAGCACATGAAGGAGCTTTTTCTCGAATAAACGACACAAAATCTTTTTCACTCTTTTCCAGTCCTTTCTCACTCGCAGGCGACTTGAAGTCCGCTACCTGATTTATTAAGACTCACCACAATACTCTCCAAGAACATTTATTCCCCACTGATTACTTTTTGTGTTCTCCCATTTTCATTTATTTACCCACATTCTACCCCACTTAAAATGCAACAACCTTTCCGGCTCTTTTATCTAAGTGATTATTATCTTTTTTAATTTAAGTTTGAAAGAGATGCAGCTTTTTAAATGATTGTTTTTGATATGTTTTTTACAAAACAATATGCTTTCTTTTGACCATTGAAAGATTTGGACGTATCCTTATTATTTGAAAATCTGAGTGATCAAATCTAGACTAGAGATATATCGCATATTCGCAAAATTTTTACATCTTAACATCCTAGGATCATTTAAGTTTCAACATCCGCAATTTTCAGACATTTTTATTTCCGATTTTTCAATTTTTACTTTATCCAAAATTTTTATAAGAACGTCTTGACATTATGCAATTGAACATTATTAAAATATGATGAATGTTGTCAGCGTAAAAACACAGTGCACAGCTTCACTTCTCTTTTCGATTTGTGTATACACTATATATATTATCAATTAATAACTCCCAGTTTCTCTCGTATTCATGATAATGAACCCATAATAAATTATGCTGAAACAACTATTTGTCTTATGATAAAATGTCTGTGAAACTAAAAAGGTATATTTAAAAGCACACAATTATATATAGCAGAAGCGAGAATAATAATAAAAATATGTTCTTTTTTTAAATCAAAGTATATGCTTGCTTTTTTGACATCTCTGCTAAATTTTAACCTGATTTTACCTGTCCCTAGAATTAATCACTCACTATATAGTGCTTTTTAGTCAGATACATTTTTTAATTTTCTTTAAAACTTTCTTGATTTGAAATGTTTTATTTTACTTTTTCGATTTTTTTTAATTCTTTATCTAATAAAACAACATGCTTTTTGACATGAGCATCATCTTTGGTAGAGATTCTTTCATTTCTCCAAATTTCAATAACTTTCTTGGATGATTCAGAATAAGTTTTTTAAAAAATATCTTAATAAAACAGACATTTTGAGCAAGTAGAAAACAAAGCTCTAACGTCTTAATATTTTTATATATGTTATTCAATATATTTAGTACAAAAAACAAACAAGTGTGATTGATCTATAAAAAAAAATTTCGAAGCTGCTAACCCAAGTAATCATGGCAACTCGCACGCTCCAATTTTAAGCGCTTTTAAAATAAACGTTTGCTTTGTAGTTAGAAAAGAGTAAAGCCTCAGTTTTTCCATTGTTGATAAAAATTTACAAGATAATTTAGTCTTCTTTTTATTTTTCATATTTGCAAAAAAAGGAAATTTGAAGTCAAAATTTAAATAAAAGTGGAAACTTCATGACAATTAAAAAATGTATGTGTCTGTAGAGGAGGCAAAATTTATGTAATTTTCAAAAACGATGATAAATTTTTAGAATTTTCAAAATCATCACCTACAAAACTATGATATATATGCGAGTATTAAAAATTCAAAAACCCCCTGGCGTGTGTGCTTGTGCTCTCTTCTACAGAAGGCCGACCAAGGAATTTTAAAAATAAGATATAGACTTTCCATCCTTTTTTACAAACCAATAACAATTCAAATTTCTCACCAAAAGTGGTTACCCACAGAGACGCACCCCTAATCAATAGTCTTTGAAATATGATTTACCTAATTCTGTTATCATAACTTTCTTAGGAAGTCAAAATTTTAATAAGACTTAGGAATGCTGACCTTTTAGGGGGAGCGGAAAAAACCTCCTTACGGAAGATTTACTAATACTATAATAGAGGAATTTTATTGCATGCAATGATTGAACATTTATCGAAGTGTGTTAAAATTTAAAAACTTCTAATATCTAAATAATTAGATTAATGCAAATTTCGATTTGAAAAATCATCATCAAAAGAACATAAATTGGTAAGCTGAAGTTCATAGTGTTATCAAAGAACATTTTTGGAGGTGACTCAAAATTAACCATTAAAATGACAAGAAAATTTTCGATGAAAATTAACCTATATTTTGATAATGTTTAGATTAAAAAAGTTTAATATCAAGCCAAATTTCAAATATGTAAAAAATATGAGAATGACGCGAGTCTCGTTAAGTTGTCTGAGCAAAAGGCGAGTATACTTCTTCCAAGTTTTTACGAGACCTAAGCGCAACTAAAATACTCCACCCCGTCATTTATACGGTTAATCGCTTGCATAGTGAGTGCTGTGGCATTTTACGTGTGTAAACAGGTCAAAGGGCTGGCTTGCAATGTCGTCGCATTTCATCCACTTGACATGCTAAAACTTAAATACCCGAAAGTCAGTGATTGACATATCTGTTTGTTGTTGGCAATTCAACGTTTCACTTTGGTGTGGTAAATCGAGATAAAGGATGGAACGCGGGCATCGGTCTTCGATGGATGCGTTTGAATAGGAGGGGGAGCACCACATGAAAGCATCTCTGCATTTTGCTCTGATCTCTCAAAAGTAGGAAGGCAGAAAAAGAAGATTGGAGGAGTTAATTGGATGAAATTATCTGATTTCAAGAGCAGCGCTTTTGGCAAAGCACAAATCGCGCTTTAATCGCCGTGTAGAGAAAGGAGGTAGATAGGATAATTGCGCTACTAAACGCTATTTGCGCATTAGATATGCAAGGCGCGCAATTACGCTCTTCACCAAATAATGAGGCCTCACTTCCTTGAGTGATATCGTTAGCTCTTCTTTTCGGCACTCCCCGCCAAAGTGTGCGCATGTACGTGGCTACCGCGCTCCTCGTCTACAACGCGACGACCTTCGCCATCTCTCTCGTGGAGAACGCAGTCCTCGTCTCCCTCCTCTGCTTTCGCAAGAGCTTGCACATCCCTCGCAACATCTTCCTGTTGGGGATCACGTTGTGCGATCTCGTGCTCTCCCTCCAACTCATCTACACCAACGTGGCCGACTTTTTCCACCCCCCACACCGCGTCCCCACGCGCACAGACACCTGCAACAGCCTCCTCACCGTCTTGTTCTTCTCTTCCATGTACATCAACCTGTCCCTGCTCACCCTGAACGCCACGCTCTTCCTCATGTACAGCAGACCGTTTCTCTACAGCCGAATCAACACCCGCAGAGCCGTCCTTCTCATCCAGCTCTCCATCGTCGGCCTCTCCCTGGTCTGCGCAAGCGTTTTCCTGGTCAAGACGATGGAGCCGGCTCTTCCTTACGACGCGGGCATCTCGTGCCCCTCGAAAATGCTGCAAGCGTTCAAGACCATCTCTCTCGACCTCATCATTTTGTTCGTGGTCGTTTTGATTTGCGTCAGCATCGGCATGATTTTCTACGAGCAGAGGGTATACTACAACAAGGCCAGTCCGTCCATCCCCTTTTTGAGAAGGAGACAGAAAGAGAAAAGGTACACTCGCTTCGTAATCCTCTTGTCCGGCTTGAATTACATCGTCTTCAAAGCACCCATGGCGCTATTTCTCTTGATTGACAAGGTGCACGACGAAAAAGCATTTTCCATTGTCTTTTTGTACGCCCAAACCACTCGCATCACATTTCCCATCATTTTTGGATTCCTCAACATTAAAATTCAGAATGAAGCCAAAAAAATTTCCTTCGTTTTAAAAGAAAAAGGTGTCTACATTATCAACAAATTTGTGAAAAAAACAAGTTCTCAAAATTAAAAAATAATATATATTCTTGTCTTTTTATCTAAATTCAAACCAGTGTAAAATAATTTTGAAAATACTGAAATCACTTTTTTTAAATCTTGTTTATTTCTCTAGATTCTTTTTTGAAGAATCGTTGGTATTGTTTTCGAAGAAATACCATCAAATTGTATTTCTTTCAGATTATTGAAGTGAATGAATGCAAAAGCAAACTATTTATCCATTTGTGCTTCGCTTAACGTATCAATGAGGCTATTCTCTGAGAGTTTCTTTAGACGAACAAAAGCTTGGTTTGAGTTGTTCCTAAAAGTTTGCGTTTGGATGCCTTTCTAGTTGGAACATCATAAATCGTCTTCAAGTAAAGATTTTCTGACACCCTTCTACTCAACACTTATTTATTCTGTTCAAAAAAGTAAAAAATTCAATTTACGATATATTCAAACTTTGTGTAGATATAGGTTTTCTCGTGAATCAGTGTTTCGTGCTTCCAAAGACGTAAGCTGTCATCTGTTGCGATCATGCCTCTTGCACGCACATATGTTACTTGAATCAGATGCGTTGTAAAATATCGAAAATGGTGCGCCCTATTTAACCTATTTTATAAGCCGCCTTTCGAAAAGCCCCGCATGCCTGCCAATGCTAATCATTTTGCCATATCGATGCAAAACTATTTTCTAAATACAAAAAGGAGTTGAACATTTTTGTTTAGCTTCTGTTACTTCATCGAAAACATTATAAAAAATCTTTTAGGTTCATGCCTAGACCTTAACCCTATTAGTGCTGGACAAAATTTGTCCGCTCAAGTGCTGGGGGGGGGGGCGTAAAGTGCCCCCCCCCTTTATTTTTCTCAGATATTAATAAGTTTTTATAAATATTTTTAATGTTACATATATATTTCAACTATGCTGAATTCAGTGGTGATGTCCATTTTTTATCAAACCTGTCAAAAAATTGATTTATATTTGACAGCTCATCTCAAAAAGGAACTTTTTATTTAAATAATTATATAAAGTTTTTTACGCATGTATACCCATTTTCAAATATGCTGAATTCAGTGGTGATATTTATTTTTTTATGAAAATCAATCAAACCTGTCAAAAAATTGATCTAAATGTGACAGCTCATCTCAAAAAGAAATTTTTTATTTAAATAAGTATAAAGTTTTTTACACATGTATACCCATTTTCAAATATGCTGGTTTCAGTGGTGATATTCATTTTTTTTTATAAAAATCAATTAAACCTGTTAAAAAAGCATTGATTTATAAATGACAGCTCATCTTAAAAAGGAACTTTTTATCTAAGATAATATAAGTTTTCTTATCCCTTTTTGTGGATCGTGGTGTTTCTTTTTAAAAAAAATCATCAACAAAAATGTCCCAAAGAAGGTCGCCTTTTGAATAGGAATGTTTAAAGAAAAAAGGGAGGTTGAGTTTCCTGTGCTTTTACCACTTCCCTTTTCAGGGTGTGTTTCGGTTTTTCTTTTTTTTATAAATATTAGTCAAACCTGACAAAATAATTTAAATATGACGCCCATGTCAAAATTAAAATTTTTATTCTTATAAAAGTTTTTATACATTTCAAGTATGGAATTTAATGATTATGTTTTTATGAAATCAATAAAACCGTCAAAAATCGATTAAACCTGTAAATCAATGTCAAATATATAAACATAAAAATATTCTACTTATTTTCTCTGTATTTTTTTATTTTTATATTTAGTTTTTTCTAATATTTCTTCTACTATTTTATTCATCTTTTTGGTCTTTTTTCTCTTCTTATTTATTTATTTTGTTTATTTTTTTTTCTTGTTCTTTTTTTGATTTATTTCTTATGTGTGTTGAAATTTTTTATAGGTAAATTCTTTTTTTTCAATTTTTAAAGATTTTTTTCTTATTTTTTATTTTTTTTTTTTCCTCTTTTTTTAATTTTTTGTTTTTCTTGTTTAATTTTCTTTATCTAAATTTCTCTTTGAAATTAATTCATTTATAAAATTTTTATCTAGTTTATTCTTTTTTTTTTTTTCATTTTCATTTTCTTATATTTATTATTGTATTTAAATATTTTTCTTTGTAAAGGATCTTTTTCAAAAATTTTTGAAGTCTATTTTTAATTTATTCTTTTGTAGTCTTCCTTTATTTTTTTTTTATTTTTGTTTTGTCTGTTCTTTTTATTTTTTCTTTTCCTTCTCTTATTTTAAAGTTTTATTTTTTGTTTTTTTATAATTTTTACTCAAGTGTTGTAGAGTTTATAAATATAAAAAAAATATTTTTTACTTTCTATTTTTTGAATTTTTTACATGTTTTTTTCTATTCATTCTTGGTTTTTTTATTTTCAATTAAATAAAATAATATCGTTTGGTATAAAAAGTATTTTATTTTTTGAAATTTAAGTCTAAGTAAATCTTTCCTAGTATTTTAAAAAAAAAAAATTTCCTTTGGTAAGTTTTTGTTTAATTAAAATATTTCTGTGCTAGAAAAAATTTGTTTTATTTAAAATCTATTAAAATTTAGAAAAAAATTTCTGTGAATTGGTTTAAAAAATATATTTTGTAAAATTAGAGAGAAATTTTGGGTATTTTTCAAAATTTTTTTTAAAATCTAAGAAATTGTTAATATTATGTCTATTTGTTAAAAAAATTTTGTAAAATTTATTTTTATGTTTTTAAATTAAATAAAATTGTCTAAATAAATATGGTTGTTTGTTAAAATATATTTATTGTAAAATTTTTTTTTTGGATTTTTAAGTAAGTTTGATTATTATATTTTTCCTCTAATGTAAAAATGGTTGAATGAAAAGATGTTGATTTGGTATTAAAATATATTTAAGAGATATATTTGGAATTTTCGAGTAAAGAAATTTGTTATATTATAGTTTTTAAATTAAATTAAAAATTTAAAAATAAATTGATTTGTATAATATATTTATTGTAAAATTTGAAGGAATGTTTTTGGGAATTTTAGAAATAAAGAATTTGTTATCTTATAGGTATTTTAAATAAATTAAATGTAAAAATAAAGTGTGATTTGGTTAAAAATATATTTTATCTAAAATTTGGTATATTTTATTAGTAATTTTTGATAATAAAATTTTATTGATTTTCTAAAAGTATGTTATTGAAAAATTAATTAAAGGTTATGGTTCCAAACTGTATATAATTTAAATTTTAGGGTATTATATATATAGATCCTAAGTCTAAGGTTAAGTAAGATAATGTAAAATTTTGCTGAAAATTTTGATTTTGATTGAAGTTTTGTTAATGAGGGGTTTATAATGAAGATGTTTAAAAGATGAGATTTTAGAAAGTAAAAATTTGAAGGGAGATGTTATCATTTTCTATAATTATTCCCCCCCCCAGATAATAGGGTTAAAAGCATTTTTGGAGATGTGGGCATGGCATTCTAGAATCAATCTGCCTTTCTGTGAAAACATTCTAAAGGGTCACCTTAAAGATGGTGAATCTAACGTGTAGTATAATTAAGCGCGCATCACAAAATATTTGAATTCGTATAGGATCTCGAATAAAGGCGAACAAACCAATCGTTGCTTTATACATTTTCTGTTGGTTGTTAGCCGGCCGGCTCGTTACATGCTCACTAGGTTATTTATTCATTTAGCTAGGTTAATTAATAGTTGGAAATATAGAAGCCTTGGGATCCTTTGGCTCTATATTTGGGAGCCTTGGGGATCGTACCCCTGACCTTTAACGCTTAAGCTGAGAGGTACACCCTAACAACCACTGAGGCTCTTACATCATGTAAAAGAAATCAGTAAAATAAACTTTTACCTTGATTAATAATCCTTCGTTCAAAAAATAAGAATTCTAAAAAGTATTTTTGATCTAAATTAATCCTTTCCCATGCCTATTTCCTCGAATAAGCTTTCAGTTTGATATTCATTTACTTAAATGCTTTATGATAATCGTAATACATTTTTACTGGAAATTTACTTTTTCGTTCAAATTTTTGAAGCAAAAATAAAAAATAGTTCATTCTCGGAAAACCTGGAACTAGTTGGGAAGACAGAAACACAAATTTTGGCATATTTTAAGGGAAAAATCAAGGTAAATGATTGAAAATTCTGTACACACGTGAGAAGATGATGGCGGTGAATCCGAAAGGAAATGTGGAGAAGTGAGAGCAACGTGTATAAAAAATAGCAAAGCAACTCAGCACATTTCAATTTGGTTGGACGCGTTTGAAAAGTGTGCAGAGTTGTTGGGATGTAGCGAGCCCAAAATTTTGGCGGACATTTCCCAATCAGTTGTTAAAACTGAGCTGAGAAATGAAATTGGCATCGTAGATTTGATATAAAAAATATATTTACAGTAGAATCCCGATAACTCGGACCCTCACGGGGGACATGAAATTAGGACATGATATCCTAAGTATCAATAACTCGAACTTTTTTCACAAGTACGACTTTTTAATTTTTATTGATTTTTTAATTTTTAAAAATGTATTAATATTTGTATTCAGTAAATTATATTGATTTTAAAGATATTTTATTCATTTTAGAGCTTTTTTATTGATTTTTGAGATTTTTAGTAAAATCCGTTATTGTTATTTGCTTTAAAAAGAGAGTGCGCTCGGATTCAACAAGAGAGGAAATCTTTGGAGCCAGTGCTCCTACTTCCCCACTTTCTGTAAAAAGTGTTTCAATAGCTTGTCGCACTTCTTCATTTGAAGGTTTAACAGGGACTTCATCTTTAGCCGTGTTTTCTTCTTCTTCTTTTTCCACATCCATCGCATCACCTCGGATCTCTTCAATTATTTCTGCATCAGTACCTTCGCTTACCACTGTTGGGCTTTTTGCATAATTTTGTTAATTCAATCTTATTTTTCCCCATGATGAAAATATATAACAAACAAAAAAATCTTCAGTTAAAGTTAATTGTTAGAACTTTCGTTTAGTTTGTAAAAATTATTTTAAAAAATGGTTTTTCTCTGTATTTTTGCCATTTTTAGTGATCAAGTAATCTATGTAAATAAAACTTCACCGCTTGCAATGAATGTAACATCGAAGCTTTGAGTATAGTTGTGTGCTTCTAAACTTAAAGTGATATAAAATACTGGACAAAATCCCCCCCCCCCCCCCCCCCCCCCCCCCCAGACATAATCCCTTCTCTCAAAATGAGAAAGAGGACAGAACCCCCTCTCTTTTAAACACAAAAATTTGATTCAAATATTAGAATAAGTGTAAACAAAACACAAAAAGGACGTGTACAGACAAAATCCCTACCTTCAGAATGAGAAGAGGACAACCCCCCCCCCCCCCCCAAACAAAAAATAAATTGGAGATTGTATATTTCTATTACTTTTTTTTTTTATATATAAAAAAAAAACATCTTTTTTCTAAAAAATCAAAAAATATTAGAAAAAACTCTATTTATTTTATTTAAAGGAAAGAAAGCACCCCCCCCTCGAGAGGGGGGGGGGTTTGGGAGGGGGGGGGGTGTGGGGGGGGGGGGGGTTGGTGGGGGGGGGGGGGGGGGGGGGCCCCCCACACCCAAAAAAAAAAATTAGAGAGGGAGTAAAAAGGGTGGGTAAAAAAAAAAAGAAAAAAAAAAAAAAAAAGCTAAAAACTCCAAATAAAATCAGCATTAGCTTGTTTTTAAAATGCACACCAAAAAAGTCCGTAGTGCATGAAACAGTATCATACTCCTCTTGCATAAAATTATGGTTGGGAGCATTTGAAGGGGGTTAGAAACTAATGCACAGACAGGAGAGCCCACCACTGTTCTCACTCTACCGCAACAAAAAGGAAACTACTAAAGTTCATACTATTACTGCCTGTGCAAATCTAATTCGAGAAAAAATACCTGTAAAGAACAAACAAAACTTTATTGAATAAAGCATAAAATATAACAATTAAGATAAAAATTACAAAGTTTAATTTGAACATATTATATTCAAATAGAGTTACATTTGGGGCACACTGAAAAAGAATGCTTTTTGCAAAGAGAACATTTACGTGTACCTCTTGTTCTTGGTGTACAATTGGCTATAGAACAGTAACCTCTGTTCGAAGTAGGAGTTTCTGACGCTTCCTGAGGTGTATGAAATCCAAAGTAGGATAGAATGCTTCTAACTGGCATTGAAATTTGAGAAATATTCGGGCGGAGTAGCATTGAATATTCACAAAGACTTCGAGATAAGCTTTTTCCCTCTCTTTTTGAAGAAAAAACCTTTTCTGGGCAATTATGTTGGAAAATAACGCAAGAGTTGTAAGCGGCAATGTCCAAATAATTAGTAAACACGGCCATAGTCCAGCGTCTACTTGGTTTGTAGCACGTATACTCCCTTGCCATCCTGTTGAAGCAAGCGACTCCACATTTATTTTCATTGTAACACAATAAAGATTCTGATTTATTTTTAATATTTGATATAACAACATTTCTTGTGTGTTGCGAAGATAGCGCGTATACTGGCTTGAAGTTTTTTGGCGCATGCGTCAACGGTATGCATATTGAAAGGGATGCACACTAAGTATAAACAATCTTGCTCTCTGTTTCTTGTAGGTTTAACATTTTCAAATATTTTGGTTTGAGTAAAGTAGGCACACATCTACGGCTTGGATTTACTGTGCCACAAATAGCCAAATTAAACTCAAGAGCCCGCTTTGCTAATTCATGTGAAGTGAAAAAGCGGTCCAAATATATTCCACAACCATGAGGTAAGTCACAGTGTGAAATCAAACGCTTACAAATTTGAAAAATAGCTTTTATCTGAAAGCCCAGTAATGTACAGTTCAGGTCTCATTACCTAAAAAGTTTTGGAGTCATTCAAATGAAACATTTTCATTCCATAATGACCTGGTTTTTTTTTGGTCGTAGACCTTCACAGGACAACCACCTCTAAATTTAATTAGTTGTTCATCAATCCTAACTGTTTCAAGAGGAGTCCAGAATTTATGACACTTTTTAAAAAAATTATCATGAATAAATCTTATGGGAGAGATTTTGTCATTTTTGTCTCTAACAGTATGATCATCACACCTAATGAAAATGTTTATAAACATGAACATATGTCTACCAATGGCTGCTCTAAGGAATGGATCTCCATTTTTTGAAAAAATTTGTCGTATGATAATTTTCTGGTCTTTGGCTTGACCGATGTGGAGAACACAACCAAAGTATGCCATGAGGTCAGGAATTTCAAATCTTTGGTAGCAGCTTCTAAGTTCTTCCCACTTGCAATTGACATTACTTTAAAAAGTATTAAAAATAAAATGAAATGTGTAAGGCAAAAATTTACTTGTAGTTCTCTGCAGCTTTTTATTCATCAAAGTTATGTCAAAAAAAGTTTGAAAATTTCATAATGGTTCTTCAAACCTTGTGCTTCATTTGAAGATCCAAAAGGCCTAGATGACAGATAGTATATTTGGTTCCATCTAGAGCCAAGAGGCTATCTTCTATATTTTCTGTGTTTGTTTCTTGATCATTATCATGACTGTCGTCATCATCCACTTCGGATTCATGAGAACTAAAATTCTCGAAAACATCAGGAGCCATATCTTCCGAACATTCAGAAAATTCTTCTTCACTGAATTTAAAAGTATATGAGGATGAAAAACTCATGGTTTAAAT
Source organism: Nectonema munidae (assembly GCA_030549495.1). NCBI lineage: Eukaryota > Metazoa > Nematomorpha > Nectonematoida > Nectonematidae > Nectonema > Nectonema munidae. Next base: position 290,010 of record JAUIRK010000105.1, read on the forward strand.
TGATGTTGGCTAAAGATTGTAATTGATGAACACTTCAGACCACAAAACTACACAAGTAAGAAAATCAATAGTTACACAAAACGTATCACAAACCACTGTAAACATTATTCATGCGTTTGACACTTTTTATATACTTTATTGCGTTGCTTGAAGATCTCCGTCAGGATAAGTGGATCAATAAATTTCATGGTTGTTGTTGAAAAGCTTTGCTACTGAAGAAATGGTGGAAAACGTATACAATGCATAAACAACGTATTGCTCAGTTTAAATTGAAAGATGATCTGGAAGTATTATATCGTTTCACATACTTTCATGTGTAATATTTGTCTAAGCTTGTTTCTTTTTGTGTTAGTTTTTCACAAATAAAATATTATTTTCATCCGTTTCCATGATTTAACTTAATTTAATTTGAAAACAGTGTACAATTTGTTTTTTTCTTTTCAATTTTCAAAAAATAATTTTCAACCAGAAAAAAAAGTTCATCTAGATGGCGTTAATTTTTTTCCATCCAAATAAAGGAAAATAATTAAAACTTTGAATTATAAATGATATTATGTTTAAAGCGACAGTAAAAACTTTATTTATTTGACAATCTTTTCAGCAAGATAAATCTATCTTTGGTGAAAGCCAAATAAATAAACGATGGGCTTTTTACTCCATTGTGGTGGTAATGGTGACGCACCAAAATACTGCGGTAAGCCAAGGTTAACGCTTGGGCTGTTACTGCAACATCATCATTTACTGACAAATAATCTTTGACTTCCAAAGCTCCGTCCATAACATTCGTAACCCGTTTCTTAAAACAGTCCAAATTCATCTGCATTGTAGATATCACAAGGGGGGTAATTTGACAACATTGTCATCTCGACAGTGACATCTCGACTTTCTTTATATTATTATACATATTATGTAGGCATAAGTTACCTGAAATAGCTTTAAATGAAACGTTGTATCGTTGTTTTTCCATCGATCAAGCGATCCATTTGATGCCTGAAAGTGTTCTAAACAAGGTTCTTTTCCAAAGTATAAGGCTTTGTCTTTAAGTATAGCACCATTTAGAGGCAGATTGTTGTGTCGAGTACTAATGAGCCACTGGTAACATGCTTGATCGATATCATCTGATTTTGCACCTTTCATTCTTAGCTTTTTGGTAGACGTTGTGTTTTTTTCGACTACATCATAGATCCTTGATTTTTCTTTAATCCATCCAGAAAGAGTTTGCTGTGTTTACGAGAAACTGTAGCACAGCTATCGCCTTTTTCGATTTCTTTCAAAATTCCATATTTTTCAATAATGGTACGAGATTGTATTTTACGTTTTTCTCTGTGGAGTGACGCCATTTTAAAATTGAATAATTAAGATAATCAAAAAACTTTATGTGATCTAATAACATAACAAATACATGATTAGATTTAGTTTTTTATTAAAATCAATTCAAATACGGTTTCAAAAAGTCCGAATTACATTAGTTTTTTTTTGTAAGGAGAGCGAGAAAAAGTACGACTTAACGAATGTCCGAGTTACGACTAAAGCGGAGTATTTTGCTTGAATAAGGTTATCAAATCCAACGGGAACGAGAAATTTGTACGACTAAGCGAATGTCCGAGTTACCCAGGGTACGAGTTAACGAGATTCTACTGTAGTTTAAAATTTAATTAATATTCTCGGAGTTTCAGTCGTAAAACGCAAAAATTGATTGACACTTTCAGAATTTTTCTCTTGAGAAAATTGAGTACGAAAAAGAAATCATTATGATTGATTTAGTATAAAAATATATATTTTATTTAAATTTGCATTAACATTCTTGGACACCATTTTCAGGCGAAAAGCGCAAAAGAACAAACTAAATAACCTTGGATTTATTACTCCTTTGAAGAGCATAACAAGGGCAAACATTGTCCTTCCTTTGAGTACTTATGCTTTTTCTAGCGCCTACGTTTCAAATGAGTTCCTTTTTGACTTGCCAACTCTTCCATGCTTGGTTTAGTGTAAAGGACATTTATGGATACAAATACGCAAAGAGTTGGAAAAGAGAAGTCATTTATTTAGAACTAAAATTGCGCAAACTTCATCACGGTATCGATAATAAAAATGGAACAATTTTTTCTATTTTCAACATTGCCGCTTCTTTCATCTTTTTCAAATATTCGACAAAATTTGAATAACAAAGCTTTTGAAGAAAATAAACGAAGATTTTTTTGGAAGGATAAAAGATTTTGATGGTTGTTAGCGCATCTCGAAAGAAAATCTTGTGCACTGCATTGTAAAAAGCGCGCCGCGTGTGCGCCAATGAGATGAGCGAATAACGTTGGCTGCCCAGCACGTGTCCCGTTGTCCTGTTTAACGATGAAAGAAATTCGTAGCTCTTTCTTCAACTTTGAATCATCGATACATCTGAAACAAGTGAAGTCGCGCTGCAATAAATTTTCCAAAAAGGTATTTGTAATCTTTTCTTCTGAATCTCCGTAGTTTTCGTAGAGCCAACGATCTAAATAATTCGAAAGCTTGGACGCACTCCCACAAGAGACACATCTGAGGTAAATCCAGTCCAGGGGAGAGTTGAAAATCGGAACGAGGAGAAGATAGCAAACTCCGATGGAAAAGCCCTTGTCGGAAATAAAATCTACAATTTCGGACACTGAAGTAAATATGTGACTTGTAGGAGAGAAGACCAATGAACGTGCAGTTGAGAAAAAACTCGTTTTCCCATTGGTTGCTAGGCATTTGATTGCAAGAGATTGGTGACTTTCATGGAAATATTCGGAGCCTAAAAAGAATTGAAAAGATATATATTGAAATATAACATTTACTAAATAAAGGAAAGTATAGGTACCAAATAAAAAGGTTAATTTAGAACGTTTGGGTACCAAGGATATTCCCAAGATAAAGATTGTGATAATATAGTTGAGGAATTAAGACTTTATCGCATTATTTCGACTTTCATAAGTCTTCATCAACCAAATAAATGTAAATAATGAGAGTCCAAAAAAATAAAGTTTACTTTTAACTATATTATTACAATCTTTTATTTTAATTAATTGGTTCAATTTGTGCGTCCTAGTGTTAAATCCCTCATGACAAAGGACAATGATAGATTCCTCTGTTAGCTTCTTCTACAACTTTTATAACAAGTAACTTTGACTTTAAAAATTTATAATTATGCAACATCAACCTTTCTCTTTCAAATATTATTATAAATCTCCAAAAAGTGTGATTGCATGTACCAAATTTCAAGGTCTTTTGTGAATGCCAATTTCAGATTGTAGACATTTCTGCTTTATGCTGCAACGCAAAATGCTTCATCTAATTTCTTCAACATAATTTATTAAAATGTTCCATCGGCTTGTATTTTTAGTTTGGTTTCTTTCTTGCATCGTCTTCAAAAAGAATTTCAATTTATTGTCTATAACCTTTTTATCTAATAACAATACCACATAAATCACACAGCCCCACAGATAAATCGCCAATTCAACTTCTTAACACCCAACACACACTGCATATGCATAAATATATCTCACATTACATCACTTTCACTATTTAGTTCCCCCTCTCTTCATTATGCAAGTATTTAAAGATGTAACCACGCACTTCCAACCCCATATGACATCTATATCTCCACACATCTATCTATTTCCACTTGATGTTAAAAAATTTGTGTTAGACCGCAAAGGTCGAAATATCGATTATTTGTCGAGTTAAAAAGTGTTTTTCAACTATTTAAAAAAAAAATTTTTATCTAAGACAAAACAATACGATACATAGACTGAATTTATCCTGATTTTTTTTCAAAGCTTTAAAATCTTTTCCTAAAAACTTTCTACTCATAAACTGAGCTTTGTTCCTTTAGGATTAATTTTAACGTAAAATAAAAAAGTTCATTTTTTAATTTTATCGAATTTTTCAGCTGCAAAAAAAGAGTGTCTATGAATATCTAGTATGATTTTCCACAACCATGCTAAAAACTACGTAGTGAGAGCAGCCATTTTTAGTTAGAAACTAAGATAGCACATCGACATCCTTGATGAAAACCATTGAAGATTGATTATATTGCACTGTTGATTCAATATTTCAACCACTCCTAGTATACACAAGTAGAGGAGTTGTGTACCAGAAACGAGAATGCTCGCTCTTCATTAGAGCCAGACTTAAATCAGATTAATTCTGTTCTGTCTCTACACTTTTTTTCAGCAAAATGGTCATACTTTTTCGTTAGGCAGCTTCCTATTTAAAATAGAACAGTGAAGGAGGTATCAAGAGATTCTTCTTCTCACTGTAATAGAGCATTAGCTCAAAGACGAGCATAATAAAGATGAGCTGAGAGACGAATAGATCAAATGGTGAAATAAGAATGTTAAGACGTCTTCAAAACCTCTTTGTTTCCATCGCCAATTATTCTAACAATCTTTTTAATCTCCTCTTTATACAAAACGTCATATGATAACAAAACTTCAGGCTTCGTTTTTTGAACGTTTATACAAAGATATAATTTTTTGGGTGGACCAAGAATATTTTTGTAGATCTAACTTTGCATATTGAGTGCTCGGCAAAACGATCCGGAGCATCAGAACACGGCAAAGAAATTTGCAGAGATATATGTATTTTAATCTACGATTTTTCATCTCCAAAATGCATCAACTGAAAGAGTTAAAATTTTGTATATATTTTCTAAATATGAATCTTCTAAAACCTCAAGAGGTGCGACACGGGAGAGAATCCTTCATATTTTTGGTCACATCTTACGAAGCCTCAAGAGGATGAAGACATCGAATAACTACTACTCAGCATTTTATTCATTATAGTCAATTACATTTTACTTCCATTTAGGATAAAATTTGCTGCATGCATGATTTGATATAAAAACAAGGGGGGAGACAACGGTGTAAAGATCATTGTGATTTTAAATATTTATTCAAGTACACATTACTTACTAGACATTCCTTTGTATTTAATTGGAAACTTTTCCATACTTGTTCCATGTTTGATTTGAAATATAAAAATAGGAAAAAGGAATAGAAAGGCGATTTTTAATGTTCTCTATAAAAAAGAATCATAGCATATTTTCTAATGTAGCCCTGTTATTAAGAATAAGATATTTTTAGGCCTATGGTTAGGGTAAGATCATTTCAATTTTAAAATATATTTGCAAAAACTGAAACTTTTTGATTTTGTTGGCTCTGGAAAAAAAAGTAAAAACAAAGAAGAGCTTTATTCGAATCTACTAAAATTTAAATTTATTGCCGGATCCAACAAATTAAAGTTTCAGTTTTTGGAAATATATTTTAAAAATGACATTATGTAGCCCCTCTACCATAAGATGATACACGATACCTTCGAAGGTAATGGATTATTTTTTTGTAATTTATACCGATCGAATCGTGGAGGTAACTTAGCCTACTGATTTATAAAATACGCCATTTTTGGGAAACATTTGGCATTTAATATTATTAAGCTGTCCTCAGTCATCTTTACTCGCATTCCGCAAGTCATCGTATTCGTGAAGATATTCTCAAAGTTCTTGATTTGGCACTTCAAAAGAACACAGCCAGATTTCACTGTAGAATACAAGAAAAACACCTGACTCTCACTCATCCGGTAGCCCTTCCTGCTAAGAACGCAAAAAAGGTGCTCCGCGTATCTTTTGTGAAAAGCTAATAGAAGGAGTTACGCAAAAAAAAGAATGGAAGGACTAAGGAATCCGAGGCATGTGAGAACAAGACGTTGAAAAGGTATCCTGAGTTCTTCAACAAAGTGATTTCTCGCATTTTGGCTTTCTTTTGCTCATAGTATTCAACTGAATTTTCTAATGAATCCATCTGCATCGAAATGTTCTCTCGTATTTTGCTGTTTTTATTTTTCTGACAGTTTTGGTTAACCGACTTTGCTGAGAATTCGCCCTCTTTCAAAATGATGTCTGCCATTTCGGCATTCTTTTCGGGAGAGGCTTCCTCACTAGACTTTGGTGGAGATTGTCCGTTTATCAAACTGGTGCTCGGCGTTCCAACACTCTTTTCTTGGGAGTTTTGGGGAATGGATTTTTCTTCTGATTTCCTAAAATGGATAAAAGATAGGGTACGGAAAATGTTTAAAAAAGGCAGTCCCAATTACACTCCAGTAAGTCTGTTGTGAAGAACACGCATGGAGGTAGAAAAGATAGTGGAGATTATTTGGTGCTTGACCGGATGATGCTCCCCTCCTGACGTCAACCGGATGGCATCACATTAAACAACAAGAAATACTATTTGGGGTACATCGGGAATCGAACCCAATCCTTTAGAATGAAATCTTGAGGTCAAATTTTTAATTTTGAGTGCCGGTTTATGTGTACCTGCATATCTACATCAGAGTTCTATTTTAAAAGTTTCAATAAATTAAATTATGAATTATAAACAAATTTTGAATTTTTAGTTAATCTTGAAGTTAATTTTGTACATATTTAAACTTTGTGTAAACTTGCAGCTTTTCACTCAGTTTTCTTTAAAACAATTTACGAAGAACGGAACTTAGTTCAAACGAGACTCTTCTTCAAAAATCCTAAATTTATATGAATCCTGTTAAAATAAGAGAACATGCCGAGCATGAGCACATACGAGCTTAGAGATCTAAGGATTTTAGTCCTGCTGGTCAAATGGCAAATGTAAGATGGGCACTGTCTCAGCCTATAACTTAAATTTAACATTTCTATAATGCTGTTATTTTCACTTTTTTATTCTGTGTTTTTCTCCTTGCAGAAGTCTAATGCAGGGATGCCCACCCTTTTTTATCACACGGACCCCGTACACCAAATTATTTATTATTCGGACTCCCTCCCTATAAAACGTGCATTCTAGCAAAGTTACGAAGGAAGCTACTTTCATTACGGCGAGTCAAACTTCTTTGAAAACAGCAGATGAAATAATGTGCAGAAAATTCAATAGAATTTACCAAATTTTAACTCCTGATCAAAGGCAATAAAACATTCGAACTTTTGGTAAATTTGGATAAGTTTTTTTAGATTATTTGGAAGCCAGTCATTGAAATAAGCAAATTGGCCAATGCAATTCCGTTCCCAAGCACGTGTAAAAGGTGAGACCTCAACTCCAAAATTCTTGCATAAGTCCGGCCACAATCATGCATGGGCACCATTCAACAGCCTACGCGAAAAGGAAAGATGCAAAACTTGAGAAGGATTTGGGGAGAAGTTAGGTTGGCTGAAGGTTTTACTAGAACACGTGATAATTTCGGTAATGCGAGATTTGCCACATGAAGCGGTGCGAGGTAAAGGGGAGTAAGTTGTGGTAGAAGGGGGGAAATGCAGGGTTGTCATACTTTTTTTGCTATTGAAAGGCAATGGAGACAGATTTAAAGAATCTAAAGGAAATAGATACAAGTTTTATGGTCTGGAAATGATGGAACATCTGGCGTCGCGATTTTAATGAGAGATTTGTGCGATAAAGTAATGGAAGTAAAAAGAATTGCTGATTGTAATTTCGTTTGGAAAAGAGCTTATTGGCCACTCAACGCTTATACTCATTAGGCTAAATGTGATGAAGCCAGGAAAGATGAATTTCACAAAAAGGTTGTTTATGAAAGAGAACTTTTTAGATCAAATGAAATCTTGAACTTAAAGAAATTGATAGAGGTTTTGGCAGTGCAAATCAAAATAAGAAATGGCTCCTTCCATTTGGTTAAAACAACAAGAACTTATACTTTGTTCATAATAATTTATTGCTCGTCACTTATGATCCACTTCTTTGAGTTGCAGATCCCACAAAAGTCCAGTTACCAAAATCCGACTTCCACTACGACTCCGAACACTTAAAAACTTAATAAATTCGGCACAAACTCTTCGCTTCCGACTTCAAGTAAAGAAGAAGGGACAGCCTACAAAATAAATCTTCTTTCCTCTACTTAAAAGACTTGAAAAAATTTCTTTTTAAAACTTAACCGACTCCGTTTCTACTCCTTCCTTTGAAAATGGACAATTCGGACTCGCCCTCGCCAACCCTGCTTCCAACAGCGATTTAAAACGAAACCGAAATGAATTAATCTATATTATTCGATAACTAATAATAACAGGCAGAAATTTAAACATTCACATTCAATACCACACAAAGAGATGCGCATAGTAAACCGAATGAAAAGAATATAATTTTGACACAAATGTCTCCTCATTTATTTACATCAAAATCCAAGACGGAGCAAATTTTGTTATAAAAGGTAGTCTTCCTTTAATATATATCAAATCATAAACAAGGATAAATAGACTGGGTCATCATAGTCACTCAAATTTATGAGCGCTTCTTTCACTTCTTTACACTTTTATGGTTCTGGTAGGTGGTGTCTAAAAACGATGAGGGGTTGTCTCCACAGACCAACCTCTTGAGATTCTAGAAGGCGAAACATGTAAAAAAAAGTTGAAGCAAAAGCAATGAAAGATTGAATAAAGAGGTGATTGGATCAAATGAAGAGAAACAATGTCCCCTTCTTCACAAGCTTCTAAATGCGAAGAAGGTATACAAAAAAACAGATGACAATATTCAATATACCAAGAAGGATAAAAAAGTTTCGGAAAAACATATGTAAGCATGATAGTTGTAGATGTTGACAAAACTCAAGGCCCAATACAAGCAATTCAAATAGATGTTGAGAAGGAATTGGAAAGTATGAAAAGTGGTAAAGCCTGTGGTTATCCTGGAAGTGTAAAAGAATACCTTGCTGCTTCTCAACATGGGAAACAGATTATAATCAGATAATATAGCAAATAATATTCTAGATGAAGGGAGAATACATGCCACGAAGACTGGAGAATTAGCACAGTTGTTCTAATTTACAAAAAGAAAGGTTGTGCTATGACTTATCAAGTTGTTAGAAAGATTCGCTGAAAGTCCTAGAAAGATTGAAGAGTATGATGAAAATTGACAGAATGGATATTTGTTGATATAGAAAAAGCATTTAATAGAATATCGAATAAAAATGCCAAAACAAACGTCAATTCAGGTTGGCAATGAACACACTCAATTTAGTATTCAAGTTGGGTGCATCAAGGGTCTTCCCCCTTGCCGTTTGTAATGTGCTGGATGTAATATCTGATACGAAGAAAAAGTGAATCGTATGAACTTTTGTATGCGGACGAATGCGAGAAAAGATGGAAAAAGTGGAATCTAAATTTAACTTTCGGAAATCAGTGTTTGAGAAGAAAGGCGTGAAGGTGAACTTTGGCCAAAGGATGCAACCCTTTTACCTACCACACTGTTTTCTATTTTATGTGGGGAAAGGTATACCCTTGAAAAAATATATAGAACGTGTTTGAAAGCTGCCATGACATAAGGCATAAGGATGACACATCGACTTTAAGATAGAAGAGTTGGAATAAGCATGGCGTGAAAATGTGTGGAGTGAAGTTGGACGATAGACTAGGGACGCAACAGCTGGTAAAAAGATTGGGACTGAAAGTACAATTGTTTAAGCGCATAACAGGGAAGTATAGGAAGGTTAAGTAGGACATAGGTTAGGAATAGAGAATGATGAAAGTATAAAACAAGCTTGGAAATTGGAAGCTAAACAACCTCCTAAAACAGTGTGAGACCTGAAAAGACCCTTCACCCTCACCCTTAGCCAGAAAAAGAGTAAAAAGGTTATGCAAAGAAATTACTACAATATTTATGGAACTACGGGAATTTTATTACAATAATTCTTGAAATCTGCCATCGATTCATATTTTTACACAAATTCCGAGATCTACATCATGATGCATAACTGAGATTAAGGAAGAGTCAAACTCGGTGATGAGCCTAATCCAATTTAAAAGAAGTCCCAGCCCAAACATTTCTGCTTTTCTTTGCAAATTGAATAAAAAATGGAATATAAAATATACTTCTGAGATTGAATCAGGGATTCCACTTGTTCTTCCAACTGAATACTTAGTTCGTCTTCTTTCATCAAAAACTGAAAGTTGAAGGGCAGGAAAGATTTCTCCAAATTTAAGCTAATATCAAGTTTTTCATTGTTTGAAAATATTCTTAGTTTCAGACCGCGAAAGAAGAAGTTCCACCGCAAAAGCGAACCCCAGTCATGAGAATGCGAGGTGGAGTAGACAAAAACTGGGATCGCTAAATGTTTGCGTTCTTCGGTGAACTTTGGATCTTTGATATTCTCCCGCTCGCCCGGATAAAGGTCTATAGTCTTGTACAACTGAGAAGAGAGGGGACAATCCAGACCATCGTAGATAAAGAGCAACACAGCCCCAGAACCCAAAATATAGAAGGAAAATATTTTGGCAACCAGGTTGAATGTGTGTTTGTTTATTGGGCTGAGCTGGTCTAGTTTATGAGGCACCACTCCAATGTTCATCCTGTTTTCAGCGACCCAGTTCCGCAATGCCCTGATCTTCGATTTCACTTCTTCATTGATATCTCCTTCCTGGGAGTGAATGGAGAAAAAGGGAGAAAAGTGTTCGGTGTGAGGGGAAGCGTCTTCATTTGCGTAGATGGAGATGGGAGAAGCAGGATACAAAAATGGGAGCGGTCTTTCAACGGTGTAACGCCTGGAAGGCTTGAACTTCAACTTGTCTATTTTGATTATTAGGCCCGCGGGAAGGCGTGAAATTTGAGTCCAAACTTCCCAAGCGGATGAGAGAATGTGGAGAGTAACTCTGAAGACATTGAAGGGGAATATTGAAGGATCTACGAGAGAGAGTTTGACTTGAAGGCTTGAGCCGCCGCACTTTTTAGGCCTAGATGCATACTTGATGACGGCAAAAAAGCTGAAGGCATCAACATAAGAAGCATTTCCTTCTGTCAAGTCGTTCTGAATTTGAAACAGGTCATGCAAACACTCGAGCTTTCGACCAGGGTGTGGTTTCATCGCGTTTGTTTGGTGAGAAGTATTGTAATTTGGTGATAGCAAGGTTCTTCCTTTAATACAATGTGCATCACACGAACTAAATATTTATTTATCGCATTAGAAATCTATTTTGAAATACTTTATACTTAGTCAAATTGGTGATAAAGTTGACTACTCTAAAAGTTGGATATGCAGAAAAGGCCAATTCGGCCTCTAAACATATTGATATTAATATTGCCTTTTTTATCACAAAAGAGCATCAATTTAAAACACTAGAAAATATAAACACAATCATTCTTACACCAGCGTCTCCCTAAAGCAGGGTTTTGGAAAAAAAGAAACAAATTCTCTCAGCAAAAATATTTCAGTGTCTGGCTCCGGAAGTTTTGAAGAGCTTGTTGTAACATCGCTTTGATATATAAAGTTCATATTGCACGAATTAGATTTAAAATTTCAACACCCCCCCCCCCTCCCGGATGTGCGCCTCTGATTGACACATTGTATAAAAATATGAGAAATTGCGGCATGTCTTCATCCCTTTAAGGTTTCGCAAGATAGTGACCAAAAATTATCAGGGGTCATCTACCATGGCCAACCTTTCGAGGTTTTCGAAGATTTAATTGAAATAAAAACAGAGTAGAAAAAGGATCAATTCGTAAACATGTGGTTTAGCGTCAAAAATGAAAGATTTGTTATGACGGCTAAAAAAATTCGTCGACAATGCACCACTCAAAATGTCTTACTACCAGGCCGGGATCAAATGCATTAGTATTTGTAATTGAATCCAAATTTGGTGTAATTGTATTGTGTAAAATGTAATGATAAATACAAGACTCCTACCCACGCACTTACAAATAGACCTGTTCAAAGTCTGGGCCCATAATATCCAGAGGACAAGAACGCATATAGTTTTACCCGCACCGAATCGGACTATAATGTCAAAGAGCCAGATCGGACCAGACTACAGGAATTAAGGACAGGACTAATCTGAATCACTAAGACCGCTGTATTTATTCCCTACACTCCAATCTACGAAAGTAGGAATTCGGTTTCAAACTTTGTTAAAAAATGGACCTTTAAGATATATAAATTGAAAAGTTGTAAATTGTGCTTGCTAATCTCATTAGATTTCTATTTTTTAAAATCAATAAAAAGAAAAACAGCAGCTAATCTACATTTCAATTTTTCACCCCAAGAAGTGTTTCTCGACAACTTGCAAAGTTTAATTAAACGCTCAAGATCAAAAAATAAAGACAAAGAATTCAAGTCGATGCAAATTAAAAGATTTCGAATCTCGTCAAAAGATATTGGCCTACGAAATCAGTCTTCACACTCAAAAAAAAATTCTAAATCGTAAAAAAACCACCCTTTCTAGTTACGGAATTAAACGGAATGATTAAGGTGTCGAAACAAAATTTAAATGAACATGATTTATGTGGTGAAGTGCTCAAGATGAATCAGACTTGAAATTCACACGTAACAACAGTGGCAAAGAGAAGATATATTCCAGTGATTAAAAACATTTTGTCTAAAGGTTCCTTCGCATTACACGCTATTTTATTATAACACCGTTTACGGACATTGACAATTTACTCCACGACTCCATTATTGTAGAAACTTAACCCACTGATGTAAGAAAAGTTAAGTTGAAAAAACTGCCATCTCAAAATGTCTCGGTTTTCATTTTTATCGAAGAGTAAAAAATATATGAAGGTAACATGTGTTTAAGCTTGTAAAAAGTACGGTTTTAAAAAATTTGAAAACTTTTTAGTGTGATGCATTGCTATTATGCCTTATGAATGCTAAAGAAATATATACATTAGGATGCCCCAAAAAAAATTTTTTTTAATTATTTTGCATGCTCTTCTATTTTGTTCCAATCTTAAAAAGATAAAAAAAATTTAAACAATAGGTCCACTCAAAGGGTTCCCTCAAGCGAAAGGTAATTCTCAGAAATTTTGACTTTTTAAATTCTCTACTCACAATTATATTTTTTAGATTAAATTTTTTTTTAATTAATTTTGCACACTCTTCTATTTTGTTCCAATCTTAAAAATTTCAAATTTTAGAGCAATAAGTTCACTTAAAAAATTGCCTCAAGATAAAGGTAATTTAATAAATTTTGTTATTTTTACTCAAAATTATTTTTTAGTTTAAAAATTTGTTCAATTTTCACAAGACAAAAAGAAATGTAGTTGTTATGGCGTTTGGAAAATAATTCATTTCAGTTTCCAACGGCCAACGATGTTTTAAGGAGTTTATATTTTTACACCTATAAATCAAAAAGTGAAGCGGCAAATATTGCTGCAGTATAGCAACACGGAGTAAAGCGTCACTACCAATTTCACAAAAGCTAAAATGCGTTAAAAGAATAAAAAATCTATATACCAAGTACGAGAACGTCATGAAAGCCAAAAAACGTGTAGGAGAAAAGCAAAGAGAAGTAGAATTGATTATAGGTAAAATTATTTCTGCAAATAGGATTAGAATAAGGTCTAAGAAGTGGTGGTCGCCACATTTCTCATGGACAATGTCTGTTTTGATGAAAAGTGCATGGAAATTGTATATAAAAATCAATGACAAAAACTTGAAAAGATCAAACCGGGAACAAATTTGGTTTATAAGACAAGCAAGGAGTGCGTGAATGAGCTTTTGAGTTTGCAAGGTGAAGAAAAAAAGCGTGTTTACGAAGACTTATTTCAGTGACATAGCAGGAACTTCTATTCGTTATGATCTTTCTCTACCCCACTAGCCATGTTATAACGAAAGACAACGTAAATGCAGGTGCAGAAAATGTGGAAGTGTCTGCAAGTTTCTTTGTGAACGGTCTCAAATTCCACTAGATCCTCAATGTTTCAAATCTTACAATTTTTTGTAACTTTGCTTTGTTTTGTATTTTATTCTGCAATTTTATATTTTATACCGCGATATGGGACAAAAGTCCCCTATTTTCAAATCTTAATATGAATAGGTTTTGATCTCAGTTTCATTTTATATTTAAAATTAATGTTATATTTTGTTTAAGTAATGAGCTCTCATGTAAATATCTCATGAAAACTTATTTCGGAGGGAAAGGGTTCATGAAATGACTTTTTTTAAATGATTTTTTAGCAAACGTATACAGAGTTTTTCGATCTATTACGTCGTTATTGCATTCAATTACGTTGTTGTTGCAATCAACAACTTTTTTAATTAATAAAGCAAAAAGTTGGTGACATTCTTTGACTTATTTAGAAAAGGTCATGAAATTATAACCGAATTAATAATGTAGTTTGTGAATACTTGTTAATTTTCTCATGAGGGGGTGGGATTCCCCCCCCCCCCCCCCCCCATGACTTAAAAACGGTTAAATTGAAAAGCCAAATTTTCAAATAGTTCAAGGTCAAAATATGCCTCTCTTAATGAGTTTTTATACTCTGACTAAATATTTAAGAGAAAACCTCAAATAGTTTTAAAATAATCTAAACTGAAAATGTTTTAAAGATCAATAAGTATTAAACACATTTTTATAATACTTATCGAAATCTAATTTTTTACTCTTTTTTTTGTCCAAGTTTTTTTATGGTTCTGTTCTGATAGCGGTAACAATAGGAAATAAAGTTTGTTAAATAGTTTTTTCTCTAATATGAACAGTGAAATAGAAACTGTTTGTGATAAAGGTGAACAAGGTGGAATTAAAGCATTTTTGAGTCGTGATGTTTCCAAAGAAAGCGTTTGCAAAGCCTTTCTTTTTTTACTTTTAAACGAAGGAAAACATGAAAATAATGAAAATGATTCAAAATTGGATTTGATAATCGAATCATTGCTGAACTAAAAAATGGCTTGAAAGTTTCTTCCACCCCTCCCAAGTCTTATGCTGATATAGTCAGTTCAAAAAAAGCTTGTGGAAATCCTCCTAATTCCTTCAATCCTTCTCTTACTGTCGTTGTTCCTGATTTTTTAAACGAGACTTCCTCCAATCCTAATGAGAATAAGCTGTGCTTCAAAAAATTCAAAAAACGAAAAATAATTCACTTCTGTTAGAAGCCTCTTCTGTCACAAACTGAAACAAAATCAAAGATGTTCTTTTCCAAAAAAGCTGCAAGTTTGACTCCATCAAGCATAGATCACCTTATTTCTGCATAAAAGGTATTCGTTCAGATATTAAATTTGAAGAAGTTAAAACCATGATATGTACTCAAAACAATATTGATAATGATGTTATGAATATTTTTACATTTACAAAAAATCTAACAAATCATACAATGTTGGGATTAAGTTCAAACACGATTTAGTGAAATCAATTTTTCTCAACAAATATATTTACATTAACTGTATAGCATATGAATTACTCAAAAGTCATATTAAAATTTGCTATAGATGCAACGGTTATAATCATACATCTGATGATTGTCATGCTATTTCTTCTACCTGTAAGTTTTGCGGCCTATCCCATTTATCCGAATCTTGTGAAAAAAATGACACTTCTTTTTGTTACATATGTTCTAAAAATAATATCTCACACTCCCACTCATGTAATTCCCCTGAATGTGGTCCTTTAATTAAGTTGAAACAGTATCGCGATAGCGTTAATGAACATTCTCTGTATCATCTTATTAATGAATAAATCTATATCAATATTTGATGAAATTCCTAATAATTTTCTGCATTTCGATGGTTGAAAAGTTTAATATAATGAGTTTGAACTGTCAGTCGTAAAACTCTAAATTTGACGATTTTCTCATGGTAAGTTTCCTCTATGCTTAATTGCTTCGCAAGAAACATGGCTTGACAATTGTGTCAATCTTTTTCACCAGCCGAACTATGAACTTATTTTGAAAGCATTTGATTTATCTTCTCATTCTGGGCTTGGTTTCTTTATAAATAAATCCGTGCTATTTTCTGAATTTTATCAAATCATTTTAATTTTTTTTGAATCGTTCTCTGTGCAGATTTTTATGAAAAATAGTAAAGATAAAATTGTTCACAATATATATATCGTCTTCCCAATAATTCTTCAGAGTTTACTGAAGGATTTTTTAATGATTTTGATTGCTATCTGAATGACTTAAGTCACAATTTTTGTAATATCATTCTTGGTGACTTCAATTTTGATCTTTTCAAATTCTTCAATCTTATGACTTCTCATTTGTTTAAGTTTATGATAACTAAGGTAACACGCCCTCAGTTTGGCATTCTTATTGATCATTGTTTAGTGAATTCTTCTCTTGATTGCAAAACGTAAATATTAAACTTGCTCATTTCTGATCATTACCCTCCCTATCTTTATTTCTTTAAATCTCGATACTTCGTATAAATAAATTGCTCACTAAAAATATTTAAATAGAAGTCAACTTGTACACAATATTAGTTTTTATGATTTCTTCAATTTATTGAGGCCCTATTCTGATTATCCTTGCACTCTTTTTTCTAAATTGATTAATATTTTTAATGTATGAAATATCGGTTTGCACAAAATTTGCTGCCAACAAACGAACCCATAGGTATAAAAGTCTTTAAATCTTTGGATGACACCAGGATTACTTATTTCCATGAAAAGCAGAGATAAATTGTATAATCAGTTTATCGAGAGTCAGCGTGGAAATTTAAGTTCATTTTATCAGTATAGATATTATAGAAGTAAAATCAAAACACTTATCAAAATACGGAAGATTAAGTATTATAGTAATATTTTCAATAGTTATAAATCTTCCAAAGAAACCTGGAATAAACTAAATTCTTTGTTATACACAAAACGTGATACTAAGCATAAGTTGAATATGGAAAGTTAATTTCTCATAGCTCCCAGAGAGCTGAGGCTTTCTATGAACATTTTAGCACCAGTGAGATTTCTTCTCCAACTTCTGAATATCATAAATTTATTTCTATATCTCGCCATCATTTTAAGTTTAACAAATTTACTATTCTTGATCTTTCGAATGCTCTCAATGAACTCAAAAGCAAAAAGACTGATGATTTTTTTGGTATTTCTTCTGACTTAATAAAATCAATTTTTCCTTTCATATCGAAAGTGGCTTTAACGCCTGCATTGAATTTTCAATTTTCCCGGACATTCTTAAAAGAATAAAAGTCTTACCAGTGTTCAAAAAGGGAGATAGATCGTTGCTGTCAAATTATCGGTCTATTTCTATCATACCTACTCTCTCCAAAGCACTTGGAAAATGAGTCTATAAACAGGTGTCTTCCTATTTTTCTGATAATAATCTTCTACATGAAAGACAATTTGGGTTTAGATTAAATCACTCTGCTCAGCTTCTTCATTCATTATTTTTAAATGAAGTTTATAATAATTTGGATAAAAATATCCAATTGATGTCTATTTTTATAGATCTTTCGCGGGCTTTTGATTCCATCTCTCACCAGATTTTGATTGGAAAGCTCAAATTATATGGTTTGAGTCATATTTGTCTCGAAGGGTGCCATGTGTATATTTGGAAGGTATATATTCAGAATTTGTAACAATAAAAGCTGCGGTCTCAAAAGGATCTATATTAGGTCCTCTTCTGTCTCTAATATTTATTAATGATCTTTGTGACACCAAAATATTCACTAACATCTTACTATATGCAGATGATATTACTATTCTGGCTCCTTCACATGATCCTTCACTTTCAGTCAAGTTTGCTAAATTAATGGACTGATTCTCATCAAATTTATTGAAGATTAACCTACAAAAGTGTAAAGTTATGAACTTTTCTAAAAAAAGAAGTGTTGAAGAATGCAACTTAAATCTAGAAATCGTTGAATACTATAATTTTTTAGGCCTTATAATTGATAATAAGTTAAACTGGCGACATCATTGTAACTTTGTATCAAAAAAACTAAATATGACAATGCAGAAGTAAACTTCGTGTCGAAACCAAATTATCAATATATAAGTCGTTATTCACTCCTCATCTCATATATAGTGTTGTAAATCGGGGCTTTGCTGCTTCAGAAGAAATATTGGTAGCCGAAAAAAGGCTTTAAGAATTGTTTTTGAAAAACGTTGTTCATCCCATACATCCCGTTTTTTTCATACCAATAAGGTTTTAAAGTTTAATGACCTATATCATTTTCATCTTTCCCTTTTTTTCTTTAGATTCAACTCTAGTCACCTATAGCTTTCAATTCATGGTTCACTTATAACCATCAACTCGAAGTGTATCCTTTACGCAACTTACAACCCCCAGTTATCCCCAGATTTTCTTCACCTAAATCTAAAAAATCTTTACAATAGAGAGTAATTAAATATTGAAATGACTTTCTATCTAATATTTTTAATGAAACGGATCCTATTAGGTTTGTTAAACAACAACTTTTTGCAATTTTTGTAAGTGCTTATGATTATGACTGCTCGATTGATAACTGATTTGTTTGTCAAAAATATACGAATACTTGAGATAGAATTTTTATTGGATAATGGCACTTTTGATTAAACTTTCAATTGTATGAATTCCTCTTAATTTTATTCTATTGTATGATTTGATAGGTTTTTTTTCTTTTAAAATTAGCGTTATTTTGTACGCCTTTTTACCGTTATTTACAGTTATCTTTTACCATATATATATATAAAGTAATATCATACATATATATTATTTCTATCCATAATATAAATATGGCTTTAGTTAACCCATTAAGTACCATAGAAATCAGACGATAATAAAAAAAAACGCAGACATTGGGACTTAATGAGTTAAGGTGATAAGTTGAAATATAGCATCTATATGCTTTTGTTACATCATTTTTTTATTTGATAGATTCAATGAAGTATATTTTTTTTCATTATTCATTTTTTATCAATGTTTTACTTAATCTTACTTTTCTCTTATTGATTTTAAATTTGTCTTCTAACAATACATTTTTTTCTTCGAGGACAAAGTAATGATAATCTAGAAATACTTTAGTAACAAATTTCAAACCTGTTGTCTATATATTGGAATATGGTACATAATAAATCAAATTATATTATTTATAAGTAACAAATTATATTTCCAACAATAAGTATCAGATCACACACGAATACATTTCATGGGGCAAATATTTGTTTGATCATAATTACTAAAAATTATCAAGCGTCCCTGCAGAGCAAGCATATATATATCTCAGAAAAATTTTTTAGATGCATGTAGGCAATGAATACACATATAAAATTTAGTTAATTAGTAATGAGTAAAAAAAATAAATAAATTATTATTGATCACTAATTCAGTAGATTAGTAAAATTTACAATAAATATTAAATATATTATAGTAATTTTTATTTTAGTTCTATTAAAATATTAGTTATTTTTAAACAGCCATTTTTTTAATTGAAAAGTATAGGAAATTTAAGTCATGAAATAGTAAGATCGAGGAGAATTCGAAATACTTGATAAATTGGATAAATAAAGAACAAAATAAATTTTAAAAATATGTAAAATAAAATTTATATCATTGATATATAACAAATTAAATTATACACATTTTAAAAACTAAAATTATCTTCATAAGTTTCATTCAGCTATATAAGTGTTGCAGAGGCTCTTTTAATTTGTCCTTTAACCAGGAGATTTAACCTTTAAGGTTTTACCAGAGAAAGAGATTTTCTAACAGGCAAACTGTCTGTCAGTAAAATTTTCGTGTCCAATAGTCCGGCCACGATACAAATGAATATTTTTAAACAAAAATTTACTTTTGTAATTATCAAATTGATCTTCAAATAACCTTTAAAATACTATTATTTATAAATTTAACGTATTTTTTTAACTTTTATAACAAAATACGGGTACACAACACTATTTTCCAAAGCAACATTACTAAATATGCAATAGCGCGTTATACAACACAATTTTTCATAGCTATATTACTGAAAACGGTTACGCACGCTATACAACAGTATTTTACAAAGCTATATTACTGAAAATGTTAAGGCGCGTTATACAACGCTGATTTTGAAAGCTCCATTGCTCAAAACATTAATGCGGTTATACAATCGTAACGAATAGCAATATAAATTTTCTATGAGTGTATCTAACTTAGAAGCTAAATTATAAATTACTTAGGGGTACAATAAAAATTTTATACATATAAACTCTTTTCATTTTAATTAATTGCTTTTTCGATGATTGTTTAGTTTAATAAATCAATCCAAAAGTAGATTAAAAAAAAATTTTTTTATTAAATTATAAAATAATCCATAATGCTTTAAATCGAAAATATGTTAGACTTTGAATTTAGAAAAAATAAGAGCATTGAACATTAATATTATATCATTACAAAGTCCAGTTATCAAAAATGTTAAAAATTTTCTTAGGTCTTTAGAATGTTTCCAAAATACTGTTGTTGAGCATCTCTTTTTCAACAGATCCCATTGTTGCAAATGACAAGCCAAAAGTTCACTTTACTGTTTGCTAAGAGATAGATCACGAACTAGAAAATTGAATTCAGATTAGGTGATTAGAATTGATTTCTCGACATAGTTAAAGTGTGCAACCTTTTGTGTATTTTGACATTCGTAATCATTTGAGTTGGTCATGTCATTACTATTTAACATTTAGTTGGTGCGATCAAATTTATTACCTTAAGTAGTGCGATTGGGTAAAATACCCCAATATTTATTAAACAATTATCAAAAAAAACTAATGAAAAAATAGATAAGTACAAGACTAAACAAAGCCTAAAATTTAAAAGATATTTAGAAATTTTATAACGTAATTTCCTAAAAAAAATATAATATCTTAACGCCATCTAAAAAATAAAACTTTTAAAAATTTATTTGTCAAAATATTTAAGTATATGTATATACACAATGTTCACACAATACACTATTCTAATTTTTACAGCTATGACTTTTACACTTCATGCATTCAATTTTTGTTTTTCTATATTTTCGTGGGCAAAACTTGCATCTTGAAGCATAACTTCAACTTGGGCTGTTCTTGAGGATCTTTTTCTACACAAGATGAAATCAATATTTTGATACCTCTTGGTATACATTTGATCGCTTGTCCTCTTTTCTTATTTTCTAAACAAAAGTCTTTGCCAAGACTTAATAAAAAATTTCTTCGAGATGTTCTTGAAGAAATTGTACTCAACTTGAAAATTATATGAGCATTAATCCCCCCCCCCCCCCTATTATTGCATAACCCCATAAAATATACACATTGGGCATCTTCTGGTTCGTTTCGCACATTTAGAAGAAATCTGATCTACTAAATCGACACCATATTTTGTTTCTGTATTGTCGATATTTGCTTAGTGAGGCATGCTAGAAGGAGTCCTTAATATTGGTTTGATCAAGCGTAATACCACCTCTCTAGGAGAATTACTAAGAAACCTCTCACCTTTTTGCTTTCTTACATAAATTTCTAAATTTAAAGTGTAAAAGGATTTCGTATCAACTAAACAATAAACTTACCCTTGAAAGGAAATTATAGCCAGTAAGATACTCGTGTGGACTATATAATGACTTACAATTTTCTATATAAGCATCAAAGAACTCTCTAATTGCTGCCAATTTATCGTTTTCTCGCCTACTTGTTCTATTACTTTTATCATCAAATCTCAAACATCAAAATCATCATCATCATTCATTCTCAAATATCGACATATAAATAAAAATATATGGAAAGACATTACGCTTTTTATAAAGTCGCACCGAAAACCTATGCCATTCCAAATATCATTAAAATTTAAATTATTTGAATGAAGAGCTCCCATTATAAATAATACACCCAAAAAGCGTTGATTTCTAAAATATCAGTTTCTCTTGAATGACTAGGATCTTTGTAATTCATTTTCACAGATATTATGAAAACATTAGTATTTTTCACAATTGAACTTATCATTACATCATTAAAAAAGTTCTAAAATAGTTTCATTTTTTATCTTATTTTGACTTTCAGTCCAGGGAGGTAAGTTATAATATTATGTTTTCTGATTCGAGAATTTTTAGGCATTGGTGTTTTTTCCACCCAAGATTGTCAAACGCTTGGCAAGTGCTTTCAATAGCATTATCATCAGAATCATTGAAATTCACTTCTTCACTAAGGATTGAATTTTCTTCAACGTCAGATTCAGAAGTATCTGAAGAATTGAAATTTTCTTAATAAGAGTGTTTTCTTGCAGTAAATAACTAATTTCATCGATTAGAGAAATAAAGTTAAAAAGTTTCACAAACTTGAAAAAAGAAGCAGACTCTCTAGCGTTTTTCATTTTTTTACATCCTGGACATTCACTCACAATTCCCATTTTTGTTTGTAACCACTTTAAATCTCAAATTTTATTCATAATCATTCGAATGCCCACTTCTAGTCCTTATACTTTGGAATACCACTTTTATTTGTAAACCCTGTTTATCAGTAATTATATTCTTCTTTTTAATCATATGACTTTTTTGAAAAATTATCCTCAATGCTAATGAAAAACTACATTTCAATTATTAGAATAAGCTCTAAAAAATAGAGAAATGCTATAGATCACAAAAAAAAAAGAAATTGGGAGAAAAAAAGATTAGATTGCGAATAATGGCAAAAAAATGGAAACCACGTGTATTTGCGTAAAACGGTCATCAAAATTAATGTCATATAATTTTTTATTTATTTTTGTTAAAATAATGGTAAAAATGTTTATTTATCACAATTAATTATTCAAAGTGTTTCTCTTGAATGACTAGGATCTTTGTAATTCATTTTCACAGATATTATGAATACATTAGTATTTTTCTCAATTGAACTTATCATTACATCATATAAAAAAGTTCTAAAATAGTGATTTTCAGTTGTTGGATCTTATAATTTGGACTTTCAGTCCAGGGAGGCAAGTTATAATGTTGATGTTTTCTGATTCGACCGAATTTTTAGGCATTGGTGTTTTTTCCCCCAAGATTGTCAAAAAATTGGCAAGTGCTTTCAATAGCATTATCATCAGAATCATTGAAATTCACTTCTTCACTAAGGACTTGAATTTTCTTCAACGTCAGATTCAGAAGTATCTGAAGAATTGAAATTTTCTTAATAGGAGTGTTTTGATGAAGTAAATAACTGAATTTCATCGATTAGAGAAATAAAGTTAAAAAGTTTCACAAACTTGAAAAAAGAAGCAGACGCTCTAGCGTAATTTTCATTTTTTTATATCCTGGACATTCACTCACAATTCCCATTTTTGTTTGTAACCACTTTAAATCTCAAATTTTATTCATAATCATTCGAATGCCCACTTCTAGTCCTTATACTTTGGAATACCACTTTTATTTGTAAACCCTGTTTATCAGTAATTATATTCTTCTTTTTAATCATATGACTTTTTTGAAAAATTATCCTCAATGCTAATGAAAAACTACATTTCAATTATTAGAATAAGCTCTAAAAAATAGAGAAATGCTATAGATCACAAAAAAAAAAGAAATTGGGAGAAAAAAAGATTAGATTGCGAATAATGGCAAAAAAATGGAAACCACGTGTATTTGCGTAAAACGGTCATCAAAATTAATGTCATATAATTTTTTATTTATTTTTGTTAAAATAATGGTAAAAATGTTTATTTATCACAATTAATTATTCAAAGTGTTTTCACGAAAAGATTTTTATCGAGTACAACAACCCAAATATTCTATGCACTATTATTTTGTTCAATAAACTTTTGTCACTAAAATATAAAAATATAATAGATGGATTTTTCCGTTGTTGGAATCTCATAAAAAGTATGTGAGACTTTGTTTTACTGGTGAAACATGCTTTTTAATGTTGATGTTAAGTTCCGAACCTAAGCCTATAAGCTTGGCGTTAAACCTCCAGATCAACAGATAAATTGTGCATGTTTTTTTATTAGTTTTATAATTTCTAACTTTTGTAGAACTATGATTTAGTAAATTGTCAAAATGAAAGGTACTGAAAGTATTGAATTTTAAGGAATAGCACTTTTATGATAAATTATGGTTTGGAGTTTACTGGGGTATTAAAATACCGCACCGCACTAATTAAGTTAAAAGCGCCGCTGTGGTCCACAAATATCATTTAAATATCCAAAAATACGATGGATTCTTTGCATTTCCTGTTGCCAGCTGTAAATAAATAAAGTAAACAAAGGCTAAAAATATATATTTTTGTTTTCAAAATTTTTCAAAAAACAAATTTGAAGGACTACTTTTAATATCTGTTAAGGATCAGTAGCAATAAATTGAACAATTCTTTGGATTTCTCTACATCATTTGAACGTGAATATGAGTCCAAGAGCTTTTTGTGTTTCACTCAGGATGAAATGGAACTTGTACACCTGACAGAACATATGTTAGGAGCCCAAGTATTTTTTGAATATATTTTGAAACATGTCATATTTAAAAACTAAATACAGAAATAAGGAAAAAATTTTCAAAAATTGAATAAAAACTAATTTTAAGGAATGTGAAATAACTAAACCTTTGGAAAAATATTATTATAATAATAATGTAGGAAGAAATATCTAAGCACTATTGGACTTTTCCATATGCTTGCGAAATGCTTGAATAGGTATAAAGTTGAAGTTTGAGAAAATTGTAATTATTTTGCTTGCGAATTGATTAAGAGTGCGGGACTTTGGAGAAATTGATTAGAAAACTCTGTCTCTAAGTCTTTTCTCTGTCTGGTAGTTTTGTAAACTCTGGTCATTGTGATGAGGCAAAGGCGGTGGATTTTAATTAAATAAGTTAATGATTAAGGATAGATTAATGATGGGGCCCATAAAAGAATGCCATACTCAAGCGTAGGTAGGATGATATCAGAGGTCTGGCAAGACCTCCGGGGAGACAACTCGCAAAACTTGCCAGCCTTATTATATATTTAAATGTGTAAATCGTAAAATGCTTAAAAAATATACTTAAAATAAAAATTTTCAAAAAATATTTTACATACATATTGAAAGCCACATTTCAAAAATTCTACCTAAAAGTTCAAAAAATTTAACTTTGAAATTGCAGTTTTATTTCATAAAAACTATATGATTGGTTGAAATATGTAATATATAATAATAATAATAATAATAATAATAATAATACCAATACTACTTTTTGAAAATTTTTACTTGTTTGATTTGAAGAAAGAATTAAACTGTTTTTCAATATTTCTTTTTCATGATATATATATCATTAGAAAGCTTATCGTTTTCTACATACTCTAGAATAATTTATTTTTGCAAAAGTTTTAACAAATTTTAATAAATGGACTTTACTTCGAAAAATTTTGTCTAAATTTTTGAAAAATTACGGACCACCTTTTTATTTAAGCATAATGTGAAGATTTTTTAAAAAAAATTGAATGAAAATGATATCATTGGAAAGGTATACTCTTTGTGGTTAACATAGGCTAGGTTATACAAATAAATATATTTTCATTTTTCCAAAATCTGCTTTTATGTGAGGTCAGTCAAGTTTTATCTAGTTTCAAAAAATACCAATAATAATTAACGTTCTTAATTTATATAATATTTTTTCAATATTTTATATTCACAAAGGTAAAATATGATTTTTTACATTTTAAAATTTCATAGTTGAAGAAAACTGTCGAAAATTAATATATATTTTTTACTTTATATGGGTCAGTAGAACAGGTCAGTATAATGTTTTTCTAATAAATTTTAAATTATTTTTAAAGTGAAAAATGTTGATCGAATGTACAAGATTTGAAGCTATACTCTTTGTGGGTAAAATAGGCTAGGTTTTACAAATTATTTTTATTTTTCCAAAATCCGCTTTTATGTGAGGTCAGTTAACTTTTATCTAGTTTCAAAAAATACCAATAATTAACGTGATGAGTTTATATATTATTTCTTCAAAATTTAATATTCACAAAGGTAGAATATGGGTTTTAACATTTTAAAATGTCATAGTTAAATAAAACTGTCGAAAATTAATATTTATTTTTTACTTTTTATGGGTCAGTAGTATAGGTCAGTATAATATTTTTCTAATAAATTTTAAATGATTTTTCAAGTGAAAAATGTCGATTAAATGTACGAGTTTTGTTTGATAATCGTAGTTTACTTTTATTTAGTTTAGATACAACCTTTCTAATTTTTAACGAAGGGCATTCGTTATATTTATACCGACAGTGTGCGAGGAATAAATCACATTATTGATTGATTTTAGAGCATAATTATGCGAAGAAAGATTAATACATGTTGCATTACGCGTTTGTTACCGCAGTGAATTCTTATCTCACATACGCTTCACCACATCTTTAGCACGCGTGTGTGGTTTATTAATGTCGATTGAATGTACGAATTTTGTTGGATAATCGTAGTCTACTTTTATTTAGTTTAGATACAACCTTTCTAATTTTTAACGAAGGGCATTCGTTATATTTATACCTACAGTATGCGAGGAATAAATCACATTATTGATTGATTTTAGAGCATAACTATGCGAAGAAAGATGAACACATGTTGCATTACGCGTTTGTGAGCGCAGTGAATTCTTATCTCGCATACGCTACACCACATCTTTAGCACGCGTGTGTGGTTTATTTTATCGGGCTAGTGTACGCTTAGTTTATTTGTAGTGTTCCTAACTTAAATCTTAGTCAAATATTAAAACGCTTATAACTTTCACATTTCTCAACAAAATGCATCATGCGATATACCAAATTAAAGCATTTTTTATGGGCTTTCAGAATACATTACTTATATCACAAGTACTTAAGAAATACCTTTTACTGTTTCTATTTTCCATGGGCTTCATACCATTAATTAGCAGATAAGGGATGCATTTTAAACTAAAGCTCCTTTCATTAGGACAAATTTTTACCTATATTATGTGACAATTTCCAGCACAATTATAAAGCGACTCTACTCTCAGAATCTAAATTTATTTGTAGATTTTTATAAAATAGTATTAGTTTTTCCATTTTTTTTATAAATTAACCTTCGTTTTTTTTATTGGTCAGTATAATGTTTTTCTAATAAATTTAAAATTATTTTTGAAGTTAAAAATGTAGATCGAATGTACAAGTTTTGTTAGATAATCGTAGTCCACTATTTATTTTTAGATTTTTATTAAATCATTTTAGTTTTTGGTTTTTTATAAATTAACATTAGTTTTTTACTTCTTTTGAATAATCATCCAAAATTTAAGTGCGGGTTTGATTTACACTTTGATTCGAAAAAAATATGTTTTGGATAAATATTATTTTTATTATTGTTTACTGCATATAAATTTCTAAAGAGAAGATAAATAGATCAAAATATGTGTTTTAATCAATTTTTCTCAATAAGTATTGAAGCTATGAGGTAGCAAAATATGAACAGAAAGTTTGATATTTTTAGATTTTTTAAAGAATATTTTTCGATTCTTTGATCACAGAATTTTATTTTGATTATTTGACAAATATAATATTTATCAAATAGTCCAAATTGCAAAGTATAGGTATTTTAAACAAAACAGTAATATATTTTAAGAAATGTTTTTTCAGTATAAAGAGTTTAGAAAACTCTTCTCTAATATGTAATGATATATTCTCATAACCTGTACGGTTGAACGCGGGTAGACAACTTGCGTGTTATCTCCAACCCGTATATTACGATGATTCTTCTCCAACCTGTATTCTACGATGATTCAACTCCAAACTATATACTACGATGATTCATCTCTAACCTGTATACTACGATGATTCATCTCTAACCTGTATACTACGATGATTCATCTTCAACCTGTATACTACGATGGTTTCTATTCCATGTACAAATAACTAGGGAGACAATGTTCAACTTTCTGTTCACATTCTGCTAGATGTAAGATTTGATATACCTCATTCGGGGAGACGATGCTACATAAGTTATTACCTATAAACATTATTCCTGTATACTACGATGGTTCATCTCCAACCTGTATACCGCGATAATTCATATCAAAGAATCGAAAAATATTCTTTAAAAAATCAAAAAATATCAAACTTTCTGTTCATATTTTGCTACCTCATACGATGTTACAAAAGTTATTACCTATACTTTGCAATTTGCACGATTTTAAATATTATATTTGTCGAATAATCAAAGAATCGAAAAATGTTCAAATCAAAAAATATTTATTCTTTTTAAATATATCGTTGGCTCCCCTTACTTTTAAAATTGAAAGATAAACCTAGTTTTTAATAATTAATTTTTATCAAATTATGCACATACGAAACTAAAAGTAAGGGGAGCCAACGATATATTTAAAAAGAATAAATATTTTTTGATTTGAACATTTTTCGATTCTTTGATTATTCGACAAATATAATATTTAAAATCGTGCAAATTGCAAAGTATAGGTAATAACTTTTGTAACATCGTATGAGGTAGCAAAATATGAACAGAAAGTTTGATATTTTTTGATTTTTTAAAGAATATTTTTCGATTCTTTGATATGAATTATCGCGGTATACAGGTTGGAGATGAACCATCGTAGTATACAGGAATAATGTTTATAGGTAATAACTTATGTAGCATCGTCTCCCCGAATGAGGTATATCAAATCTTACATCTAGCAGAATGTGAACAGAAAGTTGAACATTGTCTCCCTAGTTATTTGTACATGGAATAGAAACCATCGTAGTATACAGGTTGAAGATGAATCATCGTAGTATACAGGTTAGAGATGAATCATCGTAGTATACAGGTTAGAGATGAATCATTGTAGTATATAGTTTGGAGTTGAATCATCGTAGAATACAGGTTGGAGAAGAATCATCGTAATATACGGGTTGGAGATAACACGCAAGTTGTCTACCCGCGTTCAACCGTACAGGTTATGAGATATATATATATATATATATATATAAAAGAAGAGTGTTGAATACTTAGACCCCATTTATAAGATATAATTTTACTAAGAGATAAAAAAGTTAAAGGTAGTTTGTGGTATAGGTTTTTGAAGTGGGGTGACTATTTGTGCTTTGATTGAAAGGTGAGTCCTAAATATTTGACAAAGGAAGATGGTTGGATGAAAATATCCCTGGATGTAGTGAGAGGTAAAGAGAATGTGTTCGTGTGAAGCGTATAAGGGTTGATTTTGCTGCGTTAAATTTTACTTTTAATAAATCGGCTGCAAAAATTAACGTGTTAAAGAGTAAGTTGATGTTCATCATGTTTTCTTTTTGAGAGTTTGAGGTAAAGATAAAGGTTAGATCATCTGAATAGCATTGAAAGAAGGCTGAATTGTTATCTAATATATCTAAGAGGGGGTTTATAAGTATAATCCATAGGATATCGGAGAGGCACCCACCTTGTGGCGGGGATAGTGAGAGGCAATGAATTGCAACTAAAGAATTGTGTTTGAATATAAGACACCGATTTGAAAGATAATTTTGAAGAAAAAAGAGGGCATAAAAATATTTTCAACCAAAAAAATCCGGACAAAACGGGACATGCTAAAGTAGGCAAAATTTTAAAAAAAATTATTTTGCAGAGAAAAACAATACTTGTCTGAAGAAGATATACTTTTTAAAAGGTCTTGATTCTTCAGAAGATACCTATAAAACTCAGCACAAGTTAACTTTTTGAAATTATAATTTATGATAAGAAGACTTCTTATAGTTTCAATTGATAAATTATTTCTCTTATCGGTCCATTGGTGCTCCATCATTGAAAAAATTCTTTCCAGATTTGAACTATGTGCTTGAATTGAAAAAACATATTGAACAATTATTAAAAGTTCGGAAAAATTTTCTTGTATTTGATCTTTCTTGAAAAACTTTAACCATTTTTCATTAGTTGATAAAGACAAAAACTCCGGCTTTTTTATTTCTTCATTCAAAAATTTGGTTAATAATACATATTCATCAAATAGCTTGGCATCATCAACTTTGATGTTGTTTTGGTCCAAAAATTTTAACGATTTTGAAATATCTTTCCATAGTATGTTTTTCTTAAGAGTCATCCATCGAAAAACTGCAAACTTTTTGAGCGAAGACAGCCATGACTCCAAGTAAGAAACGCCTTCAGCATACAATTTTTTAACATCCTTTTGAAATTTATTATATGAAGTTTCGTAGCCCTCTTCAAGCTTTTTTTCCACCAAAACTTTAAGTTCTGAAGGTAAAAAGTTTTCATTTAAACGTTTCTCCAAAGATTCTAAAACTGCAGTGAAAATTTCATAGTCGTCAACAACAGTATTAGTAGATTTTTCTATTTTAGCAATGGAAGTATGAAATAAGTATGCTAAAGAACAAACCGGTTTCAAATAAAGTTCGCTGAAAGGATGCTAAAAAAAATTGTTTAAAGCAGTGGGAGCATTGTTTTGAGATTGAAAATAAGACTTCAAAGCTTTAAACAATCCAAAATTCTTTCAATAGCTGGAAACAAAGAAAGCCATCTTGTTTTACTGAAGGAGAGAATGTTTTTGAACTTCAAGTTTACAAATGAACAAAAATCTTTTCGGTTTTCAGTTCTTACAGTGTATGTATGAAAGTAATAAAACAACTTTGTTACAACTAATTCAATATCAATTTCCAAGGTATCTATAGCTTTATGAATAGCATTGTTTAAAACATGCGCTGGACATCCCAAAGAAACTTAATTAAAATTACTAAGATATCTTTGTAACTTGAAAAAAACATTATTTTGGCCTTTATTATCTTTTCCTCCGAACATTGTATTGCAGTTATCGGCAGTAAAGGAAATACATTTTCTATTAATACCGAATTTTTCTAGTGTATCAACAATATAATTGAATAATGTTTCAGCCTTTTCATTTGGAAAATTTTGTATTTCAATTACTTTTGATACAATACCTTCTCCTTTCCAGTCAAAGTATTGAACAACCAATGGAACAACTTTTAAAGAATAATGATTGCTGATATCGACAGATATTCCATAAAACAATATTTCTTCTCTCATTATAACATTCAAACTAACTTTTAAAATATGAGGAGCAAAAACTTTGTTAATGATGGCAGATGTTTTTGTTCTAGAGCAGGCTATACTTTTAGCCGTCTCGGAATCTGTAAAAAGTTGATTCATCAATAAAGAAGTGCATTCCATATTTCTAAAGCTACTTCCATGTTTAACACAATGATAAACCAAAGCTCCTTCAGCCGCGCATCTTAAATTTTGTATTTTATTATTTTTATCAATATAATCATATTGATATAATTATTTTAAAGATTTATTTTGATTACCATCAAAAAACAAAATAGTTTCACGATCAATAGTTTTTACAATTTAATTTCCTGTAGTTTGCTCAGGTTTAAATAATAACTCTGCCACTACCTAAGTATTGCCCAATTTAATAAAATTGAATCGATGATAATCCACTATATATAATTTTTTATTATAAAAAATATCTTTTAGCCTTTTCAAAATTTAATAAATGAGGTAATATTTTACACCAAAAATTCTTTTACATTATTAATTCTAATTAGAAAAAACTATAATAATACGTATTTTGTTTTCTGGGGAGAATCATGTTAAGCGGTCTGTATAGATCTTGTGAACTTCCCTGCATGCTTTATAATATTGTTTTATAATATTTGTGTTGATAATTCTATCTTGTTCATATTTAAAATATTTTAATGTGATTTGTTTAAGAGTTTGATGCTTAATAAATTTTTTCTTCTTCTTCTTCTTTGAAGGGGCGTGAGTAGGGTTGGTTAGATGCTGGATTCGATAACTCAAGGTCTTGGGTTCGATCCCGCATCAAGCCTGCTTTCCTCATAGTTCGATACAAGCGGCGCAATTGTGCCTTCTCGATGAAAACACCCGAGGTACCTTTCCTTACCACCTTTACACTTACATTTTAGTTTAAGAATAGATTTTTATTGAATGATAAAATTATTTATTAGCGCGCGCAAGCAAAATATTTTTCACAAGTTTGTTTAAATCGGTAATTTGACTAATATCCCAAAATTGAGAGTAGATTGATGTGTTGGAATAGTTGTAAAGAGACAACTGTTGTGAAAGTTAGCATTCATGTCATTTTTAGAATCTTTTATTTTTTTTGCTTTATACTTTTATTCCAGTATTATCTAAATTATTATTGAAGTAAGTTTTTTTTGAAAAACCATTCACCGTAACTTAAATATATAGTAAATAATTATAATTGATAAGTACATTTTTTAAATTTCTCCATTAAATCCTCATTTTTCTAAATATTTAGAATCACTTGAATTAATTTTATATTAATTTTCATGAATAGATTATTTTAATATTTAGGCTAATATAGAATAATGATAATACAATTTAAAACATTTAATTGATTGCCTTTACTAAAGATATTTTAATTTTTATGAAAAAAGGTTAGAAAATTAAATATCTAAAATAGTATAAAATTTAATTAAAAAATTTGAAAAAGTAAAGAAATAACCCCATAAAACCAATTTTGAACCAATATATCAGTCATAATTTTTCAAAAGTTTTTCAAGCGAAAAACTACTATTAGTAGGAGTCAAATTTTCTTAAAATTATTAAGCTTATAGCTTCGCTTGTTTTAATGTCTTCTTAATTATATATACGGGGCAAATGTCAAGGTGATATGTCGCACCATTAAACAAAGTTTTCATTTGCATTCAACTAAATTTCAGAAATGATAAGCAAATAATGTTGATATTGGTTTATAGTTTATATGACTATATTTTGAACGTTTTGATACTTAGAGGATATTTTAGTTAATATATAATTATAGATATTTATCGTTAATAACAGGGCGATTAAAAAGATGAATAAAATGGTACATTTCGTCAGCCTAATTAATAAAAATATAAGATTATCCTTACAAGTTAGCTGTACTTTTTGAAATATAAAATAATCAACTATTATTACTAATTTCAATAACTAATTCACTAATATGATTCAAATATATCTCAAATACCAATAATATTTTAACTGATACTAACAAGGTTAATTTCTTAATTTTTTTTCTTCCATTTTTAAGGTTAAGGATTTTTGATCTCCCTAAAATAAACTTTTTTGACTTAAGTTATAGTAGCCTAGTTTTGCTTTTACTAAGATCTCAAATGTGTGATAATAAAGTAATTAGACTTACTAACTGCCGTGTTTTGATACCTCACAAAGGTTTAGTAGTGAATGATTTATGGATTCGAAATCGCTGCATAATAGATCCTGCAAAGCTTTTCTTCTCTGAAAGAATCGAAGCTGATTTGACTGTGCCTCTCGCAAATTTGATCGTTGCTCCAAGTTATATTGATACTCAAATCAATGGTGCCTTTGGCATAGATTTTTCCAATATTTCGGATATTTCTTCTGTTAAGACAGTTTCCAAGGGACTTCTTGCCTATGGTGTCACTTCATATTGCCCCACAATAATCACTTCAGCAAGCGAATACTATCATTCAATTTTACCAGGTATTAAACCGACTCCTGGAAGTTCTGAAGATGGGGCTTCAATTTTGGGGCTTCATCTAGAAGGTCCATTTATAAGTCCTGATAAAAGTGGGATGCACCCTAGACAAGACATACAAAAAAATGAATGCACATTATCGGATATAAAAAGTATTTATGGAAAGGGATTCTCAAATGCTCAAATTATAACTATTTGCCCAAAATCTTTGGATAGTTTAGATACGATTGAATCTCTAAAGTCGAAGTATCCCGATTTAGTGATTTCAATAGGTCACACTTCTACGGATTTCAACTCGTCCTTGTCCGCAGTTGAAAGAGGAGCTTCTTGCGTCACTCATTTATTCAACGCAATGTCTGCTTTCCACCACAGAGATCCAGGCGTGATTGGTCTCTTGACAACGGGAAAGCAAGTTTTCTTTGGGCTGATCAGCGATGGCTATCATACTGATCCAACCGTTGTTCGTATCGCCCATCTCTGCAACGCCCCCAAAATCGTCTTAGTCAGCGATGCAGTGTCTTTGTTGGGGACTAAAGAGTTATCATCTGAGAAAGAAAGTAAATTTATGTTTGGTTGTGTGGGAGCCGTCATTAGAAATGGACAAGCATACGTGGATGGCAGCAATACCATATGTGGCAGTGTAACCGCGATAGATGAGTGTGTTCGCCGATACCGAAAGTATACCGAGTGTTCCATTTCGGAAGCGGTTGAAGCGGCATCTTTGCACCCAGCACAAATGCTAGGCATAGATGATCGTAAAGGCAAACTGCTGCCTGGATACGACGCAGACTTCATCATTCTAGATGACGATCTCAACGTTTTGGCCACTTTCATTGCCGGGAAATGTCTTTACAAGCACTCAACTTTTTCCATTCCTCTCTAAGTCCAATCAATTTTTCTCTTTTTATTTATTCCTTATTTCTCTTTTATTCGCTTTGTCATATGATATCAATTATTTTTTCTTTTTTCACCTCTCATTAAATTTTAAAAATGATATTTTAGTCTTTTAATTATGTATTTCTCAATCTTTTACACTTACCTATATTCTTATAACGTCAGTGTATAAAATTATTTTAATTTATTTTCTTTGCTATGTTGTAGTGAATCATCATCATGTTTTATCTTTTTTTATTGTGTACTTTATCAATTATTTTACTATTTTGAAAGTTGCACTCTTTCTTTTATTTGATTGGTGCAACAAAAAATCAGAGATGGAATACACTTTTAGTCCTTTTTCAATCTTTTTGCCTGTTTTAAATTTCAGTTGTGTTTTAGATGTGCGAGTTCATCAAACATTTCACCGTGTATGAAACCTATTCTCGCTTTTATTTGATTGGTGAAAGTGGTAGCGAATCTGGGAGTAGTTATTACATTTTAAAAATTGACCGCACTCACATCAATGAACTCACAATCTTAGAAGAAAAAATACCCTATACCCTTTCAGAGATGCAAGATATTTTAGTTATGATTGACCTGGGAAATCAAAGTAGAGTTGGCATTAAACAAGGGGACGCAGGTTTGAAGGCGCTTTGTACCGGAGTGGCAGTTATCGGCTTTGTTCGCTTCTTTCACGGCTACTACATCATCGTTGCGACAAGGAGCAGGGCAGTGGCTCTGCTTGGTCGTCATTACATTCACAAAGTGGAGGAATCAGAAATGCTCTACATCCCGAATACTCGCCTGCCTCTTGACAAGAATAGCAAGGAGTCCAAGATGTTAAAATCTTTTCAGAGTGTTGATCTCGCATCGAATTTTTATTTTTCCCGCTCCTACGATGTCTCACACACCCTTCAGTCTAACATGACGAGCCGCAGTACTTCAAGGCACGAACGATTTGATTTCATCTGGAATAAGAATTTGTTACATCCATTTCTGTCACAACTTGGAGGTCCACATTCCTGGCACGTGTATCTTGTCCATGGCTTCGTTAAACAACGTTTAATTTCTCTATTTGGTAAAAATCTATTGCTCTCTTTGATCGCTCGGCGAAGATCTAGGTTTGCAGGAACTCGTTACTTCAAACGGGGCACGAGCTTCAGCGGAAATGCTGCGAATCACGTTGAAACTGAACAAATTCTTCAAGTGTTTGATGTTTCCTCTTTGCGCTTTTCCACCATTTCTTCCTTTGTTCAGATCAGAGCTTCCATCCCTACCTTTTGGTCTCAGGACGCTTCCAAAATGTTGCCCAAACCACCAATTTTCACTACCTTTATCGATCCATACCATTATTCGACCGCTCTCCATTTTTTGGACCTCTTCAAAAATTATGGCCTTCCTTCCTTTATTTTGGATTTAACGAAAAAGACTGACAGTCGAGAAAAAAATTTGTCCAGTGAGTACAAGTGCTCTGTTGATTACTTGAACCAATTTCTTCCGATGAAAAATCGCATTCGCTATCATTCTTTTGATGTTAGTAGTGGCAGCAAGCAACCACATGTGCTTGAAAAGCTTAAACTCTTTGCTTTGGATGCTGTGTGTGAGAGCGGAATATTTTATTTCAATGGATCAAAAAGTCCTTTTTTTCTACATCAGGTAGGGATCGTGCGGACAAATTGTATAGACTGTTTGGATCGAACCAACATTGGTCAGTTTGTTGTAGCGTTTGTTGCGTTAGGTCACCAGCTGGAGCATTTCCATTTGCTGCAAAGCCTTGAAGATCTTTCCTTTGATAGTGGTATTGCCTGCATCCTTGAGGAAATGTTTGAAGAGCTGGGTGATGTCTTGGCTCAACAATACGCCGGCTCCCAACTCGTTCATCGAATCAGTTCCTACAAGAGAATGAGTGTTTGGAGTTCTCATTCCAGAAATATGGTTCAAAATATTTCACGCCTCTACAGCAACACCTTTTCCGATGCTGAAAAGCAAAACGAACTTAACATTTTTCTTGGCGTCTTGCAACCTCAGCACTTTTCTTCCTTTTCAGCCACGACTCCGCACATAAGTGACGTTAACCTACACAATGAGAACAGCGTTTCAGATTTCCTGCTTAAATTTCCCACTATTTCCTATTGTAGATGGTGTCCTGAAGAAGTTTTACACGCAAATACGACGACGTCTCGCACAAAGACGGTCCTTTCATCCGAAAAAAGCGTGTATTGTCCTTTCTTTCAAAATATCGACTTCTCTCTCTTCTATCCTCCATTCACATACGTTTCCTTTCGAGATTCCTTCCTCTTGAGCGTGAGAGTAGTTTCAAATAAAATGCGAAGCATGATTCATCCACAACCTTTTCTTCCTTCTCAAGTTTCTTTTGATGAGGCATCCACTGGACAAAGTCTCCCAGATTCCCAGATTTTTCCCTGCAATCGCCTCAAAAAGTCCAACTCATCTTCTCATCAAGTCAGGCCGAAATCAATCAAGCTGTACAAATCTTATGTGGACTCTGAAAGTGTTTTCAAGAACTTTTCTGATAAACCTTCAAAATTAAGTTCTGATTTCACCTTTGTTATTCAGCCTGTGAGTCGTTCTTCCCTTGACAAATACAAAGTTTATTGCTCAAGTCTCTTTGTCTTCAAGGTAAATTCAGTGTCACTGCGACAGTATAAATCCTATGTCTCTTTTTTGCAATCTTCTTCATGAATTATTGAATACCTTATTTTCATTAATAATAATAAATGATTTCCATCAGTATTATAAATTTTTTTCATTTCTTCTTACTACTTTTAATTAGTAAAATACACGTACATCTCTTGGATAAAAAATTTGTTACGATGTGTACTGAAAAGGTCCCCACCACCCGAATTCCAAAAATTGGGTCTAATGTCAAATAGTGGCCGTTTCAAATACTACTATTTTAATAAATACACAACTCTCAATATTTTTTGAGTAGGAGCTAGGGAAAAACGCAAAATGGCATCGCAATATCAAATCATCTACTCAATGATTCAGAACTTTTTTTCATCATGGACCTCGTGCTTATGAATTCATCTACATGAACTCCTATTAATCTGACACTAAAGGAAATTTTCTCTTATGTTATTTTTTTTATAAAAAAATAAAAAATCTTACTGTAAACTTGTAAAAATTAATTCCACAATTAAATCAAATTCTAAACTTGGAAAAACATCTGGCTAAAAATGAATTATATACATGCCTATATTTCACATATGCCATGTCTCAAATAGACGCACTTGTATTCTGAAAGAACTTATTCTTCCATAAATTGATAAGATGAACGGGAATTAACTTTTTTGAAATAAAAAATTTATCTTGGTCTAACTAAAGTAACACCGTTTTACAAAGAAAAATGCAAAGTTATATAATCCAATAAGAATATGAGCAACTTTATAATGAGGTGATGGTAAATTGGTGAAATGCCATATGTTCATTGTGTTTTATTTTAAAATGGCTTTATAGAATTATAAATATTCCGCGTCTCCCTTATATAAAACATTGGATAATTTGAAATGATGTTCAATTCTGTCCATAACAACAGACTTTTAAAAGGCGCTTTTGGCTTGACACTTTTTGGATAACATTTTTATATGACCTAATATTAATCTGATGTTGCTGTAATCTGTTTTAATAATTGTGTTGCACAACTAATATACACTACGTTACAACATTTTTTTTTTCAATTTTCATAAACTATTTCTAGGATTAGATCAATTGTTTGGAAAAAAGTTTTCAGTAATTTATTTAGTTTAGCAATTGTATAGGAAAAATATTTTTCAATTTTCGAAACAAAACGTGAAATCATTTTTACCTTGTTTGCGCTTATTTACTAAAAGTGTGGTAAAAATAGTTTAAATACAGTTCTTATCAAATTCATGGAAAATAGAGACAAAAATGCGCATAAAATCATTACTCCGTTAGCTAATAGAGTTTGTTAACTTCTTAATTTTTAAGTTAATCTCATAAATCGCGAATACTTTGCTGCAAACGCACTACAGAGACTTGCGACAGATGCTTTTTTTAAGTGATAAAGTTTTTCTGGATTGGGAGCTAGAAGAGCCTTCAGGAAATCATTTTAAAAATGTTCGCGGGTCCGTTCGTTTAGACGGCCACATCGAGTAATCACGATTTCGCCTGCCTTTTATAAGTATATGTCCTGGTGGCTATAATATTAATAACTATAATTAATTAATGATACTTAATAAATAACTATAATTAATTATAAAAGGTAGACGAAATGGTGATTACTTGATGTGGCCGTCCAAACGAAAAGACCCATGTTCGCTTACCTAAAACAAATCATCCTCCACTAATAATAAACTTCATAATTTTGAAAAAAATATTTCTTTTCTTTTTCAGAACTAAAATCCAAATCAAAGAATTCAAGGTTTGAAAATATTCTTCAAGTAAGCACTGATAAAAGGCTTAAGTGATAAAATTTTTTGAATATAATAAAGCGGTTTCAATAATTCTTAAAAGAAAACCTTTTTTAATTTAACCTTTAGCGCTAGATTCATCCAAACTTCCAAAAAGTAGCTAACTTAAGCTTAACTAAGTTAATATCTTGATTGATGGTTTTATAATTGACGAAGTTAGATTTTTAACGCTTACCACTAGTGCTGGTAAAATTAACCGTGTATTCCTTAACCTCCTAATTCATTGCCTTAACCGATCGATTAACCGCTTAATTTTTAGGAAATTTTGCTTTCCATAGATATAGTACATAAGATGCCAAAATAGTTCTTCAAAAGAAAAGGGAAAACTTTTACATGATTCCTCTATTTGTATATAATCTTTCTTGTCAAGTATAGCAAAAGTATTTCCTTGTTTTTTGTTGTTTGTCACCCATCTTCTTGCGGACATCTAGCAGTAAGATCCTCCATCGCTTCCAGCTTCTTCTCAGACCACTTTGCTAGAAATTTCACCACTTTGACCTGGTCGGATTGAGGGTGTTTGGAGTGAAAAATGTAGCAGTAGTGTTGGTGAGGTTGGGTTTAATTTAGTTTTCGTTAATCGATTTGTGCATTATTTTTAACCATTGTTGTATACTTTGTTCTTGAATATGTGACTTCTGGTGTGAGCTGAGCTGAGTATAGTGAAGTGATGTCTTCTGCGTAAGATACTAGTGTAACATGTGTTGCCGGATTTTGAATGTTAGATAAGTATAAGTTGAACAGAGTATGTGATAAGACTCCTTCTTGAGGTACTCTTGATTTTATGTCATTTTGTCTTGATTTAATGGTAGTGTATAGAGGTGCTGTTTCCTTCCTTTTCTTTTGACAGACAAATCGAGTGCTCTATCTATGGTGCGTTTCGGTGCTTTCTTGTTCAATGCATTTGCTTAAATTGGCGATTTGTTTGATGTGCGTAAGAAGTATGTTCTCTAGAGTTTTCCCTATCCGAGATATGAGGAGCATTCTTTATTTGGTTTTGGAATGGGAGTGATTTTGGTCAGTTTCGCTAGAGGTGAGAGATTTATTGAAGATTTTGCGTTGCTTTTGAACCAAGGTTTTGACTTTGATATCGTCTGTGCTTGTAGAGAGTTGTTGTTTCTTCTGTTTAGGTAGTTGTGATTGTGATAGAAGTAAGAGGTAACTCCTTTGTGTGCTTGTTTGTTTTTCTTGGGGTTCTGCTTGGGAAGTATTTGTAGCCTTTTTATTGTTTTGGTTTTTGAATGTTGTGAGTTGGTTCTAGTTTTTTGTTAGATAGTGCAGAGATTGTTTTCCATAGTTTGTGTGATGTAGTTTTGTGGTTCCATCTTTCAGTCGTGTGTTGCTTCACTTGTTTTCTATATTTGTTCATTTCTTGTTATTTATATTAGTTTGGGATTTTTGTGATTGTTTTGTCTGATTGGCAATTGGCTTTGCGATAGTTATTTAGTCTTTGTTCGCAGTGTTTGTCGTATTCTGAAAGATGTGCTGCTGTTGTATTGGATAAGAATTGGTAATTTGTCTGAATTAAGGGAGTCTAATTGTGTTCCGTGCGGTGTATTTGTTGAGGGTATTGCTAATGTTCGGATTTAATCCTTCTTGTCAAGTATAGCAAAACTATTTCCTTCATCAGCAGTAGCGTTTCGGAGCCAGAACAAAATTGTATGGCTATGCCTCCCCCTTCGCAGTAGAAATATAGCTGTGTCTGGCTTCGACACCGGCTCCTTTAACTTTTTTAATTAATTTATAAAAAATTGATTGGAGCTCTACTTCCTATATATATAATATATATTAAGAAAAACTAGATTTATATAAATTGTTTTATTATACGCCTACATTTGATAGGGAGTACCGAAATTTTGATGTTCTTATACTTTATATTGGGCAATGGAAAAAGAGAGTGTTCGAAATTTTGTGCTTTTAAATATTTATTGGCATAAAAACGGCATACTGTAAAAAATTGAGATTCCGAATTTTAACAGACCATTATGATATTTGCTAAAAGATGCTGTTTTGTTTATTCTACTTGCTAAGTAACACAGCACATTTCAATTAAAAATTTGTAGGTGAATTAATAATTCATTTTTGTAAGGAAATGATATAGCTAATTTACAAAATTACAAAGTTTCAATTTTTTGAACTAAAAAATGAGAAGTAATAAAAATTCTTCTACCCAAAGTATATTCATAAAAATTTGTATAAATGTGTTTCCTCAAAAAGGTAAAATGCGCTTCCTCTTTTATCCTTTTAAAGATCGGCAATAATTTGTTTTTAATTGTAACCTTTAAGTTTTAACCATATGGGGGTAAAATGGCGCAGTTTTATCTATTTTTAAAGTTTAACTTTCATATTGAATCGCTTATTTGGAGATTTAAAAGTGTGCTAAATTTTATAAACAGAAAAGGAGTTGCTAGGATACTTTAAAAATGCACCTTTTTTAGTCACACTTGATATCGGATATAACAGGCTTTAAAATGTTTCGCGGTGCCAGATTTTTAGTGCTTGCACTCCATGTATGCACTGCGCTTCCGAAAGGTGATGATCATCAGAAGTAGTATAAATCTAGTCTAGTCTAGTCTTGTTTTGTTTTTTTAAAGATTTGAGTGTTCTGCAATCAAGGGCGAATTTAAGACTTTTGTATTGTAGTACGCTTCATCCTTTATTTGCGCGTTCTTTTGAATAGATTTTTTACCGAATTAATTCCATCTTTCATCAGTACGCTTTGTGAATTTCTATAAGTTTATATTATAAGTTTTTATTCGTCCTTCGAATCAAAGAAGAGAGAACTTTTTTGAGAATTTAGCTTAGAGATTTCAACGCAATGAAATGAGATAGATGTTTTATACTATTTATTGCATCTCCTTGTTCAAGTATTTCAAAGCTCGGTGTAGAAATGTGTTGTTGAAAGGAATGTGACTTTTGAATTTTGAAATTTCGGATGCAAACTTCTGCAAATCAATTTTCTCTGTTTTAGCGTGTAAAAATAACAAATGGAGAAGCGTCAATCAAATTTACTGTTGATGTCTAAAAATTGTCTTCAAATGTATTATTTATACGGAATTAACTATGCTGATTTTGTTTCTGGACTCATTTTTGGCAGTTTTAATGTAAAAATCTGTTAAAGTTTCAATCGAATTAGTGGTGGTCGCTTGAAATCAGTTTCTTATATTTTTGGCACAATCATTATTATGCATTGATTATGTAGGATAAATAAAATTCCTTATATTTTTTCGTTTGCTGTGGCTTATTTGTTTGCTGGGTATCAGCATCTTGTAATATC
This sequence comes from Nectonema munidae, assembly GCA_030549495.1. Taxonomy (NCBI): domain Eukaryota; kingdom Metazoa; phylum Nematomorpha; class Nectonematoida; family Nectonematidae; genus Nectonema; species Nectonema munidae. Next base: position 331,695 of record JAUIRK010000105.1, read on the forward strand.
ATGTTGACAAAAAAATTATAGAGAAGAAGCAGGGGATACACAAATTTCATTGTGAATAAAAAGGTTAGATTGAAAAGTGTTGCAAAACTTCGTTATAAAATTTTTTTCTCTGATGAGTATAAAAGTAGAGTTAAATTATAAATTGTGATCAAAAGAAAAAAGTTCTAGAAACTCCTGCCGCTTTTCTTATATGTAGTTATTACTATTGTAGTCCTTTGAGATCACGTAGATTTGAGGAGTAAAGATATGACCAATGGCGAGATCGCGAGATATCTCATAATATGAATCGAATTTGCTCATCTTTTTTCCTTGGCCTGTACGAGAAAGTCTTTTGGATGATGAAGGTGGATTGCGTTTTTTACTTGAACAAAGTAAATTTATTTAATATAAACTTTCCATTTTTTGCAAATAAAACTATATTTTGATATTTTAAAAAAAACGTCATGATATATACTTGGAGAGGGAGGGGCAATATGGGAGCCAGCAAAAAAACTAGGAGGCCTTGGTCTCCTCTGACCCCTTTAAAATCGCCACTGCTATCTATACACCCATCTATACGGCTATTATGTAACAGTGAGTAAATTTCGAGTTTCCGTAAATTCAGGTTCTCTTGAGTAAAGATTTGGTTCGATCTTTATTGAAGAAATGGATTGTATTGCCGAATTAAGCGCATAACAGAAAAGGTCGATTTACTGAATGTGACTAAACTTGTTCGACGCGGTGGATGCACGCCTGAATGTTGCATGTTTTGATTGAAGTAGCGTAATTGCACTGCTTGTGTTGAGTTATGAGGGAGGAAGGCTTCATACCTTGTTCGAACCCAAGAGTCTTTGGTATGAAAACCAAACATCTAGCTAGACAATCCTGCTGACTCCTCATTTTCCACACAATGCCCCCGTTCCCCATCTGGGTGAAATGACATATTCAGTGGTAGACTTTTTATTTTGGACTTCAGTCTTTCGGTATGCTTTCAAAACAGGAGCGCACATTCTTCTGCAGAGAGCGTGGAATTTTTAAAATTGTTTTACTCTAAAATTTTCTTCTATCAATGTATTTGTGAGAGTGGAAAACGGCCCGAAATGACATTTTTGAGGGCACTCAAAAGAAATAGGTCGCGAGATAGAGTGGCATATGGGATTAAGTGTACCTTGTTATCTCCCTTACTGTGCATGACCCATTTTCTTCGAATGACATTTTTCTTATCTCTAATCCCATATTAGACTATAAAAGCTAAGCAAACGACACTCAATATAAGACACTTTTGTAAGCGCGTTTTCCTGGCTTGCTCTATAAGAATGCAAAATCTCACACTACTGGCATACATCGTTTACGTCACCCCGATTTACTAAACGCCATCTTTGCGAATGAGCACTGTTTTCAAAATGATCGTCATTTCCGCAAAATACTTTTTGTATGCCTTCTAACTTTTGTCTTCAAAATGACCAAATCAGGCAAGAAATTTCTAGATTGTGAAATCTCTTGACCTCTCCATCATCAACTGAGTAAAAACGGACGCACTTTTCTTGACAAATGTCCATACATGTGTATCCCATTTATTTATGTTAGAAATCGGGATTTTCTTTAAATTGCTCTATTTTTTCCCATGAATTTTTTATTCAAAGACCCATAGGTCTTATAAACCGGTGCGCACGATATCCGGCTATATACAGAAGTGATGATTATTATCAGACCATTTAAATTTTGAGCAAATCGTTTGAATTTGGAAAACTTCTCACAATATTGAGCCTATTATAATGAAATTAATGCTAAATAAGGATCTGATTACTGTAGGGGAGCCAGGATCTTAAGCACCAATTCGAACTCTTGGGTCCTTACCTTTCAGCATCGTGTCCTGATTTAGTCGACCCAGTTTGATCTTATGTCATTATATTTCGATTTATCTATAAAAAAATTCCTACTTTGAGGACTTTGAAAGAGTATCTATGACACTTCGTCCCTTATTCTTATGAGAACGAGTGTTCTGGGAAGAAAAATGATGTGCTTTAAATTTGAGAAATTCCATTGAAAAAGAAAGACTTGTCTTGGAAGTTGCGGTTTCAAGCGATTAAAATGAAATTTGGACTACTATTTATTTATTAAAATCTTTTATAAAGCCAGTCCTTACTTCTTATTGTTGGATGCTCAGTTCATGTTAAATACAAAATTTTGAGCGTCCGTAAGCATAGCATACACTAACGTATACCCGCTTCAAATGGGATGCAGTTTTATCCGTGCATTTTCATCAAACAGTTTGAGAGACCCATTTCTTTACGGAGAAAAGAAAGAGGGAAAGTGAAAGAACGAACAATTGCAAGCAAGCAATAAAAAGATGAAATCATGATGAAACGCTAAATCCTAGTATGTTTGCATCAGTCTAATAAAATGCGGTATAAATATATAATATATATATGTGGCAGTGCCCTCAGAACTTTTGCTATCAAATGCACCCTCAAAGAGGTGTATCGGATATTCGCATGCCCATATGCGCATCATCCGCTATACATCCTCATCCACGGTTTTTATTTCATGTTAACATGCGCATCCGCAATTTAAAAGCAATTTTTATAAATATCTATTGAAACTTTTCGTATTTTTTTGTTTAAAACTTACAAGATTTGTTATGTCTTTAAATTTTAGTCAAAAAGGGATTTTTTTGTTAAAATCACACACACACACACATACAAGTAATATCAGCTATGAAAAAAGATGAGTCTTAAGTGCCCAAGATATGGAAATATTTAGAAGTGTTTTCAAGAATTAGTTTACTCGACAGAAAAAAAAGTACGAATTCCACTCTAAAACTTTCAAAAGGGGATCAGATGAAAATAAAAGGGGGCATATGGCAGAAATCCTGCTCCAAATAGAAGACGTTCCTCTTTAATCGTCGAAAATGAACAGCAACAAATGACCAATCCTCAAGAGCTACTAAGTTCGAAATTGTAGTGGGCAAATTCGGCTTTCGCATCCGCACGCTGCTCTTTGCTCAATCTGGTGTGGCTCTTATGATTAACTAGTTGTTATCTAAACTCTTTATTAAATGGGTGCACAAACCGCATTAACCATTTGGAAAAGCTCTAGATGCATTCCCCAAAGAACTTTAGAGAAGAGTTCATTTGCTTCTTTAATTTATCCTTTAAACTTAGATCTACGCTCTTTATGCGACATTAAAAATTAATGTAGGCCTCTTTTTATGCCCTTATGTGCCCATCCCTGTTCTATGACATTACAAAGACTTCTTAGTTCACAAAGTTAAATATAAATAGGAAATCACAACTAACTAAAGCCCAAAAATGCGCAGAACTCGTGCTTATTATGAGAATGATGTTTTCTCTGTTCCCTGATAAATATCTATTAGAGTCGTGGATGTCAAAGGCAACCGGGAACGGTGGGCTGAGAAATGTCAAATGCGGGTGTCAATCATTTCCAGTAGATTTATACTCAAAGCTTGTTTAAAAATATATCGTACATTTTCCACCCTAATGGCTACCATTCATAAGCTAGTGAGAGTAATTTAAGTTTAGCTGGACACATAGGAAATGGAAGTCGTGGATAAATTGTGTGCTGGCTGATAATAAATACTAAATCAATAAAATTAATAAAAGATAAAGAATGGTAATGGAAAGAATTTGTGTGTCTGAATTGCTGAGTCTCAGGGAAAATATCTGACTCTGACTACAAATCCTCAATCATTTAAACCAAACCCTTGCTTTCGGAGTTTACAAAGAAAGGCGTGTCCGGGCATTTGGCCGACAGACATCTGACCGAATGGACATTTAGCCGACGTACATTTCACCAAACGGACATTTGACCGAACCGACATTTGACCGAACGGACATTTGCCCGAACAGACATTTGACCGAACGGACATTTGATCGAATAAACATTTAGTATAGTTAGAATATTGTTAGAGTTAGTTTTAGTATAGTTAGAATATTGTTAGTCTTAGAGTTGGTGTTAGTATAGTTAGTATATTGTTAGTTTAAACGTTAGTGTTAGTATAGTTAGAATATTGTTAGTCTTAGAGTCGATGTTAGTATAGTATAGCATATTTTTAAATCCAACCATAAAATGGAAGATTGTGGGGCAGTAATTAGTTAGACTCTTATAACTTACAAAAATATAGCAAATTAGTCCTGAGTGAGCAAGAGTGATTGATTACATAGATGCTTTTAATACTCGATGAACGAAGGTCCGAATGTAGTTATAAATAAACGTGAAACTTGTGCTCTGTAGACGAATACATTTCATTGGTGGCGGATATGCAAAATTGTGTTATAAATAGCGTAAGATAACATACGCATCTTTACCGAGTCCGGCCATTTGGCCGAAAGACTTTACCGAGTTCGGCCAAATGTACGTCGGCTAAATGTCCATTCGGTCAGATGTCTGTTGGCCAATTTTCTTTCGGCCAAATGTCTGGGTACCAAAAAAGGCCTCTCTCCATGTGTTCATAAAAATTAAACTCACGTTTTAGGATACTTTGAAATCCGCCTCCTCTATTTTTTTAGATACCAACTTCTATCGCTTCCCATTTGTTTTGTATGAATGCTTTACGTCATTTTTGATCTAACTCTAATAAACCTTAAAACAAGCAAGCTCTAATTGTAAAGAAATCTATGCTTTAAAAGCTACTAGATCTAACATTTTTTCCTTCATATTTAGGTCTGGATGTACATACAGTATAAATATAACCTGTTGAGGAATATTATGAATGTCTGCTCTCTTTAGCAAAGCTAAACTAAATGATGTAAAATTTTGCAAATCAAATACCAAATCATTTGCAATATTTTTACAACGCTGAGTTTTTATGCATTTGTATTAATGAGGATGCAAAATTTTAATCACTTCCATCTTTTTGACTTCTTCTCCATATGGACGTTTGACTCTAAAATCTAAAATTGAAACATTTGAATTATTTAAAAAGTATAAAAAAAATCTGTTTACTATGGAGGAGGGGGCGTACTTGATTCAACGAAGAGCCATATTTTCGCCCGTTGTTCTATAAAGAGCGCTTATTGGTGCTGAGTTGTGTCAGTCACTGTCATCTACTCTTCACTGAAAAATAGTCTCCCTAAAGCGCCTCATTTTGAAGGAGTCAGTCAATTAGTGGCAATGTTATTTGCGGGCGTATTTGCGTGCACAGTAGTCACTTTCGTACGCAACCTCTGCTCTCACTCCTCCATCTCTCTCAGGAATTAGCTTCAGGTCTCTCTCGCGCATAATGAAAAAGGCAGTGAGTGGTGCATTATCTTCGCTGGCATCAATGCTACAAAGAGTAGTCTATTGTTATGTATGCTGGTTCTATCCTTCCTTGTATACTCAGTGCTGCTGTATTTTGATTATAAATAGGTGTGGTGTGCTCCTGCCTACCTACCTACCTGCTAATGCTGCTCTGAATGGTGACGCTTCGCGTTTGGTTTGAAGGCAAGCCCAAGTACCTGGATAATGTGAAGGATGAGACGACTTGTGCAGAAATTCTGCGTGTTCTTTCCCACAAACTTCCTCTCTCGTCCAAGAAGGTGCTTCTTCTGCAGAACTGCAACGCAAGACTGCGTCCCATACCCTCCCACCTCACCTACAAGAACTTCCACAAGCAACTCAACTCCTCCAGCCCCACTCTTGAGTACTTTCTGTGCTCTTCCGAAAATTATTTGGCGAATTGCTGCAATAAATCCTTCCTGCCTTCCCTCAAATCCCGGCAAAGCAAGAGATTTCTTTCTCCGCGAACTTTAACAGCACCAAATGTGCCCACGTTCTTCCGCTCCCCATCACCAACCACATCGAGTACTGTAAACTCGCATTTGTCTATATCTAGCAAGTTTGATTATCTTCGCAATATTTTACAACAACTTCCCAATTCCTCATTCTCTTTGCCATCTGTGATAGCGGATATCCACGAAAATTTGATGCAGTGCAAGAGCTTGGGCGAGTACAACTTTACTCTCCGAGAATACGATGCTTTGATGAATCGATCTCAGGATACTGAAAGAAGGCATGATGAACTTTTGTTTCTTGTAGCGTATTCCTTTAAATTTCTTCATCATCTTCATAATCAAGGTATCCATTTTTTATATTTCAAGCATGATACTTTAAAAAGCCTAATGAATATACCGAATAATTCATGTATTGAGGTCAATATTTGTTTATTGTATTTGGTGATTTATTATGAGACATTTTATCTCTCAGACATCTTTAATCAAAATTTCCCCAACGCATAATATTTTTTAGCTAATTAAATTCATTTTTAAATATTTAAACTAAATGATAACCAATATAATTTCAAAATAAAATTTATGTTTTTACAAAAAAAACAGTTTTATTTGGTTCATCAATTGGCCAATCATTAAATCTCTTAATACTGAAGAGGCGGTCATCGTGCGAAATATCTTGCCTTTTGTCAATGGGCATGTGTATGGTATAATATGTAGTGATGAGAATTATCATGTTGAACAAAGAATACTTGTATCCCCCTCCATGCATGTGTGTAACAAAATGGGGTCATTTTTGTTTACACGTCGTCACTTTTCTTCTATAATATATTAGCTGGTTAGTTATTCTGGCAGCAATAAATAATATTGCTATTAATGTCGAAGCAAAAGATTAAAATTTGAAAACCAATAAACTTTTTTCTTTTAACATTACAAACTATCGAAATATTGGAACGTGGATGAGGAGGACTTGCAAAGGCTTTTATATTATGCACAAAAGAAAGGAACAACTTGTAGAAAGACAAATTCGCTTCTAAACTGGCGATTTTTGCAAGTTTTTCTGAGTGTATTTTAATTTTCAGCACGTCGTATATGTTGAAAAAGTGGTAGAGAACAGCATCAGCTGTTAGCAGCTTTTTTATTTGCTACAGAATCCAAAGTCAAACATAGATGATATGCTGTTGAAAATGGAATCAACGCAGAAAGGTGCATACTTCCTAGTCTTCTTTGCTCCATCCTGTAAACACCACGTCATCTCACAGCTCCCTCTTTTGCGTATGAGTTTTGCCTCGTCCACTGAGTAAAATTCATCTTGACTAAATTCAATCTGATTTCTCTTGATTTTGTGAAGCAAAATTGATTTTTTATTTCAACACTTGTTGCTAAAAACAAAAAGAAAAAGCAAAGAGGATGTCATCAGCTGTAAAGGAGGATGATTTTAAAAAGCAATCTGAAAAATAGCGATTTGTAAGCGCGAAATGTTGGATCCTTCAAATTGCAAAAATATAGTTAATAACTTTTGTAGCATCGTCTCCCCGAATGAGGTATAGCAAAATATGAATATAAAGTTGAACATTGTCTCTCTAGTCATTTGTACATGGAATAGAAACCATCGTAGTATACAGGTTGGAGATGAATCCTCGTAGTATACAGGTTGTAGATGACAGACAATCAAATTGTCTACCCGCGTTCAACCGACCAGTTTATGAGATAATTATATATAAATATGTTAAATCCAAGTTTCGGCCAGGCAGTTATAAGTAGGTTAACTATCTCGCATGGCTTGGACCACAAGTGAACTGGCTTGAGTGTTGTATGAATGTGAGTGCAGTTGAAAAGATGGTGTGTGTTGATTGCAAAGTGGACAGCGCGCACTCGTGTATGTTTTGGGATCGATTTCAGGAAGATACTCACGAAGTAACGGTCATTTATTAGCTCTAAGTTGTGCAAGTGGCTGTCTAGTTTTAATGGGTAGTTTTTGTTCTGTTGGATCAATTTTTTGGGGACAAATCTTTATTCTTTTATTTGGTTGAAGTGTAGAGAGATGGTTCGTTACTGCTTGTGTATGAATTACCTTATTTATGTTTTTATTTTGAGCTATCTTCTCTGTTTTGACATGTGTTGTAGCGAATGAGATCATTGTTTTCAAATGTCTTTGTAAAAAGGTCTGTTAACATATGGAAAACGATCACAATGATAAAATTAGCTAAAAGGTTTAGCGCATGTTGAAAAGAATCTGTTTGTCCTTATTTCAAAACTACCCGTTTCATCCATTTTTATTTTAGATAAAGAAGATAATTTAATTGGAGAAGACAGTTCGATTTCAAATTCTTCAAAGTAAGCATTTACAATTACTTGAATTGTGTTTTTTGCAATATTAGTGTAAATTCACATTATTATTATTTTAATTACTGGGGGATCTTATTTTATTAAAACCGCGGACGATCTTTCAACCTCAAAACGAGTAGCACAAATTTATATGGGTTATCGAAAGAAATTTCGGAAACAAAATGTCCAATTATTTGATTATCACATGAACCATATCGTCTTAAACGTTGTGTAATATAAATGAATTATCTCCATAATTTTGTAAAGATATATTAGTGTGAAGCTGGAATTTATTGCTTCTAAGTGTCTTTTAACTTTTTGTGATATGAATTTTGCGTTGTTTTGTTCTGTATTTACTTCAAAATATTTATCTTCTAGTAGAATCTAAATATTGTATATTATGCATATCACCTATAAAATTGTTTTTTTTTTGTAAATTTAGACAAAAATGAAGATTTAGTCTGATTCGAAATTTTTTATTTATTTAAATTTCAAAAAGTAGACTTTTATCGTAAAATTGCGGTTCTTTTTTCTTTAAAATATTTTTTATAATAAAAAGTTTTATTGCTTTTCTTTTCCATTTCTTAAAATATTTGAGAAATTTAGCAGTGCTTAAGCATAAATATCATTACATGAATGCTGGCAAAGTTTTATCAAAATATTATGCATTATTTGTGTTATTTTCTGACCCACGATCGCATTCTTGCGAATCGTCTCAACTTGTTGTCTGTCCTCTTCAGGTCAGGTGTGTAAAATGGGGGTATCAATTTTTCGCAAAAATCTAAGCATAACCTTTTTGCATAGGAAAGTTTGAAAGTCAAATGTTAAGCAGTTTCGCTCCATATTTGCAATGGCTGATGATATAGACATCAAACTGAATGCTCATTTTCAAAATCTATTAGGCATTATAAAGGATTTTGATTGGTCCTTTTTTTAAATCACGTGAATAAAAGCAAAGCGTATTTCTTTCTAATTTTTTCTCCATTTTTTGTGTTAAATGGAAGTGATGAATTTAATGCAGGCAAAAATATAAAGGTTACTTTCACGTTCTTCACATTTTTCTAGAAAAAACCTACCGTGTTGTGTGAAATTGGCAGCATGGTGCAAGTTCTTATTTTCACTTGTTGAAACGTGAGATGAAATAGAATTTGTTTTGTTCAGAGGAGATGAAAATCGTGTGGATAGCGGACATTGAGTTTCAATGAAATAAATAAGAAAGATATCCTTTCTTTGAAGAAGGCGCAAAACATAACAAACAGTGAGATAAGAGATTCATCCTGAAAAGATTCAAACGGCCTTGAAAGTTTTATCTTGAGTTTGTTGTGTTGAGATAAGTAAGGTCATATGATCTCCACCCCAAATTTGGTATATTCAAGTTATTTAGATTATTTGGTTTCAAATTTAAAAAAAAATTTGAATTTTCATCCTAAAACCAAAAATCTTAATATTTTCAGTGTGAGCCATGGAAAATTTTATTAAATAGTAAATAAAAAAGCAGTCTTCTAAATCGTCCATGGCCTTTTTTCGCATTAAAGACCGATAACCTCACTCCCACTGGTCTAGTTGGACCCTCCACTCAAAGAAATTGGCCCACAGCTAAAAAAAAATCCTTTATATCTATAGTTTTATATATATGCACTGATATCTCGTTTATCCGCACACTTTAGTTCCCAGTCCATTTGTGAGGATTAATTAATCGTGGGGATAAGTGAACAGGTAGTTTATCGAAAATGAATAAATCTCCTTGGTATGTGTGTTTGATCATTTTCGTTTGTTGGCTATGCCCATGCATGTTGTTAGTATTTGTGAATGAGTGATTATTATCAATGAATATACAGTAACTCCTCTGAAATAAGACCCCTCTACTAGCACAGTTGTTTATATGTTGATTTATTTCTTTTTAATGAGACCCCGAGCTATTAAAAATTATAGTTAGACAGCTACGCCGAAAATTTTTCGAAAGTTTGTGAACAACTCTTCAAACTCAACAAGGGAACAAAATCATTCATATATGATAGATCACTACTACTCATCAGATGTAATTAAGTCTTTAATCGTTATCCCTCCTTATTGCCATTTACCAGTTATTGAAACGGATGGTCATAGTCTACCTGTATAGTCTATTAGATATACTATCCTCTAACAAAGTAAAGGTTTTATACCATGACTAAAAATGATCTCTTTTGTAAATCTTTAGGGAGCTGAATTGTTGGTTGAACCGATTTTATATTTGGTTTTCGAAGGTTAAACATGTCTGTCTTGTAAAGACCATATGGAAAGGGTTGTATTAGAGGACTCTTTGGTAATACATTCAGACCTCATTTATCCGACAGCAAATTATTCGACAACCCCACTCTCCGATGCGATATTGATTAGGAGCTAAAAGATATTTCTCAGGCTCTCATCTCACTTATTGTCAACAGGCCTGGTCCATATCAAATGAATTGGTTACGTGGATTGAGAAATCTTGATAAAAAATTAAAACTATCTTTCTAGAATAAAAGACTTGATTGTTTAGATTAGCCCCGTCGCCCACTTCAAGTACGGTGGTGGGGGGGGGGGCAAAACTAATTTTAATGGGGCCTGGAATAAAAGAAAGTGTATTATACATTTATATATTTCAAAGGACTTTCAGATGGGTAAAATAAATCCCAGGTGGCATAGCTCCCTTGCCCCCCCCCCCCTCACTTTTCGACGGGCTTGGTTACATTAATTAATAGGGATAAACATTTAAGCTTTAAGATATAGAGTTGTTATATTAAAAAATATTTGCCTGGCTCAAAAATGCATGGGCTCTCATTCAAATGACTGGCTTACATTACTGTTTAAATGTTAAATACTAAATGTTTAAATGTTAATACTGTTAAATGTTAATGTTTAAAACCTCTGTCATTACTATAACAAAGAAATGGACGTTAATGAAAAAAAAGATTTTAAATATTCATTCTATCTAAGACTTAGCCTTAAAACAAGAAAAGTAATATCGAAAATCTACTCAGAAGACAAAGAAGTCTAATAAATATTTTAAAAAAGATAATAATTTAGAAAATTGAAAATTATTGGAGGGGGGGGGGGCAAAAGGCTTTTTCGCCCTTCTAGAAATCACATTGGGGAGCTCCCCTTCTGGATGTGCTTACAATGAGTAAGATGCTTCAAATTTTTAGTCTGTCATAGAAGAACTTCTCTTTCATAATTGGCATTAAAAATGGAGACTTTTCGTTTTGATATCTCTGCTTCTTTCGATGAAGAATCTCGGCCTTGCGATCAATCACGTCACTCGTGCACCTGATAACGCCTTTTTTGCATTCCTTCATCACTTTCTAACCGAATTAGAATTGCTCTTGTAAAATCTCTATTCGCGTAGTAGATAAATTCTCGATGATGGCGCAGCACTTGTAGCCTTGCTAGTCTTTTCAAAAACAATTTTCAAATATTTGTGTCTTCCATTATTAGATAGACATTTCTCGCTAAAATTTATAGAGACACTATTCATTTCAAGAGTGGCATGGTGGGCGAAAAAGGTTATGCTACTGTAGATGATAAAAAAAGTCTTAGGTGTGTACTTTTGGCTCGCTGGTTGTTTGGAAAATCATTTACTGTGTTCACTTTGATTGATGTATTTCTCCATTTTTAAGTTTTAGAAGTGAAATGGATGTTAAGATTGAAGAATTTAAGAGAAAAATAAAAAAAGTCAAAGATGAAATTCAAGATGAAGAAGAAAAAGTTGGGAAAAAACCGCTCGCTTCCTTTCCTAAGGTTTTTTAATATTTGTCTTTTTAAGAAGCCTTCGTGTTAAAAAACCAAAATCCGAGGAGATGCATTTGACTTGGAGTTTGTTTTCACGAAAATGTATAGTAAAAAGTGCCTACTCTTCCCAAAGAAGAAACGTTTTTTAATAATATCCCGGTTTTTCTGATTGTCCCAGTTTCTACCTCGTTTAACGATTGAATCTCGGAGGATTTATCAGAATCCCGGCTTTTGATGCACTAATCTATGAGAGTTTAGGAAAATTTATCCCCAAAAGTGGTTGTTTATCTCTTTTTTTAGTATAAAACTCATCTTTTACCTCTAAAGTATTTTTCATCTTTGTTTTAGCTTGGATCGCCCCTCCCACCCACTCACCTTGCCCATATGGCTCTAGGATCCGATTGTTTTTTTTCTGTAAAAATTTAAATTCTTTCTTCATGATTACTTCAACAACTGTTTTTTCTGCATACATATATCTTCTCAGTTTTTTCATCATAAAAATTTTGAAATCTTCTTCTTTGTTATAGCTCGGATCGCCCCACCCACTTTTTGGCGCGTATATCCATTTTGTGTTTCCTTTAAATCGTTTAATTTTATTATAAATCAGCATAGCTTTTTTCATTTTATGCCATCTATAAAATATATTAAACGGTTTATCATACTATGCATATGTAACACTGGTTCTTAACCTGGGTCCACGGATCCCTAAGAGGTCTATAGCTTTGTCTCAAGGGATCCGTGAACAGTTTTTCTTTTTTTTTTTTTAAATTAATTGACGTCTAATAACAAAAAGCCAAGTTTTAATTAAAGTTGGAATGGCTACTAAGCGATGGCTTTGTTTCTTTTACTCCTTAAATTTGCTTTGCCCCCTGTATTTGACGTCATTTGAGATAAAATAATTGTGAGCAAATTATTTAACTATTTCTTATATAGCTAAATAAATCAATTTAATTGAAAGTTGAAAATAGGAAGCTTTGCAAACTTTCTAATGTTATAGGAAGTCTTGATTAACAAAGACTTGTTTAAATTATTGGAAACAACATTTTGTGAACATCTCGTTACTTTTTTAAGAAAGCCTCAGAGTAGAAAATTGGATTCACAATCCTTTTCTTTCCCAATTTTTTCTATTAGAGATATTGAGACAAATGCTTACAACTCTTTCAAGTGCTCTCCCAAAAAGCTTTATTCCTTGAAACTGGCTCAATATTATTCTTTCAAACTTAGTGACTTTTCAAAATCGACAACTCTATTTTCACGATAGTTGAATGACCCTTTTAAAAGTGTTGTGCAATATGATCTTTTTAAATATTTTAGTCCCTCCATAGTTCAACCTTAAAACGGTTTCGGGAAGATATGTGCACAGGCAACATTCGCTATAAGCACTTTCCAGGGACTATCCAAACTAGTGCTTGTATTCATCATGTGCTTACATCTCTTAATTTATATTAAAACTATTAATTATTAAAATGATTTATCTAACTAATTAAATACAAACATTAAAAAAATTTAAAATAAAAAAGAATTTTAAAGAAAAGGATTCATGGATTGAAGAGGATTGACGATTTTTTGCTCTCAACGACACAATCTGAAGAGACATGTGTGCTTTTTTCAAATCATTCGTTGTCACTCCGCATTTTTCAAACGCTTTTTTCACTTTATCTCTCATTTTAAGGCTTCTGAAAGAGATGCTTTGAATTCTTCTTGATCTTCTTTTTCACTTTCTTCAGCATCAGAAGCTACACTATTCGAAATTTCTTCTCTTGTTCCAAAACATTCCATATAAATTTTCTTCTAGAGAATTATTTGTTGTATCTTCTAGCTCTTCGTTTAATGTTATATTTTTATTATTTAAACTAAAGCATTTATTGAAATAATTCTTGATCGTTTCAATTGATACGCTGTTCCATGATTGCAGTAGCAAGTAATGTGCATCAAGTATTGTAACAGACTTTGCAGATTCATCAAATTTTTTCTATAGTGAGCTTGGACACTTCATATTATACCAGCATCCATTGGTTGTAATATAGAAGTTGTGGCCTGAGCTAAAAAAGTTCAACACTTTTTCTCTTTTCTTTCTGCATATGGTCTAAAGATAAAAGCCAATCACAAAAATATCCTTAGTCATCCAAGATGCTTTATTGTGTTTATACAGAACAGGCAAGTTATTTTTCTTGTTTTTAAAAATCAGTTAAAACTCTGAAACTTTCCAATTACTAACAAAGGTATCTTTTCGGTACTAATAAATACCTGTTCCATCTGCATTAAATATACAGCTTTCAGAATACTTTTTTAGAATATTAGTTATAAAAAAATTCTTCCATTCTTCTGCATTTTTTATATCTGCACTTGCTCTTTCTCCGTGTTCACCCTTGTGAACTATATTAAATCTTTTCTGAAATCTCTGCAATCATCCAGTTGAAAATTGTCAGGAGTTGCTTCAGAAGATTGAGTTAGTTCCTATGAAACTTCTTTTCTTTTGTACTTTTTTCTCTCTCATTGAACAAAAGCATTCATATAGAGAATTCTCTAGTTCAGGTAACACCCCTCTTCTTTTTTTTGTTTAAATCTTTTTTTCTAGCTTAAAATTTGTCAATTCTTCTTTTTGTTAGCTCATTCACTAATTAATGAATGAGATATTTGGTACTTTTAGCTGTATCACTCACTTTAAATCCATTATTATCCATTTCTCTAGCAAATTTTAACTTGAAATCAAAACTAAAGTTCTTACGCTTAGAAGACATGTTTTAAAAGCTAGAATTTAGCAGAAAGTAAAAACAATTTAACTGAGAACTGAGAGCGAAAAGAGTAAATGTATACAAGCACAGGAAATCAATGCGTAGTTTTTTTTTAATAATAAACTCAAAATCAATTCTTAAAAATCTTGTGGTATAGTTTTCTCTTATAAAAAGAGATTACAAAAGTTTGACGCAGTTTTGAGCGAGATTGGATGTCATAAAGTGCAAAATACTACCTTCTCTAATAAACAAAGCTTTTTCATAGGCGTTCTAAAACTAAAGTTCTCTTTTTTCCTTCCTCGTATGCTTTACAGTATTTGCAATTTGGTGTCAGTCGCGATACGATTGATTCTATTTCTCGGCTTCAAAAAAAGGCGTTGGGAAGCATCTTTAAGTTTGGAAGCAATTGTACCATAGAAATGAAATATTATTTGATTTTCGCATCTTGAAAGCCAAGGATATTTACAAAGAAAATGGCATTACTCACTTTTAAGTTCGTCAACCCCATTCCATTTCATCTCCGTAATCTTCGAACAAAATTCAATTTGAAAAGACAGCAACTTCTCCAAGGTATTTTTTGTGTGAGATGATAGATAAATCCATTATGTAAATATGAAAGCTTCAAACAAGCGATTCTTTACAAGTTAACGATATGACCGACCCTATTTGTGTATGCTTCTCTTTTTTTATCTTCTTTTCGAGAATGATTTAGATCTAACTTCCCTCCCTCCTATGAAAAACTTACAAAGTGCACCGTCCCAGACTCTTATTTGTGCAGAACAACACGTTAGTCTTGCTTTTCTTTCTTTCTTAAAATTTTGCTTTACTTTCTACACTTTTTTCATCGATTTATTAAAACCTTCAAACAATTTTCTTTTTAAGTCACCCGGACATTATTCTTTATTTTCACTACATGACTTTTTCCTCTCTGTATTTAAACTACTTACTTTCTTGCTTAATTTTTTGTGTTGAGAACTTTTCTGAAAGTGTCTTTACATCATTTTGAATGATCACCCTACGGCGTTTGTCTTTCTCATGCTCCATGCACTCTCTACAGAATAAAAATGAAAGGACTTCTTCACACTTGCAAAGCGCTACTCTTTCCTCCTCCTGGCCTTTTTGTACATACACTCCTGATCCAATTTCTTAATGAAACTTTCCTTCTTGATTGAACTCACAGGCGCATTATAAGGAATGGTTAAAACGGCGTCAATTACCTTAATAGATATTTAGTTTATGGCTTAATTTTTTAACAGAGAAAATTTATTTGAAATAAAATTGACAAGTGGAGCGATCGCGGTAAAAAATACCAAAATGAAAAGAAAAATTGCAACATTTTATTTAAAGTTACAAAAAATAAATCATTTATGATAAATAGGGAAACAATCTGGATGTGTGCTTTTTTCACAAGTAAAACAAAAAGTAAGTGGTTCTTTTCGCATACAACACATTTTGTCTGGCGATTTTATTAGTACCGAAAGCAAATAGTGCGCCATAACAATTTTTCGAAAGATGGGAAAGAAAGTAGATAAACGGTAATTATATAAGTAAATAATATAAAAATATAGACTGGTCGGTACCTTGGAGTAATTTCATCGACAAGACACGACCTGTGTCGAATTATTGGCAAAGAAGGCTTGAAGCAGGATCGAACCCGAGACCTTGCGGTATCGAAACGAAGTATCTACCCAACCTTACTCACGCTTCCGTTATCGTTGTAACTTTTTTCAAAAGTGAGTTTCCCAAATATTTTTTTTAATTTTAACATTTTCTCGATTAAAAATTAAAAATACATAAATCAGGATAGCGAGTTGAGATCTTAATTTTTCACGTTGCGGACTTTTTCTCAAGGGGTTAAAAGTTTAGGAATATAAGAAAAATAATCCAAAAAACTCTATACTTTGAATGTTTGTGTGATCGTTTTTATTATCCTTCGTCTTTCAAGGACAACGAGAGATGTAACGAAATTATCATTAATTTTGCAAACCCTGTCATGTAAGCATTTAATTACATTTAAGCAACGAATTATAGGAGGTATAGATACGATTGCCAATTAATTGAATTGTTGGAGTTGAACATCTAAATGTTTAGGTCAGTCTTGAGTAGAATGAAGAATGCGCTAGAGAAGAGAACTTTATTTACTTTTCAACCGTTCATTTAGGAGATGGAGGAAATGAAAAAGAAAGTTCTTGAGGTAGATACCACTCTTGTTGAAGAAGAAAATGCATTGTATAGCGTTGAAGCTGAAATCACTCACTCTCAACAGCAGATAGAAAAGTTTAAAAAACAATTATCCATGTGCACGTCAATCACGAGTCATCCACCAAACAGTTTCCTTTAATTTTGAGTGACACTTCTTTATGCTCATTTCATTTCTATGTTATCTAGGTCATCGTATTGAGCACCGGGAAGATAAAGTGAATACTGGCTTGGATGATGATAATTCCGAAGGTATCAAAGGTGTGTGGGTTTAGTTGGAAGAAATATTGACTTTTCATTGGTTAACACTAAAACGCTATTATCAAAATTGAGATGCTTGCCCACTCTATAACTTTTAGGATCTCGACACTGTTTTCAGAGACGCTAGTATTTCATGAAATCTTTGTTGCATTTATTGGAAGTGTTTTTAATCCTGCTATCCAATATTATTTTGTTTTGCTGCTAATTTATATATTTAATTTCTGTGCGTAGCGATGTCTTTGTATGAATCGCGCATATCCACTGTATTTAAAACCAATATTAATTTATATGAATTTGAACAAATAAATTGTTAGCAACTTTTCTCTGAATTTTATGTAACAGGCTAAATTAAAGGATTCTTGAATTAAATGTCTTCGGTGATTACGTTTCAAATATATTCGTATGTTGGAACGAAAACATTTCTTGGTGCAACCAAAGCGACTTCGCCACTTGCCTGCTCATTTCTAGATACCTGCCAACACCAAAAACAACATTTCTTCTCTGATTTTTGAAAATAAAGTTAAAGTACAAAAATTGGCATATAATTATTTTGGCCTGTATTAAAGCAATTTTGAGAATATTAAAGTTAACTGTATCCGATTTTATAAGAAAAACCTTCATGTCGAATAAACATCTTCATTAGCAAGATTATTTTACTGACTAACCACAAACTTCTTTTGGCTAAAAGACGACTTTTTCAAAATAGCGAATTGAGCTTAAAATTCGTATTTCGTTAGCGCTGAACTAAATTTCAAATTTGTCATCAATGCATAAAAATGATTCTTATTAGTCTGAGTGTAAGACATGGATATTTATGATATCTGTATACAAAATCACACACTAGGATAAGTGTTCCCAACTTGGGCGTTATTGCCCCCGCGGGGGGCGGGGCTTTATAATTTTTATTTTGGGCGTTTAATGTCAAGGGGCGTTCGACGAGATTTGTCTCCTAAATTTTATATATTTATGAAGTTTTTATTCTTTTGCATTTGATCATAGACATATCTTCCCTATTTACCAATCATAATGGTGCATTAATAAGATTGACACACGCTGATAAAACAAGACGACACGTAAATATGGGAACTTGACATAGGCACATCATTAGTGGGAGTGAATCGTAGGATTAGCAATAGAGCTGTTGTTATCTCTTGACTGCAAGCATGTGATGATGAGCCTGCATTACATCACACACTCCTTCCTTCTGTTAGAAAGGGTGTAGGGATGTTACGGCAACTGTTAGATCCATGCTCAATAGCTATCAAGGTTGTGAATGTCTGAAAAGAGAAAATGTCGTCAATATTCCTCAGATTATTTGAAGTTTGGTTTTATTCAATGTCCTAGTAATGATAAATTACGTGCATGTTTCATTTGGGATAAATCATTTTCCAATGAAGCGATGAAGTCCTTCCGATTATTTGAAAAAATTCACCCTGACAAAGTTAACAAAGATGAAGTGTATTTCAATAAACTTGAAGGAAAAATATAAAAAACGATGTTTAAGTATTAATATTTCTAAAACTTCAAACTAATTTAGTTTAAGATTCAAACAATTTGTTTTACAAATAGATGAATCTACAATGATTAAGAATCAGTCGCTTTTGCTTGCTTATGTTAGATACACTGATGACAATTCTGCATTTACGGAGGAATTTTAATTTGCGAAGTCTCTGGTTTGTGATACAAAGGGTTCAACAATTTTCAAGTTTGTAGAAAACTTTTTCTTGAAAAATATTTTAGAGTGTGCAACAGCCGGTCCACTTTCAATGGTTGGCCGCTGCAAAGGTTTATTAGGTCATTTGAAAAGAACTTGTTCAGAAATTTTAATCGTTCGTTGTGTCAAAATCTCGCCGGTAAAACGAGGTCACCAAACCTTTTCAAATCTTTACAAGTTGTTATAAAAACAATTAATAAAATAAAGACAAGCTCACTTAAAGATGAGCTTTTTTAAAATCTTTGTAGGGAAAATGAAGAAGAGTTTAGCTCTCTTTTGATGAACACAAAAGTGAGATGACTTTCGAAAGGAAACTGTCTCCAATGATTTTTTAAACTTTATAATAGCATTTTAGAATTTTTTGAAGATGAGGATAAGGAAACATATGACAAGATATGTTCAATTAAAAACTATATTGCTTATCTGGCTGTTATTTTTGGAAAATTCAAGTGGCTTCATCAACAAATTAGAGATATTCGCTTCAAGTTTACGCCGCCATGACTTTCATCACTTTCCCAATCTTAATTCTATTTTTAAAGAAGGCATAGAAATTGATGATGGCGTTATAAAAGTGTACTTTGATCACATAAATTCATTAAAACCTGATACGGAGCAACGGTTCAAAGACTTGATTGGTGTTCAAGTTTCTGAGTGGTGTTTTGATCCTTTCTACTTTGATGTCCAAGAAATGAATTATAAAATTCAAGAAGAAATGATTGATTTACAAAATGACATTAAATCAGAAGCTTCATTCACGTTATCAAGATATGAAAAATTGTGGGTAGAAAAGCGATTTTTATATCCAAACCTTTGGAAGGAAATTAAAATCTTATTTTTCGCATTTCCTTCGACATAGCTGGTGGAAACTGCGCTATATCTGAAAAACAAAAAAAGAAATCAATTTAAAATAGATGAGACAGGGGACTTAGGACTTAAACTTACAAAAATAAGTCCTACTTTGAATGAAATAAAAAATCATCAGCCGCAAGGAATCCATTGAATTTTCAAGGATTTTTCATGGTGCCTATTTTTTGAATTTAATTTTTTATGAAAAATTTTGTTTATTTTCTTATAAAAAAGTATTTTATTCTTTCAATTTTTAAATAGATAAACATGGGCGGGGGTGAAAAAATTTCTAATCAAAAGGCCAAAATTTCGTTCTCAAGTTCAGGTCATTGACCTCGATTTGGCGTTATGCCACTATCACCATTAAATTTAGAATCCAAAATAAGGTAGATAGCAATTAAAAAATTTTTCAAAACCTCTTTTCATCATATAAAAAATTGAGGTAAAGTGGAAAAAATGTTATATATATATACAATCTTTATATATTCGATTATGACTTGATTTCTGTGTTGCGAACCTTAAAATTACGCTTAGCGTGTTTTTGGGGTATATACGCTGAGAGTGAGGCTTCTTTGCAATATATGGTGCGCGATTCGCATTCATTCAACTTTAGTGTTTTCATGTATGAAGGATGTAGAACTTTTGGAACAAATTTTATTGAGTACATCACAGTCCCACATCCTGCATAGTTTCTAGCTAAAGCACATTTAGCAATTTCTAAAGATGTAAAAAATCTGTCAATCAAAATCCCACATCCTTTGGGAAAGTCAGTGTCACTGATAAGTCTTTTCAAAATTTGAAAAGAAGAAAAGTAAGTTTTATCAAAGAATGCAGAGGTATAGATTTGAGGTTTTAAAAAAACTCTCTGAATCACTGAGAACGTAAAACGTGAGACCATAACGCCCTGCTTTTTTAGGGTAACACGCTAAAGTTTAGAAAAATAAGTCAGATTAAAGTTATGCGCGACTTCTTTTGAGAGATATTTTGGTCATTGGAGATAAAAGTTTTGCAAAATAAGTTTTCAAATTTTAGTTTAGTAGATTTTAGCGATTTTTGTTATCAATAAATTTACATATCAGACATCTTTGTTTCGGAGATTTGGTAGCGGGGATTTTGATAGTAAAGATTTTGGCTTTGATATTTTGGCTAAATTGAATTTTGATTTTCAGAAATTTTGGTAGCGGGGATTTTGATAGTAAAGATTTTGACTTTGATATTTTGGCTAAATTGAATTTTGATTTTCAGAAATTTTGGTAGCGGGGATTTTGATTAGATTCGCTTTAAATTGAAAAATTTATTTACACATCAAAGGTTCTAAATAAAAAAGTACCAAGATCGAGGTCGTACCGAACTTGGATATTTATAGGAAATAAGATTTTTTTCGTACGTAACTTGGAACCGTAAATTTTACAAAAAAACTATCCAGCAGTAAAGAAAATTCGAAACGTAACGTACCGTAAACCATCACTGTTTGGGTGAATAGACACGCTAAGTGTATTATCTGCGAAATATATAACATTTTGTTTAAAAGTCACTTCATCAATATCAGGTTTAGAAAAGCTCTTCTTTCATGTGCAGCTTCAATTATTATTCATTTGATAAGAGACGTATACAAATAAATTAAAACAAACAGATAGGCCCAAAAATAAGTTAAAAATGAGAAAGATGTAGCCCTAAAAAGGGCCTTGGTAATTTAAGTTATGGCTGAAGAAATCGATCTAAGAAGCTAGAATAAGTTTCAAAAAGTATATTACCTTTGCACACGTACCAAAATTTGAAGAACAAAAAACAAAAGTCTGAATCAAGCAAAATATCGTTATCACAAATGAATCTGGGCGTCTTTTTACCCAAAAAAAAACAATAATTAAAAACTTTTCAAATTTTAATTCTTCAACATTTTATCTATTTTTACACGTGAGGGTTTTACATAAAATCCTTAATTCATTTATTTTTTTAATCTTACAAATAACTGCCTGAATATTTTAAACGCCCTGGACCATGTTTCAGAAGGAAACTCCAGTTTACCTTTTTCAATGAGTTTTTATAAACTTTGCCGAAATAGCGCTTCTGCTTGAGTTAATAAAAATATGGACCAATTTTTGACTGGTCAAATGACCTTTTTTTACAATGATTAATGCAAAATAGTGGGGTAGGCGAATGCCCAACCATACTCAGCTTCATTTGGCACATAAATTCATTGATATTGCCTTGAAGCCACCCCGAAACCATTGAGAGTGACTGAAGAGAAAAGACGTTCTCATTTGCCAGTCGGGATTCGTGGCTTTTGACAGACATCCATCAATATTTATAGTGAATTTTCACGAACCATTATCCATCATATTTTGCGAGGATCTTGAAACGTGGTGCTGATCACTCACTCTTAAATTATGAAAACGGCAAATTGGAAGCAAGAACTACGAGATTGCTTGAAGAAAGTGAGAATGGCTGCTTTGATTAATCATCTTGCTCGCGTGTGTGTTGTCTTTTGAATGTTATTTCAAGATGATTAAGTCAGACGTCACAGCGTACCACCATTACCATATATTGCTTAATCACTTGGAATTATTATCACTGCTTTAGCGTCTTATCACAACTCCTGCTACTCGGATAAATCCTTTTCCTACACCAGCTTCATAATCATCATCATCATCAACATCATCATCTCCAAAGAAGAAGTCGTGCCAGCGTCTTTTCACACAAACTCTTCCTTTCTTCCTTCTCGTCTTGCACGTAACTATCAATTTATCATTTATTTTTTCGTCTCTTTCAAATCTTTAGGGTTGCTCATTTTTAACACTTTCATGCCCTTGGTTTTCACAAAATAAATCGTCTTCCTCTCCTTAAGAATTACTTTTCATATAACTTAAACCTGGCGATTTTTGATTCATAGGTATTTTTCCTGAAAGGCTTAATCAAACAATCCCATTGTGTGAGTCAGTGGTGGCATGCGGTACGTTACGTTTCAAAATTGCGCCACGGTATGATAGCCCCTTGTAAGGAATACGGTTTAAAATTACGTTTGAAAAAAAACTGAATCACGATAAATATCCAAGTTGAGTACAATTTCGATCTTGATGCGTTTTTTACATCGAACGTTTGATTTGTAAATAAATTGATCAAGTTGAAGCTCCTTTGATACTCTTGCGTCAGAGCGGATCGAGCACCTCTTTACCCGGTGCTAAAACTTTGAAATTTTTTTTATGAAGTTTTACTTTTGCATAATTATTGTATATCAACTGATTTTTATACTCACATTAATTTAGCAAAATTATAAAGCTGCAAAAGAGGTCACGGTGAGTGAATCGATTTACAAAAGATTAAAGTAAAGCATTCCCCTAATTTGTATACAAGAACAAATAACTTATGAAAACTTTCCTGCATCACTAATAGATAAAAGATGAAATAGCTAAAAAAAAAACAATAAAAGAATGATCGCTAAAAGATGAAATAGCTCAAAACACTTTTCTCACGCTACAATAATTCAATTTTGAATAAACTTTTTCAGCATTCATCTAATTTTATCTGAAATTGTTATCTAGCATTATATGTATCAATCAAATTTATTCAGTTTGAAAATCAATTAAAAATTCGATTAATTTGAATTTTGCTTCCAACTAATATTATTTCAAATTAACTTCTAAGCGAATAATATAAAAAAGTGTAATATTAATATGCAATGATTGTACTAAGGAATATTGAAGTCATTTATTCACAAGGTAAAAAACATCTTTTTCATTATGTTTGATTTTTTTCTAAATTTGGATACGTTTTTTTAAAATCGTATTCTTCATTCCTATACGATTTTTCGGTACGAAAACAAGTAAAGTTTGAAAATACCAAATTACTCTTCGAACCGTAAGGTAGGCCATCAATGGCAGGGACCCAATTTGCTTGAACCGAACAGAAAAGTTGACAAGTATGAAAAAGCACGGACCTCACAAAGTTGGTTTGTTCACTTCGCATTTTACATTATGTTTCTTATTATACTGAGTGTGGGTATGTTGTAGAAAGAATTGATTTTTCATTTTATTTCTAAAAATTTCGATTTTGCTTCGCTTTTGTGAACTTTTTCTAAGACTAATTTTCCGCGTGTACCGGTCGAGTTTGGAATTAACCTTTTCACGAACAATCGGACACTAGTGTCTAAAATATAAAATAATGTTGAACAAAATTTGATTATTTGTAGGCCAATGAAATTTCATTTTCTCGATTATAACAATTTTTATTATGTTTATAATTCCCAAAATTTTCTTGGAGTTGAAAGTGAAATAAAACAAGAAAACTTGCAAAATTTTTAATTTTTTCTCAAATTTGCTTTAATTTTAAAAAGAAAATATTTCTTGAATCTTACGATGTCAGAATTTGTTTCAAAAAATAATTTTTCCCTTTTTTTATTTGAAAATTCAGTGTTCCATTTGTGCTTTTACGGAATAAATTTATTCTCTCGAAATATTTGAATAAGTTGATTGCATCTTGCATTTAGATCAGGATAATCTTTTACCTAACGTTCACGTCAATCAAAAATTTCCTCAAGCAATTATTGGTTGTGGTGATGTCAAACTATACATTTTTCAAAGTAGTTATAATCTAGGGCCATGCAACATATATATGAACAAATAATATACTTATTTTACATTACTTAGTATATAAACCTTAATTAAAAAATATTTTTAACACTAGGATGACATGAAAAAAAACTTACTATGATGACATTGCGGTCATTTTGAGCGCAGCTGAGAAATTGTATATATTTTAGTGAAATGCATTATTTCCAAAGGTTTTTATTTAACATTTTTGAATCAACATATAAATAGTTGTTTACATAAAATTTTTTTTACAAAAAACAAATGTGTTAGCTACACACTTCCCACATGTTGATAAACCACATTTGTGACATAATTTAGTAGCTTTATTTCTGCATTTGAAGGAATGGAAACTTTTTCCGAATCTTATATGAACAACTACTGATTGATGCCTCCACGTCAGATTCCACACTTTTTTATTTGAAAAAAAAACAATTTTTTTATTTGATTTGGCTTTGTATGCTGTTAATGAAACATCATGACAAAAAAACAATTTTGTAGAATGAACTGGAACTTTTTTTGCATACATTTTCTTTATTTCAGAAGGAACTTCGCTTCTATTTTGTTTGAGAGTACCAACAAAATTTGTACCTTCAACAACCAGATCTGAAGCTAATTTCTTTGAAGTAAAAAAATTGTCACACGTGATATTATAGCCTTTTTTTTTGAAATTCCACTTTGTTGAACAAGTTTTTTCATAATATACTCACCAAGAGAAACGCTTAATCCTTCATTATCTTTACCGAGATAAGGAAAACCTCCACACAGGTATTTACTTTTAACATCCACAATAAACCAAAATTTTAAACCATATTTATCGGGCTTGCTAGGTCTATAATGGGTAAAAGGACATCTAGCTTTCGTAGAAAAGAGTTGTTCGTCAATAGTCAAATTAGAATATGGTACGTAACTTTTTTTACTATTATTTATAAAAAGATTCCATACTTCAGAAAACCAAACTTATCCGTCCTCAAACCTTCATTTCTTTCACTTTTCAAATCAAACCCGATAAATTTTATTATTTCTTCAAATCTATTTCGTTGCAAATGATCTTTGAAAAATTGGTTACCCCAATTTTGATTCCAGAAACATCTCAAGGGAATATTTTTTGCTCCAATCACTCCACGCAAAATGCACAATGATAAGAAGGATTCTAATTCTTAAAGAGAAATCTTCCACTCTTCCTTTATTTGGCAACCTTCAGCAAGTGTACACTTTTCAATATGGCGTAAAATTCTTTCATCAAAAATGCAACGAGAAGCTGATTTGGCCTGTAAATACTAGTTGGACCGGATGAGCTTTGAAAATATTTTGCAAAGATGATCTACCTTTTGTTTCAGCACATCAACTTGTACCATCTTTTGATTCAAAAGTCTTTTAGTCTTTGTTTATAACAAATTCGTCATTTTCTTCAAGAATTTAATCTTTTTCCTTCAAACCAATCTTTTCTTTATTTATTTTTTTAAAAAAGGTTTTTTTTTTGAAAAAAAAAAAAATATTTTATCATCATCATTATCTGTTTCTTCCGCGTAATATTTTATATAAATTGACGCCTTTACTGGAGAGAGTCTATTACGCTTTGAAAAAGACATTTGAACAGATGATAAAGACAAACTTTATGCTTGAATAGTGAGGATGTGTGTTAATTGTGGATGAATCAAAGGTAATTAATTAATTATATGTGAAGATTAAAGATTTATTTTCAAGGAAATATATATACATACATTTCAAATTTTTTGATTGACGTGCTCGTATTGTAAAGGATTTCGTAGGTGGTATTAATTACGTTGTATTTAGTTCTTTTTTTTTAAACTGCAATAATTATTTATCAAAAGTATAAGTGCTTCAAACTTTGACAAACTTAGCCCCTGTTTTATCCTCGTTGGAGTTTAGGTGCTAATTTCTAAATAACTTTCCAATTGTTTTGCACCTTCACCACCGTAAAGAATTGGCCACGAACCCAAATTGGCATTGTGATCATTGCGTTAGGGCCCAATATCAGAAATAACAATAAAAGTTTGCAAACTCGCAATATATCAAAAGCTAAGATGTGTTATAGAAATAATCATCAAAAAACGTTATATAAGTGAAGCGTGAATTTCACAAATTCGGACCCCTTATCGTGCAATGCTTTTGCAGTCAAAAAATTACAATTGGCAAATCTGTTTAAACCATATGGCTCGAAAAGAATAAATGAACGACGACGATCTTTAATGAAAATTTCAATCCTGCCAAGGACATACTCTCTGAATAAATTGAATATGATTACTATGTTACCATCGACAGCAACAATTACCACATGTGCTGCCTTTTTCACGATGGAGTGTGGATTAAGAAGGCATTTAGCAATATTGCCTTTCTATCAATCAAAACCAAATGCAAACGAACCATTAATCATCACCATCTTATCACGATTAATGAGGAGCATTATTCTAAGAGTTGGGGACACAATCTTAGACTTGCAGACGCTTTTAGTTCGTCACCTTGAAATATGTTGTCATAATATAAACTAGTGGTTCTTAACCTCGGGCCGTGGACCTGTAAAAGTTTCAATGAGAAGTACCAGATAAGTTTTTTTTTTAATATTCCAGTTTTCATTTTTAGTAAGTAAAGAGGTTTGTGTAACAAGTTAGTCGGTCACCGTTCCTTACAACTTTGTTTCAAAATTTTAGTAGTAAATTGCAAAGCTAGTCCATCTAAAATAAAAGTTTTTGATTACTGTGAGTTATTCTGCATGCTTTTTAAAACTCCTTTTTAGTTTAACTTCACAAAACCTTCCTTCCTGTTTGAATTGAAGTTTTAAAAACTTTACCAAAAATACTTCTAAATGCGATGTTTTTTATTTTTACTTTTAGATCGAGCAATAGCTACATAAAGACTTTAAATTAGTTTACAAGAATAATTGAAAAGTGTTCACTAGTATACGTATAAAAAGAATTCAAAGCTCGTGAATAAATTCCAATTTTTTGAGATTTCCGCTAATTTCAGAATTTTAAGTGTTAGCCATTCAGTGCCCAAAATTTTTGGTCGATCGTAGAAGCATTCAAGGTATCCACTGGACTAAACCTTGGGTGCAACATTTATTTTTTAAGAAAAAAAATCTATAAGAAAAATATAATGTAGCCTGTTAGCGAAATTGTAGGAGGCCAACAAAAAGAGCTTGATTTTGAGATGAAAAAAATGAAAAGGAAGCATTTCTTTCGATATCTAGAAAATTCGCGTTTATTGAGAATCAGGTTTAGACTTCGACGATGTTTGTTTCAGTGCATGGGAATACAGAAAAGTATGTTATAACTTGTTCTAATAAGTAGCTATTAACTATTCAATGCTTTGATTATTATTATCAATGTAAGAATGAAGTTTTTTCCTTGTTTAAGATGCCATTTGTTCCTCCCGTAGCTCCAAAATGTGAGAAGTGTGGCCAAGCCGTGTACAAAGCGGAAGAGCGTTTGGCTGGACAACACAGTTTCCACAAATTCTGCTTCAAATGCGGTACAACTTCTTTCTTTAAAAAGCGCCTTCCTTCCAAAACATATTAAAAACTGCTCTTTCCAAAATGCTAATCTTTTCGCTGAAAATAAGCGACTTTCTACTTTTTGCTTCCATTGTTTTCTACATATTCGATGCAGAATTCCATGTGGAATGTATTTTACAAGAAGAAAATATTTAGTAGAACTTTAATATTTAAAAAATGGACTTTTTTGTCACCCTTTTTTATAGGTATATTGAAATATGCCTGGAGCGAGAAATAGGAGCAATATTTTTAACGTTTAAGGCTTCGAAGCCCTAAGGATAAGAGACTAATTAATTGTTTTTAAAGCGTCTCAAAATTTATCCAGATACAACAAACTCCCAATAACTCGGGCAGATAAGTCCAAATTCACCTTAACTTTAAGTCAAATCGTGGTCCCAGCCCGAGCTGTTTCTCACACATGCTAGATTCCTTGTTTAAACCTTCTATTTACTTTCGGATTCATTCGACCCAGACAAGATTTTTAAATAAAAATTCATATCTCAAAAAAATTTTGCGAGCTAGTTATTTGTGATTTTTGTTCTATACTTTGAATTTGATATATTTTAAACAAATTTGAAAAACTTTAGTTCATGAATGGGGAAAAAAACTTTGTTACATCAAAATTTCTCGAGTGAATTAGACCCATAACATTGAAAATGTTGAAAACAATGAATATGTAAACAAACGCTTAATCAAAGTCTAAGTTTGTGCTGGCGTGTGTCTGTAATCTTGAACAATCATTCTTCACTTTTTACTAATACTGTTTATTGATTCATTGCTTGTAACAACTGAAAAATAAATTTTCATCGATGGGTTTGTTTTTTGAAACAGGTGTTATCAAGGATAATCACTTCCTCTATGTTTTCATGTTCATCAATATTCATTTTCCACCATATGTTATTTTTGATACATCATTTGCTTTGTCTTTTGATTTGCTTTTTAGTTAGTTTCAGTTATCACATTCTTTATCATCCCATCCCTTACTAATTATCTTATTTATTCACATGGATTTCAGTGAGTCTTTTGAGTACGTATCAGACGAAAATAGTGGTTCAACATTAGAGTCTGAAGATCATATATTAGCTGTATCTTCTAACTTATATTTGACTTCTGGTGAAGATTCCTTGAATGAAACCCAAGGTGAAGGTTTCAAATCAAAAATCGAGTGATTACTTGGAGTGAAAAGCCTTTTTTCGAAAGAGATAGGATTTGAAGTGCAAGCATGTATACTAAAGGTATACCTGGTCCAATCAAATATGCCATTTCCAGAGCAAAAGACCTGAAGTCTTCTTTTTTTTTTACAAACTCTATTCTGAAAATTATTTTGCTTCACTCAAACACATATGGAAAGTGTATACAAAGAAGAAGAGTTAGAAGCATATGTCCAAGGTCTGCTTATTTTAGCAGGTGTATATAAATCATGCTGCGAATCTACCGAAAGTTTATGGGACTCAAATACTGGTAGAGCGATATTTATAGCAACATTGCCTCTAAAACGTTTTCGTGAAATTACTATAGTCATACGTTTCGACAACAAAAACTCTAGAAAAAGTCGTGGAAATTGGCACCGATTCGTGACGTTTGGGAAAGCTGGTCTGAAAATTTATCTATAATGTACTACAACGTCGGCCTAATGTCACTGTTGAAGAACAATTGGTAGCATTCAGGGGAAGATGTCCATTTCGCCAATACATTCCAAGCAAGCCAGCAAAATACGGAATCAAGATTTGGACACTTTGCGATTCACACTCTTTTTATGCCTACAAAATGCAAATTTACACTGGAAGACAAATTGGATTGCCACCACAAAAAACAAGGCATGCAAGTGCTTTTGAATTTAGCTTTAGATATGACAGGTCAAAATGTTCCCTGCCATAACTTTTTACTTCATACTCTCTAGCTCAATCGCTTTTGAAAAAAAGAATCACTTTAATTGGAACAATGAGGAAAAACAAGCTTGAGCTACCACTTGTGATCAAACAAAAATCAAGCAGTGCTTTTTCTTCAATGTTTTTCTTTACAGAAAATACAACCATGGTTTCATACGTTCCCAAAAAATATAAACGCGTTATTCTACTGAGTACTTTGGACAAAAATAGTGAAGTCGATAGAAACGATAAAAAACCAACAATGATTCTGGATAAAACAAAGGGTGCTGTAGACACTATGGATCAAATGATTTCACGTGTAAAAGAAGAACAAAGAGGTGGCCAATGGTTGTTTTTTCAAATATGATTGATGTTTCCGTTTTTAATGCTTTCGTAATTTGGTCAGAAGTTGATCCTCAATGGGGTAAAGCATTTTCAAATACAAAAAGGAGGAAATTCATAGAAATTTTGGGTAATGATCGCATCAAACCTTCAATATCAATTCCCAAGTTCATGCCAAGATGTGAAAACGCTACTAGAATAGTGAACAAAATACAAGAAAAAAGTTCAGTTTTACGAGTCGAAAAGCAAATCAAAAGAAAAAGATGCTCGGGTTGTCCCTCAACTTCTGATAATAATAAAACAAGCATCCTATGCCCAAAGTGGCATACATTTTTATGCAAAAAACATGTGATTTATTTGTGCAAAGGTTGTACATAGTTGTTTTTAAACAATATATATTTTAATAAAATTTCCTTGATTTTTACTCTGTCTTGATAAAAACACCAATGGGTCATACTGGCCCGAAGTACTTAAATGTTCTTTTTTTTGTGGTAAATAGAAGGGTTAGATACAGTCACATATGTCGAAATTGCGCGTAACTTGAAATAATTCATGTGTTTTTGTGGTAGCCCGCATGCTTTGAACTCCAATTATTCCCAATAACAATTTTGAATGGTTTGTGTGAATTGCAGTGCGTCGTGTTAGCAAATATTTCAGATGCTTTGAATGCCAGACTAATAATGACAAATCAATAGAAGTGTGAATCGTGGATGTGCGTTGTTCATTCATTTGATTGTAGAACATTTACGTCATAAGCGAGGAAGCGCAATGCGTCGAAACCAGCTTTTCTTTTCCGTGTATGTTCGTATTCGTTCGTTCGTTGTTGCTTTTTTTCTACAAGTATCAAAATCAAAAGCGTTTCTTTTAAAAAAAATTTGGGAACATCAGACTACGTGACTTCGTTCCAATAACTCGAAATGGGTCCCCGGGGTTTGGACTTATCGCGAGTTTTCCGTACTTCGTAGCCATTTTACTGCAATAAGACCAGCAAATACTCAAATACCAACTCCTCATGTGAAGTAGAGTTAAGAAAGTTGCATCAACTGAGAGATCCTTTTTTCCGTTAAAAACGATTTTGTCCACCTGTGCACTTGGCTTTAATTTCGAATTTAGAATGCTTTGCATATTTTTATTTAAAATATATTTCATTCAAATCTGTAACTTCTTCCATAAAGGGCAACTTCGAGAAGAAAAACCCGTGCACGCAGGTGAATTCAGCCTCTAAATACTTGATATACTTGAAAATAAGTCTCTCAACCAAAATCCATTACCCCCAACGTGTCCCTTATGACGGGGATGCGATTGTAAAGTAGGAAAGGTATTGAGTGTATGAAGTTGATGAGTTTTCATTTCATGCACTGCCAACAGCCTCCTAATTCAGTCGTACTTCGTTTCAAACACTCAGCATTACCAAGTGTGCGTTACTTTAATTCCTTCTTTACAATGCGTGTCGTCCACTTTACCTCATTCCTTTTGGTTTGATGTTTGACAGTGCCGTGGGCGGGTTTAGAGTTGGGGCTCGATACGAAATCGCTAGTTAGAATGGGAAATGTATTATATAGTTCAATCAAGTTTAGTTTCCTTTTTTGAGAGAAGAGTTGTACTTCAGATGCGTAAGTATCCTTCATCTTTTGTATTTCGAATATTCAGAATAACTCATTCTACAAAATATGTTATGCATTCCTAAAATATCCATTTTATTTCCCTCTGCATTCCTTCATTAAATTTTTTATGTTGAATTTTACAAACTTAAAAGGATTCTTTTAATCAGGGGCATACATAAGGGAATCTTTTGTTTTTCATCAGAAGGCGTATAAATTTTGCTCAAAATATCAAACTGAACTACAATAAATCATTTTCTGAATCTAGTGATTAATTTGTAAAGAAGGGGCTTATATTAAATTGAGAAAGAAACAACTCAGCTTTCGGAGAGTGATAAGTATACGATTTTTTACCAAGCTTTACACTTTCAATTTTTGTGTTAGTGTCCATTTTTGCGCCAACTTTCCATGCAATCTTATTGGCATATTTGTGACATGAATTGTTTGAAAATGTGCAACTGTTTTCTCCTTTTTGTAGATTTGTGCAACAAGTACTTAGACAGCACAACACTGGGCATTCACGGAAACAAGATCTACTGCAAACAGTGCTACGGCCGAATGCACGGTCCCAAAGGCTACGGTTTTGGCGGAGGAGCCGGCACTTTAACAATGGACACCGGAAAACATTTGGGCAATGAGTCTGAAGTATCTATGACGTAATATCATTTCGCATTTTGTTCTTTATCCGCGAGTCAAGAAAATGCTTCAGCATCGCACTTTTATTCGACCAAGTGTATTTAAATGAGAAATAAGCGTCTTCGCTAAATCAAACATTTTATATTTGGGCAAGATAATCTTTGAATGATGTTTGTTCTTTGCTTTCATTGAGCAAGAAGCACTGAAAGAAAGCTTTTGAAAGTTGGATGGTCGGTCTATGCTGCACACAAAAGAAGACGTTTTGTTTGTAGAGTTCTTGCATTTGGTTGGACCATCTTCTAAAATGTCAACTTTCTTATTTGCAATCGACTCATTTTCTCCAACAGTTCAAAAGCCTGTCATTACAAGTAGCGAGACATTTCTCGCAAATTTAATTTCACGGTAGCATGAGTTGGAAATATTTTCAAGAACCTATAAAAAATTCAATAAAATCAACTTTTGTTTTCTGATAGCACTACTTTTAGTTAAAAAAGTTAATGGTCTACTTTTATGAAGTTTGTGTAAAACCCTTTCACACTATTATGTCAACAAGGGTCAGCCTTTAGTAAAAGTCCATTTTTGTAAGAAGTAAAAAGATAACAAAGACCAAGTTTTTAACACTTTTGAAATAGCGCTTTCAAATTAACGAGATGAATGAATCAACAAAAAAGTAGCTTATTTCGTTTCTGTATCCATTTGAGTAGAACGTTTTTATTGGTAAAAATTCAATTACTTCGGGTAAAGTGAAAAAGATTGGGAAAAACGTAAAGAAGATATTAAGAATTTCGTTTTAAAGACCTCCTTGTAAGAAGTTTTCTTTGCATTATGCTAAATCGGGAAGAAAAACCATAGTTAAAAGTTGACTCTTCGAGTTTTACTATGAAAGATGTTTTGATTTAAACAGGAATATCAAATGATTGTAAAGATCTTATCTTTCTTGGAGCTTCCTTATTTGTTTTTTATATAACTATATTCTAATACATCAACACTTTATCAACTTTTAAAGCAAAACATTTCATTTCTTCCTTTTCGATTTTGAATCAGTCTTCATATTTTAATTTTAAGTTCCTCCTTTCCAGTAACGTTTCGTGCTGTAGCCTTCGGTGTGGATTTTAACTTACCAGCTCATAAAATTGACGTTAATTTTCGTCTTTAAAGCGAACTAATATTAAATATAATTAAACGGTTATGATTATGCAGGCAAAGTATGCTTTGAATACTTTTAGAATATATTTGTAATCATCGCCTTTCTTTCCCTGGTTTTCAAACGTTTTGTTTTAAGTGAAATAAATGAAAATCTTGAATATGCGCTCCTTTGAATAGAATATTTCAAATTGTCCAATTTTGAGCATTAAAAGAAATAACAGATAAAAATGTTATCGGAATGTGTTTCACAACTCAGCTTTGACCTTAAGAGTGAAAGATGTAATTTAGGCAATTTCGAATAAATTTTTGAAAATAACGAATTTTTTGGAGAACATATGGCGTTTCAGTTCAAATTTGCGTACTAAGAAAAATATTTAGGATATAAAATAATCTAAAAATTGTGTTGTTTTTCTAATTTTATTAAGTAAAATACTTGTTTATGATTCCTATTTTTATCTTTCTCAAAAACAAAAAAAACTTTTTTTGTTAAATTGATTCAAAAGCAAAATGAATGTAGAAAGAAGAAAAGTGAGGTGAGAAAGGAGGAATTTAAAATAAATATACTTAGGGCTGTTTGTTGTTGATTTTATGTGAAAATTTTGTTTTAGCCGAATTTTTCTTTCGCCCATTCTTGCACCTGGAGTTTTACTGTGCTTATTCATTTCGAATTTATAAATCATAGATAGAATGAACAAAAATGATTCATACTTTTTACTGTTCCAATTCAAGATTTATTCTTGTTTGTTCTTTTAGAAATAGACCAACAGATTACGTTCCTCCCGGCCTAAGAATGAACCGAAACACGACTGAAGATCCGCAGCCGTGAAGACGTGTCCGAAGCGGCAAAGGCCATTTACTTTAACAATAGCTCTTAAAACCTTCTTCATCTAGTTGCCTGCTGCATTTTAAAATAATAAACTATACATTCTTTCGTCCTTACCAATGTGTCCCCATCTGGCCTGTTCTTCTTTTGGACAACATTTTCTCTGGAATGGATCACACGCACCAGGCTTCATTTTCTCTCATTTATTTTAATTTTATCAGTATATGTACACAATAAACAAATGATATACGTTTGAACGAGTTTCTAGCAGAACTTTGAGTTGGGGACAAAATGGGTTATTAACCCGTTATCCACCAGAATAATAATATAATCAGACGATATCTAATGTAAAGCAGAAGATTTGTATTAAAGAGCTTATTTTAGAGATTTTATTTTTGCTCCATCAATAATTAAAATTTTATCTCTTTTTTATCATTAAAGGACTTGCTTGGCTCGTGAGTAGTCTTTTATATTATTAGAATTTTGGGTGAGGACCAAAATGAATTCTCAAAACTATAAAATGGGAACCAAATTCAACAAATGCTTTCGTCATAAACACTAGAAATATGTCTGTAAGACCAGATGGTCCAAAAAACAAAGCTATGAGCAAAATTAGTGTTTAAGAAGATTTTCTTTATTTTTTATATGAATTAATACTTATTTTAAAGTTATAAATACTTGACTGCCATTCATGATTTTAGGATAATTAACAAAATCACTTTAAAACACCAAATCAAATCAATAATAACTTTATTGTAATTTAAATAATATTCACAAATCTCAAATTTTATTTATTATATATAACACATGTTTAGCTAATAAAGTTTTTTGGAGAAAGAACACATTTTTTTTAGAATTTCAAAACAAATAAGTTAAATAGAAAGGGTGGTTGCATCAACGCTACCTTTTGAGAGAGAGAGAGAGAAGTGAGAATGTTTTGCTTCTTTTTTCACTAATCTTAGTAGCAAAGCCAAATCGAATATAGAAAGGTGGAGAATATTTAATTAACTTCAAGCCAAAAATGTTTTTAATTTTATTTTTTTAAAAAGCTTGGTGACTTTGATTGACATTTTTGAATTCTTATTTGAGCTCATCACGCAAAAATTTTTCAACCAATTTCTCCACTTCTCAATATTTTGATAAAAAATTCGCCTAAATTTTTTTGATTAGTAGATTTTGATTATTGATTATTCGCCAAAATTATGTTATCAAATTCTAGTCTTTGAAATAAATCAATTCAACTTTATCTATTAGATTATAGTGGTTCTCAACTGGGGTCCAAATCGACCAGGGGTCCCATAAAATATACATAGGGGTCCACAATGAGAAAATAAAAATGTCGTTATAGTGATAGATGCAATTCCACTTAGAAAGGTTTTTATTACTGAAAAATACAGTAATGTGTATCAATGATTATTCCTAAGCTTTATTTCTCTGTAAACACTATTATTAGCGCGAACAAAAATTGACCTAATAACTACAAAATTATTGACTTTATGTAAAAAAAAATATTGACTTTTTCAGAAACTTTTTCTGAATTGTAAAAAAAACTATATAGCGGTTTTAAACAAAATTGCAGAAGAAAAAAATCCCGGGATTCTATAACTTCAAATTTCTAACTATGGGGCGTCTTTTTTTCTGACATGCTTGTTTTACTCAAAAAAGCGCTTGACTGCATTTACAAGTTACAGAAACCTCAAATTTAAACTCTTGTTAATGCGACATTTTCATGCTAACCTAAATTTATAAATCCGGTAAGCAAAATGTGAGTCAAAATATAATATAAAAATAAATATAAATGGCTTCATTCAGCAAGATAAAGTACCGAAGTGTAATTGTCGATCTGAAAGAAAAATTTGTGAGAATGGAACCAAAAACAATAAGACAAATTTAAAGTTGTCCTGTTTCTTTACAATCGTTAAATCTAAACGACTGGCAAAATAAAAGATTCTCAAAAAGTTAACACAATTCATACAGTACAATTAAGGAACAAGCTAAGGAAGCCTGAAATTTTTGAAGAAATTCTATAAATGTCAATAGAAAAGACAGGTAGATCATCAATGTTTGAAGTAAGCATAAGAAGCCATCTCCGGTCCTATCATAATAAAGGCAAAAGAGGCCTAAAACTGGTACGTCCTCTGTGATATCACTTGCACGCAAAATAAAATAAAGACTCCCAAAAAAATGATAATCAAAATCATATGAAATAGCAGGCGTAAAAGCCCTGGTCATCCTCTGAGCCATACTGATTAGCCCTAACAACTCTAAAATCTCTTCTTACTCGCCATTGATTCGGACAATGAAGACATCTACAAATTTCTTTTAAAGTTGCACCAAAAGTTTGGAAGAAGTAACCGGCTCAAAACAAAGTATATGTACAAAAATATATTTTTTGTTTTTCTTTCTTGTGATTTTTAACAAATAAAATGTTCATACTAAAAATCTACAGCTTAAAAGCACAACAGAGATTTTCGAAATTTTTTAAATCATATAAACGCAATTTTTTTTTAAAGATAAAGATAGACAACGTTAGTAAAATAAGTGACATTATAAGTGAAAAAGTTCAATAAAAAA
Organism: Nectonema munidae; assembly: GCA_030549495.1. Lineage (NCBI taxonomy): Eukaryota > Metazoa > Nematomorpha > Nectonematoida > Nectonematidae > Nectonema > Nectonema munidae. The sequence continues at coordinate 368,320 of JAUIRK010000105.1, forward strand.
TGTTAGCTTTATTATACAGAAGAATTAAAATATACAGGAAAATAATTAAAAAATATTAGAAGATGAAAAGTTTCTATCTTTTGCTAGAAGTTTTTTTTAGCATAGAAAAAGACCTCTCTGCTGAACAAGTTGTAGCTTGGCATTTCTGCATAAATACTAGGAGATATATCTTGCTTTTCCAGTTCTATAATATCTTTAATGTTGTTTTCAAATCTTTTGTTCAAATAGTTTTTGATTCTACAATCATCTTGATAGAATAAAAAAGTTTTAGGCATTTTTAATGCTAAAATTAGTCAATTCAATTTTTTCAACAAGCTGCGCCAACTGGATATAGTTTTGTTTTATGTTAGTCAGCTGTTCATGTAACTTTGAACAACTGACGCTCTCTTTTGCTTTTTTAACCAAAACTCCATTTTTGCTTTCAAAATTATTCACGATTTCTTTTACTTTTGGTACGTGATCGCAGTAGTAAGAAGCAGCATTCAACCAGCTGGTCCACCTTGTAACAATTGGAGCTGGAGGGTTTCCAATACTTTCAAAAGCAAATTTTCTTTTCTTATTTTTAACAGTGAGGGGATTGGTTGAAGCAATCAAGTCATCAACTTCTTTGAAATAAAACTTTATTTTCATTGCACAATTGTGCAATAAGTGAGCAAAACACGTTACATGAAATAAATTGATTTTAATATTTTTCCGCCAGCTACGTTATATTTTGCTGCAGCCGTCAGTAACAACAAAAATTTACTTTTTTCTACTTCACTTTTTTAAAGTGTCATCTACCAGCAAAACTAAACTTTTCGATGTCAAATGATTTTCAATTATTTTCTACTTGCAATATCAATAAGATATGTTTTCTCAGGCGCATCAGTTGAACCAATTAAAATATTAATAAACATTTTTTCTTGAATTTCACTTTCATCAATCATCAAAAAAATATTTTTACCCATAATTTTATTTCTGATGTTTTCTAGCATATCTTCAGCAAGATCTTTACTAGAAGAAACAGGTGGTAATATGTATCCGAAACTGGTAAAAAAAAATTGATTGATGGATGAGCTAGTTTGTGTAGAAAAAAAAAAAATTTTTTAAATTAATTTTAAAAAAAAAAATAAAAATTTTATTTTTAAAATTAGAGTTATTTAATAAAGGATAAAAAATTGGGGAATGGGGGTATGTTTGCTTCGACAAAAGTTTTGACTAAGTTTTTTGAAAATGTTTTATTAGTAGGCTCCAAGTAAGTGGAAATAGCTCTTTGACTTACTTGGTCAACTAAGCTGATGTTTTTTTCCTTTTCTATGATGTTCAACAAAAAAGTTTTTTCATGCTTAACAACTACATTGCATAGTTTACAGAGTAACTTTCTTTCAGAAGAAAAGGTAAATTCTTTAGGATATTTTTGAATAATTAAGTTTATTTTAGTAAATTTTCTCGAAGCAGTTTTTGGCATTGAGATTTTTACTTAAATAAGGACACGAACAATTAAAAAACTTTAAAAAAAGGTTTGAAAAATTATTGACAAAAAAAAATTATTGACTTTAAAAGAAAATATAATTTACTTTATCGACTTAAAAAATTTTCTTTTGTATTAGAAAAACATTTAATCATCAAAAATATTTGTTTTCAACAACTTTGAAGACTTAAAAAAATTGACTATTCCCCCTAGCTCTTATTCATCCTCGATCGTTCAGTGACAAGCGCAAGCAAACGAAGGTTCATTTATCAACAAAGAACGAGATCAACTTTATTTTCTAAAAAAGTTAAATTTAAATAAAATAGGGTCTCTGAATCTTTTTCATATTAACCCTATTAGTAATGGGGGCGTAAACGCCCCCCCCCTTCACTAAAAAATTAATTGTAGAAAATTGGTTGAATCATATCATTTCAAATTTTGTGACTAAAATCGCTAGCTGCATCTTTTGAAACCATTTTCATGGTAGTTGAATGACCCTTTCATGTGCAAAACTGTCAATCAAAAATTAAAAATTTTCAGCAAAATGTTGACATTATCTGTACTTAACTTTATAACTTAGGATCTATATTATATAATACCTTGAAAATTTATAATTATATACAGTTTGGAACGCATAACACTTTATATATTTATTTCCATAATCATGGCTACTTTTTAGAAAATGTCAATCAAAATTTTCATTGAAATTTTACATAAAATATGTTTTTATACTAAATCGGTCATGCTGTTTTCATTTCTGGACTCATTTTTTACGTTTAGAATTTGGAAATACCTATAAGTGTTAATCAAATTTGCGGTCTTCTAAAAATTGTCTCCAAAAACATTCATTCAAATTTTACAACGAAATATATGTTATACTAAATCGGCCATGCTGGTTTCATTTTTTACGTTTAGGATGTGAAAATACCTATAAGTGTTAATCAAATTTGCGGTTTACTTCTAAAAATTGTCTCCAAAAACATTCCTTCACATTTTACAACTAAATGTTTTTATACCAAATCAACCATGCTAGTTTCATTTATGGACTCAATTTTTGCAGTTTGAATTTGAAAATAACTAAGATCAAATTTGCGTTTAGTTCTAAAATTTGTTTCCAAAAATATTGATTCAAATTTTACATGAAATATATGTTTTTATAGCAAATAGATCATGATGGTTTCATTTCTGAACACAGTTTTCGCATTTAGAGGTTTTACTGTTAGTGATCAAATTTGCGGTTTATAAAAATATATCCCAAAATATTCTCTCTAATTTTACATGAAATATGTTTTTATACCAATTCGACCATGATAATTTTAATTTCTAAAATTATTTTTTGCATTTAGAGGTTTTAAATGTCTGAAAGTGTGAATCAAATGTTCGATTTACGTTTAATGTCTACAGAAATATTTTTGAAATTTAAATAAAATATTCTGTTTTTATGCCAAATGGAAGATGCTGGTTTCATTTTTGGACTCAGGTTTGGCATTTATGATTTTAAAATATCTGAAAGCTTCAATCAGATTTGCGGTTTACTTCTAGATAGTGTCTTCAATAATATTTTCAAAAATATAAAATATCTGTTTTATACCAAATCGACTATGCTTATTTTATTTCTGTACTGGATTTTGGATAATACGGTTAAAAAATATCTCGAAGTGGCAATTGAATTAGTAATGTATGCCTGAAAATCAGATCTGTAAAAAAATTTCAAAAAATGGCTGCATATTAGGTATATAGTAAAAATATACTTTTTTTTTGTATATTTTGGCTTATAATACTTTCTACAATCATCTTGAGTATGAAATATTTATTTAAAAAAAACAAAACGTATTATAAAATCTTTTGAAAATTTGTATGAGAGAAGGAACCAAGTTGAAAACTAATTGAAAAGAGAACATGTGATCAAAACAAATAATTAAAAAAAATATGTATCTTGACTAAATGGAAGATCTACCATGTTCTAATGAACTAGGAAGTGGTTTAATTATATATTAGATGCTTCAAAAAGATTTTGACTTTGAAAAAGAAGTTCCTCTTTTACAAATGAAAAATATTTAAATCTATAGTTTATCATCTAGGATTACAGTTAACATTTAGCTAAGATGGGTAGGAAATCTGAAAATTTAGAATATGTCAGATTTATCAAAAATGGCACATATGCCAATATGTGAGAATTTAGTCACTATCAAGATATTTTTAATTTAAATTGAATTTGTCCATCTTTTTCCTTTTGCGTCAAAAATAATTTTTTAGATGAAGAACGTGGACAACTTTTTGTAATTGTACAATGAACATCACAAATGATTCATCAGAAAAAAACCTTTGAAATGAGATTGGTTGAGAAATATTCAGGCCTGATAATAAAATACACGATACTGATAAAAAAGTCTAAGATCATCAAGAAGATTCTTCAGAATGCTTTGAGAAAGGAAAAAAGTAATTTTATCATTATAAAAAATTTTTCGAACACACATTGAAGAATATAAATTTCTAACGAAAAAAGAGCTACCAAGAAGGGATGATCATGGAATGAATAGCAAAATTACATACTGTAAATAATATGACGTAGAGACATCGAACCGATAACGAATTTGTAGCCAAAAAGATGGAGGTCTTATCGAGTTACATAAGTTACTGTAGAATGAAATATTTCGAGTGAATTAAACACCTAAAGTTGGTTTATTAAATAAATTAAGAAAATAATTACCAGAGAAATACTGCAAGTAGAAGTTATTTTTATGTTTATATATTTGACATTGATTTACAGGTTTAATCGATTTTTTGACAGGTTTTATTGATTTCATAAAAATCATAATCATTAAATTCTGCATACTTGAAATGTATAAAAAACTTTTTATAAGAATAAAAATTTTTATTTTGACATGGGCTGTCATATTTAAATTATTTTTTCAGGTTTGACTAATATTTAAAAAAAAAAGGAATATAACCACTAAACACAGTCTACTTGAATGGGTATATGTTTGTAAAAAATCAATTTTTTGACAGTTTTGTTGATTTTCATAAAAAAAAAGAATATCACCGCTGAATTTCCCATGCTTGAAAATGGGTATGTGTAAAAAACTTTATATTATTACTTAGATAAAAAGTTTCTTTTTAAGATGAGCTGTCATATATAAATCAATGCTTTGATAAATTTGATTTTTATAAAAAAAAATCTTGAAAATGAGTGTATATGTGTAAAAAACAAAAAGATAAAAAGTTTCTTTTTTGAGATGAGCTGTCATATGTAAATCACTTTTTTGACAGGTTTAAATGATTTTCATAACAAATGAATATCATTGAAACACAAAAGAATAAAATTTTTCCTCAAAAAAGTCAAAGAGCAGATGTCATTAACCATCAGGTATGTATCAGATGGGGTCAATGTGGAAGAATCTGTAGCTGCATATGAAGGTTTTATTAAGTTCCTTCCTCTAGAAAGTACTTCTGTACAGAACTTATGTGATGCACTGGTGAATGAAAGGCATTTAGGATCATAAGAATGAATAACCACGCCAAGACAATATTTTAGTAGCAAGTGAAGAACAGCCACCCCGCATGACCCTTTTGAAGAACCACCACCACCACCCCAAATAATTTTCCAATAATATTGTACAGAATATACCACTGAAGCAAAATTAAGAAAATTTATTTGGTAAAAACTTAAATATTAAAATTTACATTTTTTATAAAACACTTTGTTTTCAAAAGTTTTTATCCTTTTCTTCTGAATCCCAGAATTGTTGGGGTGGTTGTTCTTCATATGATATGGCATTTATTCTGGAGTTCAAAAACGGCTTTGGAAGATTAACAACAGAGCATCTTTCACTCCATGTGCATGTCATAACTACAATCTGGTTGTAGCAGATATGGCTGCTAAATCACGCCCTGATTTTTTTGAAATCGTGCAACGCGTTTACACCATTTTCTCAGCACCTACAAATAGGTGGGCGTTATTCAGGAAACATGCTTTCAATCTCTCTGTGAAGTCTCGGTGTGAAACAAGGTGGGAATGTAGGATTGATGATAGTGAAAGCACTTCGTTATCAGTTGCTCGAGATTTGTGATGCCCTTGATGAATTAGCTTGATGATTAGAATTCTTAGTGGCGCTTGTATTATGGTACGACGTGCTCTTCCACGCAAAAAGTCAATTTTTTGAGTGAAGAAATGCCAGGTGAAACAGTAGATTTGCGTGCTGCAATGGATTCATTCGACAATTTGATGACTTGGCTAAGGAATCGGAGAATTAATGGCTTTGTTCAGGTTCTCGTTACGGCAAAGGAATTGACTGAAGACATGGAAGTTGATGCAATCTTTCCAGCCAAGCGTCAAAGAAAAAGGCAGTATGATGAATCCTCGGAAGACTTCACACCTGAAAATGACCACCAAATAAAGTGCTTCACCAGAATTGTGGACACTGCTATCCAGTCCTTGCAGCGGAGATTTGAACAGCTGAAATCAAACGCAGATTTATTCAGATTTCTTTTCACCTTCAAAAGCATTCAACGTGATGATATACGGAAGTTTGCAGAAAGCCTCGAGCAAACATTAACATCAACTGACCAGTCTGCAGATATATGTGGGCGTGAATTAGCTGATGAAATTGTATCATTAAGACATATTCTACCAGACACTGTCAAAATCACGGTAGAAATTTTGACTTATCCGTCCACTAATGGGAGATACACTGCTTTCCCAAACTACTTCGTTGCACTCAGAATATTTTTAACAATACCTGTAACTGTGGCATCTGGTGAAAGAAGCTTCTGGTGACTTAAACTAATCAAAACTTACTTGAGGTCAACAATTCACGAAGATAGATTGAACAGCTTGGCAATTCTTACAATTGAGAGTTATTTATGTAGAGAACAGAATTTTGATGATATATTGTATTATTTCGCTAAACGCAAGGTTCGCAAAGTAAAGTTACTTTGATCGTCATTTTGTGTTAATGAAAAAGTAATAAAACAAATTCCTTTTCTTTTTTTCAAAATCTTATTTCTCGCTTTTGATCTTTTTTCCTACCGACACTGGGCCCAGCGCAATCCATTTTGCATAGGGCCCCACAAACACTAGGCCGGCCCTGGAGATAAGTATATTCATATTGGCATAGACTGGCTATTTTAATATAAAACTGAAAATAGTGTTTACTGAAGTTATTATAAAGTTATACGACATACCTTCCAAGTAGCAAAATTTAAAAACATAGATTATTATATGGTGACCAGGATAGGCCTGTTCCTCTCTAACTCTGCTTGAGAAATTGGATTCTAGATCCTTCTGACTATAGGTTCTGTGAAACATCATTGGTATCTTTAATCTAGGTCCCCTCAAAGAACACGTAAAGATCATTGATACTTCGATAATAATCAGTAATATCCCCAGAAAGATCGAGGTATCAATGATCTTTCTGGGGATATTACTGATTATTATCGAAGTATCAATGATCTTTACGTGTTCTTTGAGGGGACCTAGATTAAAGATACCAATGATGTTTCAAAGAACCTATAGTCAGAAGGATCTATAATTAATAGGATATTAATCATTGAGAGAGAGGGTTTATTTAGCAAGTTAACAAATAAAAAAAACATTAACATTGCACAAGTATTTCAAGAGCTCGAAAAAGCTGTAGTAGAAATACCTTAAAGAATTAATTTGATTTAAATAAAATAATAAAGATAAATAAAAATGCCACAAGATTTATGGTGGTGGATTGGAACTTCTTTAGAGTGAATGAATCCTCATTCATTCGTATTCATCATTGATATTCCCCAGAAATGTCATTAGTAGAAGTAAAGATCAAAGATATGATAAATTGCTACATAAATTCTAAAAGACCTTTACTTATTTAATAAAGAAAGGAATTAACAAATTAGATTATCATTAGAAATAAATTAAATAATTTATTTTTTACCATATAAAATCTAAAAAACCTTAATCGAAAGTAGATAGATCTGATTTAAATTAAAAGGAGGATTTGAACTAAATCTATTAAAATCTTTTAGTACTTAACTAATAATTAAAATTTTAAAGTAATGGAATTTAGAAACAATAAAATTTATAAACTTAATATATATTAAAGAAAGAAATCTAATAATAACATATTTAAAAATTATAATTCAAATTAATTAAAATCAATGGTAGGTAGAAAATCAATTTTTTTAAAATGAATCGAATAACCTCTTAATTTTTTCTGCGGTTGGAATTTTTGTCTTTTATCAAGTTCAAAGGCTAAAAAAGTATTTAAAAAATTCAAATGTTTGGTAGTTTCTAACAATGCTCTGGTGGATCGGGATTCATATTCATTTCAAATTTGTAAGGAGAAGAAATTTATTAAAATAAAAACAAAGCATAATAAAGATTGAGGTAGTTAGCAAGGGCAAAAAAAAATTTTAATGTATCTTTTAAAAACTAAAACAATTTAGCAACGTATAAAGAATTTTATATAAATTGAAGAGTTAATCCTAAAAAAAATGGGCATACTTTTTGAATAAAAAAGAATTTGTTTGTTTTTGAATAAACTTTAGACAAAAGCATCCAAAACCGTTGCCGAAGAAGTATTCTTACACAAAAAGTTGATTTCTTTTTACGGAACATTGATAATTGTTTTTTGAATTTATTTTTAATCAATGCATCACTATTAGATAATCCCTTGCTAATTTGAGATGATGGCTATAAAAACTCTTTGATCATCTATGCCAAATATAGTCAAATATGGATCAAATGTCGAGTGTTCTACAAAACTCCGAAATAATACAGCATTTTTGAAATTGATAAAATCGTAAAATTGAAATTTATTTTTAAACGCAAAAGTAGTTAAAGCGAAAGAGAGATAAAGTCGTGTCTTCTGGGACACATTAGATGAGAAGATGGTCGTTGCATCTGTCGAACCGATCTACCTCTACTTCTTCTGCAAACCGGGAGGCATAGGATCTGTAGGACGATTTCTGAAAATAATTACAAAAATTAGTGGATGATAAGATCACAGCACCTTCCAAACTTTCATCTCAAATTTGCGCGTTTTCACTTTTTTCCGATAGGGTACACATATGTTGCTTTTACTCAACATTATAAACAAAATATCTATTTTATTTAGAAAATATCATTTAATACAATTTCTCCAATTTTAAACAGGCAATCTTTAAAAAATTACATCAACAGGAACTAAAATTTGACAAAACATGAGGGGAGAGGGAATGTAATCAAAAGGTAACACAACATTTTTCATGAAAAAAATTAAACACACTCGATTAAAATATTCAAACAGCTACATCAGTAATGCTAAGATATATCTAGACATATTGTTACTGCTTTCCTCTATTTTTATGTAATAAACCTTTTTTCCCTCTATATTTTTTCTTGATTAATTGAAAGATTAAAATATTAGTTAAATCCTGTCTTCATTATTATAATTTTTTGTACAACAATGTGACTATAGAAAAGCAAGCTAATTTCTATAACTAAAAATAAATTTTATGCGTTGCTTAATGAATTATTTTTATGAAACTTGAGTCGAAATGCTACAATCGTTTAAGATAAAAGTTCTTTTGCAACGAATGCAACAGAACGGAACAACTGCTTGCGAGCCCTAATTTATGTAGATTCAATTTAAAGCACTAAAATTGAATACTTTTATGAAACCTCAATTAGTTAATCTAATATATGGCTATTTAACATAATTCGGTTCTATGGTTAAAATGGTTTTACAAGTCATATTGGTAGAACTTCTCCTAGGTCGCACATAAGTGAAAGGTCAGCCCATCAAAATGAAAAAGGTGCGCGTACGTCATGAGAACATCAGAGTCGTTTCCCAGATGTTTTCCGGTGTCCATCGTCAACGCACCAGCGCCTCCTCCAAAACCGTATCCTTTGGGACCGTGGATTCTGCCGTAACACTGCTTGCAATAAATTTTGTCTTCGTGGATACCAAGAGTTGTGCTGTCTAACATCTTGTTACATAATTCTAAAAAATTACAAAATTCTATCACATATTCCAAAATTATCGTTTTGCGGCAATTTTACCGCTAATGCCATTTTTGATCACTTTTTTATCCTCAATTAAAGAAATAAAACAGTGACACATGGGTAAAAGTGGAAGAAAAAAACCACTTTTTTCCGATTTAGTTATTTTATATGCGTAGAGGTATAAATAAAAAATGACTTGATGCAATAACCCGTCAAGGCCCAGAATAATAAGACTACTATATCCGATGTAATGCAAAGGATTTGTATTAAAAAGCATTAATAGTGGCGATAACCATTTTCATCAAATTTCTTTTTTGAATTAAGGTTCAATTCTTCAATGATATATGCGATAGGTGCCTTTTATGGTGATAGACATTTTAAACTTCACAAAATCACTTTTTCAATCTACGTTCTCAATTATTCCCTGGAAAAAGTAAACAATTTTCAGTACTTGTGGAAATATTAATAAACCAGCAAGGAACAGGTTGCGTCAGGAAAATGGGAAACTGCTTATATGAACGTTTTTTTATTTCTTAAAAAATGATAAAAAAAAATGAATGTATTAAATTCTACTCGTTGTATTTTTAGTCGAACAAAATTGATTCGTTTGCACTATAAATTGAGTTTAGACGACATTAATAGTTTATTTAAACAAATAAATTCAGAAAAATTCCAAAAATCAATATAATTTACATTAATCATGCAATCTACATGTAACGCAAAAAAAATGTTTAGAATGTTTACAATATTTGGAACTTTCTTTTTTTAAGAACACTCTATAGACCCAAGGAATAAACATCTTAGAAACAGACTTAGGGAAATTATAAAGCTAAAGAAAAATATAGTTTTACCTTTAAATATTGCTTCTCAACGAGAACCACTTTTTCTAATTTGAAACATTTGAAAAAAAATTAGTGTTTAATTTCTCAAAAAAGTGAATAAAAAATCAGAACAATAAATTGGATGTTAAAAAAGCATCAGAAAATGGATTCACTATGGTACATAAAATTTTAAGTGATGAAATAAAGCGATTAGATATCAGAATTAATTTCATTTCATCCAAAAATAAGAATGTTTGCATTTTAAACAAGTTTAACATTAAGAAGAGAGGAAAAAGTTTATAATATCTCGCGCGCACACACACACAGTGTTCAAAATCATAAATGAAGAAGTAAAATTGAAAAAAACTTTTCCATCCATCTCAATAACTTATTTTCTATATTTACTCAAAGCTTTTTGCATTACATTCGGGTATTAATATTCAAACACTTTCTAAAAAGGCCACTTTCAAAATAACCTTTGACATTGGAATCGACATAGGTACGTACTAGGTTTCGAAACGGGTCATTTCTTAATTGTAATTTATACTTTTTGATTTATTACCGAACACATTTTACTGTTTAATCAGAAAATGAAATAAAAATTGCAAAAGCATCCTTTTTTATTATTTACCTGAGTAAAGAGAGGATAATTATGTGCCTGGAATTTAAGACTTTCTTCATGTATAAGTACCAAAACTGATTTGGGCAAAGAATGCCTTCTGCAGGCTGTTTTTTAATCTAAGATTCGTTCTCGATTTCTTAGACATTATGCTTTTTAAAATCATAATTTTTCTTCAAAACAATAAATATTTTAAGTTCTTATTCTTACAACTGATCTAAACCTTAAGACAAATGCATGTTAAATTATTTTTTGTGATTTTGGCCAAAATAAACAAAAATGATTGAAACAGGCAAAAAGTTGACAAAATATCTTCTTTCCGGGGATCTACCGGTAAAATTCGAACCTTAGCAACTCCGTACTTACCAAAATCCGTCTCCAACTCGAAAGAACTAAAGATAAGGCTGTCTAAGCCTACCAAGAATTTTTTCCCATATCTGACTTCGATGCGCCAATGTTATTCAACTCATATCCCCTTGAAACCTCCGATTGTTTTTAACGTAAAATACGTATACTCATTCACGCTTAAAGAAAAGAAACTTAATTACACTGCTCAAAGACGCGCATGAATATTTACAAAAATTCCTATTCTCCACTGCATACACCAAAAAGTCGATATTAAAAATATGAACTAATGACGGTCCAGCATCACTTATTTCTCGTCACGCGTTGTACCAATTTAGCATCGCTATTTCAATTATTTTCAAAATTATTATTATGCAAAAAGCGTTAATCGTGTGATAATGAGAGGAAAAATGTAAAAACGGAACAGGACCTAAATAATTTGGGGCGAAAAAAACGAAGCTTTTCCCTTATGCGGATAGCAGCAGGCTGAAGTAGTATAAAAGATACCGCATTTGAAGCAGAATTTGTGGAAGCTGTAGCCACCAGCGAGTCTTTCTTCAGCTTTGTAGACGGAAGTTCCGCATTTGGGGCACTTTGGTGCAACTGGTGGAACAAATGGCATTTTAATTTGTTGGAAAAATTCTAAAAAGTTTGGATGTTCATTTGCAAATTGTGCTTGTGCATAATATTTTAGTGGAACTATTTCGACTGAAAGATGTAGATTACACCGTATAAAACACGAGAATTCTCTCAATCGAAACGAGTTCTTGTTAAATTTTATGATAGAAATTTGAAAGTTATCGATATCAAAGTCAATCTATAATATGTAGATATTAAAAAAAAACATTTCAATTAGGAAGGGGAGGCAAGATCTAAGCCCCTCTATGATTCAAAATACATTTTCTTTATCACAAGCACACATCGTTTTCCTCCTTACATTTAATACGGAGTAGATATGACTTCTCTCGTTAAAACGTTGCAAGCAATACTCGTTTTATTAAACATCCTTCTAAAATCGGGTCACGCCGTGTTTACGTTGTCGTTGCAGCGGATTATTGTGATGCAGTGCACATGATAAAAATGTTTCACCACTGTACAAGATGTGTGTGTGAAACAACGAAAATATTCCCCCATGTGATGGATATTAAACTTATTAAAAAGAAATGGAGATTTACCAGTTGTGAGTTATACAGGCAGACATAAAATTTTATGCATCAAGATTTTTGATACAAGTTGGTCTGAAAGAACTTGGAGTTATTAAATTTAACTCGACTGAAAAAACGAGAGATTTTTGAAAAAATTTACCGCCATCCATAAAAAGCCTAAAAATCAGACAAGTGAGATGCAATTGCAAAATCACTAGGGAATTTAAGAATTTATAGTGGAACCTGGGTTTACAAAACTTATTTTCTTCGATAAAATATTTTACTACCGCAAATATCAGCATAAATAGAAATAAAAAATAGATTATCGGCACTAAATATTGGAATCGTAAACTAGCTGAAAAATAAATAGCGATAGAAAATGAAGAAGCCGCTTTGTTATAAACATATGCAAATGCCCAGCTTTTGAGTGCGTGATCGAGGAACAGTCCGTAATATTTAAAAATTTATCGTAGGCAGAAATATAAGTAAAATTTTAATACGGTTTGAAATAATTCTTCACAAACCGATTTAAAAAAGCGTTTTTCATGAATTCGTTTTATAAATGTAGCAGCAGCGAACTCATTGGCTGCATTTTAATCTTACATATGCCTGGACTTGAAGATGAGAGTATTTCATTGGATAACCCCAACAGTGGAAGCGCCATTTTGAAAACTGTTATTGGAAGGAAGCATACCTATCAAGTTCAAAATGAGATGTATTCGTTTCAATTATCTATATATGACGCCCAAATGGGTAAACTTATAGGAGTGTGATTTTACTCAAAGATTGTTCCTTTGTCCTGCAGAAACAGTATTATAATGAAGATTCGTTTTTAAAGCATTGGACTCCTTTTGACTTGTAAACAAAAAGGCTTAAAACACCTGGGTTCTGGGTATGTAAATGAACGAAATTATGTTTTAGCACTGACTGAATTGTAATGAACGTTGGGTTGTTTATACATTTAAAAAAACGTGAGCTCTGAATTTTCACCAGTAAACGAGGAACTTATGGAAAGAAATAGGGCGCATGAGATAATAATTGTGAGTTAACGTCAAATCGGGTGTAGATACACCCGACAAGATGATTTAATATGAAATCTTTGAATGTAAAGTAGTGCGAAAAGTAGAATGGCAATTGTTTCAGTTATTTCCGTTGAAAAATTTGAAATCAAAAACTTCAAAAACAAAGATATGAAATCGTACATAAAACTGTTACAATGCATACGCTTCTCCACATTTTTTACCTAATTTGTTTAACTAAATTTAGTTAAAAACTATGATAAAATATGAGTGGAGTTATAAAATCCTGACATTCCAGGAAACAAAATGGACACTTGCAATAGAAAAGAAAATGGGCGATGTACTTATAAATGGAATTTTATAAGGAGCTCGTTGTAATGTCTTTCCAGTACAATGAAGTTAGACGACTTAATTGTCATGGCTTAGTTTCGAAAAAACATCGTCGTCTTTGCATTGCCTGTTTTACTACCGAGCAACATATGCATTGGCATATGGAATCTTTATTGGGAGTTTTTAAGCGATCCAGATAAGGACTTTGTCTTATTGATACAGTGACCCTAAGTACACTCACTAGATTAGACTAGCAAATAAATGTTAAAAAATTAATCAGTCATAAATGAAAATGTTTAAAACTTTGAAGATGGTGTTTGACTCTTATATTTTGAAATTTTTACAAAATTCAAACTAGCATTCCCAATAAATATAATAACATAAAACACACAAAATAGAGGTTAACATAGAAAGTCAATTGTCTGGGAATTGTTAGTTTAATTGATGAGGCAAACTAGTGGGCAATAAATTGAAATCAAAAAATGGCTTTTTTTGTGAAGGAGATTTTTTTTGTTTTTTCCTTTTTTTTTTTTAAAAATTTTTTTTTTTTATATTTTTTTTTTTGGTGTTAGCTCTTTTTAAAAAAAATAAAAATAAAAGATTTTTGTGGTTTTGTTTGTGTGGAAAAGAAAGAAGGAGGATGAAAAAAAATTGATTAAAAGAAAAAGGAGTTGGGTGAACCGAGAGCACAAGTCATTTCCTACATAAAATTAAAAAAAAAGGGCATAAAACAAAAAAAAAGTCATAGCCATATGGGTGGATGTACACATATGAAATTAAAAAGTTGATATTTGTATACTTTTCCAAAAAAATAAATCAAAGTAAGAACTTACTACGGTTGGGCAGGGAAGGACAGTAGTTTACACAGACGCTTATTTGCTATGCAGAACGAGGAGAACAAAGGAGATGATGACGTGTTGATCTTTGCGAGGAATGAGTGAGTGTGCTCGGAGATGCGCAATTACGGTGCCGAAGATAGATGCATGATGAAAGAGTGATGGATGCGAGCAAATTAAACACGTAAGTACTTTGTTGGCGCAATAAAATCGAGGCGATCTGATTCGCCACAAATTCATATATGGTGGTGTGCCAGACAAGCGATCGTTGTGATTTGTGCTCCTCTTTGCGATCGATGATGGCGAACCCTCGCACTGCCGATGTGATGAGAAGATTATGATCCACTCGAAACGCATGCCACATGAGGAACGCGCGATTCAATAATAATACGCAGCTCAGCTGTTGTTTCGTGTTGTTGTTGTTATTGTCTTCTTCCATTTTCTTTTTGATTTGCGTGACACGAATTTTGAATTTCGTTTTCAAGGTTGCGTGGTGTAGCAAAGATTTTCTCTCTCGTTTATTTAGGAGCCAGGAGCTCGCTCTTAAAACACGCTGGCTTCATTTCTTCCTTTATTTATGTGAATCTTCTTGATTTATGTAACAGTGCAGAGAAAAAAACGTTCTTATGCCTATGTTAATTGTTAGGTTCAAGGCTGGTTGCAATCAGGAAGTGAATGAGATTTGTGGTGTTCAAGTTTTCAAACTTATTTTTTTTTGCGACATATAGTTATTGTTTGTAGTCCCAACTTTTTTTCTATTTGTCGGCTCTTCTAGTTTTTGGCATTTTTTTCGTTTAGCGTGTTCTAGATGGGGGAGGGGGGTAGGAGGAATGGGTGAGAACTGTCAGTTGAACTTGGAAAGTTATTCCTTACCTTATTGTGTTTTTTAATACACTTGGTTGTCCACAGCGATCGGGGTGCGGTATATATCTTTTTCATTCTTAATCTCAACTTTTATATTAGTGCCTTCTTCTGTTCGACATTTACAAGTGGTGTTTTTTTTTAAATTATTTTCTTACAACGCCTGTGAAAAATGTTGGAAAACAATTCGAAATCGTGTTTGCTTCTATTGCTACATCTCATCTTACTTGTTATTAAAAAATAATTTCCTTTTTTTATTTTACTGTTACAATTCTTCAAGGTAAATTTATTATCTTACTTGATGGTTCTCGATCAAAATCCACAAAAACTAAAATCGCCACTTCAAAAATCCTCTAAAACCAAAATCTCCGAAACTAAAGTCACTGCTACGTTAGCTTTCGGGGATTTTCGTGATTTTTTGTCCGTCTTGAAGAACATATGTTTACATATTAACATTACAAGGTTACATACGTGGACCCATTCATGAGGCGTATCGAAAGGAGCCCGATGGTTTGAGTCTCGTGAGAGCATTTTATACCCTTTGATAAAAAAAATAGCTAATACCTGTAGTAATTTCAAGGTTGAAATAATTATAGCGGTCATTCAGCTATATCTAAGTTGGCCAAGGTACACTTTACACTCACGATACATACATACATATACACACATAAAACACCTCAATGTTGTCTGTCCCTGAGAACTGTTTGGTCCTCCCAAGTTCACTTTCTTGTTTGCGCAACTGATACATGTGTGTGTTTGATTCTTATTTATTTGTACAATTGAGCGTGTGAAAAGCGTAAACTACCGTTCAAGAGTAACATACACAACAATATGCAGTAGGAGTACCTGTATTTTCACAGACATTGATTGTAGTTGTATTTGACACAAAAGCAAAAATTTATCTCATAAGATGCTGGAGATAACTCGCTTAAAGCTGTCCAATGCAACCTTTGAACTAAGTCTCCCAAAATTATTTAGAAATACCAAGGTTGACAGAAAAATTTTCGATACCCATCCTTTTTTATGCCATTTTTTTGTAAATACAAAATACCTGCAATTTATTTCCCCCCCCCCCCCCCCCACTGAAACTCCCTTTAAATATTTAAATGTATACGCTTTCTCATAGTGCCGACACCATCAAAATTAACCAACAACACCCACTAAATCAACTTTGTCACTACTAAGACCCAAAGACACATGAAAAGCATCATCTTTGATGATGATGATGACACCATTTTACATCCCATTTGCGAAAATATGCTAGAAAGTCAAGATCAAACAGACATAAATGATCTCTCCACACTCAACCCTAATAAGGTTACCACTTTTCGTGGATGCAGCAGAGCAAACGCTACCCATTAGAACAAGACTGACTGACTTGCACAAATTATAAGCAAGAAATCACACCTATTTCTCGAATATCTCCACAAAATCGATGCAAAACACATACGAATCCACTTTGCTCACTCTGCGACCAGCGCATACACTACTTACTCATCATCTTTTCAATTGTCCACACAATAATAGAACCCATACATTTATGGCCCGACCCGTGCAAAGTGGTAAATTTACTAGCAAAATCACTTAGCTCAGTCTTGGATCTAAAAACCACAAAGCTATATGTAACAGTCAACATCTTAACCCAGCACCTTTTATGCAGGCTGGCTGAATTTACGCTTCTACTCCGAAATAATGACAAAAATTGTGGACTTTTTTTTTGCTTCCTTGAAAAGGAAATACCCATGCAGTCTCAAATTTATTTGACTGAGAGATTATGCTAATAATAATGATATGGCGAAATCTTGGGGGCACAACAATGGAACAGGGTGATCCAAATACAGGCCCATATGTTGAGTTTATACACATTTACCGATAGTTTGTCTCTGAATAGACGCCTGTATTGAGTATAAGGACTCAAGCTTTGGAAAAAAGTCTGCTTTTTAAGTAAACGGGGGCGGGCAAAACCACGTCATAGAAACCGACCCCCTTTCTCAAAACGCGCCTGTTATGGTTACTTTCAATATAAAGCTGTTTGTGTAACTATTTTAGATTGGCCATAATTCACAAGGAGAGGAAGCAATGCATCTGATCTTCTAGCATTTGTCATATTTGCATTTTTTTTAATTGATCTAAAGACAAATAGATTTCTGGATTACGATAAAAGCTATTTTATCTCGTCCAATTTCTATGGATGGGTTAATGCAGTTTTGCCCAAATTCACATTCTCTTGATAGATGAAGATTCCGTGGTGTTTTTCTCATCGAGTAGGCACAATTGCGTCGCTTGTATCGAATTATGAGGAAAGAAGCCGTGATGCAGGATCGAACCTAAGACCTTGAGTTATCGAAACCCGGTATCTAACCAACCTTACTCTTATCCCCTCTTTAGCAGATAATATGGAAAGCCTTTCTGATTGAATTTTCCAAGTCATTTTGAGCATTTTCGTGATGACAACCTCATTTCCACTTTTTAACAGCATACGTTAATACTTTCTCAAAATTATTCAGAGGCAAACTTACTTTTTAAAGTTAAATATATTTGTATAGGAAGCATGGAGACCCTCATTGACGATTTCTTAGCATTGTAGAATCACCACCACCTTTCTTGTTGATCTTTGAAAAAGTATATCAAAATCAAAACACTGATTAATTTTGTTTCCTGTGATTTATTTGTTTTTTTGGGAAAATGCCCTCTCTTTGACAAAAATGTGAGATTTTATTTGCATCATCACTAAACAGAATTCTACATGCACGACAGTCCAGGGAATTTTCACCCTTTTATTTGGGACGGCGGACCGGGCCATGCCTCAGAATTTAGGTAGAGAAGCTGTTCATAAATACAGTCTAACGGCGCTACGCTAGGATTATGGAGACCCGATTTTTCTTCATTCTTTCAAAGGCCAAATTCTCTCACTTAAAAATCCCTTCATTTTCAATTAAATTTGAAAAACAATTTTATCTCAACAGTTATAAAATTCCTCGATTTATTGCCAAACATTTTTACTTTGTAGTGCGTGTCGTGGCTGGGGGATTTTAGGGAAAGAATTTCAACTTAATTTTACCAAACAGACATTTGTCAGAAATGCATCAATTTATAATGATTTTCTAATTCCATATTTAATTGAATTATACCCCGTGTAATGTTTCCTTCACGTGACTAGCTTTTTATTTTTTGGATAAAAGTCTATTTCTGTCATCAAAAATATTGAGCATAGTGTATTTTTTTGAGTTTTAGTGTTTTAACAGCAAAACAATATTTTTTATCGGCTGCACAAGTTTGGAAATATTGTAAACTGTATTCATTCCCCAAATGTTTATTAGGTCAAATGTCCGTGAACAAAAACCACGTGTAAATTTTAAAGCCAAGCAAGGGCATAGCAACAGGCAATAGAAGTGGTGATTGGGGTGTGTTGGAGTATTCATTGGGAAATCAATAAAACACCAGTGCATATCCCTTTTCGAAGGGGGGGGGGATTGAGGAATATAAATGTAGATAAAGTTACTTATCTCAAGATATTGATCTATCAATAAAGATAATAATCAATACTAAGGAATGTCAAAGATAATTCTCAGAAATGAATTTGTTTAAGTAAATATTTTCAAAAAATTTTTTATTTTAATGAATTACTTATTCGTAACAATGTAAATATCCGAATTGCAAAAGGCAGATCTAAATCTAAAAATATCAATTTGTGATTATTTGTATTTTTATCAAAACATTTGGTTAAAGTTATGTCCTTAGGAAGTTTTTAGATCTTTTTCTTTTGCTAATTTTCTCTGATTTTCCACTAGTTCTTCAATTTTTTTTTGAAACTGATGATAACCAAGATATGGCTCAGACCGTAAAAATTTTCAAAATCGTCTAATAAGAATCTTTTTTTGCATATCTGTTAATTATTAGTCAAAAGAAACAAAACGAATTGTAAGGTCTTCTCATCTGAATACATATCATAAAGGAATTCAGCTATGAAACGATTCTCAGTACTAAGATGACTTCTCAATTCTCACCATTGTTGAACAATTCGATCAACTTTAAGTTGAACTGATAGCGACTTAGTTTTCTGGAATTTTGATTGATGAAGCACCTTTATTCCTAACGTAATATATTATAATATATTCGATCATTTCCAATTTGATTATGAAAATATTTTGGACACTTACATTGAAATTACGGTTACTGTTTCCCTTTGCCAAAGTTGTCTTCAAATTAACTTCATTTTTGAATAATTTTCGCCGGTTTAGTAAATCGACCTTTTTCATGATGATATTTTTTATCTAGATTCTGTATTTCAGGGATTCTAAACCTTTTTCCCTTATGAACCCTTTTCCAACTGAAACTTTTTTTTTATTCTACCAATTTTATTCGGTTATCAATAACTATTTTTTTTTATTTCTTCACTCAATATAGTATATATTTTAAAGCGTGCTCATATGTTAAAAAGTAATGAAGTTTTAAGTCAAAAGTGCAATTTTTATTCCAAAAAATGTTATCGCTGGGTATGTACATCTTTTTTCTGATGATCCTTCCGTGCAAGATTGTACTTCCATCAGAAATTCATTTCCTCCCTCCGTTTGAAAAATCTTTTTTGGAGAATATATTTAGCATAGAATTAACCCGATCTTAGAGCTTTCCTATAAAGAGAAACTTCTTAATGATCCTAGGTTCTTTTAGAAGTATCATGTGATCTATTTGGATATTTGTTAACCAATTATTATAAAACCAAAGATCCTCTTTGTTCATTTATAAAAAGTTATCCACTTTCACCATCTACAAGGTTCTCTCTTCCACACCAAGGGATCGTGAATTTCAATTCACATTACGAAATTATTTTGACAGTGGATATATCTGTGACAGTTCTCATAACGCTAGCCGATTGAAAATGGTTAAATTTTCTATCTACATTAGTGAATTGATGATTATAATCTTAGATTCAAAGGTTTTTCATTCGTTTCTTGTTTCATGTTCTTGATCACACTCAATATTGAATGATTACACCACCCCCTGGTTCATCGGAAAACCGACAAAATAATACTTCTTTCCTAAAGTTGTGAAGCTCTTCAAAGATCTACTACGCTGAAGCATTTAAAAGCGAGGGTAGCCGCTCACTTGCGCTATTGACACTTCTACTATACGACATTTCTCACCCTTACACTAGCGACGTATCACATTTGTGTTCTCCTGCACTTTCTAATACCTTTTTACTTATACTCTCATGAATTTGTTTTTTTAATATAAAACATTTTGCTGCTTTTATATACAAACTTTTTAAAGAACAATATTATAAAAAACTTTATTAAAATATAGTTTGTTGGTGATCAAAAATTCTAAAAATCAAAATCAAAAAGAAATATGAGCAATTGCTTTATAAATAATTGAACTTGCAACCAAAATTATCACAATTTTCTACTAAATTTTTAAGTTTCACAACCAATTTTGTATATTTGTTTCTCGAACTTTCGGAATTTTTAAGTGTAGCTTTGCTAACTTTATGTTTTGACAAGTTAATGCCTGCTTTCAATCCACCAAATAATTTGCATTATGTTGGATGGGGAGCTTGAAAAAAGAGTTGAAGAGCATTAAGATTTAAATCCAAGGAAGATGAGTAGTGATTCCATAAAGCAGGAATTTAGCATACCTTACACTATTTCCAAATCTTTCTCATTGGATATAAACAAGTCCTTTCAAAATAGACTTTCGTATCTTTCTTCTTCAGGAAAATTTGACGCTAATTCTCCAAAATCATTAATTTTGCAATCTATTGGAACGAAAGACAACATTTTATTAGAATGTTCATTTTTCCTATTTTTTTCAAGGTCCTTCTCAAAGTAACATTCACTAAGAGTTGTGCTTGCCAAAACGCGCTAATTGCTGCCATTTCAAAATCAAGAGTAAGGCATTTGAGATCAAAAAGTGTCATTCTTGATATCATTTTTTATAAGTATTTTTTGTTAGTAGTAAAAATGAACTATTGATAAACAAGTTTAAGTAAAAAACTACACAAATACTTAACAGGTTATAGACCACAGTCGACATATGTCGACTTTACAAAAATATGAATCGTCTGCGTTTATCAATGCTCTTTAATATAAATCTTCTGCTTTACATTAGATATCGTCTGATTATTCTGGCCGTTAACGGGTTAATCAGGATATGATATATATATAATATATAATATGTTTCTTACTTATATACTCTCTACCTGGGTGTGAAGAAGCCTTGAGGAGGCGAAATATCATATCGTGATCAATAAAGTTTTTTACTTAAACACGTGTTTACTATATTCCCTAATAACTTTTTGATGGCTTGTCAACATCACTTGTGTTACATTGATGTATAATATAATTATTACGTAATTTGCAGTGAAGTGAATAAAGTTGAAAGAACATAGAGGGCAAACAACAAAAGTTCCATCACCAAAAACATACTATTACTTTATATATGAAAAATACGATATTTCCAAAGGTAAGAATCGCGAAACGATCTCCAGAAGCAGTATCTTTCAACATATCCATATATTTGCCGGGTGTATGAAAATCAGAGCTCGAAGGATTTTCATGATTTTAAATTTTAATATGTCATGATATAAAAATCGCTATTTTATTGAAAGAACAATAAACGGCGCAAAATTCAAAAGCCGGGAGAAGGTAGGATAAAAATTGAGATATATACAAAGTACAAAGAAAAATAAAGACACAAATTTCAAATATAAAACAATTTTTAAAAAAATATAGAAAGTATGCACAAATGCTGACGGAGATAAAAATGCAGGTTTGTCAGTGTGGTAGGAAGAATTGGATGAAAGAGAGAAATCATTATCACAAAGATTACAACTTGGAGAAACGGTGGCTACGAAAAAAATCTCTTCCTGTCTTTTTTCTTGTCTTTTTCATCAAAGCCAAGCCTAAAGGTGTGGTTTGAGGAATTAAATTTCGTTAAGGGCGGCAATACAGAGTAAATTCAATGATCAGTGTTTCTCGAAACGATTTCTACGCACTCCTCCAGGTTCTTTGAGGGTTCGTGGATAGAGATATTAATTATAGAGATATTAATCTATACAAATAGGACTGGGGTTTTTCAAGAAAAACACGTTTTAATGATAGCCGTGCGGAATTACTATCTTCTTAATTATAAGCTTATAATTTTAATGTGAAAACAAATTTCAAATTACATAAAAAATGTATCACTTAAGTCTTAAATTATCCAAAGTTGAAAACAATTTGAGTGTTTTTAGTGAAGTGAATTGCGATTAAAAAGGATTCGAAAAGAGTCAGAGCGTTAGGGTAAAGGTACCGTGGGATGTTTTCATTGAGAAGGCACAATTGCGCCGCTTGTATCGAACTATGAGAAATGCGGGCTTGATGCGGTATCGAAGCCAAGACCTTGAGTTATCGAATCCAGCATCTAACCAACCCTACTCACGCCCAATGGCAGCTACTCATAGATCACTTTGAGAAAATCATTTTGTAAATTTTACAACCCTGGAAAGCTCTTTTTGTATAAATGTTTCATTAAGAGGGAAATCTAATTGCAGAGGCGCATGTGCTCGTGGACAAACATATTTAGAAGTATCCATTCCTTGCTATCAATATTCCAAAACACTCTAAGAATAAGCTTGCGACATTTGACGATTTAGAGGTCAAATCTCAAAGTATAGTGATTCATTCGCCACGCGCCAAAAACACAAAAAATAGGGACAACCCGTGGAAATGAAATCCGCCCTTAACCAGCCAAACACAAAATTCGATGGGGATAAGTAGCTAGTAAAAATGAGAACCCAAACGTACATAATGATCGCGTGTGTATGATTGCCTTTTACGAGTAAGGTTATCAATGGTTAATGGCTTTGTCTGCATTTCATTTTTAACTTTTTATATGTCCACCGGTCAATAATTTTATTGAGCTGTCAAGCTAATCTTACACCCAACCAAAAAAAGAGAGAGACGTTCTTAGAATTTCATTCAATGCACACAAGACTGCGTATTCACGCCATAAAGACTTTTTTGAGGCATGGACAATACATTTATTGATTTGATGTCTTCCAAATTATGCGCTTCCATAATCATAACTTGAAAAATATAAAATATTCTATTATTGTAGAAAAATAAATACTAAAGAGTAAGAAAATTAATCCTTAGAACAAAAATGGAATGTTTATAGTGGAATGCCATTTTAGAGGAAATAGTGGTAAAGAATTTTGTGAAAAATTTATCTTTAAACAACGATATTCAGGGATCAGGAGAATTAAGGCCGTTTAGTTCTCATCCTTACTTACAACACGTAATCGTAAAGGACGTCCTTTGACACCTCTGATTTATTACTCGAAGTAAAAGAAGAATGAATGAATGTAAAAAAAGAAGCCTTTTTGTGTAAGAAACAGTAAACGAGAAATACTCACTCTTTGTTGGTCTGGTGGAAGATGTCTACCAAGCTCTTGTTATCTTTTTTGTGATTAAGAGAAGTTTCGCAGGAAGCGGAAATGAGAGATTGCCATTCGCCCTTTTCCTTTTCAAAGAAGTTGCGCTTATCTTCATACTCTCTGTTCTGACGCTCCAAATGTTGTTCGAATTGTTGATACCTGAAAATTTATACGCACCAGCATTAACCTATGTTACACATTGGACCTGTAGACATGCATTAAGCAAGGGATTTTTAAACTGGGAGACGCGAACTTTTATGAAGACAGCAGCAAGTAGTTTAACGAAATTCAAATTTTTATTCATTGCAATTAAAATTCAATCAAAAATAAGAATATTTAAAAGCATTACAAAACGTTTATTCTTTGTTTTTAGATTCAAAATTTTTTTCGCCCCATTCCTCGTCACTACACAAAAACACATATGATTATAGTATACATTTTTATGCCGAGTCATCATTTTTTAAAGAAACTGAGATATACGAAAACTAGTAAAAGAAACGAGAAGCATGCTTTGTGGACGAACTTTGAAAGATAAAGTAAGTAATTTGCGGACGTGATTGATATCAAGAAAGCCATAAAAGACAAAGACTCAGGTGGTTTGGACATGTTTCCAGAAGAAATAGCGTCGAGCTCATAAAGGATGCTTTAGAATTAAGTTTTGGCAGAAGGGAGAAAGGTAGACCTAATTAAATTTGGTGAAAAAGAGAGGCTTTACTGGATGCCAAAGAGATGCATCTATACAAAAAACAAGGACAAAAAAACACTTATTTTATATCCACAAAAGGTATTTATTTTCAAGAATCTCTTGTCAAAGAAGACACCGTTGAAACATCAAAAAATTGGAGTGCATATTTCTATAACACCCACAATTGTCAACTTCTTCCGAGAATCATCAAAAGAATTTTATTTTTAATGCAATCATTAATATCTCACCCTTTTTACGTAAAGAGTAACAAGATAGTATAACAAACAACTGACCATACTTATATGTAAAGTCCAGGGGTCGGCAAAGTAGTCGATACCGACCTCTGGGGTTCGATAACAGATCTTTCGGGGTCGATAAGAGAGACAAATTTACCAAATTGCGCTATGCTTTTTTTTACTTTATAGTTGTAATAAATCTCCCTTTTCTTTTAAAACATAGCTTAGGACATTGTATTGTATTATATGAAATATTTTAAGTTTGTATTTTTTCTCTTAATTGTTGGACATTGATTAATGTTTTTATGAAACATTTCTATGTTGGGTGGAGTCGATGTAAAGACAAATGTTGTATGAAGGGGTCGACGGGTGAAAAAGTTTGCTGTAGACGAATTAAATCTTACGTGAGATAGACAATCTCTGTTAACTTTAAAAACAAAACTTCATAACCTCACATTCCCTACTGTTTAAACATTAATCTTTTTTCACTTTTTCAAACTCTACAGATCCCAAGATTCGTCGTTCAGATTCAAGTATTAATTTTATCAAATGGAACTAAAATTCATTGGAATATTTAGAAGTTGTGTTCAACATACAAATGTGTGCAAAATTGTTTTCTAATGAATCTACCTACATACAAATATGTGACTCGGTTAATTTCATTCAAGATATCGAAAGAAACGATTTAATAAATAAATATTTATTAGTTCATTTTGGTAAAGTTGCTTCGCAATTCATACATCAGCATACTTTAATTCGAGCACTCGATATAATTGTGTTCATTTTACCCTTTTCAATACATACACTCAATATATATATTCTAACATTGAATATTGGCCGTTTTCATTCTCAAACTGTCTATTCCGCAATTTTTCCTTTCAACAAGAAAAATAATTATTTGACGTAGGAAAAGGTTTATACTCAAGATATAGATTTTATCGTTTCATATCCATCTTTGAAATATGCAAATTCGAAACTTATTTTATTTTTTTTTTAAATTCTTAAAATCACTCAATTTTATTGAACATAACTGCTGAATTATTGATTGGTACAAAATTTTTGTGCCGTGTCCCCTTCCTTCAAAAATGTTCGGTTGTGTCTTTGGATAGCACATTTGAGTAAGTACCTGATTTCCATATCTCTTTCCATCTCTTTCAACTTGGCTTCCTTCTCTTTGACTTTGGTAACGAAGACCTTCTCCATTTCTTCTTTCGTCTTCTCCAACTTGTTATCCTCTTTCTTGCGAATTTCCTGCAGTTCATGCATCGGACTTCTGCAAAAATAACGTTGGAATAGAGAAAATAAGTAATCTACCTTAGAAAAATAGTGTCCACAGAGAAGGTATCAACAGTGTCTCCTCCTATCCTTGTTAGAATTTGACCAGCTAAGTTGAAATTTCTTTCTCAAGCTGTGCTAGCAGTTCTAATGCAAAAAATTCCTCAAACAAAGAGTGAGTTTAGGCTTTAACAGAACTACATCACACATGACAATATAGTTATCAAAATTGATTTTCTAAAAATAATCGTCTACTCTCTTTTTTATAAAAAAAAATTTTTAATAACTTTTTTAACAATTTTTATTTTATAAGGAAGGATTAAGCGTCTACAACCGTTTGCCGGCTAGAATCGTTTGCATATTTATAAATGTTTTTTAATACAAATCTTTTGTCTTACATTAGACATACAAAGCAAAATATTTTATATCTGAATCCCCAACGCCCTGCAAAAATTGAATTTGAGGAAGCGTGGATACCGGCGACTGTGAGTGCACAGGAATCTAGTAAATACCGTATATGTTTAAATTTTAATAAAAAATAATGAAATAATTCTGAAAAATGTAATGTGGATGTAATGATAACATAAAAAATAAAAAAAATAAACAATAAAACCATTTGTCTTGAAATGACGTGTTAAACTGAAATTTTAGCACGGAAAAATTCGTCTATAAAGTTCACGATAAAGCATATGTTTTTACGCTAAATAAAAAGTTGTGATCTTGATTCTGTGTCTTTGTTGTTCCTGAAACTCTTTTTTTTGTGTGGGAAATTTTGGAAAAATTCCTACTTTTCCCTGAGAACTTTCTCAATTTAAACAAAGCCTTGTTTTGAACTGATGGATTATACTCATATAGAGATAGTATAATTTAAGGGCTAACAACAACAACAACGGAAAAAATGATTAGTTGGCCCGTTGTAATCACTTATTTTTAAATCTTGCTTCAAAAATTTGAGCGAGAAATATTTTGCGATAATAAATAAAAAAGTAAATTTCCAATAAAAATTGTATACGAATACAAAATATCTAAACAAACGAATATCAATCTGAAAGATCCTAAAATTGATCTTTATGCTTAGAGTTGCTATAGAAGTTATTCAGAATATTCTGAAAGCTTATATTTGGTAGGAAGTTCGGTGGAATATTGGAGATTAAAAGAAAGTGAACCTACTTAGCACTTTCAAAGTGTGTTGGATCATTTCCTGAAAGTGTTAGTTTACGAAAGTTTTCGTAGTGAAGGTCGTTGGTTGAGTCTTTAAGATTTTGCAAATGTTTGCAGATCAGCAAATCTCGTAGAGCTTTGAAATCACAATGTTGCGAATTTTCAACTGAAAAACAAAAAACAAAGTTTAAAAACAAGGCAGTGAATCTCTAAGCTAATAATTGAGCTTTTAACTCAAAATGGGAGAAAAAATTTATTCTACCACATAAATACTCCATTATTGATATTTGTTTGTTATAATTTTTTCAAATTTGTTATAAAGGGCAAAAACATTACTTGACATATTATAATCTTTTTCGAAATGGACTCAGAAAGTTTGGTTTATAAATTTGAGTTTCTGAAGGATTCACTCAAATCTCTTTCTAGAAATGATAAATTTGTTAATTTTGCATGATATGGTGAATAATAAAGTTTTATCCTAATTAGAAAAAAATGAGAATAATCTTGCAAAGGTTTTTTTTATATTTCTTGTGATTAAAAAAATGTCAATATTTGGTAGTAGGAAATAGAATCGGATATTCTCAAATTCCAAGTATATTCAAAAAGTTTTGATAATGTCATCTACTCAGAGTCATTTGGATGAGGTTGAAAATCGATGTTTGAGGATGAGTGAACATTTTAAAATACAAACCCCTCCCGTTCAAATTCCCGGATACGGCACTGTCACTCACTTCTTAGGCTCGATCCCAAACGAATGCACTGAAAGATATTTCCCCATCAAAGGATGTAAATTATAGAAGATAAGTGATGTTCGCCATCTGAAAGCTTAAAGAAGAATGTGGTTCACACAAAAAGAATTTTTGTAGTTTATGTTTTGAGTTAATAATTTAGCATAACATTTTTCTTATATAATATATAAGATAATCATAATAGTAGCTTGCCGGGCTTTTGATACATCCTATCATAAAATATGAAACATTGGATTCATGCATGTATAAATATATTTTCGATTATTTAAATCAATATCAATTCTTCTTTATTATGAATATTTCCTAGCTACTTTTCAACGTAAAGGATACATACATACACGTATAAATATAAGTGAAACTTTTATAAAAATAAAAAGCAGGCCTTTGAGGACCATAACTTTAAGGACGAATCGTTTGTTTCCTTTTTAAATAGAATTAAATGCTAAAGCGCACAGGTCCAAACGGATTGACATCTATCTATACAAAACCGGGAATGAAAGTGAGACTTTCTTCAGCATGGGAGATCGAAATAGTAGAAAGAGAAGCAAACAAAAGTTTAAACCTTCTACGAGGCCCCAGTGATACTTTCGGCCCAGAGCTTTTTTCCCACCACCCACATCATGGTATTCGGTGCTGCCTACAACGGCAAACGGCAACTTGCACTGAGGCGAGTTTTTTTTGAGCATTTCACTATCCCCAGTGCTGTGTTGATCTTTTTCGTTGAAGTTATAAATTTTGATTCCATTTTCGCAGATGTCCAAGAGTATCTGTTAGAAAAAAGAAATGAACGTACACTTTATTGAAAACGCAACAAGTTTCCTGCTTTCGAAACGCCCATTCCCCCATTTTCAAGTCAGCAATTGCTCTTAACATCATCCTATTTATTTCTCAGTTGTATATGTAAATTTATGTGAACTAAAAACCCTGAAGACTTCCATCAACAATTGGCTTGTGCCAGGGAGAAGATGATTGGGCCAAATGGCCAATTTGTTTTCTAAATTAGAGATATTTTATCTCATGACCTATGAAAAAAAGCATATATCTTCAATGGCTATTTTGGGGGTATAGAGGGATGGTATAACCCAGGGAGATGTGTGTACTAAAAGATCAACCGAAGATAAGCATAATAGAACAAGTAGTGTATTCGGGTGACATGGCATTAGTAGTCCGCCCGCCTACCCAAAGTCAAGGAGACATTCAAGAGCTAAAGCTCAGTATGGTTTTCTTTTGAAAGCCAATCAGACTATAGTTAAAAAATATCGCAATACAATGCTCAGATAGCATTAATTAAGCCTTTAAAGAAGTGATAATTCATTGAAAAGATTGTGTTCCTTTCTACATCTTCTCATCCTATATCTTTCACTTCGATACTTCCAAAACAATATCCATGAGTTTCTGAATCAATTCATCGTTAGAATTAGCGAATAGTATATTACCTCATACAGCATCAAAATGGCATAAATTTTACTGCTTTACTTTTCGAAGTTTCATAACTTCTGTAGACTATTGAATTGATCTTTACCTAGTTGAATATTATGCTAGTAATAAGACCTTTGAAATGTACAAAACTTGGTATGGATATCTTGACTCCAATAAAAAGCCGTGGCCTATATCAGCCAACTAGCTCAGTTAAGAGAAAGTTATATTCAAATAAAGACGTGTATGCCTTCTTCAATAATAGAGAACATATAAATGATCCAACTCGTCTAGCAGAACTTCATGAGAAAAATCACAAGTCGTAGGTGTTTCTAGAAAATAGTAACTAAGGAAAATATGAATGGTTATAATATAGTAAAAGCAGCAAATGCCTGCTTAAAGAAATTGGGCTCTGATATATTTTAAAAATATGAGAGCGTGGTCCCATTATTGACTAGGAGTGAAATCAAGCATGGGATACCAAGAATGACGCGAAAAATCAATGCATTCTTACGAAGTTTACTAAATATAAGTAATATTCAGAATCAATAAACAAAGTACCAATATTTTCAATAAATTATGAACTGAATCAGTCATCTAATAAGAGATGTACACTTCAACTACATCCACCCTTTTGAAAGTGTAGGCAACTGCTCGGATGAAGTCATAATTGTCACACAGGTAAGTAGTAGTCAGATTGAATATTGGAATGACATCAATGGCATAATTTTAAATTATACAAGAAGACCCATGGAAAAGTTTCTTACATTCTCAATATAGAGTTTTAACTGAGTCTGGTATATACACAATGGATGATTTAATACAGAGAGCAATATTTCTTCAAATTAGAGCAAAGACGGAATGGCAAAACAATCCTTGACAAATCTCGAAATTGTCACACAAACGAAAGCTATCCATTTGTCTACAATGGAAGACAAATCACTCTCGGAAGCTTTATTCAACCGAATCTATGAAACATTGCGATTAGCGAAATTGAAAATAAACGAATAACTTACGAATAAAAAGAAGAATTAAATGATGCACTAGATAATGTAGATGGTGAAATAAAGAATTTAGTCTCAGTACACAATGCTGTAAATGAACTGATAGATGAAGAACTGTTTATAACTAATTCATCCATTTAGAACAAATGATTGTGTTGTCAATAGAATTATAAGTCACTATAATCTCTAGGATTATGTAGAGAATGGATTCCTATTGGCAGAGAGTAAAGAAGCCCTTCTATCACTGGAAAAACTTCTTAATCTTAAACCTACAAGAAGAGAGTGCCATTGAATCCTAGACATTATAATAGAGCAAATGGATGTTTTCTTAACAAAACAGTATAATCCATTAGAGGTAAGGAACGAGTTAGCATCTGAGCAAAACTAATGCAGAGGGACAAAGCATTCAGATCTGAAAGATCTTTACTATCATAAATAAGAGATTCTATCAGTTCTGAATCTAACAAATGTATATGTGAGTCCCCAGCGGATTCTGATAAGCTGATAAACAACAAGGAT
This sequence comes from Nectonema munidae, assembly GCA_030549495.1. Lineage (NCBI taxonomy): Eukaryota > Metazoa > Nematomorpha > Nectonematoida > Nectonematidae > Nectonema > Nectonema munidae. The sequence continues at coordinate 399,176 of JAUIRK010000105.1, forward strand.
TACCCGGTTATAGATGAATGGATCAAAAGATATTTTGTTCCATCGATTTATGTTCTATAGTATAAAGCGAAATCAAAAGAAGGAAATATTAAAGTTTAATTAGAGTCAGATATCATTAAGAGTTAAACAAGCATGATGAGTCAATCAATTCTTCAATTTGATAGTGCAAGATTCTGCAGCATAGATGCAATGTTATGAATTAATTCTTCACCTGGTTATGAGATGCTGAATCATTTTAGAGAAATACTTCATGGGTTTACATATAACTTGATATATAAATCTGTGAAGAATCCTTCCTTCAAGATAATGCAGAAGTACAAATATGTATGCAAATAGATATTTATTCCTTCCCAAAAAAATCAAGAAATATTAGAAAGTGACCTATTTGCAATGTCCAAGTCATACAAGATTTAAAGTCCTTGTACCCTAATGCAAAGCTTTCAATTAAGTTGCTTTCAAAAACGTATCTTGCAAGGTTTGGGACAATGTCACGCGTTGTGTGAATGCTAAAAGCAATTCTGACAGACAATATCTTATATCAGTCAAAAGAAACTGCAATATGTTGAGAAGATACGAATGATATCTCACTAATTGGACTAATTGAGCTGTGACACTTTAACGATAAAAATAATTATTATTGGAATGAAATCAATAGTAATTACTATTTAGAATCTCAAGGCATAAAGAGCATTCAAATTAATTGTAAATGAAGATAAATTCATTTCTGCGAGCACTCGAAGTGACATTATAAGGCAGCATCGGAAATATATAAAGAATTTAAAGAAAAATTCAAATCTATGTTTGAAGGATTCAAAAATCTTTCCAAGGTAGATCTATTGATGATCCAGATGGGCCAAGTTTTCCTCAAAATCTGCAGTTGAAATGGAAGGAGTTAGTATTCCTAAGTCATTCTCAATGGACCTCTTTGGCTGTACGTCAGTGTCTAGGCAGGTTCAATAAATGTGTAGGAGAATTTAAGAAATAAGGAATCACAAGAACCAAGAGAAAGGCTCAATAAAAATGCAGCTGATGAGAAATATGAGGTTGTTGGATTCATTAAAAGCTAAGGGCAGTTCCAGTGATTTTGATGATTTTTTAGAGGACTTCAATAAAGAATAGTTTTAATAGATTACTATTAGCAATTTTATGTTTATAAGGATTTATAGCCTAGGATAAGTAGAATTGTTTTATATTTATGTAATTTGTATCATCTATCAAAGCTGATGACAACACGTACTGTGAAATCTAACTTGCCAAATAATTTTAAGTTAAGTATAATAGTTCTTATATGGAGTGTCTCTTCCTTAAAAAACCGGAAGAAAAGCGTTGGTGTGGAATTTATTTAGTTTCATTTCTTAAGTACTTGGAATAGGAAATTTTGGATGCGACTCTCCAGCCCTGGTGTTAGCTGGCCCTCATACTAGACGTGAGACGGCCCCTCCCAAATTGGAGCGAGGAATCCATTTTCCCAATTATTTTTGAGTTGTGAGAAAAAAGAATGTAAAAGACTACGAACTAAAATTGAAAAATTCTAAAAAATCTCGATTTGACGGTCCCAACCAGAAATTTCTGGTTAACACACTGTTATCATTTTGGTAATATTATAAAGTTTACACCATCTAGCATTTCACAAAAAAACTGTGTTTCGAAGTTGTGCTCTTCTAGACTAATGAAAGATGAGTTTATTTCCAAAGCACTAGATTTAGTTAGCAAATAATTGAAAAATTTCTGTAATACAAGTTTTAGATAGGTCTTAGCTGCTATTTTTATTTGTTGCGAAGAGACATAAATTAGTTTGCTATCAATTTCATCAGGAGGCATCCCTGTTTACATACACATTGAGGTGAAAACGTAATGGCAAATGGAGTTGCAATTTTCATTCTTTTCGTGAGTATCCTCAAAACATACGCCCAAACGTTGAAATAGTTGATAAGCAGGTTACTTTTTTCTTGAATTCCGAAACTTCAGTGGGAGTAAGAGTATCTGATTTGGCTATGAGAGGTATTATGTTCACTCGGTGGTGCAATTTTTTCATAAACTCTATATCGAGTTGGCGAAGTCTAAAAAACGAATCCAAATTAAGCACTAACATATTTAACCACGAAATCACCTAACTTCTTTTTCAGTCAACCAAATTTATAGGAGCCAAAATATTTTAATAATTAGGTATAAAAACCTCTATAAAAATCGTGTATTTGGGTGACACTTTTCATTGTTATATTTTTTATCCAATTTTTTTTACATTTTTAGGATATTTACAGGACCATATTTACACGTAAAGCTTATTGGTTTCAAAAAATTATTTGAAAGCCGATTCAATACTTCGATTACTTCTTAAATAGAATTCTTCTTATTTCCTAAAGGTAAAGGTAATGTGGAGTGTTTTCATCGAGAAGACACAATTGCGCCGCTTGTATCCCACTATGAAGAAAGTAGGCTTGATGCGGGATCGAACCCAAGACCTTGAGTTATCGAAACCGAGTATCTAACCAATCTTACTCACGCTATTTTCTAATATAAGATCTCACAAGTTTTAGTTTACCAGAGTGTAATATTTAATTTATACAATAAATTTTTAGATTGAGGATTTATATAAAGTGATGCAGTCACTTTTTTGCATTGTTCCATATAAAATGCTTAACATGTATAGCATTTTAATTGATATAATTAATACTGTATATAGTCGGGTATCATGCGACATTCGAACGCATCATTTAAAACTAGATTTTAATACAAATTTTAATGTTTAAGATTTTTTGAAACATTATCTTTATTTTTGTACATAAGGAAGTGTAGAAAGTTTATGAAGGAAAAGTATTTGAATTGGATGCATGAAATTATTATAAAAAAAGTAGGGCAAAGTCGCTTTCAATCATTGAATAAGTCTGAGAAAATCGGTCTAACATTTCCCCAGCATAGGAATGAATCACGAGATGTGTGGTAAAATCGTGTTGTGGGGTGAAAAAAGGGAAGCCTAAATGCGCCAAATCGCACGATATATACGATAATATAGACATACTTTTTCTATAAAAACTACATTATAGTGCGATATTTTATTTTAGGTTTCTATACTTACCGTGTATCTTTATTAATTGTAGTTTTTTTAACCGAAACACAACCACAAACGGACACTTGGCCGAAGCCAAATTAGCGGCATGGACATTTCACCAAAAATGTAGATAGAATTTGACAATTTTTGTAGTTTGCTCTATACAAAGCTTCAGTGTAATTTTTATCCTCTTTTATTATTCTTAACTTCTATAGACAAATTTTATGATGAATAAGTTTATCTACTCGAAGAGTAGTTACATGACAAATACTCCAATGGATCAAATGTCCGTTTGTTAAAATTTTTGTTCACCGAAATGTGCACCGGTCAAATGTACCGGTACTTATAACGGCTAACAACTTACCATAAATTGCCTTTAATAATAATAATAATAATAAGTTTTCGGCTACTTCCCCAACAAGCTAAGGTTTAATTTTAAATCCTCTTTTCCTCATATCTTTCTCAACTAATTCTTTTCATCTTTGTCTTTATTGTTCTAAAACTTTATTTATTTCATTTACTTCAGATAAATGCCTGATTTTCTCATTACTTAATTTAGATTTTAAACTCAAATTACACATAATCCACAGCATTCTCAATTATGTCGTATTTAATCTACTTTTCTCAGCTTCTTTCAATGCGCAGATTTGACCACTAAACCGGATCTAATTGGTGCTAGCCAAATGTCGCCCAAATTAATAATTTACTTTAATTGGCTGTTTACCAGAACAGCAAAAACTTTATATACGTTTGAAATTTTCGCGATTGACTAATGTTCATATCCATGCGTTATATAGAGATTAAATGAACCAAATCAATTCTATTTTGACAGAGAAGTTACACTAAATTCTACACAAAAAAGATTCGTGGAAGAAAAGTCCACATGCACTCATCATGACATTAATCTTTCTTTCCTATTATTTCTGTGTATGTTTTGAAGTGATGTATATGATAACTTTATTTCTGCATACCAATTTATAGTCACTAAAATCATTATTATACCATTCATTCTTACATTATTTATTAACATTAACCCGTTAACGAACAGAATAATCAGACGATATCTAATGTAAAGCAGAGGATTTGTATTAAAGAGCTTTGATAAACGCAGACGATTTTATTTTTGTAAAGTCGACATGGGCGTTAACTGGTTAAGGAGCTCTGATAAACGCAGAAATTATTTTTGTAAAGTCGACTATGACATTGGCGTTAAAGGTTTAAAAAGACAATTTAAAGCATTTCTTTAAAAGCCATTGGACAGGGTAAAATGAGAAACCATGAAGAACTGCTGGAATCACGCTCTGTATGACATATTCAAAGAAGACACAGAAGAAATCATGGGAAAAATTCTTTCGCCCTTGCTAATGAAGGAACGAACACTGAAATATTGAATGAGAAACTTTTTAAGTCTACGAATAACTTCTTAAGACGCTTACAATACCACAGAAGAGTCAAACTTATTGAATAAATGAAGCACATAAGACTACCTTCGCCTAGCTTCATGGAAGCAAGTTTCAAGTGGTATGAAGCACAAGACATTGTGACTGAGCAAGACTTGTACAAATGAGAAGTTTGTTCGCTAAACAACGTGCATCAGCTAATTCAAAGCAAAAACGTATGACTGACTTTTTCGCACAAAATGATTAACTTGTTTGCGGAGAGATTTATACAATGTGTGCGCATACTTTTTTTGATAAGAAAATTTCGAAAAATGTACTATTTCTCTATCACTCATTGTTTGGACAGATATTTCTTAAATATTCATTATTTTTGCTTTTTGTAGTGCGTATCTGCAGTATGTTCGATGAATCAAAGAAGTGAAAAAGAAGTAGATTATTGGAACAGATTTGGAAAGAAGAAAAAATGCCAGAAGAATGGACTAAAAGTCTCATTGTTCCAATTTACAAAAATAAAAAAGATGTTAAACTGCGAAAATTACCGGGGCATAAAACTAATAGAACACGGATTAAAACTTCTGGAAAAATTTTTGGTTGAACGTTTAAGAAATCAAGTTAACATAAATGATAACCAGTTTGGATTTATGAGAGGAAAGAGTACAGTAGATCCTATATTTATAGTTAGACAGGTGATGGAAAAGAGACTTGAAGGAAATCAGCCTTTATTCTGCGGTTTTGTAGACCTAGAGAAAGCGTATGATAGGGTTCCAAGGGATGTTGTGTACTGGAGTCTAAGAGAAAAAGGTGTAAGTGAAAAGTTAGTGAGACTAGTTAAGGAAACCTATAGAAACTCTAAAACTTCCATCAGAACAATGAACGGATACTCACAGGAATTCGACATAAAAGTAGGGTTACACCAAGGTTCTGCATTGAGCCCTTTTCTTTTTGCAGTTGTTATTGATGAAATCTCCAAAAATATAAGAAAAGAAGGAGTAAATGAACTTTTGTTTGCCGATGACTTAATAATTATAGCAGATAGTGAAAAAGAATTACAGGAAAGACTAAGTATATGGCAAAAAAGGCCTAAAGTTGAATGCAGGCAAACCCGAAGTGATGAAGGTTAGTAGAAATGACAAGACTGAGATAAGAATAAAAGACGTTCATGGAATTGAGTTAAATCAAGTTAAAGCGTTCAAGTATTTAGGATCAGTTATTGAGATGGAAGGAGGATGTTGTAAAGACGTTCAGTCGAGATTGAATGCCAGTTGGGCAAAATGGAAAGAGGTTAAACCTGTTCTAAACGATAGAAAGCTAGGCATGAATTTAAAGGCCAAGGTATATACATCAATAGTTAGACCCGTCATGACTTACGGATCAGAATGTTGGTGTCTGAGAAATAATGAAAAGAAAAAGCTAGAAGTGTCGGAAATGAAAATGCTGAGAATGATGCTGAACGTTACGAGAAAAGATAGGATTAGAAATGAAGAAGTGAGGCATAGAACAAAAGTGACGACGAGTGTTGTAGATGTAATGGAAAGAAACAAGATGAGATGGTTTGGACACGTGCTAAGAAGAAAAAGCGATGAAAAAATAAAGATAGCGTACGATGAGCCTGTACAAGGAAAGAGAAAAAGAGGAAGGCCAAGATTGAGATGGAGGGATGATTTGAAAAGGTCCATGGAAAAATTTGGGTTGAAAGAAAGCGATGCGAGGACAGAAACCTATGGAGAAACAGGATCAAGCCATCGACCCCCATTTAGGGGATAAGATGATGAAGAAAAGAAGAAGAAGATCTGCAGTATGTTCGATGGATATCTTGCTCCAGACAGTAGTTTGTATTAAATGCACGGCTAAGCAAATCTTGCCAGGCTTGGTCTAGTCTTAGCCAAAGGCAAATGCCCCAGATTTTCGCAAAATAGTACAATGCACCGTACCTTTTAACGTGGGTACCACATTATGTCTCCCACTAACCGCGTTATAGCGGGGTTCTACTGTATATTAGAATGATTAAATATTAGACAATCAGAAATAAGTCTTTGCGAGTCAACCAACATGTGGATAAAAAGAAAAATACTAAAACATTAAAACACTTAGTTTTTCCATCAAAAAATTCGTCCTATTCACCAACACTATATGTAGTTGTAGTATATAGAATTGGGAGCAAAACATAATTTGTTTCTTATTTATTGCAAAAAAAATAACAAGAAGCTATTGCCAAGATAAGTTAGAAAAGAAAGAGGTACAATATACGTATGGGGCATGAAGAAATTTGTAAGTAAGTATTAATGAAAGCGAAAAATGTTGACTTAATCTACGACCAGTGGCGTAATTAGATGGGGGCGGTCCGCCCCGGGCGGCATATTTTGAAATCACTCATATATTGCAATCAATATGATGTTAATATAACAGTTTGTGTTATAAGAGAATTTCATTTGACAAACACAAAAAAACATGCATACACAACAAATCTGAGACCTGAAAAAAGTTTTTGACGAAGTTATTGAAGAGTTTGCTAACAAAAAAGCTAGAAAAGTTCATCTATAAAAAGTTGAAAATGAATATTTGTATGTAAGTAATTAAATAAATTTTTCAGTTTTTTTTATTTTCATATTAAAGCATTATTTTCTATTATAAGCATTTATATAAAACTAATTTATAAATAAATAATGTTTTAACCAATTTTTAAAATAAAAATGGGCGTCAAATTTATGACCCGCCCCGAGTGGTAATTCTCATGGTTATGCCACTGTCTACGACCAATCAAATTCGAGATATTCCGCGGTAAACTGTGAATAGTCACTTTCAAAATAATTAGTTTGATCTGTAAAATTAGATGATTCGTAACTAAAAAATTAACCAAAAACTTTTATCCAATCAGATCAAGGAGTTTAGATAGCCCTAACGTGATAAAATATACCATAACTTTTTTAATGTATAACAAACATGATTTCAAGCATGCAAAAATGAAAAATATTAGGAATAAACTTTAAAAATGTTACCCGTGCCCAGATGGACGAATGAAATAAAGGCAGGCGTGGACGCGATTATCAGGAAATTCAACGCGGTCAACTTTCGTCTCCTGTTTCAAATAATCTTCGAATTTTGTGTCAATAAAAGTAATCACTTTGTCCCAGCTAAAAATGACATGCGATTATATAAGTAAAACTTCGTTTAACGTCATTTATTCCCGAATGGAACGTGGTGCATTTCTTGACAGGATGCCCTTCCTCACGTCAAAACAACAAGAAATTCTATTTCGGGTACATCGGGTATCGAACTCGAGACCTTTGGAATGAAATCCCTGGGGTCTAACCACGAAGCCACAGGCGCCCACACGAAATTATATAGAAAAGATAAAATCCTATAATTACATCATTTAATTAAACCTTTGAGGACAAGTTGCAAGAAATGAAATTTGTCTGCTATAAAATTCAATGGAAACAGAAAGCAGACAATTAATAATTAGTGTTTATTAAAATTCTTGTGTAGTATGCCAAAAAAGATTAAACAAATTTTTATGGCTTTCATATGATAAATGTCTGAAGAAAGGACTATTCACCCAAATAATATTTTAACTCTGAATGCAAACACCCTTCAAAAAGAGAAAATAGTCATGATCGGTTTAGTTTTTAGGAACTCTTCGATATTCGCCTAAAACATCCGGCATCGGCACACAAAAGAGGACCATGAAGGAGTTCTTACATGAAGTTAGGCAAGGGTTTTTTTGTTTACTAGTAATTGAAAAATGTTATCCAGTTTGCTAGGTTAGTCAGTGCATATCGCTTTATGTCTTACCATGCTTCATACATATTTAGTTTCTCGTTTTATTTATTTCAGAATATACAGAGTCAAATTTCAAGTTTGTTTAGTTTTCCTTCCAAGTTATCTTTACCATTTTTGGCCTTAGTTCAAGTATCTATTTATTCTACCATTTTAATTCCACTAAACTCAATATAAATATCTACATTTTTTCTGGATAAAATTATTCAGAACCAGATTGTGCACTGCAGTTCTCAACTATCGTCTACACCAGCGTTATTCAAACTGTGGGTTTCGTGAAAAATAAAATGGGTCGTGACAAAAGAGAAAGAACATCAAGGGAGAGGAAAGTGAAGAAAATGTAAGTATTAATATTTTGTTCATACAAACAAATAAAACAAAGTGTAGATCATAAAAAAAATACATATAAATTGTCGATGCTGAATAAATGAACGTAGTGATCAGAGTTTGTCTTATTACACCTAAGTATTATGGGTCGCGATGCAAACTGTGCTTCTTGCGATGGGTGGCAGGAAAAAAAGTTTTAAAAACGCTGGTCTACCCCAACCCCGACAATCGGTTTCCAAAAGTTTACACATTTTAAGGCACATTTAGAAATTAATTGATTGAGAATCACTTGTCAGCAATTATGCAAATAGAGATAACATTTGAAGAGTGAAAATGAGCGCTAGAGCGATATAAGACGCAAAATAAAGTACCATTTGGAGTTATCTAAAGAATCTCCAAATCCAGGAACATCAACAACTGTTAGCAAAAGCTGAACGCCATTTTCAACAAACATCACTTTACTTTCTTCCACCTAAGAAAAAGAGATTAAGAAAAGAAAGATTTTGAAAAGGAGGAATGCAAGCAACCTGGACCGTTTTTTTGGAGCGATGCGAAGGTCCTGGATACTCTTTGGAGTAGACGTCAGAGAGGAAGAGAGTGTTGATCAGCGTGCTCTTGCCAAGGCCGGACTCGCCTAATAGAATTTGCAATACGATTATCCAATTTTTAACATTCTCTTAACATCCTCATCCGCGGAACATTTAAGTTCCAACATCCGCAATAACATCAGCATACACAAGTTTGAAATAGTTTGCTATTTTCTATATGCCGCAAAGTTTTTTTCTGAATTTTTGATTTTTACTTTCTCCAAAAAAATTTTTATGGTAAGACGTCTTTATGATAACACGTATACATTCACACCCGCATCCTCATTCACGGATACAAAAAATTTCACATCCTATACATCTCTATTCTACACTAACCCTAACACCCACAATACATTTCCAAAATAGGCCCATTTAGAAATTGATTGAGCTCTCATCAAGTACTAAGCAAATTGATATCAAAATTGAAATAGCCATGAAACAAAGCTCATTGATTTGTCAATTTGAGAATGTAGACCTTTCCCGTATGTCTTAAAACAAGAACGCTAACTTTATTTTTTTCAATCCAAAGAGAAAACCTTATGGACGTCTTCCAGACCTTCAACAACTAAATTTCTCGCACGAAACATCTTGATAAAAGAAGGAGGTCCAACTGCTTTCATAAACAATCCTTTTGATTCTTTGGTTGATATTTTTTTAGAAATGTTTGAATTTCAATATGAAAATGAAATAATCAAATACACTCTCGACGAAGCAAAAAAAAGATCTAAATTTTGGTTTATCTCCACCAAAATGTAAAGCCTTTCTTGGGCTTAGTTTAATAAGAGATATTCTGAATGGCATAATTGAGCATGAGGTTCATGAAGATCGCCTCTCGCTGTCCATAACCTTTTAGATATGCTATGTTTAAATATAAAAATATTCTAAGGGTTTGAGGTGAAAAAAGCTAAAACAAATTATTATTACAATCAATTGTCTGAATGCAATAGTAACACTATTTGGAAAAAAATCTTCTTAATATTGGATCTCTTAATTGCCATCTCTTCATTATCTAACAGAAAATCTTCTAGTGATGATGAAATGTCTCTTAATTTGATTATTGACATTATTACATACATAGGTAATTCTCTTATTCATATTTTCAATTTATCTTTTAAAACAGGCAAATATCTGGATAATCTTAAGATTGTTAAAATAGTTCCTCTTATTAAAAATAAAAAATTACCATGCTCTATAGATAATTATTATCGATCCATATCTATACTATCAAATTTTGCAAAAAATTTTGAGAAAATTGTTTTTTTATTAAAAAGAAGTCTACAGAAGATGCAATATTATCTCTTTATGAATCTATTTCTAAACATATGTTGGCAAAAAATTTAGTTTGGTCATTTATTTAGACTTTGGGCAAAAGCGTTTGATAGTGTTAGTCATAAATTACTATGATACAAATTATACAGAATCGGTTTTAGAGGGAAGATATTAAAATGGCTTACTAACTTTTTGCAAAATAGAACTTCTTATGTTCGTCATAATGATAGATCTTCTGAGCGTTTCTATGTTAAAAGAGGAGTGCCTCAAGGGTCAGTCCTTGGCCCTCTCTTATTTATAATTTTAATTAATGATTTAGTTACATGTGTTGATGATGCTTCGCTTACGTTATATGCCGACGACGGCGCGCTTACTTTTAATTTCAGTGAGGCTTCAGCTGTTGTCTCAAGGACGAATAGATGTCTTCATGAGGTTTCTAAATGGTGTGACTATAACTGTCTCAATTTAAATGAGAACAAATGCTCATATATGGTTTTTTCTAAAAAAAGAGTAGAGATTGATTTTCCTATTGTTTTAAATAGTTATAATTTTAAAAGAGTGCACCAATTTTGCTATTTAGGTTTAAATTTTACTGAAAATTTGTCTTGGGCATCACATATTGCTACTATACATAGGAGGGTATCTAAGGCTTTTCGGAATTAAAAAAAAAAAAAATTTATTTTAAAATAAAAAAATTTTTATTTCCTCCCCCCCCCTTTTTTTTTTTATTTTTTTTGGGGGGTTTAAACGGAACTCTTAAAAAAAAATTAATTAATCTGAAAGTTTTCCTGAGCCATGCTCCGCCAAAAGTTTGCATTTCATTAACATACTTTCTCATCTTAAGTTTTATTTTAAATCTTACCATGACAAGGGATGTTTTTATTCGCAGTTTCTCATAAATTCTTCACTTCATAATCATTTTACAAGGTCTCATAACTTGCTCCATATACCTAGAATACCTGAAAATTCTCCATTTCACTCACTACTTCATAAGACTTTTCTTATTGCTAACTCTTATTATGATAATTTAGGTCTACAAAACATTAGAACATTCAGAAACTCATTCAAATTCATTAAGGATTAATTAGATCATAAATATATTTCATAAATATTTCTTATATATCTATCCATAACTTATAAATATACAGGCACAATTCTTTTTACATTTGATTTTTTTTCTTTTTTAGCATCCTTCATATATATTATATTCTTTTTTCTTTTCATGTAAATTTTGTTTCTTCTTGCATTTCTTTTTTGTACTTTTTCTTATGTGACTGGACGCATGAAGATTCGAGGTCGACATCTCGATGAAGTTACAAAAGGCAACAACTTCCTTTTTCGCCTCTACAACGCGTTTCAAATTTAAATTTAAATTTATTTTACAGTGCTATCTTATAATTTGTATTGTTAATTAATTAATAAACTATCTATAACTATCTAAATACTTATATTCTTTCAACAACCAAGAAGGCATCTTTCAAGCATAGAATTTACTGGAATTGGGAGAAAATTATGTTAAGAAAGAAGCTGTGATATAGGAAAAAATAAGAAGGATATCTTTTTCAAGAAAGGCTTTATGCAGTTCTTCTCAAATAAGTTTAGCTGATGGCAAAAGGACAACCTTTAAATTGTGTCAAAAAAATTTTAAAAAATCAAACTGTGAAATATTTGTTTGTTGTTCATGCTGTAAACGCATATGTAAGTCGTGAATAGCAATTTTGGTATAATTTTTTAGTATAAAAGAATTCTTTTGCTATGCGATAAAAAACAACTTTTTGTTTTCAAAAAGTTAATAAATGAGGGATCGGAGGACTTGGGATGAAGAAAGGTCTATAAAATATAAAAACACACGTTTATTTTTTAAGGAATAATATTTTAGACTTCATAAAAATAGAATTCAAGAAGTATAGAGATGAAAAAATATATATTTTAAAAGTTACAATAAAAGAAATATTTGTATCGGTCAATTGACCGATTTGGTTTTTCTAGGGTTAACCCATTTAAGGCCAAGCAAAGCAGACGATATCTAAAAAAAACGCAGACGATTTATATTCAAAGTCATTGAAAAAAGCAGACGAAGATGAAATTACTTATGTTCCAAAATAGGAACATTGGTCGTAAATGGGTTAAAGGACTAGAGTTGTAACGATGAGTAGGTGGGGTGCTAACAAACGAATCAAGCTGCCATATTTACACAAGTACGCTCACACGTATGGCTAACAGTTACTTAAGCTAGCTTAATACTAAAGTTACCTGTCTAACTTTTTTAAGTCAGAAAATAAGAAATTTTTTGCAGTTATCACTTAAATTACAGCTTCAGTAAAAAATTTAACATTTTTCTTAATAAATCGGATAAGCAAGGCTTCTGGATTATTGCGCCTCATTTATCAAGAGTTGATATTTAATTTGAAAAATGACGTTATATGAATATATATATAAATGTGTCATGTTATCTAAGAATGCGATTTCATACCAACAAGCATGAGAGTGAATTCAAAGCCTTTCTTGATAGCTCTTCGATAAACTTGATTGGGAAGGTTGGCAAAGCCAATCCCTTTCCCAATCTTGGACTTGGGTGGACCAGGATTCTTGTGGCTTTGCAGATGGGCACCAGCAATACCAGAAACATCACAACTTCCAGTACTCACGCTTGAAACGGGCACGTAGTCATTGGGGGTGTTGTTGAGGGCGTCTTTGTTGGCTTTGGAGTAGGGAGGGTGCGCTTGTGAGTTGTAACTCCTGGCGTTGTCATGGTGGGGGTGGGAGGAGGTTAGGGTGACAGTGTTGGTTAGAGTCATTACTGCATCAGAAACACTACTGGAGCATGATGGGTAAATGTCTAAGTATTTGGGAGGTGGATCAACCTAGAAAGAAAAACAAACGATGAGACACGTAAGTTAATATATATGATGCTTATTGTTGAAACTCTAGCGACACTATCAGTAGCGTAGATTAAATGGCGGTAATCAATTGTTCATGTGTTTTTTAGTTTTTGATCATTTAACCGTGCCACACTTCGCAACTTGAGAAATATTCTCAATCATCGCCCACGAAATACTGACTTACATACTTATTTTGACCCTAAATAAAGGTTAGAACTTGACAAAAAACTAAAAATATTTTATTTTAAAAAAATTATAATTTAATTTTAACACATTTTTCAAAAATTTCTTTTTTTATTGATCAAAAATAATCAAAATTCAAATTATTTCTTCTAAACATCTTTCAGAAGAAAGTTTTTAAAGGGTAGTACTACAATATAAAATTCAGAGATTTTCAAAAAAATCCCACACCCCAAAAGATATACTACTCCATATGTATTTTTGGAAGAGCGATGAGATTTTTGAAAATGAAAAATAGAACTTTAAACTCAAAAGCACTTACTAATTGAGCCCACGGACAAAGAGAAGGTAAAATTTGAGAGGCTCAAGCGCTAAAAGGTCAATTAAAGCAATAATAATAATGAAGTCAGAGATCAAGACAAAATAACAGGAATGAAGTCAGTCTTACTAACAATACTACTCTGTATTATGCGCGGTGTGTATACACGATAAAGAGTGTTGTTAGTAATGAAGTGTTGAGAGCTGAAGCAGAATCAGCCACGCGATAAAGAGTAAACATCGTAATGGAATGTTTGTGTTCCTCATCATGAAGGGTTGACGAAGATGATGACATTTCATGATTTTCTCAATATTGGCGGCGTGCGACAGGAATGATATGGAGGGTGGGGGCTGAGAAGCGAAGTGTTCACCGGTGTAAAAGATGACGCGAGACGGGGTGAGGATGGGTTACCGGGCCACCCTCGTAAGTAGTGTGCGTAGACAAATAGTTACGCGTAGGAATAACAAGTACACTCAGCCTGCTACGTTGTGATTTAGGTTAATTACATGCATGTCTTCTATTTCCACACACGATAATAATGCATGCGCTTCAGTGTAGAGTAGCAGCAGTACCGTTACGCCCTGTTTTTCAGCTGCAAGCCTTCAAAAATTGAGGATCCAAGTATCAAATCTTACACCTAGCAAAATATGAACAGAAAGTTGAACATTATCTCCCTAGTCATTTGTACATGGAATAGAAACCATCGTAGCATACAGGTTGGAAATGAATCATCGTAGTAATCAGATTGGAGATTATATATTACATAAACATTTAAAGCAATCATATTGTTTTCATGAAATAAAACCGAAATTTTAAAGATAAGTGATTTGAACTTTTGTGTAGAATTTTTGAAATGTTTATTTTAAATATGTTTTTAACTTTTACATTTTTATATTTAAACATATAATAAGGTCTGGCAAGTTATCTCCACTGAGGTATTGCCAGACCTCTGAAAATTAAAAGCCACATATTCGCAGGTATCATAGATCTTTTGAAAGCTAAATGAAAGCGATATATTTTAACTGCATTCCTTTAAGTGTTATAGGTCTACTTTAACAAACCTACATTTGCCATTTTCTCTCGTTCTGGTAAAGTGTGGGTACTGCTCGTATATAGTAAGTAGTGTCTTGCAAAATCATGTATAGGCTTTATACGTTAGATAATTTTGTGTCTCCAATGGTCTTGTCAAATTACTAATGTGTATACTATAACAATTTGAATTCAACTCTTTGCCAAGTCAAAATTTGGAAAAGTTTAAAAGTCAATTCAAGACCGCTTTCTCTAGAGTCAATCAAAATTTCATTTCAATCGGACGATTTTAATTGGGTGAATTATGACAGCATACCATCGTACTGCCAGACCATTGATCAGGGTGTGGAATAAGGAAAATGTTTTGGGCCTGCGACTCGGATTCAACTTATATTTATAATTTTCGAATCCGACACTGATTTGTAATTTTTGAGACTGAAACTCCATTTATGAATACTTTTTTAACATCAATGACCACGTTTCTTTTATATTTCATTTTAACATTCATCTACCATATTTCAAGGTCGCTTGTCAATGTCCATTTTAGATAAGTCATTGAAAGATCCCCTCAATTTTAGAGGTTTCTGATTGGTGTTGCAACGCAAAATGCTTGATCTATTTCCTTCAACATAAATTATTTGCGTGTTCTTTTAGTTTGTATTTGTAGTTTATTGTCTTTTATGTATTGCCTTAAAAAAGATTTTCAATTTATTTCCCATAACCTTTTTATCCAAGACAAAACAATACGATTCATAAATTGAATTTATCCTGATTTTTTTTCAAAGGTTTAAAAACTTTTTACTCATAAACTGAGTTTGTCTCCTTCACAGACTAATTTTAACGTAAAACAAAAAAGTTCATTCTTTAATTTTATCAAATTTTTCAGCCTTTTTCTATCGGTTACAAGGCTTGAACCAAAATGGGAAACATTATTATGTCACGTTTTTGCAACATTGCACACTAAAAAGAGTGTATATGAATTTATTTATTAATCCAACATATATGAATATAACTACAGTAGCCCCCCCCCCCCCCCCCTAATACACGAAATCCGTTAATCCGCTGATCAAGGCAACTTCCCGTTTTTGCCTCATGCCATTCACACACGCATGGCAAACAGGTCACCTCTCTTACACAAAACGCCAATTTCTCTCAGTATAAACTTTTGAACTGAAATTCAATGCCAGATGTCAGTTTAATACTAAAAGTACAACAAAATAATTATTGTACATTAGAATTTTTAAGTTAATTTTCAAGTGTACTGATTCTACTGGGTGTAGACAATTTTTGAACATTTCCTTTAAACGTATTGCTTTGGTCTTTCTCTAATTAGTTTTTATATTAATTTTACTCATTAGTTCTTCTTCATTTATGAGACTTTTAATTTCTATACCTTCAAGAAGCTCAGTTGCAAATTAAATCAATCATTGAATAATTTCACTAAATTAAAGATTTCCTGGATAATCAAAGTACAGGCCGGGTTAACGAAGGTCCGAATTAGCGACTTCTTCCGGTTGATGGGTGATCAACTGATCTACTTTGTGTGTCACCAAATATATTGGAATGAATGAAATAAAACAAGGTTTGTAAAAAAATTTTATCATTCTCATAGTTCATTGCGAGTAGGGCAAGATAATTGGATGTTATGCAATAATAAAATTTCAATTATTTTAAAAGATTTTGAGAGATACAATCATCCATCACACACAAATATTTTTATTAAGTAAGGTTGTGACTGGTTTACGTTCTTCGCTTTACGTTCTTAGATTGATTATGGATAGCAATTATACCTAAGTATCTTGTAAAATTCCCCGATTTTCCTTGATTGGCTGGGAACCCTGACATGGTTTAAAGACTAAGAGGTTGAATGAATGGTGTCTTTTTGATGAAAACACCCCAGAGAAACGGGAAAACTACTTGCACGACATGGCTATAAACGCTTATCAGCAACGAAACATATGTAGCATATGAAATTAGAGAATAAGGAAATTTACTTTTTTGTGTGAGTCGGACGATTTTAATACGTCAGATTCGCTTTTGTGTAGAGAGTCGTTACTTCCGGCCCGACTGTTCGCGTGTTTGTTCGTGGTGAGGGATGACGATGTGACGCAATGATCGGTGGAAAGGTCGTCGATCACTCTAAATGTAGTGTCGTGGTTGTTGTTCGTGTTGACATTGGTGTTAGGAGTACTTTCAGCATTTTTGGATCTCATTGGTTGCGGAGATGAGTTGTTGACGTTGTAGTGTGTACTCAAACCCGTTCTCGAGATGTAAGACTTGTAGGTTGGAGTGACTGAAGAAGAAAGAGTTCCATTATTAATGTTGCTGTTATTCGCATTCTCGCTCTTCGAAATAAGAGGCACAACGCTATCCTGGATTTTGGAATGGATTTGTGAAAAGTTTTTTTTCGACAAATTTCCTCCTGTTCCTGTGATAGAATTTTGAGATTTGCCGGAAAAATTAATGGAAGTTTTTTGTGAGGAAGCTTCTTGGGATGAAGGATTTATGGGGGTTGTGGCGTAGCGATTTTTAATGTCTTCAAAACGTTTGCCCAAAATCTCAGCATTCAGTTTAAACTTCGTATCTTTCAAACGCCCAACTTCGGTAGGCTCCGACATTTTGAAAGGCGAAACGGAGTTAAGTACGATGAGTTTGTGTTAATAAGAAGCACTTCTTATCTTGAGAATGAAATAATAAAAAGCACTTGACATCATAAATAAACAAAGCTTGGCTTATCGCATACAAGCGCGATATGAATTCATCAAGGAACTCCTGACAAATGAAGATACACAAGGCAAGGCAAGACACGCACACACACGCACACACAATTTTCCAAACACTCAGAAATAAATCAAAAGATGAAGGATTTTCTGTTTATTTAGGAAGCACGAGATGGGGGAGAATTAAAGTACTTTCCCTTACACTATTATTAAAATAAATGCATGCAGCAAAAATATTTTTACTTCAGAGCAGTGTATTGTGTGTGTGCTATTATTTGTGAGTGACATTACACTTTTAGAGGCAGGGTATCCAAACATGTGGGGGTAGCTGTCGTTGTTATTAAAAGTATTAGGGTATACAATGAATCCTAACGATCTTATTACTTGCGGGATACGTTGATGTATTTAGAACCCGCATAAAAGTCAAATTTTTAAATAAGGTATAAATTAGAGTGTCTGAATAGGAAACTCAGTCGATACAATGGTATATCTTACTGAACCCATTGAGGACCAAAAAAGAGACAGCTTTAGTAATAATTACTATTTAATTCCATTAAAAGCAAGAATATCAAAAAGAAAAAGTTGGCCAAAGTTGGGCTTTAAAAGAATCTGAGAAAAATAGACTAAACACCACAGAGATGAGGATGTTTAGAATCATTTGCAAATTTAATTTAAAAACTAAAATAAGTAATGAAAAGATAAGAAGTTTATGTCAAGTAAATGAAATAAATAAAGTATTAGAAATACAAAGGTTAAGGTGGTTTGGGCATGTAAATAGAAGACCTTCCGGTGATCTAATTAAAGAAGCTTATAAAAATCAAACTTTAGGTAAGAGTAAAGGCAGGCCAAAGATGACATCGATAGAAATAGTCAAAAAAAGACATGAGCAAAAGACATTTAGCATTAGGGGACGAGCAAAATAGTTTCACAATAAATATACCGAATCAAGGCGTAAACGGGTGAACTTTTTAAATGATTTTAACTTTCAAAAATCTTCAATCAATGTATTTTATATTAGTTATATAAAGAAAAGTTTTTAAAATGTCTTCAAGCATGAAATCATTGGTATGACATAAACCTTAATGGTACAATCATGAAGGAAAAAATGATATTAAATTGTTATCGAATTTTTGTGATTTCAGACACTTCTTTAGAAGACAGAATACAGACAACGTGTGTTCGTTTTAAATATAGTTTTCCCCTCTAAAATTTGCAGTAGTGTCCATAGTAAAACACAAAAAATGTTCTTGCGGGCACGCAAGTGGGTGTGCTAGTTTGTGCATCAGTAAATATGTGTTTGTGAGTTTTTTTATCTCTGGCACTGTGCTTTCTTATGATTCAACTGAAATGTGCGCCCAATGCGATTTCAGGGGCTCGAAAAAAGCTTTGGCACCACCAATGATTGTGAATTTTCTCAATTTTACATCCTTTTTCTATCATTTAAGAGACTTTTTTGGCTTGAGAGTAGACTTTCCATATTATTTTTAAAAAAGTTTGCCACCCCCTCCCCTTTAATAATTTGAGGATGTGCGCTTCTGCTATATGAGTAAGAAAAAGTAGAACTAGATGACTAGAAGGTTTACTTTGATTTCTTAATTTTAAAAAATAGAACAGAACAATGAACGCCTATTGGAAAATACGGTCTGCGTTTAGAAAGTCAGGATATCCAGGCAATATTTAACAAAACCTTATCAGATCTAACGTCAGCATTGCATTCTTGTGAAAGGAAAAGATCAGAACAAAAATAAAAGATAGGTTCTTTATTTTCTGGAGTGTGAAACAAATTAATAAACCATAAAAATCAATAAGCCATTTCAATACACAAAAAAGCGTGAGTAAGTAGGAAAAGAAAAGAGCAGAAGAGAAAGGCATTCATTCTACAACGAATGCAGATGCGGATAAAATCAATAAACTTTAATTCATACAAAAAAGGGATTATTTTTTACAATTCAAAATAACTATTTGTCTTTATTGATTGATAAATTATAATTAATTCTATCCTATGCTCGCAAACTGTTCTGCTATTTCTATAAAAAAAACAAAACGATTTATTACGGGCGCTAATTTAATTGTATCAATTATTACATTTCATTTGGATGCTTTCAAAAAAAATTTTCGTCATCTACCTCTATCCTCACTTCATTGCAAATTTTGTTGGAACTGAAATTTTTGAGTTAATAGGAGTCGGCTATACAATCATGTCCGTTTTTATGATTTAGAAAAAGGATTATATAATATTGTATGGTAGCGGCCATTCAGTTTTACCTCCATGTTTCTTTATGAAAGGCACAACATAAATGACTGAATGTCTCTTAGTTTTTCAAATGAATGTAAATTCAATGCAAAACTTTTTTCCGTGCTTCAAGATCTATTGCATGAATAGCTGCCAACTTCTTCCATAATTGTAAGTTAAATAAGGCACTTTGGCTGAGCGGTTCTAGATAAGCAATTCGTGTCATTTTTGGCATGAAAAGATCTTAAGAAGATGAGGTAAGGGCCCGGTTTTATCAATATAGGCTACCTTATAAAATTCTTTGCATAAGTTCTAATACCATTGAAATGAACAAAAAATACTCAATGGTTTCAAATAATTAAGTATTCAGGAATCGGTAGGGAAGTATCATGGGAGAAGGAGTGATGCATAAAATGGAAGAATTTACAAGCAATATCAAGAAATGTGCTGTCGAAGAGAAGTAGTCAACATCTCGAATCATCTTATTATTGCAATGTTATCGCCGTTTTATCGACTATTAATAGACCAATAACAATCATACTATCTTATAGTCTACGAGAAACAACAAAATAAGTCGAATTATTTCAAAACACGTTAAAAGGAATGATGAAGAATTCAATAAATTATTCTCTAGTGTTGGAATCCAGGGCGCAACAAGAGGCAGGGAAGGGAAAGTAAAGGGTGCATCCGCCATCTTAAATGAAGGATTACATTTAAATATTAAAATATAAAAACAATATACATTTTTTTCTGGGAAAATCATAAAATTGGTTATCATTATCATGAAAGGCGCCTAAAGGATTTGGTGTTTCAATACGCTTTAAAATTGCAGATATCTTGAATATAAAAATCCACATATACTTTGTATTTAGTAGAACTACAAAGATTGTGCAATCTTACTGCTTATCTTTGTTCTTTTTCTTGACTTGATTTTGTGTGTCTTTCTCATCGATTGCAGAAGTTTCATCAATATTTTCTATTGTTTTTTACTTTTGGTAATTTGATATATTTTTACAACTAAATGTTTTCAACTGATTGTGTGTTTAACATTTTTGATTGGTTACGTAAATATGAGTGCAAAAATAAGATTTTATTTATTCTAACCTTTTTTTTCTTTTTCTTTTTAGAACAAGGATGCGAAACCTTAGTCCAAACTAAAGTCGTTTAACTTAAGTAGCAATTTGGCAAATGCTAGGCAAGTTAATATAAAAACAATTCTAGTGACATTTTAAATTCAAATATTGAATATCAAATGAATAATTCTATTATTTATGGACATTGGATTCATAATTGAAGAAAATGGCAACTCAAGTGATTACTTGCATAATATGCCTCCAGTGGAAAAACAGTCAAATATGGAAAAACATTTTGTTCCTGAAGAATGTCCTTTTCCAAATTTTTTTTATAAAAGCAATAACTCAACAAGATTATTTTAATATGTCGCTAAGAAAGAGAAAGACTTTTAGAACATGATAAAAATATGGATATTTCTCAATCTAGAAATAAAAAGTTCTTTTAAAGTGCCAAACCTTTTCATCTTAATAATATTGGCTTACGTCCAAGCTTCCTCAAAGTTTAATGAACATGGATTTTGGATAATTATTTAGATACAACACAAACGTATAGGCTACTTAATCTCTATAATTTATATTTCAAAAATATTTTAAGTATTTTATAGACTTCTCAAACCTTTGGTTGGAAATATTTTAAAACTACAAAGAAGAACAAAGGCCATATTTGAAGCTTCCTCAAAATCAATTCTACAATTGCATACATGAAATTAGCAGACAGTTTATACATAATGAATTTGAGAATATATTTGATGAAACAAAGATTTTAACAGTTAAAATTAACATAGAAGAAATACCGCCTAATAGATAACGCTTGCAATGATGCATTTACTTATTATAAAGTTACTCACTCTAGCAATACCATTTCTTGATCACATTATTTCATACTACGATTTAAGTTTTAATATTTTATCTCAAAAGGCGATTAATCTTTTGTTTTTGATTCATTCAGAAACTTACAAAGACTATATTGCAGAAAAAAGTTATAAAGAAGTGATTGAAGAATATAAAGATGCCTTAGTTTACTCAAAGCTTAGAAGAATCAAAGGGACCTAATTCAGTTAACTTAGCGCTTAAGATTTGTGATGAAAATTTATTGCATCACAAATATTTAAACATTGTTCAAAATAATTGCAACTCTCCCGAACACTTGGTGTGAATGTCAAAGAAGTTTTTCGCTTCTAAGATAGAAATTTTTTTAGATCTTCAATGGAAACGAAAAGGCTAACATCTTTGGCTCATGAATTTATATTCTTTTTCTATTGATTATAAAGAAGTAATCAAAGACTGTTTAAAATTATATCTAAGGTCATTAAATCCGTCTAATTAATTTCTAGATTACTTTTTTGATTACAGAATAAATATTATTTTCCAAAACTAAATTTGATTTTTTAATAATAAATTTTCCCTTCTTAAAAAATTTCGTGATAAAGTTCGTTCAAAAAACTTTCTAAATAAGTTTCTTAAGTAAATTTCTTTTACCCAATATTTTTTCCAATTTTTCGAAACATTAAAAATAATATTTTTCAGATAACGGAAGAAAATGAATTTATTAAACCAGACCATAGAGTACAGACCTGACCTTGGTCAACGATTACATGCAAAAAAGTGTATAAGCGTAGGGTTAGATTTATTCTAGCCTACCCTAAGCCTTATCTTGCACTTACACGACTAGAAAGCTACTAGTCAGCTAACAAATGGTATTTCAAATCAAAGTTGTACATGCGCAATCACACTCGTATGTATTTTAATAATTTTCCTCAATCCTCATACATAAAGTGCGCTTCACAAAGGTTTGTCCTATCGCTTCACAATGCAAATTATATAAATGTGAATAACTTTGGGTTTGAGTACAACGTAGAAATTTCCATTCATAAAGTTGAATTTCCTGGACTATATTCTCCTATTGACTTAAAAATACCTATCGATATAATTCTAAATTAACCTATTTAAGGCCAAGCTTAAATATCTTAAAATCTTTTAGATATCGTAAAAAAATTTTTTAGATATCTTAAAAAACGCAGACGATTTATATTCAAAGTCATTGAAAAAAGCAGATGAAGATAAAATAACTTATGTTCCAAAATAGGAACATTGGCCGTAAATGGGTTAATTAAATGACTGGAATTTTTAAGAATTAAATAAATCATATCTTCGATTGTCCAAGTTATCGTTCAAATGAAAATAGCGCATGGTAAAGCACATTTAATAAAGGCATTAAAGTTTTAAATAGTTTCTAGTAGGTCACAATTCAAACTTTTACTGTTACAAATATAAAGCTTTGCATCATCTATTTGAATAAGAATATTTATGCATTAAAATATGTATAAGAGAAAAATACTACTTCCTTAAATAATACTACGTGAAAATCCTCTACATTTCAATACATCAATCAGCCTAAATAGTTTTGAATTATCATACTTATAAACAGTAATGGTAGGCGTGTTGATGGACATAAGTAAATGAAAACAAAGCTTTAAGTCAGGTGCAAATTATGCCCTAAAAATGATAGAAAACAATTTAAATAAAAATAAAATTACTTCATTTAAATTTTTGATTATATGAATTCACAATAAAAAAACAGACGAGTTTTCTTGCAGAGTCGGAGTTGTATTTAATAGTATACATATTTCATTAATTACTTCACAGAAAATAGATATCGCAGGAAAAAAATGTATTTACATACCGAGACACAAAGACAATCTTAACAATTGAAAAAATAGACATTAAGCAGATAAATCTTTAACACAAACAAAAAATTCGTGTAAATTACATGTGTGGCAAACGTTCATGAATATATAATCTTACTTGAGTAATAATTATCAAATTATTTGATAGTAGCACACAAAATTTTACATAAGTTATCCCAAGTAAAAAATATTTTAATAAAAATTAAAATGTACAGTAGATTTATTCATTTATATATGAAAACTCTATGTATAGAAAATTAATGGTCTTTAACCAATTAATTTTATGAAACAATAAATTGAATTAAATAATTTAAAATTAATATTCTATCTTATTTTCTAATATTCAATACAAGAATAAAATAATATACGGAAAAATAAGAAAAAAATGATAACCAAAAATTTCTTCAAAAAATTTATTTAATTGAGTAAATACAGTAAAATAAAAATTTTTATAAATAAAAAAAATAATAATCTGCTAAAAAAATTAATTCTAACATTCTCATTCGCATCCGCTAGGATGTAAAATTTGATATCCGCATTTTTAAGGGGAAAAAATTTTTGCTGAGGAGCTAGGACCAGAGATTTCAAAAATCTTTTAAAATAGATTGATGATCAATAGTTTTAACAACTTCTTTTTATAATTGTTCATAAAAATAATAAATCTGTTACTGCTTGCGCTAAGTTTCTCAAGGTGAGAATTTTAATTTGATAGGAATTTATAATTAAAAAATTTTAATTAAAATTTTTAATTAAAATTTAAGCCGGACTTCATTTGCCTGTAAACCAGCATAGGCCTAGGCGCTGGCAGGTAGGTGCACTTTACAAATCGAGCTTTCGAGTAAATGCAGTCAATTTGATTAAGAAAACAATGATGTTATTCTCAGCGCCATTAAGAGGACAATTGAAATGATACATGACTCCAAAAATATCTGACAGGTAGGCAAGGTAAAGAATGAAGTTTCCATCTTCAAGGATCTTCTGAACTTCGTGATCTTTTGTTTGGGAAAACGGAAGCAGCTCCTTTCTCAGCACAAAAAGGAGCATAGTGGTATTCCCTCGGACAGCCACTTCACTTCCTTATGAAAAGCAATGAAGTTTATTCTGATTCGATATCCTCACAGATGACCTTGAAGAGACGACTATTTAGGGCAGATGTCATAATGTAGTTTACCATCTTAACCACTAGTTTCAAGCTTGTCTTCATATCGAGAGTTAGAACTTTACCAGAGAGAGCACATCGGTGTATGAAACAGTGAACAGAAGTGACAGATGGAGAGACTGCTTACACCCGAACTTGGAACCGAGATTTTCGCCCAAGCATAAAAGGAGCGCCGTCAGTTGTGCAACTTACTAATTTGGTCCATTGGAGACCTTTTGTTTTAGTTGTCATTTCATTGGTCAAGAGTAATTCACTTCGAATTGTATCCTTAATAGCATAACGCACATATACCAGAAGCTGTGCGCAGTTTGTCACGTCCGTTGATTCGTAAAGTTGTATTGCAAATTTATATTTTGAGCCCTGTACTTCCGTAATGGTTCATTATCAGTAGATATTTCTGCAATACACCTCTGTATCGTATTATTTGACACTGCTTCATCAACGATGGCATGCCTCACCATTTGTTGTTGAAGGCTTTTATTTCTTCGCCACAAAAAGTGCAATTTCACAGGAGGCTGTCACAATAACAACCGACTGCTGATATTACTTCCCCGTTTTGTCTAGTCGTTTTTCTCAAGTCGCCTAAAATAATTAGGATCGCGGTCTTTCTAGTCTGGATGATTATTTTGGAGATGGCGTTGTAAAAGGCTTCATTGATGCATTTGATAATGTCTTCATACGCACCACACACCGTGGCACAGATTCTTCCTTATTCTTCAATTCATGGAACCAAAATTAATATATTGATCGCTATACTGTCGTTTGGGCATCTTCATTTGACGCTATAATAATCTGAAAGAAAACTAAAAGTTGTTTTTTAATATATTGAATATATATAATAATTTACATAATAATCGATAAAAATAAACAATCACGAAGATGGTAAGTTAATTAAGCACAGGACTGTACCTACTAAGACAACAGAATGTATGTGCATGCTACATTATACGCATATGCACATATTTACATGTATTACAGTTGAGGAACTAAAGAAAATGAACTTTAGCCAAATTCACATTACACTACATTTCTCTGTGTGGGAATTTCTGTGAAAACAAGTACTTTTTTTTAATTTTTGAAAAACATCTCGCGTACCACTTGGAAGGCTTCCGCGTACCACCAGGGGTACGCGTACCACAGGTTAGGAACCCCTGGCTTAGCGGAACGGGCAAAATTCACAAACATTTTGATTAAAATATTTGAACTTGGATATGAAAGAAAAGTGATAAATTAATTTTCGCACATATTATATTTTCGCCAACCATTATCAAATCTGAACTTATTTCTGAATCCAAATTCATTCGTTTCTCCATAAAATAATTCGCTCCACAACTACTGATTTTGATTGGTATCCTTGAATAATTTTTCACGAAAATACATAAAAAGCCATAGTCTCTTTCCTTCCACCAGATCAAAATGTCAGATCATATGTATTAAACATGTTTATATTAGATGTAATCATCATCATCCATTTGTCTGAAGGAGGAGAAGAGCTTTCTCAGTTGTGCATCTCCAGAGAGAGTGCCCTTTTCTTCATATCTGCTTTCACCACATCTTCCCATGATTTCTTGGGGCGCCCCCTCTTTGCTTTTCCAGTCACAATTTCGTCTCTCACCCTCCTCAGCAAACTTTGCTCATCCATTCTCTCAAGATGGCCCAGCTAACACAGTCTTTGATTTTCGAGATATCCATGTATGTCTTCAACTTCGGTCATTTTCCTGAGAACAGCATTTGAGACTTTGTCTAAAAGCGTTTTTCCACAAAACTTTGTACAGTGCTTCAAAGACTTGAATGACAAATATGTCGTTGAATTTTTTCCAAGTGAGCCTTATCCGTGATATACGTCTCCTAAGTACCGAAATTCTATTACAACATTAATTTTGTCTCCTCCAAATATGATCGTATTTTCATTTTATTCATTAATTTTCTCTTCTTTGCAACTACAACAAACAACATTTTTAACATTTATAAGCGCACCACGCACATCTGAACATCTTTTATGGGCCTACATCTAGCATAAACTACGCTGAATGGCATTTATCATAACTCTTTTCCCGCATTTTGAACATGGATCGATATTACTAAAAATTCATCTAAACATCGAGATTTAAATTTCATTGCTTTCGTTTTGGAAACGTTTATCTTCAACCCTTTGCTATCAATGCTTCTCTCCAACGTCGTCCCAACTGCTTCCAACAATCACCAATGATTATGGTGATAATAGTGACTATTATCAACTAATTGGTTAGGCAAGTAGTTAGCCGCCTAAGACCGTAAAAGTACAATTACCGACTGCCTTTCACATTCACTAATATCAATCTAACTACAACCTGGAGACCACTGAAAAGCATATAAATACCAACACAATACTCAGTATACACACTTGTTTCTTCCAATAAAGTATTTTCCCCCTTTGCAATCAAGGTAGCAGAGAGTGGTTTCTCCTTGTGAAGTGTTATTTTTCTTCAAATGTCTTCAAGTTGGAAAGCACCACCGACTCTGAAAGAACCTTACGAGCAGTGGAAAAAGCAGCTGAAAATATGGCAACACTTCACGGATCTGGACAGAAAGAAGCAGGGCAGCGCTCTTATCCTCTCCCTTCCCGACTTCAAATCTTTTCTATCCTGGAGACAATTTATCCACTATCACCGAACAGAAGGAGTCCCAACGAGTGACTTCATAGTCGCATTTGAAAGGAACTATAGCGAGTGCAAATCCAACGCTATGAACTTGCCTGAAGGAGTCTTAGTTTTCCAGCTCATGGAGAGTGCAAATCTCATTCAAGAGAAAAGAGATATTGTCTTGGGAACATTGCCAGAAGTGACGTTTGCTCACATGAAAAAACAAATATGCGCCAAAACTTTCAAACACCTACACATGGAGAATCTAAAATGGTTAAAAATGACAGCATCATTCGCATTAAAAATGAAAATGCGTTTCCTGCTCGAAAAATGGAAAGTCTTGAAGACACAACTTAAAGGAATATCGCGCTCCATATGGACGTCGGAACAACAGAGGGAGGAAAATTATAAGTTACAAGCCCGCCAATCTGACAGATCGATTTGGAAAAATTATGAAGTGCCACAACTGCAATAGTATATATCACTTCGCCAAAGATTGTCCAAAAAATACGAATCACAGCGCAGTTCTCTTCACTGACAATGAGGCTCAAGACTCTTGTCAGAAATGTTTGGATGTATGATCGTAGACTCCGGCTGTACAAGTACAGTGTGTGGTGCAACATGGTTGAACCTGTACTTGGAAACACTATCATACAAAGATAGACAAAGCATTCATTTTGGTTAATCTTCAGCAGTGTACAAATTTGGAAATGTGAGAAGATTTTCCGCAACACAAAGACTAATCATGTCTATTTATTTAGGCAATATGAAAGTGTACATACGTTGCGATGTTGTTTCCTGTGAAATCCCATTACGTTTTTCTAAAGAATCTTTAAAGAAGGGTAAAGGGTTCATTGACTTTTTACATGACAAACTTTTTCTTTTAGGTAGAGATAATCCCTTACAAGTCTCAAGATCAGGTCACTATTTTGTTTCTCTAAACCAGAGGTGAGGAACCTTTTTGTGCATGAAGTCCACCTTACAATTCATCGTCCCTCATAGAGGCCGCACTGAACAAATTACTATTTTTTCAGTTATTTTATCCCCTCGTACAACATTTAATAATAATAATCTAATAAAAGAACTTATACAAGTTCTTTTATTAGATTATTAAAATTAGGATTTTATTTTATACAAGTTGTTAGGTTGTACCTCTCAGCTTAACAGTTGAAGGTCAGGGATTCAATCCCCAAGGCTCCCAACTCTAAAAACAAATTCACAAAAACTGTGATTAACCTTCTTAAGCATAATGCGAGCATATAGCCTTACGGCTGAAAGTGCTTTCATATCTCCAACCAACCCACCAATATTCTTATAAAAAAAAAGACAGACGTATAAACATTGAGAATATGAAGTTTTCATATATTTCATTTAGGTAAGTTGGCCCTTTTTATAGAAATTAATGACTTCTTTGAGTTTGCTTCTTTTGAGAAAGCATTTTGCTATCAGGCTCCAACATAGTTGTTCTTAGTTTTAAATGGTCCTCCAAATGCTCATCTGTCAACTGTGTTCTGAGCGAATTCTTTATTTGCGTCAAATTCCCTTGATGTAACACAGAATGGAACTATTGTCTTTGCTTTTGCTTTCCATCTTTCAGTTTCTTCAGTGCTAGCTTTCGAGACTCAACCTCTAATTTGGCATATTTATTGTCTCTATGAAGAGCGTAATGTTGCTATGCATTGAATTTCTTAACCGTTACAATTGTGGTATCACACAGCCTCTATTCACTAAAAAATATTGCAGTCCCATTCTTTATTAAAGATCCTATTTTCTTCTTTCAAATTCGTTGTCACTGTTACAAAAAATTATCATAAATTAAAGACAATCTATTTTGTGTAGTCATATGAATACATTGGGAGAAAACCGGTTAAGTTAAAATTCATTGGGTTCAGAGAAAAATGCTTTCAATTTCTGGGAGTGACATCACTGAACACAATTAATATTCCTTTCGTCTATGTGTGTGGTGTATATTATAAGTTTCAGGTGTAGAATGATTTCAGACTTAAAAAACTATTAAAGGTTTTTATTAAAACAATATTTATCAAAGGCCGCAGGTTCCCCACCCCAGCTAAACAGAAGAGATGAGAACATTATGAAAAATAATATATTTTTTTCTGTTCCCATAGAAAATTTGAAATCAGAAAAGATAGAAGAAGCTCTACTGAAGTTACACAAGCAATTTTGTCACACAGCATACATTAAACTAAAAGACTTGTTAACAAAAGCTGGAATAAAGAATCCAATAGTGTTCACCAAGCTCGAAGATATTAGCCAGAGGTGTGAGACTTGCAGGCGATATAAAAGGACTCCTTCCAGACCCATCGCTGCGTTTCCCTTGGCTTCTTCCTTCAATCAAGTCGTCGCTATGTACTTGAAAGATTTGAAGCCTGGCGTGAAAGTTTTGCATATGATAGATCATGTAACTCCGACATCGCCTGGTCCCTAGTCCAGGGTGCGAAAGGAGGAGGGTTGGCGTCAGGAAGGGCATCCGGTCATAAAAACATTGCTCCAACAAAACCTTATAGATACAAACGAATAAAGATTAAGATGGGCAGGACATGAAGAGAGACGGGATGATGCAGATTGGATAAAAAGGTAATAAAGATGGAGATTGATTGAAGGAAGAAGCGCGGTAGAACTTCTCTGAAATGGAAGAATGCAATTGAAAAGGATATGAGTATGTACGAAATCTATATGTAGCTATTTTCGAAAATTGGATCAGAATGTTTGGAAGTCTAGAAATTTCTGATAATGGAAGAGAATTCGACAACCAAGAGTTCCGAGATCTCTGCAACAAATTTAACATAACTATCAAAACAACGGCCGCCGAATCACCATGGTCAAAGGGAATGATAGAAAAGAACAATCACTTGCTTGCAGAATCAATCGAAAAACTGATGGATGAAGGAAATATAGATATAGGCATAGCAAATGTCTACGGTTTCAGTCCAAATGCACTTGTTTTTGGAAAGAACCCAAACTTTCCTTACCCTCCAACAAACCGATTGCCAGGAAATGATCCAAATTTCTACAGCATGATAGTTAGAGATAACTTAATCGCGCTACATAAAGCAAGAGAGGAGTTTGTGAGATTGGAGGCTGCAGAAATGATAAAAAGAGCTTTACAAAAGAAGACACGATCATATTCAGACCATGTTTTCTGCACTAACTCCTTGTTGTGACAATGAAGAAACTCAGGGTACTGAAAGTGTTGAACAGCAGGACAATCTAAGCTCAAGTGAAAATGATATAAAACTCCCCGAGAAAGGCAATAATGTGAATTACAAACTCTTCAACTCTGATGAAATAACCAAAGTGATGAGGGAGAAAGAGCAACTACCAAAAGAAATTGACCCTATATGAAAGACGAAGATGGAAGCGAAAAGTATGTCAATTTCAAAGATGACATCGAAGAATGGGAAATTGTGGACGAAAACTCCAGCATGTTTACCAACAAAGAGACACTCTTCGAAGAAGCAAATGAGCTAGAACTGGCGAAATGGAAAGCGATGCAATTTTATGTTGAAGTGGAAGATGAAGGACAACAACGAATTTCAACGCGATGGGTTTTCACAGAGAAGCAAAAAGATGGTAAATCAGAAAGAAAAGCAAGACTTTGAACCCGTGGGAGTGAAGAGAAGAGCTCAAAAGTGGCTGATTCACCAACGTGTGAAAAAGAGAGCATTCGAATTCTCCTTAGCTTTGCTGTAAGCAAGAGATTGCCACTTAGACAGTTGGGCATAAAAAGTGCATACCTGCAAGGAGAATCTATTGAAAGGAAGATTTACCTCCAGCCTCCACTTGAAACAAAGACACAAAAGTTATGGCTACTGAAAAATTGTGTTTATGGCCTTGGAGAAGCTGGACGTAAATGGTATAATAGACTAAGAGAAGAAATGGTAAAACTCGATATGAAAATCGCAAGCTACGACAACGCGTTTTTTATTTGACAAACGAAAATGGACTGCATAGAATGATTGCCTGTCATGTGGATGACATTTTATAGTGCAGAAATACAACCTTCGAAACAAAAGTTATAGAAAATATTAAAGAAAAGTTCCACAAAGCAATTCTCTAAAGTATCTTGGAGTTGAAATCAACAGAACTAATGGAGGAATACAAATGTCCCTAACCCAATAATTTCGATAAAATCAAAGAATTTAATGTATCCAACTTGAGAAGCAACGATGATGAAGTGGATGAAAATGTAGTGAAAGACTTGAAACAATTCTGCGGAAAATATTTGTGGATAGCAACACAATGTAGACCTGACATATCTTTTGGGACATGTAAATTGTCTTGTAAAATAAAAAGTGTAAGACTTAAAGATTTGAAGTGCGCAAATAAAATAAAACGAAAGTTAAAAGGCGATAAGGTGAATTTAACATATAACTGTTTAGATTCTCTTAACAAATGGTCCATAGTCACCTTTTCAGATGCCAGCTTCGGCAATTTACCTGATGGACGCTCACAAGGAGGATACTTGATTTTCTTAAAAGGGAAAATGGAATCCTGAACCTCATTTCGTGGCAAAGCAAAAAAAAGACTACGGAGGGTCTGTAAAAGTACGCTGGCAGTGAAGACGATGTCTGCAGTGGAAGCAGCAGAAGCGTCCTATTTTTTTGCTTCCCAAATGCAAGAAACCCTGTCGATGGAATCCGTGATTCCCATCTACCTCATGGTAGATTGCCAATCTTTGGTTAGGGGTCGTTCACAATTGACGTCAACTAAAACTGGAGGGGGGGGGGGGGGTATCCAAAATTGACATAAGTCAATTTTGTTAAGTGATGATATATCTAAATGTTGACATGAGGGGGGGGAGGGGGTTGAAATCAATGTTAACTCAACAACTCAAGTCCAGAAAAAAATATTGCGTATCGAAATGAAGATTTTGAAAGAAATGCTGCAAAAACTAGAATTGAAAGAGATAAACTGGGTCCCACATAACATACAAATAGCTGATTGCCTGACAAAAAAAGAAACGAATTCTGGTAAATTAACCGAAGTTCTCAAGCAAGAACTGAGATTCGATCTCCAAAAGAAAACATTCTTTAAAGAAAAAGAAATTGGGGAGTGGACAATTAGTTAGCCACCTAAGACTGGAAAAGTACAATTACCGACTGCCTTTCCCTGTCACTAATATCAATGTACCTACACCCTGGAGACCACTGAAAAGCGTATAAATACCAACACAATACTCAGTATAGACACTTGTTTCTTCCAATAAAGTATTTTCTCCCTTTGCAATCAACCAAATCAACAATTAATCTACTACTAATGATATCGGGCTAAGCACAGAACCCTGCTCCAACGATGTACCACTCTGATATTTGTTCTTCAACTTGCACTACAGTTTTTGCATCGCTGTACATTTCCATGATTGCTTTTACTTCGTACTCTGGCACACCTTTTTTTCTCAGAGCCCACCAAATTACTTCTCTTGGAATGCAATCAAAAGCTTTCTCAAGGTCGACAAATACAGCGTGCAAGTCCTTATCCACTTTTTTGTGTTTTTCAATCAATTGCGTTACTGCAAAAATTGCATAGATCGTGCTTTACCGGGCATGAAACCCATTTGAATTTCATTTATTCAACACGTTTCCTAATTCTTTTTTCAAAAACTCTCTCCAATACCTTCATCGCATGTTCAAGAAACTTTATACTTCTATAGTTAGAACACTCTTTTGAGTCGCCTTTGCATTTATAAAGAGGTAACAAAACACTATTCGTCCAGCTTTCTGCCATCTTTTCCCCATCATTATATCATTTCCTATTTTTGCCAAAGAACCCTCAAGTCCACAAAGTTGTATTACTTCTATATGCACACCACTTGGACCAGCTGCTTTATTAGTTTTCATCTGTATCATCGCTTGATTCATCTCTTCTCTTTAAATTTCAGACACTGGGCCCTCGTTTGGCAGAACTTCTACATTCCAATTCCAGATATTCTCTCTATTCAAAGATTTGCGACAGTGATCCTTCCAGAGTTCTAATCTTTCTTCTAGCTCCCAACTTCAGCTCTCCATTTTTGTCTCTCATACACGGATTTCCAATAACATCTTGTTTCTTTTTCTTGCTTGTCTTGGCCATACGAAAGAACCGTCTCATCTTCTCTTCGCCTCTCATTCTTTCCATCTGCTTTGTTTCTTTTTCAGCTTCTGCATGCATAGCCTTCACCATCATGTTCTTAGCCATGTTTCTGTACTTGACATGCTTTTAAACTCCTTTTCTCCACATTTTATAATTTTCTCCTAATGCCTTTTCGACACTATCGTTATTCCCCCACCAAGTTACTTTCATACCGTTACTCTTTGATATTCCGCATTCTTCTTCCATTATTTCAGACAATTTTGTAACAATTTTATTCCATTCTGCATCTTTATCGATTGAATCTGCTTTTTCCATGATTGCTTTCTGACATTTCTTTTCTTTCAATCTCCATGTTTTGAGTCTGTTTTTCTCAACCTTCTGCTGTCTTATGTCTTTTTTAAGCACCATGTCCATTACCAATATACGGTGTTGCGCCATAACCATTTCACCAGGAATGGTTTTTACAACTTTAACCTTTTCATTTCTTCGGACCAGAATGTAATCAATCATTGTTTTATTACATCCTGACTCATAAGTAATCAATTTTTCAACGTCTTTTTTGAAATAAGTGTTCGCAATCTTCATGTTGAAACTATCAGCAAAATCTCTCCCTCAACATTCCTCTTTCCAAAACCAAAGCCACCATGAACTCCCTTATACCCGTCACTTTCTTCACCAACATGTCCATTAAAATCGCCCAACACCACAACTTTTCCTTTTATTCCCTACATTTCTTTGCTTAAATAGTCGTAAAAAGAAACCCACCGCATTCATACACTGACAGCACAGTTAAAATTTGGTTCTCTATTGCAAATTCCAAGATTATTATTCTGTCATTTATACGTCTAATGCTAGCTATCTTTTCTGCGTATTTTTTATGCACAATCAATCCAACTCCACCTTTCCATAAATTATTGCCACTCCAAAATAATTTGTAGGTTTGATCACCACCTCCAACCATTTTCGTTCCATGATTTTTATAATTCAGTTCTTGCATGCCAGCAATAGCTACTTTCTTTCTATAAAAAAAGCATGTCAGCTAATTCTCCAGTCTTTCCAACTAAGGTACCTACATTAGCACAAGCAATTCTAAGAGTATGGTTTGATGTTGTTTTCGTTTAGAAATTATATTGTTGATCCCCGTGACCTTTTTCGCACCAACTACCCGGGGATATTGCATTTGGGAAATGTTGATATCAGAATTAGTTTTCATTTGCTGCAAAATCATTTTGTTATGGAGCATGGGTTTTTATGGCAGGATGCCCTTTCTGGCGCCAACCATTTTGTATTAGGAAGCTGGAAACCCTTAGTCTTCGCTCACCCAAGAGCTATACCCACAAGAAAGTGGTAATTTGAAATCAGAGTCGTTTTCTCCTAGAGTAACTGCCAACCAAGGCTCACGAGCTTGCTCTACCTCAAGCTATAGGTTTAAGCGCCCATTGTTCGCTTTCACCTCTAGATCATTTGGTTGAAACAACCCCGCCGCGAGAAGGCAGATCTAGAGATTTACTGCTAGAGGCTATTTGAGGAGAACAAGAGCTTATACTTATTCCCAGCCTCGGTGTTAGCAGCATTGGAGCCTTTATGCAATTTAATTGGAGCCTTTTTATAATTTAAGTGTAATAAATTATGAATAGTAAAAATAGTCATAAACCATCTACTTTTAAAATATTTAAATAAAAATCTTATGGGTAGAGTGACATATATTGATTGATCTATGAATAATGTTTTTAAATTGAATATGCCAAACTAGCGTTAATAAAAATAAGTTTTAGGTTTCCCGTTTCAACGCTGTAATTGTTATTTTTTCTCATTACAGAAAACTGGGAGAATGCTTCCAACGACGATTTTCGTGTTCACGCACGGACTCTGCTAGGTAGTAGATCATTTATTAGAGTAGATCAGAGAACATTCCTTCATAGAACATTTGTCTTCACATCGACCCCCACCCCACATAGAAATGTTTCATAAAAGCATTAATCAATGTCAACAATTAAGAGAGAAATAGAAAACCAAAAATGTTTCATATTTCCTACACTATACAATGTGCTATGCTATGTTTTAAAAGAAAAAGGAGATTTATTACTACTATGAAGTAAAAAAAAGCATAGAACAATTTGGTAAGTTTTTCTATCTTATCGACGCATAAACATCTGTTATGGACCCCCAGGGGTCGGTATCGACCACTTTGCCGACCCCTGGTGTAGATGATTTGGAGACAATTTTACGCAAGTAAGATCTAGAACTGTTTTGGTTGCTAGAAATTACTAAATGGATTTACGAGCAGTAGAGAGTTGATAGGGCATTGATTGATACGCAAAGAAAAGTAGTGACCAAAACATCATAACAAGGATTTATATAAGACCAATTTTTTCAAACTTTCTTTTGATTTTAGTATTTTCTTTATTCAATAAAATAGTGATTACAAAGGTTTTTTATTTCTTATCAAAAATTTGCAATCGCTTTAAAGCCTATTTTTTCTATTGTTTTTCTTTTGAAGTATTTTAAAGCTACTCTTTATGCCTCAATCTAAAAGAGCATTTAAACTTAAAGCCATGGAGCATGTAATATTT
Organism: Nectonema munidae; assembly: GCA_030549495.1. Lineage (NCBI taxonomy): Eukaryota > Metazoa > Nematomorpha > Nectonematoida > Nectonematidae > Nectonema > Nectonema munidae. The sequence continues at coordinate 435,151 of JAUIRK010000105.1, forward strand.
TACAAACATTTAGATGGGAAAGTGTAATGTATTAAATAAAGTGAAGAACATGCTATTTCAACAAAGTGAAATAAGAAGAGGATGTAGCTTTGTATAAGAAACGTAAAGAAGTTTTCTTATTTTGAAAGGTTCTTCTCGAAAAAAGAGCATATTTAGTAATATAAAATGCCTAGATCAAAAATGCATTTGAGAAAAGGAAACAGTTCAAACCAGAATTTATCACTTCTTTTCAAGCCACAATCCCTTATAAAGTGCATAAAATTATTTTGGAGAAGTAGTACATTTATCAATAATGAGATCAGTGTTAACAATCATTTAGATATAAAAGAACATTATGTTAAAAACTATGATTTATCAACGGGATAAATGAAACAATCAGATTCATTTTAACCCGTTAACGCCCATGTCGACTTTACAAAAATAAAATCGTCTGCGTTAATCAAAGCTCTTTAATACAAATCTTCTGCTTTACATTAGATATCGTTTGATTATTCTGGTCGTTAAAGGGTTAATCAAATACATACAACGAAAGGCTCAATAACATAGCCCTTCGGCCAAGATATATAACGTTTAAAGATAGATGATCACTCGATCTGAAGCAAAATATGAATGAACTGGAGGGACGCAAATGTGAGTTCTTGCATCAAAGGGAATCCTTTCTTAAAGAAGAGGCATTAAGAAAAAGAAAAAAAGGATGATATTTATTTTGAAAAGAAACTTTTGTCAGTCCAAAGAATAGAATAGAATACGCGTTTAGCGTGATTAATGCTTGACACAATGAACTACTCGCTTGTACCGTTCTTTGTCGCTTGAATGCAAGTAATACTCATCTAGCTTAGGTCCATACCAGACATCATCAGGGATTGTGCGATAAAGCTTTTGACCCTTGTAAGATCCAACCACGTAACCCTCAACATCCTTCATAACTTCTTTTTCGCGTTCAAAGTTACGTCGCATAATCTTCAAGTACCTAGATCAAATAAAAAGATGACATTGATTTCTTCCACTTTTAGAAAAGTGTTCTTATCAATAAGGTCCAATTTGGACCGCCTGTGACAAAATACCAATTATAAATTTGGAATTCTGACACTAGAACCCAAGATCATCAAGCAGCAATGCTGGATTCTACTCTTATTGCAATAGCAATCAAAAGTCAAGTTTTGCGATATGGACAGCATAAAGTCATTCAGTATGTTTTTTAAATTGTTAAGTCTTATTTTTACTGTCTTTTTTTACAAATTAATTCTGTGTATTATACAATTTTCACAAAAAGAAAAAAAACCTGGAAAATAGAGTAATTTTGAGGGTGAAAAGATGTTTCTAATCCTATTATAAGTTTATGCGATTTAAGCATTTTGTAACTGTTTATAAGAAAAGTATATCTATTTTGTACAAAGCAACGCCTTTTTGATCCTTAACGAAAATATGAGAGTTTAAACTTGATTACTTTTTCTTCAGATTAATACATTTTATCAAAGTGAAGCTCAATCTATTATCATATACACAAGATTAACAAAAAACTTTTTCACGCAAGCCTTGAAACATACCCATACTTGCAAGTGCATCCAGATACAGTTACTAGCCGGGTTGAAGAGTCGGATTGCATAAGGTCCGAATCCGTTTACTAGTACCCTTAGAAATCCGACTCGCAACTGAAGCCTTCGACTCCGCATCCCTGGTTACTGGACTAAGGTAACAAAAGATAATGCTGAGAATCATGTGAGACTTGAAACGAGAGCAATGGAAAACTGGGAAACGTAAAAGGTGTGCTTGGAATAGATCACGTTATTGAAAAACAAGAGGGTATACGTTTGCGGCATATTTTCAGATTATGAGATGATCAAGTATCATTTTCGTATTCATCATCACTTTCAATGAAACATCATTTTATTTTCCAAAATTTGATTTACCACAAAAAATAAAATGGTTTACACTTTACAGTCAAATTGAAGCAGTAAGTGTTAGAATATCAACTGGCCTAAGTAGTACCTACCGTGCTATAACATAAATATAAGGTGTTATATAGGTTATAAACATTCTGCATAAGTTTACTTCATACTAGTAAAGAATGCTTGTGTGTTTTCTATAGTGCATGCCAGATTCAGTAAAATAGGCGTAACCCTGGAAGTTAGAAAACAGAGAATTACTTTATTTGAATGTACTAAAATTGGGGCAGATAACTTTTGCAGGTTTCAATTTTTGAAAATATATTTTAAAGATGACGTTATAGTCATGATTGATAAAAAAAAATCGCTGAATAATCTAAAGTTAACTTTTCTAGCACTCGAAGTAAAATAACTTTTAGAGGATATTAGAAATCGATTTTTGAGATGTTGTATTATTTTAGTCAAATTTATGAGATAAAGTTGCTTCTCTAAAACTTAGTATATAGAAATTAGTGTAGTTCTATTTTTAATCAAACTTGAGAGGTAGCATTGAACGCTCTAATACTTCTTTATATTCGACTATACCTAGAGATCATTAGAAATAGATTTTTTTTAATTCCTTTAAGAATTTTTACCAGTTGTGTCCCGATTTTATGTCAAATCAAAAATGGAGAAAACTGCGTTTAAAAAAGAAACAGAATTTTAAAACATTGTGGCCCATTTAATAAATTTTATTGCCTGCAAAAATTGAAATTAAAATGCAAAAATTCATAGGCTTCAAAAACTTCTTCAGCTGCCGTCGTTTTACGACGCATGTGTAGTACATAAGATAAGAGTGTTAGGGAAAGAAGCATACTCGCGATCCCATTCAGCAATCACAAGCGGTAACAGCGCGTTTCTTGAGTCATGATTGTCCAAGTGGTCACAACTTTGAAAAATAGAATGAAAATATATCAACAGACGTTGTTTTGTTTAAGTATGCTCATGAATAGGCATCATCGTATTCCCGAAAAATGTCGATAAAAATCAAACTTTAAAGGTGATAATAATGAATTTTGCACCAAAATAAAACCAGTTGCAAATATTTAATTACCATCAACCTTCTTAAATTAAATATAAAATCTAAACAAAATATCGTACTTCTATCCAACTATGAAGGTTGAATTGGAGTAAAGAAAAATGGTTCCTGCAGACGCAATGGTTCAAACCTTTTTACAACGGCGGCCTATTTGTTCAATTTTGCAAATTTTGCAACACTACATGATACATTACATTACTAAAAATATAATAGATATGAAAATAAAACAAAAGAAAAAAGATGAACCATGAAAATGTATAAGTTGAGATTACAAAAAATACAACTGTATTAAATCAGGGATTTAATCTAATTTTGGGAAAATTAAAAACTATCTACCCTTATAAACGGATTATCAACCACAGTCGACTTTCCAAAAATCAGAATCTTCTGCGTTTATTAGTGCTTTTTAATACAAATCTTCTGCTTTATGCTTGATGTCGTCGGATTATTCTGGTCGTTAAGGGATTAAGACCGATGCGTATTTGTAAAATAAAGAACAATGGGAATTTTTTATTTTATTATAAAATATAATGCTTACTGCAATTATAGTAAAAATATTCAAAGCTGAAAAATAATAATTTAAGCCAATAAGGAGTAATACATCAAATGCAGAAATGCGTATTTTTAGCGCCCAAATCTTTTGGCCCCTATGTGCCGCCGCACACCGGTTGGGAACGAGTGATCAAGAGGACATTATACTCTAAAACCACAAGTTGACGATGACTATTTTTTTAATTAAAAATTCCAATTTTAAAATGAGAACCATGAACGACCTTGCGATACCTTGTTCCAAATTCTTCAATTATTTTTCGAAACATATTTTTTCATTAATAAATAAACAAAGTAACCATTTTATGTTTAGCAAGGTCTATTCTTGAATGCGCTTTTCTTGTTTGTATCATTTTTTCTTTCATATAGAGAATTAGTAGATTTATCTAAGATAGTGGTTTTAACTAGAACAAGGTTAGGAACAAGTTAAAAACTTCAAATCTTTGGCTGTTAAAAGCTTAATAGAGAGTGAATTTTTCATATGACTGCGAAATAGATAGAAGGTAAAATAAGTAATAGTGTTAAAAGTTTGGTGAGTTCATATTTATTAAAGTGGAATTTTATGTCATTTTTAGATCTTTTGCCACTTGTCCAAAAGGTTTATAATGTACTTATTATCATTTGTGTTACGTATAAGAATATAGAAAAATCTTGATGTTCAAAGACTTGGTCGATTTGTTAAAAATATAAAGCCTCAATCGGATTCGTGTATTTTTCAAGAAGGGACATCGCACAAAACTTTTGCATCGTGCCATCCCATTTCCTAGTATAGAATTAATATATATATATATATATATGTGTTAGCATCTAACCTGGTTCATTCCATCGTTAGTTCTAACGTATCCCTTTTCTACGATGAAATAAAATTAGGATAGAATCGGAAAAAGACATATAGTCAATAATCTGGAAAACATGCAGATAAAATGGTTTAGTCGGATATTAATACGAATTTAGTACAAAAAATAAAACAGGAAGTTAAATCTGCTTTTAGAAAAAAATATATATAAGCAAAATAGTTGATGTCAAATTGTAAAGAAAATTTTGTCTCTAGCTCACAATTGGCCTTCAAACTTATCTTTAATTACAATTATGGACACATAAAGGAAAAGTTGTTCTTGCTATATCAAAATAATGTCCACCCGTTGAAAAGGTTCGCGACATAAAAATGATGATTAAAGTTGTACTTTTATTATTTTAGGTAATAGAACATTATTCATCAGAAGAGCAAGTCTCTGCATGCATCTATAAACATTAGAGGGATACAGCTCGTTTCCACGGGTTTCATGAAAGAAGGATTTTTTTGATACTTGCAATGGTATTTATTTTATGAAACAAAAAGATATAAAACATTTTCAAAACACTCAATAGTTAAGTAATGCAAAATATCAAGTTTGGAAATTGAATGTCTTCTAGAATTAGCCAGAGCTGTAGACCCGTTCAGGCTTCAAACTCTTTCTAGTGCTTCCCTTCAGTACGGTCCTCTCTTGCAACGGACTGGTTCCGTCTAGTCTAAATAAATGTAAGTTTGGGTTTGTCCAGTTTTTGATTCAGTCCAGTTGAATAATCGTAATATACATAACGAGCGATATTAACAGGTTAATTGCAAAAATCATGATTCTGCATATAATGGCAACATTATTGGAATCATTTGGAAAAAGAATCATTTATAAGTATAGTGATATGAAGAGAAATTATTTCTAGGAATGATAATAAATTATGCAGATATATGCGTTTAAATAAATAAAACGATAGCATTTTTGAAGACTAAAACTTTTTTATTCTAACAGTGTAACCCATAATTATATTCGAAGATGCTTCATTTTTAAATTAATGTGTGATGAAATGAGAGCCTGTCTTCATTATCCAAAAATTACAGCAGAAAAAGTTATGTAATTAGACTTGCTTGTAACAGTTTCAGAAGCGGTTTTAACTTACGATTCATTTCCCATCCCTTACAACAGTGCAAAAATAATAGTCAAAAAATATTGCGGTGCTGCAAGACTGGCTCTAGACCAGTGGTTCCCAACCTTTTTATCCGGTTCCCCCTTTTCCAGTCACTTTTTTACCTGTGGACCCCTACAACTGAATAGTTTGAGCCAACAAAATTAATCAAATATTTTTATGCAAAGATGATTGTAGTCATCTGATTAAATCGTATGCTTATTCATATGAAATCAGAGAAATTGTAAAGCCTGACATAAAATGTGAATAAAATTTTTATCCAATTAAAATATAAATTTTTCAAAAATATTGTAACTAATAAAAAGGATATATAAACATTCAAAATATGAAACTTTAAAAAGGGAAGAAAATATTTATTTAAAAAAGCTCTAAATATAAATATTTATATTGATTTGGAAAATAGAAGTATATTAAAGGAGATTCAGCATAAGTAGTTTGAAGTAGAATTTCCATGGACCCTTTGAAATTCTTCCATGGACCCCCGGTTGGGAACCACTGCTCTAGACTATTTCTCTACTCAAACGACCAGTATTCTATGTGAAAAACATTTTTCGAAAGTGCAAACTCAATCAGAAAAAAAAGGTTTGAATGGTTGAACCATCGAATTTTCGGTGCTTTGTCGTGATAGGCTGTGTAATGGGTTGCTGAACAAAAAAAATTTTTTAGTCTAAATAAATTGAAGCTCATTTTGATCAAGGATATTCATTGCAAGATGATGCAGATGAATGATGCGTAGAAATAGATGATTAATCTTTATAAAGTAAGATTTAAGACGCCTTTTTTCTTCATGTGATTGATAGTTCCTCTAAATCTAAAGTAAATATGAGTGCTTTTTACGATATGATGTAAATTTGGTAAAGAAATATTTATTTTATTCAATCTTTATTAAGGACTAGATAAAGACCCATTCTGTTCGGTTAGTTTCGGTCTTTAAAAGTAATCCGCTCTGATCTGACGTTCTGGCTCAGATCGGAGTGTAGGCAGGTCAAGCCAGATAAAATAATGACAAAGCTTAGCTGCTAGATATTCGCACTTCTCGAAATGGAATCGCGTAATCAATTATGACGAAGAAGTAAAATCAGGAATGTTTTAACGGTTCCCAAACGTTGGCTCAAGGGAAGCAATAGGTTAATTCTGCTTTCTACACATATTATAGATTTATCTATAATACAGTATATAGCCCATTATAATTCGTATGTACAGGCACGCACGACGAGAGGAGCAGATAACCACGCCCCTAAATTTTCCAGATTAATAACAATTCTAACAAAATTTTGAAAATATATAATTACAATTGTTTTATCAACTTAGAATATCTAATTTACAGAGAAAGAGAAGATAGGATTGAAATTTGAGCACTCTGACCGTAATCTTTTTAGATTTAGCATCCCGTGAAAATTTTTCTGGTTACGCGCTGTGTATATAATTGCCATATAACAAGTTTATATCCTCACTACTTCATTGCAAAAGTAAAAAAGAGAAGGAACTCACAATGTTAGCCTTTGCCCCCTTTTGTAGAGAATATATCCGACTGATGTCATCGTACAATACATTGCTATCCATTTCCATCCTAGAGACAAAAGAAAAGACAAAGTTGTAGCAAAATAAGAAGAGCTATGCTTTTGAGGGCTAGGGTTAGGTTTTATCAGGGAGAGGGGGGGGGGGGACAATATTTATTTTTTTGCGAAACTCTTATTCACGTGCTATGGAAGTCGAATCCGGAATGGACATCACCACTCACCATAGTTGAAAGATATATGCAACATTAAAATTTTATATAAAAACTTATCTGAGAAAAATAGGGGAGGGGGCACTTTACGGCCCCAGCACTTGAGCGAACAAATTTAGGCCAGCTATTTTTCATTGAAAGTTAAAAGTGCAAATAATAATTATTTATGGGTTCAGAAAGAAACATAAGAAATTAAATACTAATCTAATTTTATATACCTAAAGGACACCCATAAATAATTGTATAAATGAAGTAGGAATTAGATGGGCATCGGTTTAATCGCCTTTTTTTGCTTGATCGATATCGATAAATTTTTTATTGTTCACCGATTTAATCAGTTGAATCAATAGACAAATTAACGCATTAATAAGCAGCCTTCAACTAACAAATTTCAAATTCATATATTACTAGTTTCCTAGATATATAGCTTTATTTCAAAATTAAAAACCTCTCAAATATTAAAATGTTTATTTGACACTGAAATTAAAAAACATAACTAAAAAGTTATGTTGTCACAAATGTGTACATATCATTTTATCCAAAAAAAAACAATATCTATCGTTTATTATAAACTTAAAACATTTTTTAAATATAAGTTATTATAAATATCAGCAATTATTAAAAAAAAAGAGCTAATTTGAAACAAAACAAAAGAAATATTATTTTTCTTGCTTTGCCTGAAAAGCGTTAAAACCATGGTTAGGATTTCTAAGAATACCAGGAGTCGGAATTTTTTATCTGACAAAAAAGCTTCAAGAGGATCTCACTCCTGGAATGTTCTTGAAAGAGTAGAAAATGTTAGAGCATTCCTTATCCAGGGGTGGTGGTTTCCCTGCAAAAAGAATGTGTGAGTCAATGCGTCAAGGAAAAGTACAACTTCTTAATAATAAAATTCAATTCGTTGAAATATACGAAGACTCAATGAATAGAGTGTTGTTATCTGAAACACAGAAAGATGAAGCAAAATCAGCACTTTGTGAATCTACTGAAGCATCTACTGAAGAGGGAACATGCGATGAAGAGGATTTTGAAAAGTTACTAGATCAAGAAGATCATAAAGCAAGGTCAAAGCGGCATAAACTAGAGGAAAGAGCTAAAACTCCACCTTCAGTGAATAAGATTTAGCAAGTTTCCAGCTAGACTTCCATGCTGCATTACAGCAAGTAGAACAAATAGATAGAAAGTCAAAGTTGAATGTTCATTGAGATAGTGAAAGAGTGTGCTCTGTTGACAGCAGCACTTCCTCCAACACAAGTGAGCGCTGAACATTTCATCAAAAACAATGATATATGTACACAAGTTTTTAAAAATTCCAAATTATTGTGTGAGTGAAATTGAAAACTTCTTATCCATTGGATGACGACTCTGTTATATTCATTTATACTATACACATGAAAAAAGTCTAACACAAATACGATGATATACTTACTCAAATGGCAATGATATATTCCGTCTTTATTATTGTGAAAGAAACCGAAATTTTCATCAATGACAAAGTAAAATAAATATCTACAAATAGTAAAGTTAGAAACACGCGGATATATATTTGTTTATATTCTTGCCACTAACGAGTAATATTTGATGACTTTGAAGGAACAAATCTTTATTCTCTGCCAGTAAGAATAAAAGTGAAATGTGTTTCACTTATTTGTTTATCTAGTATTTTATATAAAGCTTTATTTATGCCATACTAATGGCTCCGGGGCTTTGCGAAGCTCATAATATATGGTACCAATTCACATGTAGACTTTCATGACAACATAACTAAAAAGTTATGTCAAAAACAATAATCATATTGAACCCCCAAAATTTTTTTTCAAAAATTAACATTTATTTATTAGGTAAAAAAAACTTTACTCTTTCTCAATAATTTTTGGGAAAGTAAGAAGAGCTAAATAATAAAGCTTTTTTTCTCATATGTAAAGGGCCATCAAGTCATTGTGCTTTAAAATATCAATAATTATATTCAAAACAAAATTAAACTTGTAGTAAAAATACTGTTTATAGTTTATACATTTTAAGTTGGAAAAAAGGATATTATTCAGTTTTTCATAATAAATTTTTGATGAAAAAGAATAACTTTTAAGTTACGATGTCATTAATGGAACAAAGTTACAAAGAGTGAAAGAACATTTGTATTTTACGCATAGCTACTTCATTCTCTCCTTTTTCTCTTCATTGATTCTTTGACCTTTTTGTTGCTCAACTCTTTTTAATAAAAGCTGATTTTTGCTCACAAATGATGTAAACGAATATATACTAAATTCATAAATGAATTATGGATCATTCACAAATAACATCAACCAATTTTGACCGCTTTTCTCAACTTTTGAATACCAATATTTCTACTTTTTATAACATAGTATGTCAATTTAGTTGTGGTGGAGACGTTTTAGAAATTAGAAGAAACACGAAAGAAGGGCTCATGTTTTTACATTAAAATTATATATCTAATTTTTTATTGAAGTTTTTTATTTTAAAAAAAATGTTATTTTAATAGAGACTTTGATTATGATATTTTAGTTATTAATACAAAATAATTTAATAAAATTTTTTACTAACGGTATTGCCATTGATTAAGCATTGGTATCCACATTTAAAAATATAATTGGTATCGGTGAAAAATTGAGATCAGCTCATCACTGAATTGTAATGAGCAATATTTTGGGGACAGAAAAAAACTTATAAGATATTTGTAGTTGTTCATTGAAATTTCCTGCTGGTGCAAAAATATAAGCAAGGAAGGCTGGATACTTGATCGAACCCGAGACCTTCTGGCATTGAAGCCAAGTATTGAGGAGTTTTCGAATCTTACTCACAAGTTAATAACAATAATAATATGTAAAAATATAACAATATAACTGAGAAAAGTAGCATATCGGATATTACTATATAGTATATATAAGGTTAATCAAAAATATAAGCCATGCACGGTTCAAGAAAGGTGCCTAAAATAGATTTAAGTTTTTCCACATAATTATAATAAGCACTGATTCTTTAAAATAAATTAATAGCAAAAATTGTGATTTAGAATGTTTTCAAAATTACGCGTTTTATGTAAAATTAAGAAAAATATACGTGCAATGACAGGGCTCCTTTCAGCCATATGAACATTTATAGGAGCGTATCCTCCAATAGGAGGCATATCTTGTTTGAAATGACTACTCATTTTGCTAAAACTTTAAAACTATTCCATTTTAATAATGGAAGAAAACGAAAAATATAAAAAACTTCTTTTAATTTGATATTTAAATCATATTTACAACAAAAGGTTTTTAAACGATTAAATATTCATTAAGAAAAAAGAAGAATTAATGCTACAAATAAAGAGAGAGAGAGTGAAAAATATATATTCAATAACAAACGATTGTTTGTATGAAAAAAACAAACATATATTTATATAAGTTACAGAAGTATTAAGTGTAAAAATCAAAATTGACCGTAATTAGATTTTTACAATATACACATAATATACGAATGATATTGACTATTTTTTTTTTTATCATTTATCCTTTCGACAATGCGATAAGTACACAAAAAGTGAAATTTAATACAGACAAAACATTCTGGATTGTGACAATGTTCAGATTTGTAAAAAGAAAAAAAGTAGTTTCTTACAACATTCTTAAAAACTGGTAAAGACCAATGTAGGTTTTCAAACAGAAATTTGTATGAATTGAAGAATAAATGTGTTTTGATAATAATTGAGAGGTCAAAGCCTTTTAAACGATAGTGAATTTTGATAGGATTTTTCGAATTTCTTGTATGATAACAAACCGAGTTTTTGTAGATAATAGTTTCCAAATAAAATTCGAAAATGTCCAATTCAAGTTAAATAGTATTTTTAATTTGTAAAATAAAAAATTTGTCCTCAATATGCATTGTTGAAAGTGATTTTTTTTATTAAAAATAAATATTACATTTTCACACTCAAATTTTTGTATATAATATTTTCGAATTTAATGTTTTTTAATTTATATTTTATTTTTTTTAAGAACTAATATAGAAATTCAATGGTTGTTAAAGTGTAACTCTCCGCTTAATAGTTGAAGGTCAGGGGTTCGATCCCCAAGGCTCCCAACTCTTAACAACAAATTCACAAAAACGTGATTAACCACATCAAGCATAATGCGAGCATATAGCTTTGATATCCCTTTGTTCTTTGATATCTCCAACCAACCAACCAAGAACTAATATAATAGTATGATAAAGATATATAATATTTACTGTTATAGAGTATGGGCCTCACTATCGGTTAAGTAATTAGGCTCGTGTGGGACTCTGTTCTGCCTCCTCCAATTAAAATAGTTTTTTTAAAATAAATATAAGGTAGTTTTCAAGTGCTAACATGTCTTATAGAAGAAGAAGAAGAAGAAGAAGAAAGAATTTATTCAGCAGAATAAAAAAAAAGTACACATATAGATCCAAAAACCAAACTGTTTTTGAAAAAAAAAACCAAACTGTTGAAAAAAAAAATCATGGAGAATTCTGAAAGGGTGTGTAAAAAGCCTTGTGGCCGCTGGTATATACACCCTGTGAGGAATTGCAAAAACGCTGAGTTTCTTATACGAATATGGAAGAATAAAATAAATGAAGAAAGGTGAAGATATCAGAAAAATTTCAAAATATGACAATATTACATTGATAACTATAACAGGAAATCATACTGTACAAAAATACAAGTAGTACATGAATATAAAAATATATAAATAATAATATATGTATGTATGTGTACCATATTGGTATAAGCTTACAAACAATTATGATTAAAACTATGAATATTCATCAATTTTAAATTTTATCTTAATATACAATCAATTTGGCATCATATATAAATAATTTCATCATTACAATTTGTACCATACTTGGATATAAAAAAATTTTTGAGTAATTTTTTATACATATGGAATGTTTCATCAATAAATTTAGTTTTTTGCTATTATTATATTTGTGCTTACTCAATAAAATCATAAAATTTTTTGTCTTTACTTATATATTTTTAAATAATTCATTAATATTTTCAATTAAAAGTAAAATTATTCAATAGAAATTAAAAAATTTTTTGTTACAAATTTAAATTATTTCAATCAAATATATTATTCAAATGCCGGATAAAGTTTTTTCACGATGAGATGTCAAATTTTTTTCTAAATAACATTTCTTCATAATGAGTATATTTATGTTTGTATTTTTTAAACTACTTATTAATTTTATTAGTGAGTTTTTACCTGCTTTTCTAATGGTAACTGATTTCCTTTCAGAGTATCTGGTTTTCCCTGTTTCTTGATACTTCTTGTATTCTCTTATATGCGTATGCTTGTGTGATACATACAAATTAGATAATATAAATAATTGGATTAAGCAAATTATTTCTTATCTTAAATCTATAACTCAAAAAATATAATATTGTCTTTTTTCATCAAATTACAAACTTTGTATTTTTATCAATAATTTTAGTATTAATGCACTTTATTTATTTATTTTTTTAGGTTTTACTATCATAGAATATGTATTCATAATATGATAATTCTACAAATTAATTTATTTGGAATTTTTGAATGGCCAAATAATAAAGAATACATTGTAGTATTTTAATTTTTCTTTATAAACCAATGATCGTTTTCGAATGTTAAGCACTCCTGTATTTAATTTTATACTCAAATAAATTTTCATGACATTTCTCTTATCTACGAAATTTGATTTGGTGCTTACACCAACATGTTAATGAAATTTGTGTTTTTCCATCATCTTATTTTTCAGCTAAGCAGCGATAGCTTTATTTTGTTTTTTCATATTCATAACTTTAATTTTTTCGGCAAGACAAACTTTTTTCCTTTGTGTTAGACATTAGTAAAATTGTCAAAAACAGTTTAAAAATAAAAACCCAAGATTTAAACCTGGTTATAAATAATGAAACCTCTATTAATTTTATACACTTGCAATACTTTGATACGTTTTTTGCAATATAAAACTGTATTCACAATTACTTCAATATTGTTATTGGTTGTTTTATACCCGCCAATAATTTCAAGTTTGTCTCTATATACACACAGCATTTAACAATACCCTATTTAGTTTACTTGCCTGTATATTGCTTTCAAGTATGCTGTGTTACCTAAAGCTTCTTTTATTCACACAATATTATAAAAAACTTGTTTTCAATACACTAATGCAGAAACTGTACGTCTAAAGTGTCTTAGAGAGGAGATATGTGCGTATTTAGGAAAGAAATTCTACGCATATGTATACAATTTTATAGTTTCTCACTAAATTCATGCTTAATATAGACTGTAGAGATGTTCGCAGAAGGGAATTTTTCTGATGCAATATTTTTAATATTATAATAAATTTTACATAAAAAAACGGAAGTCTGGAAATTAAGGTCGTTGCGAAAATGTCTTACTTTGTGGTATGTGAGATAAAAATTATATTTATCTCCGTGTTTTTAGCAGGGGCGCACATCCTCAAAATTATTGGGGGGCGAAATTTTTTTCTTGCAATTTTCAAAAGTAGTGGTCTGGAAATACCACGGGAGACCAAATATTCAAGCAATCCTTTAAAATAGAATGTATTCAGCGCATACCTAAAGTCCTAAATTTATAAGACTACTTTATATTTTTTTTACAAAATTGGTGAATTTAAATACTATACTTCCAACGAAAATATTTTTATTAAATTTGCATATCGAATATGGTGCGCAGAAAAAATGCCCCCGGAAAAAATGCCCCAATTAAAAAGTAGGGAAAAATGCCTCCAATTAAAAAGTAGGGAAAAATGCTCCCAATTAAAAAGTAGGAAAAAATGCCTCCAATTAAAAAGTAGGAAAAAATGCCCCAGTAAAAATGCCCCAATTTAAAATTAGGAAAAAATGCCCCAACACAAAAAATTTCAAAAAATTATTAATTAAAATTTTTAAAAAAGATATGTCAAATAAAGATTTTTTGTAAAAAAAAAGTTAACTTTTCATCTAAAACATTTAGAATTTAATTAAAGTAAACTAAAAACTCAGCATACGACAATTTTTTAAATACAAATTTTTTTTTTATAAAACAGCAAATATTTTTGGACTTTGTGTGTATCAGAACACTTTCTAAATATAATTTGTATTTTAACTGATTTTAACACATTCCCACAAATCTGCACCTTTGCTATTGTTTTCAAGAACTTTATAAAGAAAAAACCCTATAGATTAAGAAATTTAGCCTTTCAAAACGGTACCAAATAAAAATATTCATATAATTAAAAAAAACCTGAAAATCAAAAATTAGGGGGCATTTTTTCTACTTTTTAATTGGGGCATTTATTTCGGGGGCATTTTTTCTGGAGGCATTTTTTTCAGGGGCATTTTTCTGGCGGCATTTTTACTTACAACCATCGAATATACATTAGCTTAAAAAATCCAAAAATGTTAGGGGGTGGAATAGGCTTTTCATTTGAAAAATAAAGTAGTCTACCAGGCACATTACAGGAATTGATGAAAGGATATTGATTCACAGAGAAAACAAATAACTGAAGGGTGGATAGTTTTATATGAGTGAATGTAGTCTAAAGGCAAAGAGCCTACTAGACACCCTACGATGTTTATATGAAAAAATGTGATTGATTCAGGGGCACGGGTATAAAACGAAGTTATAATTGTGCAAACAAAAATAAAACAAAAAATTAAGATCGCATTATTTCATTTTACTCAGCATCATTCAAAAATAGTTTAAAAGCTAAATTGATACAAGCTACAAAAAGTAAAATAACTTTTAACATTTTGCAATGATTTGCCTTTTATAATAACTTTTAAGGAAAAAAAGTCTATCAGAAAAAGTTATAGAGCTTCAACAAAAACTAAAAAAGTTTAGAGCATAACTTAAGTTTTTTGAAAACTAATTTGACGTATCCCCTACAGCATACTCTATGTGTGGCATGGAATTTGTTCATAGTTTGACATAAGCGGTACATCAGTGCCTGGTTAATGAAAATACACCCGCTGCACCTTACCTTTTACTCAAAATTGAAAAATTTGCTACATAATTAACATAAGAGAGAAAGGAAACAAAATAAACTAAAAAAGCAATTTTCACTATTTTAAAATGGAACCGTCTGTTCTCAGAATAATTTCAAAATAATAGGAGGCATAAAGAATTAGAGTTTATTTGATATTTTCAAGTTTTTATAAGCAGCAAAAGTCAATGTTTAAGTAGCTAGCCCTTATAATTAAAAAATTATCTAAATAACGGTCGACAGACATTTCGCCTCATAGACAATTTGCCCCCTGACAAATTGTCTCATAGGCTATTAGTTTCATCCATCTTTGCTTATTATATTATTAAAAAATTTTATATTCTTGTTTATTTTATCTCTATTAAATTATTTCAAATTAATCAATTTATCTCTTAATTTTTTAGAATTGTCCATGAGACAAAATGTCTTCGGGGCGAATTGTCCACGAAACAAAATGTCCTATGAAAATAATGGGACGAACTGTCTTATGAAAATAATGGGGCGAAATGTTCGAGGACCAAACTAACATAAATCAAAGTATACGAGAAAAGAAAATCATTGCATTTTTTTTGAATATTTCTATCTACAAATAAAATTCTGACAGCTGTCATAAAAAGATCAAGTACATTTTTAACAACTGAAACATTTTGTTTCGATATTATATTTTTATTATAATAATCAACATATTTTCTTAAAAATAGTGATTTGATTATGTACAGTGTTACTTATAAAATTTAACAATCGAACATTATAAAAAATATCTCTCCTCAAATATTAAGCAAATAGAGTATTCTTGCTTTTAAACTGAATAGATAATCAAAATATTTATTCCCAAATAACTATTGAAAAAATTTCTTGACTTGAAAAAATTAAAGTTTTCAAAGAGGAGAGAGAAAGAGAAATAGAATCACTGTGACAGAAGATGAGAAAATCTAGTGGATCATCAACATGTGTTTGCTCAAAAATACTACAAAGAGGAGACACTGTGATAAATATTGCTTACTTATTGTGTGCATATTAAAGCAATGGATTATTATTATTATATAGCTCTCACGCATCGTCTGTAAAATATGTTCGATAGGAAAAATTCGATCATCATACATGTTTTATAAACAAGCAGCAACTCTTACTTATAGAAAATTATTGCCCCCCGGATGTGCGCCCCTGGTTTTTAGCCTATCCAAGGTCTCAACAAGATAATTCTGTTATTTTATTTTTGGAATTTTATTTTAGCTTTGCAGCTTCTTCCTCTAATAAGAATGTTTAATTTGTTGCGATAAGTTTTACTAATTTGCGGATTAAGCACCTTAAACATGTCTTTGATTCCCACTGGAGCAATTCCGTCACTGACTATTTACTCTTCAGATGATGAAAAGGAAATTGATTTCGTTATGGAAGATAAAAAGTCTTATGACGTTTCGGAAGAACATCCTGATGATTCCCCAAAGGTAAATTAAAATTATTCTTTTTTGTTATACTCTCTAATCCATTTCAATCTTTGTTCTTTCCATTTTACTTTTTTTATTTTTCATTATTTGAGGCATGTAAACGAGACGGTATACAGTAGGCACTCGTTTTTCTGATGATATATGGTAACAGTCTGATTATATGCAGATATGAAACTGCCGCATTATTGAATTTAGTCACATCTCCCATAAATCGTTAGACTTAGGAATAATCTGTTAGATTCAGTGTTGGGATACTTTAAGCAAGCCAGAGTAGACAGACTCCGTAGTTTTGTACGATTCCGATGTTGATTCCTATTCTTAATTGCCTTATGTGTAAAGTTAAAACTCCATTTTAATTATTTTGTGTGTTTGGTTTGGATTTGGAAAATCAATTTATCGAGTTAAATAAAATTTAAGTTAACTTATTTACCTTTTAAAATAGGTTTATGTATTTAGGTATTTAATTATTTGAAACAAGAACAAAACAATAAGTTTGTATGTTCTTTAATATAATAAATCTTTAAACATTATAAGCTTATCAATTTGTTAAAATGAGGATAATAATTTTAGTATACGATTTTTACAAAGTTAAGCGATTGAAAGTGATGAACAATTGAAAAAATGAAATAAATTAAAAATATTGATGTGAAAGTAAAGAGCAGCATGAAATGAGAATTGCGAGAATTTGAGTAAAGTTTCAGCGTTGGACTGAGATGAAATCAAGAATGCGTGACTACTGGTTTGGATCTAAACAAAAAAAGAAAAGCGAAACCACCAAAAAATAATAGGAACAAATGAAAATCGATAAATTCACATAAGTGTGTTTTAAGTTTTTTTTGAAGGATTTTATATTTTCTAAATATAAATTTTTTTTATATTTTGATATTTAATTTTTAATTGATTTAAACGTAATGCTTTATATCAATTAATCATTGAAAAGTAAGAATTTTGCAAAACCACTTTCATTGTGGCGGTTATGCCAAATAAATTGATAAGTCTTGTCGCTGGATCCGGAGAAGGAGCCACACGTTTGAAAATAATGACTCCAGAACGGGAACTTGAGCTATAGCTTCAATATACTTTGGCTCCGAATCTGGAAGCGAAGCTTAACCTATTCCAAGCCAGCTCCCCCACACTATATAACTTCTGAAGGTTGCGAAAACGGAATAGCAGATTCTGATTGGATTGGGGTCGAGCCTCGTTAATCCATAACATTTACATTCTAAATAAGAGCGACATGATAAAAGCTTGAAAGATGCTTATTGGCCCAAAGAATCATATGATATATCTTATATAAGCCTTTCTCTCTTTCTCCCTGTGCCGGTTTTTTACCCTGCTTTTCTTCCTCTGAAGAATTCAAAGGTTTTTACGGTTAGGTAGTGCTCTAGCGACCCGATTCTACGTGGTTAGTAATCAAGCTATCACTAGACAATAAGTTTGTTTCCCAAATTGGGAGCGTTCGCGTTAGGATAGTATCGATCACTCAGCTGTATTTATATATTGTTACATAAATTCTTGTAAAATAATATATATAACACAAGGTATAGCTATTCTTTTGTAACAAGGGCCGGTAGGTGTTTAGTGGGATGGAAAGTCTAGTTAGACTTGGACTCAGCATTCCGCGCGGGCCACCATATCCGAAAGGATGGGTGCGAACGCCACAAACAACTTAACTTAACTCTTTTTCCCTCATATTTACTTGTAAACTAAAATTAAGATCAACATATACATAGCATATGATAGCTGGTTATAATTATTACCTATTATATGTCTATTGCCTTATATATATCATAAAAACATTCTTTACAGCAACATTATAATAATTATTATTATTCAAACACATTTTAAGTATTATTCTTTTAGCCTAAGGATCGGGATTATCAAGTTTGGACTAACTAGGCTTGAGTGTATTTATTTGCAACCGGACTTGGATTCTTTACTCTTTACCTTCCGATATTTTCTCCTCAACTGCCCCAGCCTTTTTTTTTTAAATTCTTAATGTCCTATAATTGAACTTTCGATATTTTAATTTGAAATAGTAAACTCTCGTGTATTCGATCATCATCATCACTCACCTAAAACTCTCTGAAAGACTGGTTTCAAGTAAGAGGCTTCATTAGCCGAAACCAGACTTTCACAGAGTGTTTAGTTAGTAATGATAATCGAATACAAGAGAACCTACAATTTCGAAAATTAAAACACAACTTGTATGCTCAATTACAATAAGTATATCTTAATTTGTTTTATTTGAAAATTTTAGAGTTTAATACATTGTCTTTCAATTTTGCAGGAAATTATAAAAAGGTATCATTATCAAGAGTCATATAAACATTCAAGTTCCAATAGTGTACCCGACGAAAACATATACGATCCATTTTCAATTCTTGAACCAGATTTCTTACAACTTTCTTCTGATGATGAGCAAACAGAAGTGATCAAAGATGATGTCATAATTCGCAACCCGGTTGAAAAGAAGACACAGTATACCACACTTATTGAGCCAACCACCCTCAAATTTGGAGCTGAACAATTTGAAAGTTACTTAATGCCAGATATCGAATTGCCAACTGTAGTTGCTAAAAGCGATTCCGTTAACGTGATTCCTCTTCCGCAAATACTGACTTGTGCTCCACTTTCAATTGAAGTTTGTGACGAAAAAGCCCCGAAGGATTCAGATGTTTCTTCCATTCAAGTTTGTGATGAAAAAGCTCCGCCACCGCCTAGTGTCTCCAATTCATCAACACTTTTTAAAGAAGCAGAAGAAAAAGCAGCAGAATTAACAGACGAAAAAGCCAATGAAGTTTTCAACGACTCAAACTCCAATACAAGCATTAATATTTCTCATCGGGAAATTAATGAGGAATGTGATGAGTTTGTAAATTATTCCAATATTGCAAAGATGATTGCGGTTGCATCCAAAAGATTGGAAAGGAATGATCCTTCTTGCAAAATAAACGAATTAACGTATAAACCGTTTGGAAAAAAATCCCTCCCATTCACATCCTCGTCATTTATCCGCAAGAATCGAGTGAGTGATCGAATTTTATCGCCCTTCACCCTCATTAACCCTGTGAAGGAAAAGATGAAAAAACTGAATGCTATACCCTCACTTTCTGTTCTTGGTGAAGAAGAAAATATCGACCCCAATAAAAGTAATGGAGGAGAAGATGAATCCAAACAAGATTTGGTGACAGTTGAAGTGGAGGTGAATAAGAAAGATGGAATGGAACAAGAGCAGGGCAAAAAAGAAGGAGGGGAACAACCCTTGAAGGCCAAGAATAAAACAGCGCTGTGTGAAATTATCGATACTGAGAAGCAAATGTCTCACTTGTTACTTCACCGCAAACAAGCCATAGAGAGTGAGATTGAGACTCGACAAGATAAGGCCCTTGAAGAGGTATGTCCACCACAAACGGAAAAACCTGTCAAGAAAGATAAGAAGGGTCCAGTGGATCAAAGTGAAGTTAAGAAGAAGAAAAGGCAAGCGCATAATGAAGACGTTAAGAACGAAACGAGCAAGAGTCGCGTGAAAAAACGAAGTCATGAAGGGGAACACGAACACCATCATCATTCTTCTGCGGATTCTAAAAAGTTTTTACTTGTTCGGCGACATGATAAAAGCTTGAAAGATGCTTATTGGCCCAAATCAATCATGAAAGAGACCAAGTCCAAACCACACATTTTTTTTTCTTCTGGCATCGAAAAAGCAGAAGAATGGGCTGCCATCCCTCATCATCGTAACAAGAAAGTGGAAGAGAAAGAAACTGGGGCTAAGGAAGTTGAAAGGGGGGAGAAGGTTAAGCGAAGGGAACAAACCAGAGATGGCTGTACAGAAAGTAAACGCAAGAGAGAATGTGACGCGCACAACAGGAAAAGAGAAAAAGAAGTCCAAAATTCAGAAGCCTCATCCAAACCAAAGAAGACGCATGCTAGTCGATCTTTTGAGAAGGGAGAAAGACCAGGGAATTCCGCGATCAAAGAAGAGAAGAATTTGGAATTTACCGGAAAGGATAAAAAAGTGATGGAAAAGAAAAGAGTTTCTGGAAAGAGTGTTATTAACCATAATGATGAAAATCTTCCTCCAAAAAATATAAGAGAAAAAGAAGAAGCAAAGTCTTTTCCCGAAGGAAAACAAGTTGGCTCACTTGAAAACAAAGGCTTCAACTCCTCGCAACATCTGATTTACAACAGAAATCTCCTACAAGTCCCCATCATTGAAAACCTACCAAACACCCAAATTCCATCTCCTCTCCCCCTCGAAAACAAAAAAGAGGCCCTCCTTCTTACTGCTGAAGGTTGTAAAGAAAGCGATGTTTCTCTCTCGTTTCCGGCTCAAGCATTTAGTTTGTATGAGCCGTGCGATTTCTTAGGTACACGTTATCTTTAATACATTCTGCTTCACACTCAACCTAGCCAAGCGTTCCCTACTAAATTTATTACTAGTCACTTACCAACTATCTCTTCTTGAAAAACTTAAGAGATAGAATTTTTGATTTTTTCTCCAAATAACTGAAACGTTGGGATTGTGGAACGACGTTTGAATGGTGATTTACCTCTTTTATCTACCTTTTGTGAAGGCTTAAGAGCGCTAAATTTACCATATAATTAATGTTAAAAATAATTCCTTTTTGACCAGTGAGTAATTGTCATCTGTCAATCGTGTTAATACAACGATTTAATTGGTGAAGATCATAGACGTTTCTGATACAAATCACTATTAAAAAAATAAAATATAAATTCACGCATCCCTAAAATCCTCAACTGATCTCACCTTCAGAAACGGTGAAATTATTTTTTATTAATTGATTACCAAAAATTTTAAACTATATTGGAATTTGCCTTTTTTAACAAATATTTTGCGTTAGAACCTACATGCTCTGATGAAATTTCTGCAAGAGAAGAAGAAAATGTAGCAGAAGTTATGCCTGAAGAAAAGTGTGACCATATTCGAAAAGATATCATTAAAGATTCAGAGGTAATTTTTATCACATATTATTATTATGTTAAGAAAATGCAGAAATCAAAAAATTTGTGCAATATTATCAAATTCATTTTTATGGATTTATTTTTGTCCCTTTAAATATTTAAATATTTTAGATTAAAACTAGTATATCATCTAAATAAGTGTTGGGAAAAGTTTTGCTATATTTCATACTTTCTCAAAGTAGAATTAGTTCGCGAATATAGCATTCTCGCCAAAATCTGGAAATCTACAATGTATGAAAAAGTGATAACATATTTTGCTCGTCTTTCCTTATAATTTAATTGAAAAATTACCCTCTATTTTAATATTGAGAAAGCTGCCTTTAAGTCTTAATTTATTTATGTGCACGATGTTAAAAGATTACTTTCTTAACCCATTTACGGCCAATGTTCCTATTTTGGAACATAAGTAATTTCATCTTCGTCTACTTTTTTCAATGACTTTGTATATAAATCGTCTGCTTTTTTTTTAGATATCGTCTGCTTTGCTTGGCCTTAACCCATTTACGACCAATGTTCCTATTTTGGAACATAAGTAATTTCATCTTCGTCTGCTTTTTTCCATGACTTTGAATATACATCGTCTGCGTTTTTTTAGATATCGTCTGCTTTGCTTGGTCTTAAATGGGTTAAATGGGGTACCATAGAAATCAGACGATATCTAAAAAAACGCAGACGATTTATATTCAACGTCATTGAAAAAAGCAGACGAAGATGAAATTACTTATGTTCCCAAATGGGAGCATTGGGACTTAATGGGTTAAAAAGCATTGATTAAAATGGAATAAATGGAAAAATATTCTGAAATGTATTATAATAATTTGTAGTTTTTTAAGTCGGAATCAAACATTATATTTCCAACTCCGTATCTTTTTCCTATCCTAGCGCCCCTTCCTTTTTTAACGTACAGGCTGGGCAACCGTAATGCGTCTATAATTTCTTTTAATAATTATTATTATATAAAATGTTGGACATTTTTCTTTTCTTTCTGTTTTCTGATGATGACCAGAGTGATGGAAAATTAATCATTTTGATTTGTTTGTTAATAAACTTTACTGTCTACTATTTTGTCCTTATTTTTACTCATTAACACGCCTTAGCCCAATTTTATCTAAATATTAGTTCCATTTTGTGAAAGAAGAGTTCATATCTATAACATACCATGCGTAAATGTTCCTTGCGTAATACTACTCTAAGTCAATACTTTAGGCATTCAGTCAATGATTTTGCATATAGAAAATTCAAAAAAAATTATTTTAGAAAAAAATGATTAAAATAGGTATGGATATATTATGTACATACATAAACGCATGTTATTTGAATTTAGTTGAAAGAAGAAGAAAAGAATGAATCAACGTCTTTATTTTTGTCATCATCATCATCATCAAAGATTGATGATCAAGGCGATGAAATTTTAGAAAAGACTGAAAAAATTGAAACAATGGCTTGCGATGAAAACATTTTTCCCAAGCTAAATGGGAGTGATGGCCTTTGTGAAAAGGAAAGCGAGAACGTTGTGACGAATGTAGAAGCAAAGTCTAACACTGATATACGTTCTTGTATTGGAGAATCGATTATTGCACCAAATTGTTCTCCTGAAACATCTTCTGAGCATCAGAAGTTCATCCTCCAACTACAAAATATTCTTCAAGGCAAGCACAAAAACGAAGAATCGAATAGTGTTATTGACGCTGAAAATCCGGATCTCAATTCATGCAAAGAAGGAGTAACTGGAAATGGTGGAGCGGAGTCCTCAACTTCCAAAAAAGATTTGCACTTTTTGTTGGAAACGATCAACAACCTGATCTCTCTTTCTGTTTCCAACGCCCCTCTCTTGAGTCGTTTGAGTAAGTTGCTTTGTGAAAAGGAACACGATTCCCAAGTACCACAGCCTAGCAAATGCGACGAAATCTTTTCATCAACCATCATCCAACCCAACGCAAACGTCAACAACAAAAATTCCAATCGAGATCTCATGGAGAAAGGAAGCCAAGATTTTTGCCCGAAAGTGCGTGTCGATAACTCTGAAAATACTGAAGAAGGGAACCTATCTTCAGATAAGAAATTTGTAGGCGTTTCCGAAAATGCCAATCCGTGCCAAATCCCCCAACCAAATGCTTCCGCGTCTTCTCAGGGTAAACACCTTTATTTTTTCAAACAAACTAAACGAATCTTCTCATTTCTTTAGGCATTCACCTGTAAATCTTTCAAAACGTTTACAATTTTATTATCAGTTTCCATTTTTTGTTAATGAAAATACTACTGGAATTAGATCTATTGACAACTCAATGATGTTCCACAATCAACTTAACATTCATTTTATATTTAAATTCTTTTGTTCTTTATTTTTTCTATTATTTGTGTACAATCCAATTTATCTTATCAACCATGTATCCTTTTTTAACTACTCATAATTGAAGATTAGTTTTAATATTATATGTATTAGCTTTAGACTGTTAATTATATTAATCTTTCTTTGTAGGCTGTAAAATAAAGGTTATATTCATTTGTTATTTTGATCATCTTTATCACGAGACATTGCTAGTTAAATTGAAATCAAGTTCGTCGCCAGACTCCAAGTAGGGGGGGGGGGGGGCAATACTCATTTTAGTAGGGCAGGACTATAAGAAAATGTATACATTTATATATTTCAAGGGAGTTCCATAGGGGTGGGGGGGGGGGGATTTTAAAGTCTTGTCTGAAAAAAAAATTATTTTTACGCCTGTAGTGTAAACAATATATTATTTTTAAAAATTTTCTTCAGATTTCTCCGAAGAAAGCAATGGTGACAACAAAACAGATGCAAGAGAGAAATCAGCTGAAAATTTAATTCAAGACATTACATCTCTTATTTTCTCTCATTCTCGCAATAAACAGAAAAGTAAGCTTTAAATTTTAAAAAGAAACGAAAGGAAATGTGCTATTGCCTGTAGTGAGGGGACTATCCAAAATTCTGTACGATGGCGATTCTGATTCTTCTTGATTAAAAAAATTACTTTCAGTTTTGAAAAGGGAGATTTAGTTAGTTCAACCATTGACCTTCACAGTGTTAGCAAACTTAATTATAGTTTCATAATTCAAATGATTGCATCCAATTTCTCTGCAGGCTAAGAAATCTACTCCTACCCTCCCTCCCCGTCCTATTTATACGCGTGCTCCTTGATTTTTGAAATAGTCTCAGACTATGTGTATATTTGAACACTCTAAAGACTCAATAAAACTGTTCATTATATAGAGGATTTAGATTGACAAATTATTGACTTTATAAAGAAAACACAAAGAAAAGATTCACATGATAACAACTAAATTTGTTTATCGAATCGTAAGTGTTATCAAAGCTTTCATTTTTATCCTGCTTCTCTTAAGGAAGAAGATCGGACAAGATTTTTGAATGCAAGGCGATCACACGTCCCTTTATTCAATGGCATCTTCGCATTTTACAGCATCACCAACTCAGTGTGCACTCTTACCGTTAAAGCTTAAGAGAATGATTAGGAGATAGGGGTGCACGCAGTAGATGCACGTAAACCAATTCCTTCCTCCCAACGTATCAGTGATGGACTTTTAGTTATGAGTCAAGCGGTCACTCCTGTTTTTAGCTCTTATGTTTACGCTGTTTATTTAAAAAAGGCCTCAACTTTTGAGGGAAAGTGCGCCCCTGACTCCGTGAGTAAATGCATTCGTGATGTATATTTTCCAAAAAAGTGGGGATAGGAAAAGAGGTAGCGGTGAAGGTTGGTCCTGCTACCATGAAGCTAAAGTATCATCACATGCACTTTTGCGACGATGTGACAAGATATCAGGGAGGCGATTATTTTCGAAAGAAATCGATCAATTTTGGGTAGGAATGAATAAAAGTGTGCTCATAACGTTCATACGCCTGGGCAATTTTGGCATCAAGCGTTTTTTAATGCTTTAAGCTTTACAATTGAAAAATTTTCGAACAATTCAATCAGAGAAAATTACCTAAAAGATTTTTCTCATCCTCTCAAATAACGTGGTATTCGAGTAATCGCAAAACCTTCTAATCAAGACTTTCTAATCATTTTCCTAAAAGTCAAATAAAAATGATCGATCTCCTCTTAAGAAAAAATATAATTTATAAATTGAAAGACAATTCTTACTCAGCCGTCTACGTTGGACATTTTTCTAGCATGAGTATCACAAAAACATTGAAAAAATTTTCAAGAACAAAAATGTCCCATCGAATCCAATGGAAATTATCGAGCACGTGATAAAGACCCGTCACACACCTTTCAAACGCCGAACTTCCAATTACTCCACACGTCGAAGAAAAAGGTACTCTTCACAGAATCGTGGTATTCAGACAAACTCAATTCTAAAAGAATTCCTTTACCCACGACTGCCTGAACCTCCTAACGACCACCAGACTAACCAACTAAACGCATACCCTTTTCACATTGCAGAAAGAAGACGCACCTCTTTCATCCTAAAGCAAATGTCAAACTTCATACTTTCAATAAGCTTTTGTTGCTTAATTCCTTATTCAAACTTATTTTTAAGTCATTATTACCAAAAATGTGTGTTAATTTGTTCTAAAAAAAGAATATGTCGGTTACGTCATTGTGTCTTTAAGATCGCATTAACCCCCAAATGTTCATTATTAGAGCCGGTTTTCGTTTATAAAGGAAAGGAGTCATAGATCTCACTAATGTTTTGTTTACTTTAACTCCCTCACCCCTAATGTCTATGGAAAAGGGAGAGAACGTGGATTTATGGCTTTAAAGAAATGTCTTATGACTTCTTCCTAACTAACTTGAATTGAATCATACTTCTGTTTCGACTCTTCGAGTATTTATTTTATTTTAAGCATCTTCAGTGATGAGTGTGGAGAGTGGCGCTGATCAAAATCTAAACTCACCCTTGGTCACCAGTACAACGTCAAATGAAAAAGGATCTAAAAAGGGAAGCAAAGCAAGCTCCAAGATAAAGAGCTCCTTGAAGTATTTTCAAAATAATTTCAACTCGTTCGACAAAACACTCGATGAAAGAAGGCGTGTTTATAACTTTTGACGAATTTAGGCCCATAAATAAATACTAAATATTATTTATACAAAACTAACTAAATAAATAAGCACTAAAATAACAATGCAAACTTCTTGCATTCTTCCATGATTTATGATAGATAAAAATGTTTATAGAATGAGTGTAGGAGCAATTTTTTGAATCAAAAGTATCCGAAACAATAGGATGAATTAACCGCACACTAAATCACGAGAAAAGCTTAGTTTATGCGTTTTACACAGGGTGGCGGAATCGGAGTCAGTGGAGGAGCACTTTTTAAGAAGGAGTCGGAAGCGTAATAATTATTTTTAAACAAAAGTGGCTGTCATTAGACATTTAATAATTATTACGACTCCAATTAAAAAAAAAAATAGGATAAACCGGCTCTCGTATTCTTAGAAATTCAAAAAAGGTTGCAGAAGTTCGTGGGCGGACGTAATGTTGCCAGATAGTTCGTTGATAGAATGTTAAACAGCCAACAAGGTTATTGCTTTATAAGCTATTAGAGGTACACTATGTAAGTGGGGTACCCTTTTTGCTAATTTTGCTTTTAGATTACACTTTCAAACTGCTCATGTGTCATTTGGGTTAGACCTCAGGGATTTCATTCCAAAGTTCTTGGGTCGATTCCCAATTTTTCATTCTTTAACCTGATGCCATCTGGTTGACGTCAGGAAGGGCATGCGAATAAGCAATTCACAGCGTTTCGATAAAAGTCCCACGAAATGAATGAATTTGTTTGTGGGAGGCACTTTTTACCTTGTTGATGCGGGAACAAAGGACGTTAAACAAAGTTTTTTTAGATTACACTGTCAAACTAGTAACCTTTTCTGATTTATTAGTGGAATTTTGGACAAGAGACTTTAGTAATTTGGTTAGTTATTGTAGCTAATTTTTTAATTATTTAATTAGTACACTTAGGCGTTAAGAAACCTTTTCTGATTCATTAGTGAAAATGTGGACAAATTTGGTGCAACTAGTATTTTTTCTCACAATCAAAAAATGGCTGGATGATAGGTTTTCCCTTTTATGCTTGATACTTCTTAAAAGGCTTAATTACAAAAAAATTAAGCAAATGTGTGTAAACAAAATTTAATGTTCAAATCAAGTGCTGTAAAAATTAACGTGATAGCTGAGAACGAATTCAAAAACAAATGACAAGTGGAAACTTAAAAAAGGAAAATTTTGTCTAAATTGGTTTATTCAAAATAAAATGGAAGGTATGAGAGAAAGAAATTCTTCAACGAAATATTCATTCTACGAATGGTGCGGCGACAAAATGTCCTCGCGCCCAAAATGCTTCAACGCAGAAAATATGAAAAACGCGATAAATGCATTTGCACTCTCAAAACTCGGCTTTTGCAAATCTATTTTGTCTTCGCCCGGTCAGTTTTCAATCCGGAATAATTACAAGTCCCTTCAAAATACCTGTACTAGAGTTATAACCATTTCTGGAGAGTCTGAGTGAGAAAGGAAAAAGTTTCAGAGTGAATCTCGTGATATTAAGGAATTGCCCCTGTCTTAAACTAATCCATTTTAAAATTCTTCTTCTGATTACGTCTAATAAGTGATGAAACGAAGAATGATACATTTTAATTTTAGACATCAAATCAGTTGAAAGTTCCTACTTCTTTTGAATCTCTTTTTTCGAAATACTGGAACTGTTTACCCCTTGATCTTCGTCTTGTTGGTAATATCGAGTGTTTCAAAAGGACTCCTAGAAGTTTTTTCTTTACAATTTGTTGCGGAAAAACTGTTCAGACTTATTTTTAAGCAGTAGTTTGTGCATTATATATAAATAAACTCTAGATTAAAACCTAAAAGTCAGCAGCATATATTTTTTGCTAGATTTATCATTCCTATTTTTAGGGTTTGAGATTATTTACTATTTTGAAACGTGTCTACAATTTGTAGACGAATATCGATTGAAGTATGTAAACATGGCCAACATATCATAGCCAATTGTGGGTCACGCATTACGCTGATGACCCGTAAAAGCACGCAAGAAACGCGACAAATGGAGCAATGCTTTCTATATCCTAATATTTATATATACAGCCAATCATTCCAAATTAATAAAAGTTTATTTCATCTGATTTGCCTGAAATTTTATATGTTGGCTATTTTACGTTTTTATGAATCATTCTCACTTAGCTTGTCAAATTAAAACTTCTACTGTATTTTTTCACCATTAAAATTGTCATCATTCACATAAATAAGTAGCCTGGCAAGGTTTTTCTGTGTATTTTGTCTCCCCATTGACTTGCCAGCCAACTAATAGATGTCAAAACAAGAACGTAGAGCGCGTGATCTTATTACTTTCCTTCTGCAAAGATCATTTTCCATAATTTCTATAGATATAATTATATTATCCAATCAATAAAATCTTTTTGATATAGGATTTCAATTAAATCAATGGAAAATGCGAAATGATAAAATGTGGGAAATTATTGACCACTGTTCTTACAAGACAGTGAGTGCCCTTTTTAAAAGCTATCTTGATATTTGCATAAGTTTTCAATAATTTTCAGTTAAAAAGTTTTGATTCATTTTTTATAGATTCTATTATTTATTTTTTCTATTTTTTTTATAGATTTTGTCATTTTATTTTACATATTTAAATACTTTTTATGAAAAAAATGAAACGGGCATGAGTTGTCCTAGCACGAGAAACATCAAACTAAGTACCTGATGCCTTTTTTGTTCTCTTTTCAGGCAATCTTCTTCTTCTGCTCCTTTGCCCACTTGTGTGTCGAAAAAGAAATTAAAAGTGGCGTTCATTGATCCCTCAAAACAGCAACAGCAACAGCATTCTCGTCAGGAGGATGTCGAAAACATGAAATCCTACAGTTCATCTCCCAGTCCCCCACCCCCTCCTCCGAATCCACAGCAAGCAGCGCCTGTCATCATAATCCCACAAGTGAGTTCTCCTTTCATCTGAATTTTAGCAATGGAAAAATCTACGCCTTTTTCGGATCGCTGTATGCATAGTATTATGTAGCAATCTTTCATTGACAAAATGACAATTATCCTTGACTTACAGATACATTGAAAGGCACACACACACACACAGTCATACGCACATATCCTCATAGCTATTCAGACACATGCATAGATATGAAACAAGAAATACAATACATACATCGAAAACATTATTTTAACATATTTCCTTGGATTAAAGAGAACCTTGGTTTCGTGTTTGTATCAAATTTCTGAGGATGCTGTTAAATAATATTTCAGATTTGGATTTATGATTCCTGCTCTTAGTTTGTATTTAATCATGTTCAAATGATGAAAAGATTCACCGAGGTGTGTATAAGCAAATTATGATTGGGAAACAGATTTCAAATTGGGGAATTTATTCACATGCTGGATATTATTATCCTTTAATAAATCTATTATTTCTTTTTCAATAATGCCTACAACGTTTTCTTTCAGAGCACTAATGTTTTAAATACAGATAGATACATCATAAAATTTCATAGGGATGAGAGCTCCTACTCTAAGTAATAGGTTGACAATAACTAAATAAATTATTTATAAAGCCTTAAAATGGTTTGAATCAATTTTTCGTATTTGATTTTTCCTTTTCAATTCTCCAAAAATTTGTCAACTTCTCTCATTTGCAATTTAATTAAAAAGTTGAGCTTGTAACGGAAGAAATTATCAAAATATCATTTGTTCATTGTTTTTTTGTAAAATATCCTTTGTTCATTGAATTCATTGAGTTATTTTCTTATTCTGTGCTCTGACTTATTAAAATTAATTACCTGAAAATTTTGCTCGCAATGATAAGCAGTGGCAAATATACGTATAATTTTATGACCATTTTTTGCATATGCAGTTAACCATTATTATGCAAAAAGTGATGTCGAAACAAACATTCATAGCAAAGTAGCCGCAATCTGCATGAAGAGATGAATCAAGATATAAAACCTATGCCCAAACATCTTACAATGATGAAATCACGATTTTTTGGAGTAAAGCCGTTGAAAAAAGTCATAGTTTGAAAAATGCTATTTGGTGAAAATGTAGGCCAAAAAGAAGTATATAAAGTACATTTTGAAATATAGAAGAAATTTAAACAGTGTTACATAAAAATAATTTGTTACTATTTTTGTTTCAAAGGTTTTTAAGAAATAGCAAAATAAATTTTAACATTACTTAAAATTATGAATGAGGAACGGAGTTCTTAATTTAAAATAGCGGCAAAATCGCGTATGTGATCTATAAAAAGAAACTTGATACGAAATTGAGTATGGATCTTCGAGATCTTCACGTTGATATTCACGTTTTCTGAACCGTGACAAATGTATTAAGTTTTAAGCAAAAAATTTCATTCAACGTCATTTGGACTACGTTATTTGACGAGAACAAAAGAAGGGTTGGACGTCAAATAATGTGATAATCTTTCATTTTGATGTAAAATTTCAATCTTCCAATGAGTCCATTTTAACGTTTTTCTTGGCGTGAAATTTTAGTCAGAAGAGGGCAAGTAATTCAAAAGAAATTTAATTTCAAAATCTTGAGATGTAAATGATCTCAAGTTTGCAATAGTTACAAAGGCTTAGCTTTCTAACTTATTCTTGCTCTTAACCTTGAACCACGTCTTGATTTTTAGGAACAGCTCAACTTTTACTACGCCAATGGTCTTGCAGCTTCTTCTGCAGCTTCATCATCACACTGCCAAGTGCCTGCTCTTAATCCTCATCACCCATACATCCAACAGATTTCTCTAGTGCGTACCTTTCTCTACACCAACTTTTCTTTGCCCTTTTTACTTTCATTCAGATTGATTTGTATTTCCCTTTTAAATAATTCTACTCTTTCCAAAGATTTTTCTTTAGAAAAAATCAAATATTTAAATTAAATATATTGGTCTTTTAAGTAGTTTAAGAATTTGTGTGTACATGGAAAAGCAGCTCTGAGTTGACTCTTTGTAAATTCGTGATAAATATTTCATTTAAAAGTCAATAAAGTGACTTTTGTTTTCTAATAACACTTCTTGTAGAACACGTTTGTAGTCATATTATGTAGAAACAGTTTGAAATTGCGTTTCGTATAATGTATAGTTAATAA
Organism: Nectonema munidae; assembly: GCA_030549495.1. Lineage (NCBI taxonomy): Eukaryota > Metazoa > Nematomorpha > Nectonematoida > Nectonematidae > Nectonema > Nectonema munidae. The sequence goes on from JAUIRK010000105.1 coordinate 466,882, forward strand.
TCCCACAAAAAGTAGATAACTTGAATAGAACATGTTTATTATAGTTAAAAAATTCCGACTTCTCTATTTGTGGAGCATAAAGTACTAAAAATTGAGTAAGCCTTGCAAAATGTTTGTTTCTTCTTATGCTAAATTATTCTCTCCCAAGATTCACAGACCACAATGGTTACCAAGGAAAGATGAATTTGCGTGATGTAAGAACTTTTTTCAAAAGTTCCCACATCTTGAAAAGTCGGTATAGAAAAATTTTTTGAAGGATTTGTAAGTAATCCATTGTTGCCTCGATAACCATCTAATTTCACCACAAGTTGAATTTGATTCACTTTTTGGGGCATTGTTTCGCTACTTTGTTCAGATGGGCAAGCATGAACACTGTGATGGTGAGCCGAAAAAATGGGACTCTTTCCTCGTATGTGTTTCTTGGTAAAGCGCTCCAAACACGATCAGGCTGGGGAAATCTGTGAAATTTTAATCTTTGCTTCTAACACATCCTTACTTAGTAGAGATTTTTTTATCTAGAAAGGTGTGGGTTTAATTTTATATTTAACAAACTTTAATCAGAACAAACGCTATGCAGTGTTGTTGAAGGGCCCGATCAAGTTTCTCTATTTTGAGACCTATTATCAGGGCTTTGGAGTCGGAGCTGGAGCCCCTGTAGCCGTAATATTCTATCAGTTAGAGCCGGAATCACAAATTTTAATGTGCGGTTCCCTCTTAACGGCTGCAAGTCAGCATATGTGTGTGAAACAGTGAAGTAAAAGTAATATAAAAAAACTATTTAAAAGTAACTATTTTGGATCAACTTACCAGATGGGGTAGTACCTATGTTATGATAAAGCGCTTACTTGAATTAAAATCTGTTTTATTAGACACGGCAGATACTGATGTATCTCTAACGGAATCATTCTGGGACAAAACGAAATGTTTAGAAAGGTTACTATATCAACCTTATGTAATAACCAAAAAACTTCAGAGCGAAGATTTAACTCCTGGTCAATTTTTTAAAGAATGGAGATCCTTAATATTTTTTTCTCTAATGTTAAAAGCTTGGTAGCAGACGAAATAAGAAGTTCGATGGTAAGAAGGGAATGCAATTTACTTCAAAATGAATTTCTGCCTGCTGGAATTTATTTTGATCCAAAGTACGGATGTCTACTTTCGCTTGGACAAATATCAAAAGCCAGAGAGTATGTCAAAAATATTGTGTGTAAAATGAGAACAGCTGACAATCAAAGCGTTTTTTAGCATTGCAAGAATATTCGAATTTGTGGCGGAATCTTCCTCAAGTAGTTCTTCACCTCTATATCAATTCGAAGAGATAACTTTTGATTTTGAGAAAGTTCTTGACAAGCTACAAAAAAGACAATCAAGAAAAAAACGCTTAAAAAAATCAGTGTCGTCAACAATATCTGATTTTGAACTTCAGATCAAAAAATCTTTTTCTGAAATTGAAAATTTTGACCGTTTTTCGAATTCTTGTGATGAAGCAATTAAAAGTTATCCTGAAATTATTAAAGACGAAGCTAAAATTGTGGAAATCTTTTTTCGGCTTTAAAAATTTTGAAATCAGATTTACGTAGTAGTCTCAAAGAGGACATTTTGGAAGCAATGCTATTTTTAAGAACAAACACATATAAATAAAGTTTTGAAATATTTGTCTAATTGGAAACGATATAAATCTTAAACTTTATTTATAATAATTAAGAATAGTATAATTTTGTATAAATAAACCGAACTTTATGTATAACTGAAAGAAATCACAATAAATATTGAAAATAAGCCGGAGCCGGGAAGGCTCCGAAGCCCTGCCTATTATAGCGTCTTAGTCCATATTACAGGAAGATACCACAGTATATAAAGGCTTTACGTATAGATATGCAAATTGTCTTTTTCCTTTTGGAACAAAGAAATTATTGCCATATGTATTATTATGCACGTAAAAGGCAGATTTTCATCTTCATTCAAAATAGTATATAAAAAAGACTTTTTTTAAAATTCGACGATAAAAATAAAATTTATTTTGTTCAGGTTAAAAAGTTTTCATAATCAGGAAGAAGAATAAAAGCACCTTGGAGACACTTTTCCATTTGGGTGCTCTTACAATTTTTATTGCAGATGAGACGCATTTGTTTCTTCTACGTTATTCTTAGCGCTGTAGGCAAAGTCCTTGATTTAAGCCCTTACATTCGGAACATTTCTGGAATATAAACCGAGAAGGATATAAAATATAGAGTTCACTTTTTTATAATGGAATCACTTAATTCAAAAGAATTTTATTCAGCTGATTTAAAAAATAATTTTTCTGGATTTTAAATTAGCGCTGTTATTGCCAAAATTTGTCTCGCTTCATACTTTTCGCGTATCTTCATAACCATCTAAGTTCTCTTCCCTGTGATAGATGAAAGTACGTACACAATTTACGAGATGGCATTGAGATCGCTCATCAAAAAAGTGATGTGGCTTTAGTATCCTTCCCAACAGGCCGTAATTTCACTAAATCTTAGAATTTTAACAAATCCCCGGATAAAAGTCAAGGACGAAAATTGGAGTGTTCGATCAAGACTGTTTTCAGCCTTGTAACCGAGTGTATTTTATTGGCCATTATCCTTTTTTAAATATTTGCAGCATTTTGATGGACTGCGTTTTTTAATTTTCTTTTGTAGAATCCTACGCCGAACATAACGACCCTCACCCCAAACATCTACCACCCCCAATCAAATCAGCCTGCCGCCTTCTTTCTCTCCCCTGCCACCAATAAAAATCGACACTAACGCTAATGAGCGCTCGGCGGGCTCGAACCCGCACACAAATTCTAGCGCGTCTCCTACCTTGAATCACTTCTTCTTGTGTCTCTTATCCCTGATTGCGTTGCTCTTCAAAACCTTTGACGAGATGCTGCTGGCCAAATTATAAACCTTAAATCCACCCTGCAACACATCAGATATTTTCGTTCCAAGCTTTATTCTCTATTTTACTTATTATCACTAACATTATTATTGCGTTCTTGCGTCGTATTTAATTTTTCCCATGCTTTTGTTTTGTTACACTTCAAGTTGATTAAGAACCCACATTCATTATTAACCAATCACTCTTGACTGTATGGAAAGAAGGCTCTACAAGGAACACTAGTGTTTAATTCGCTGTTCTAAAAATAAAGTTCTCTTAATTTTACTTCAAATCAATCTTCAAAATAATTACGAATTTTTCACAAAAAAAAGAGAAGATTTGTGCAATTCAAAAATAAATACAGCTGGTTATATCAGTCACGTGATGCATCTAGAATGAAATATGCAAAAAAAAATTCATAACTTTATACTGGCGAAACCTTAAACAATTTTATGAACATTGTCTATAGCAGTGGTTCCCAACCTTTTTTTAGACGACCGTAATTATATTTCTCAAAATATGACCGCGACCCCACTAATTGTAATGAATATACAATAAAACCTTGGCTCAGGGACACCTCAAAAATAAGGACAATTCATTGAGGACCGTTTTTTATAGGTTTTTATATACTATATTTTTGACAAAAATATTGCTATTAAGGACAACTTTTCCATTTAAAAGCTACTTGTATCAAATTGGTTGTTGTTTATTGATCCAAAATACAACAGTTTAGCTAACAAAATAAGAAAAAGTATGCATAATAATCTTTTAACTGTTTGTAGTACCCTTATAATATGAAATGAATGGAGTAAAAATGGTTGTGCAACATTGATAAACAAGTCTACATTTCACCATTGTAAGATGTTTGTGCATAGGTTTTATATCTTGATTCATCTCTTCATGCAGATTGCGGCTACTTTGCTATGAATGTTTGTTTCGACATCACTTTTTGCATAATAATGGTTAACTGCATATGCAAAAAATGGTTATGCAAGATTGATAAACAAGTTTATACTGTACTAGTGCAAGATAATTTTTGCAAAGATTTCAGCCTTATTTGTCTCTTTATTTAGATTGCTGCTTTGTTATAAATTGCTATTTCCATATCACTTTTCAGAATTTTATATCGAACAAAAGGGACATCACTGCTTCTATTTGTTCTTATAACTAGTTATATAGCCTCATTTAAAAACGAAATGAATTGCCTTTGAAAAAAAACTCTCAGTAATCAAAAAAATATTCTGGTAAAAAGAGCTTGCGCAGACTTGCTTATGAATTTGGTTGTAGTAAAAACCAAATCAGTTGAATATTAGAAAATCAAAATGAAATTGAAGCTCAAAACTTCAACAATGTTAATTATAATGGAAAAAGGACATAGCCACGACCATTTCAAGAAATAGAAGAACTATGGTGTTGGTATTGTCATTGTAGAAACATCAATGTACCCGTAACCGGACCTCTGTTGCAAGAGCAAGGGCGAAAAATAGCAGAAGCTAAAAATGGCAGTCATTCAAAGCTTCAAATGGTTGGCTTCATAATTTTAAAGTTTTTCGCAATCTACATTGTGCCATGATCTCTGGTGAAACACGAGGCGTTAGAGACGGCGGTATACTTTCTAACTTCAAGTCTTTTTAATCAGTATATTGTGAGATGTTTTTAGCATATCCCTTTTTATGGAATCTTTAAAACATTTCATTTTATGTTAAAAAATCATGATGGCCAGTACCATTTCCCTCCGAAAGGGGTAAATATAAAGTTGATTTTTCAGGCCATTATTCCCTTGCGCATACGCAATTCTACCTTTTTATTGAATAAAAACTTTGCTTAAATAATTATTTTATTGTCTACAACTTTTATTTCATAAAGTATCTGTAAACTCTTATTTATAAAAACTTTCTGGACTAGTTTCTTTTTTTCACAGCAGTCCAGAACACACTTAGAGTTTGTCTCTGAAAGTTAAAAGGAAGAGTTTACTCATGATTGATCTCTATGAGCTTCTCTTGAAGATTTTGGATTCTTCTGAAAGATTCTCCGCTTGGATATCGAAGGGTCTTCGCAAACATTTGTATTTCTCATGCAGCTCTCCACCCGGAATATAACTGTCAAACTCCTCACTCAATTTTTCAAGGGACCCAACTATGACACTTTGTGCGGCCAGAAGTGAGGTGTCTTTTTCATCTTCCAGAAAAAGGTTCAAAAGTTGAAAGAACTCAGTTTTTGCTTGTTCACTCTTTTCTTTCCCCAGCCTCATCTTTGCTTTGAAAGCCTTGAAATTTTCTAACACGGATTATAATCTCATCTTTTCCTTGCATGGACATATTCAGCAAATTCAACTCTGAAAATATGTCTGACAGATATGCCAGTTTATGCAACCACTTTCGTTCTGTTCTCAGTACATGTTTCTTCTCGTTTTTGAAGATTTCAACCTCTGCACGCATGTAAAGCACCCTCTGAAGTACTTTTCCTCGTGATAGCCTCCTAACAGAGGAGTAGTAAAGCAGATGTTTATATTCGGATCTCATAACAGAGCATTTTTAACTAAACAGCCTTGAATTCAATGCTGGTGATTTAATAAAATTTACTATTTGAATAACATCTTCGATAACAGTGTTAAGCTCAAGTGACATTTATCGAGAAGCAAAGTTTTATCTGTGAAGCAGGCAATGAGTCGCTATCACTGTGGGCTGACTTGTTTTACTCTGGCAGTGAAATACTGACGTTGACCTAACATTGGAGGTGCTCCACCCGCGCACACACTGTAGCACTGATCCCATTTTTCTGAAACCCTCAACCAACTTGAAAAGATCTTCACCTGATGTTATCTCCAGTGATTTACAGAACGGAAAGTTTTCTTTAATGTCACTCTTCCTTTCGTTAGCATCGTCACCGACTTCAGTTGACTCATTCAACTCGAAGCTAAATTTTCCAGCGACATCTCTTGAATTCTTCGGTTGATTGTAGCGAGTGAACACCGGTAAATTTTTACGGAAAAAATATAGTTTACCGAAACTCTATTACCGGTAAATTAGCTAATATAAAAAATATTTTTGTACAAAGATATAGGTAACTTCTCTTCTTTGCTAACAACGAACAGCATTAACATGTGTTTTCTGTTATAATGATTATTATTATTAAAGCCTTCTATACCGTGATCATCTGTAAAGTGTACTGTTCTTTTTCATCCATAATCATTATTATTATCATCGTCATTACAGTTGTTTGAAGTCTTTGTCTGCTAAGTATTTTTTGTTTGTAAGTTTGAATATTTTGTTTAACTTTTTTATCAAGTCATTAATGCGGTTGTCGCTACTTTTTTACAATAACTTATTTTATCATGAATAAAAAGAAACCAAATGTTTAGCAACATTTTTTAAGAAAAAATAAAGATGAAGCTGAGTGTTTAGGATGTAATAAAGTATTAAAATCTGATGAAGTTTCGACTTCTGGTTTGAAAGCTTACCTGAGTAAAGTCCATAATTTGAACAACCAATCTGAAAATAAAACAGGCCATTCTAGCAAAATGAACAAAACTTTAGAACAATTTATAACTAAGAAATCTCTTGATTACAAAATTGTTAAATTGGCATGTAAGGATGGCTTTAGTTTTAGACAAATTGCATCAAGCGAATTCATTCAAAGACATTTGGCAACAAATACGTGTGACAAAATACCACCAACAAGTGGAGCCGGGGTTAAAAAATGGTTATAAAATACTATGAGACAGAAAAGGCAAAGCTAGCAGAATACTTTTTACATAAAGTTCGACATGGGCGTCGTTTTTCACTTACAATAGATGAATATACATCTTTACAGAATCGTCGCTTTATTAATATTAATGTATATGATAAGAGTAAACATTAGTCTCTCCGATTATTAGCAATTTTTGGTTGCTTAAACACTGATATAATTACTTTTCTGGTTAAAGAGCGATTTAGATTGTCATATAGTAGGTGTGACTACAGACGGTGCTTCATTGATGGTAAGGAAAATCAATTCATTCATCAACAGTGTTTTGCACACGCTTGTCACCTGACTATCTGTGATATTTTCTTTGGAAAAAAGCAACCTGTAGTAGAAGAAACAGAAATACCATTCACAGAAGAGACAGAATTCAATCACATTCTTGAAGATTCGGACTTCTATTGAGGTTGATCAATCTAGCAATCCGAATTTCAGATCTTCTGTTCAATTCAACATTAGCAATAGACACTCAATGCTTGAAAGATATGAAAAGAAATTTTAAACAAAAATAAAAAAGTAAAACTTTCTCAACCTAATTTAAATAAAAAAATGAAATTATTTGAAGTGACTGAAAATCTTGAATTGCTCTACCAAACTTTGGTAACAATTAAACCATAGAATGAGAGAGCGCTTTTTCTGCTCCTGGATATTTTACGTCCAAACTTCCCTCTCAGTTAGCTCCCAAAACATTAGATGCATTATGCTTTTTGCGTTGTTTCTTTAATAGTAATAAATAAAGCAATTTTTTCTAACATATAAACAATTTTCAAAGATAAATTTAAAAAATGATTTTATGGTTGTTATTGTTTTATTCCATTTGCAGAAATTTAAACAAAATTTGCTGTTCAAATTTTAAATTATACATTAGAAATAGTATAAAATATAGATATAAATTTGTATTAAGCACCTTGTAATAATGCACTTAAAACAGAATAATAAATTAACAAGATAAAAAAACCGGTAATGATATTTTGATGTCCGTAGTTTCCCTGTATTCAAAAGTTTGGTAATGTTTACTCCCTAGTTGATTGTGTTATCTGACAGGGGAATAGCTTCAATTTTACCACTTCAGCATCTCCAAGGGTGGTACAAACCATAACAAGAGCTGCTGGCTTTACTAACTTTTCTCTAATTGTGTTAGCAATTTTTTTACAACGAGATTGGATGTAAGTGTTGGTTGTTAAACGGAATACACTCCCTTGTGCATAGAGTTGTCTAACCGCTGACGTTTAAGTTCTTCTTTCCTCTTAAAATACTCAAGATCATTCCCTGCCAGAGTTGGGAATTTTCACAGGAGATGGCGCTTGAGATTATTTTCTTTAAGCGAGTCGTGGATGAGTACTTCCCTGCATACAACGCATTGTGGTTTTTCGTTTCCGTCATTAATGAGACACGTAAATCCAGTGCTAAGAAATTTTTCTTTGTACACCCGTGTTCTGAAAATCACATAAGAATCTGAATCGAAATATAAATTAAATTACTAGCCCATCCCTTTTGCACGCAAAACTCCCATCCATGAGGTTGGGTGTAGGTAGGACTTCTCCATATGCTTGCGAAAGGCTTGAAAAGGTATAAAGTTGAAGTTCGAAAGAATTGTATTGATTGGGAATGAGGGACTTTGGAAGTGTAGAAAGCTAGATTTTTGAGGTGGTATTTGAAGGATGATTGATTGAGCAAAGGTAGTAGGTGGGTGTTTAAGAATATAGGTCTTAAATAAAAGAAAATAGTGTAGTTATTTTTTTTTTTAATGTTAGTTTATGTGGTATAAGAAGTCTCTAGGTTCAGAGATTGCAAGTTTGACTCTATGAAGATAATGAGAGTGTTTAGGTCATTGAGGAGGTTCGGATATGAAAGTAGTTCGTAGAAATTAGATGGGGCGATTGAGAGTTTTGACGGATAGTGAAAGAAATAAAGTTTTTGCGTGGTTGTAGTGGCAGCAGGAAAGTAGAAGATGATGAAATTTTTTTGTCGATTGCAGGTGAATCTACTTAGATTGCTTGTTGATTTTTTGATGCGGTAGAGATAGGAATTGCAGGGGCAGTGTTCGGATAGAGCCATCTGATTAGCGGTCGAGGTAGGAAGAATTTCATTTTTGACCAAATGTCCAGAAATTGCTTTGGATTGTTTATATGTTGGAAGAAAATGGATGGTGAGGATTGGATGAGTTCTTGTCTAAGGTATTGAGTGTTAGATCTAAGTAGAGAGGTATAGGTTTCTAGGGAAATGAGATGACCTGGATGTAAGGAGTATTTGGAGGTACTTTTTTTAGCTAACTTATCTACATAAGTGTTTTTTGGAATGTTTGAGTGAGCTGGCCACCAGTAGAGGTGTATTTCAAAGTAATTTGATAAGTAGGTGAGTTTAGAAACAACGGTGTATGTTAAGAATGAGATGTTGTGTCTGAGGCTTAGGTCTTTGATGATGTTTTGTGAGTCTGTAAAAAAGTGTAGTGTGTTGTAATGTCTAAAGGAGAACTTATTTTTGCTTATGTAATGGCAAGCATGTAGAAGGGCATAGCATTCACCACTATATATTGAAAGAAACGGATCAATGGCAGACATTTTTGAGTAAAAAGGGAAAGGAAAATATGCCTTTGAAGAGTGCAAAAGCATAGGAGGATTTGTTTACGGTTTTTGAGGTATCCAGGAATATTCTTAATGAAATTGAGCTAAAGTTGGACCGTGTCGTAATTAGAAGTTTAGCGATGGGTTTTATGAAACAGTTGTGAAGAGAGAAAAGTAATGGTTTGGAAGGGTGAAATAAAGGTAGTGAATTGATTTTGGGTTGGATGGGAATGTTGTTAAGTGAAGACTAAAATTGTTGGAGTAAGGATTTGTAGTAAGTTTGAAAGGCAGTAATTTGAGTGTTATGGAAATAGAAGGACTTAAGATAAGAATTTGGTTCGATGCGTGTCATGATATATTTTTTGGTAACTGTTTGTTTGAGATGAAGGGTTAAAGTAAGTCAGTTCGTGAAAAATTCTAAGATTCTAGTAGCGGAAGTTTTGTAGGCCCTGGTCATTGTGATGAAGCAAAGGCTCATATGATGAGGGGTGGTTTAATGATAGGCCCCATGAAAGAATGCCATACTCAAGCGTAGGTAGGATGATTGATTTATATATAAAAGATGAGTGTTGAATACTTAGACCCCATTTATAAGATACAATCTTACTAAGAGAGAAAAGAGCTGAAGATAGTTTGTTGTATAGGTTTTTGAAGTGGGATGACCATTTGAGGTTTGATTGAAAGGTGAGCCCTAAATATTTCATGGAGGAAGATGGTTGGATGAGGATATCGCTGTATGTTAATAGTGCGAGGTGAGGGGAATGTGTTCGTGTGAAGTGTATAAGAGTTGATTTTGTGGAATTAAATTTTACTTTTAATGAATCGGCTGCAAAAGCTCTTTTGGGCTATTTATTTCCTTTTCCGAACAACTCCTTTTTAAAAGTCAAGCAAGAAATTTAAAAACTTAATGACATGTTTAGATAAAATGAAAAAATCCGAATTATGTTAAAATTAACACTCCTTATATAACAAAACTTTCCAAAATTTGAAAGATTCTGAATTTAAGATGCATATTCTAAATCATATAATTAGATTTTATCATTGATTTTCATGGCTAATAATCGATAGCTACAAAAAGCTGCAAAAAATTGATTCTCTCCTGCAAAATATTTATCAGAAAATAGTCTTTGGATAAATAATCATTTTTATATTTTAATTAATTTGGTTATTTATCTATTTTTTATTATTAATATATATTTAGTTAGTTAAATAATTAGTTAAAATTGGTTTATTAAATTAATATAAATTCTAAAATCAACTTAAAATTCATGTATATTAACCATTTGAAGTCTTATTTAAAATTTTGAAGACTAATTGTCTGCTTTCTTCAACAATAGAATTAAAAGTAGACTTTATTTTCTTCGGACACGTATTGCTAAAAAAATCTTCTCTTTGTTACGTTTATTTGACAAAATTTTTTAATGGAATTTAGGGAAAAAATTGATTCCACTTTTTTGTAAGAAAATTTTATATTTAGTATGTGCATATGAAAAGACGAAAATATTTATTGAAGCTAAATTGAAGAAAATATCCCATACTAAATATATCTGAGCTTCTTCCTGGAAAGAAATTATAATTTTATGTTAAATTGTAAAACAAAATCTAAATAAGTCTATAGTATTGTTTCGTAAAAAACACGAAAAAAAAGTTGTTCCTAGATGTGCATTTAAAATCATTAATTCCCCACTTCCTTTTTTTTCTTGCTAAGTCTGCCATCAGCGTATAATGAAAAAGATTTATCTTAATCAGCGATGTTGATAAAAAAATTTACTAAGAATCATAAAAAAGTTGTAAAAACCTAATGTTCTACTCTTCTCCGTTTACTTGTTTGTCTTTAATTTACGGGTTTTGATTGTTTTGGGGCTTGTCCCTCAACTCTTTACACCTTTTCAGGCATTGCAACGACAAAAAAATAAATACGCGTGATTAATATCATTACCAATCTTGCCAAAAAATTATTGCTGATTCTAAATTCATTCATCTTCAACCTCATAAATTTGACAACTACATACTTGTTGAATACAGTTCTATTGATCCTCTACCCGCTATAATATCTCATTTTAGATTGTAGTGATTTCGTCATTTGCACAAATGTTTTTTGGCAACTGACCCTTAATAAAAAACGTGATGATGTAATTGGCATGCAAAGCATATACTATGAGCGTAAAAAATGTTAAGTTTCCTCTATCTCCATTTGTTTAGTGTGCACACTCTTTCTCCCCTTTTAAATAACAAGTTGCTTAAAAGAACGACCCAAAAGTAAACTATCATTTTCCTTGGGACGTTTCTTTATTATATTGTGTGCGTTTTGTTTTGTCAGAATGAATTTCTTACTATCTTCTTAATTATTTTTGAGAGAAGGAAAACGGGGTAAACTCATTGTGGCGTTATTGGAATACTAAATTAGCAACTAAATTTCAATTTTTAAAACACTTTAATTTGCAATTAAAATATTTAAAATGTATAAATCGCAACAGATATTAGTAACTATTGCTGTTTTTTAGCTGTTTTTTAGAATTCGTATTCTAAGCGTAATTATAACAAATTTAGAACCCTCTAATTATTATTAATAAAAAAATCATATTTGTCTATCCACTTTTAACCTGTCTCTATCAATTTAACTCAGAAAAAAAAAATTTTCTTTAAAATATCAAAATAATCCTTTATTTAAAAATATAATATACATTATTAAAATGTAATCTAAGGTACAATAATAATACATATTGAAAATTGCTTTTACTAGTATCTAAATGATTTTAATATCTAAAAAGGATTAAACATAGGAAAATTAATGCTTCTAAGTTTGAAAGTCTCTAAAAGTGTTTTTTATATCATACGTTTCAAAGTTGAATAAAAATGATATTGGAAATTTATTATCCAGTTAATTTTCCATAAGCATTAAAAATTGGTTTCCTCAACAAAAGATCCAACATTAGACAATGATATGAAAGCGAAAACATAGAGTAATATATCAGTGATTTGGTTATTTTGAAATTAAACATAACTTGGTTTATTCTCAAAGAGTCAATGGAGTTGTGTAAATTTTGTGTTATAATGAAGCATCCAATCAAGCATAGTAAAGATATACTTTAGTCTTTTTTTCTAAACTGTTTTGAGAAAAAAGCAAATTTATTGTTGAATCAAAATGAATATATAAAAAAACATTGTACAGTAAATAGCATTATTTAATTATAAAATAAATTTGATATTTTATTTCAAAAAATTTCAAAATATCTTGCTCAATTCTAAATTAAAAAATGATTACTAATTTTATTTTCCATCTTTTTAGTTTTTTATTCTTTTCTTATTGCTTTTATTTTAATATTTTTTATGTTCATTTGAAAATAGATAATGCTCTTTCCTTTAATTCCTTAAAATATCTAACTATTTGGTGTTTAGTAATTTTTTATATTTATAACTTTAAAAATATAATACAAAAAATAGTCTTCGAGTACCAGAATTTAAAGACTAATCGTCCGTTTTTTTAACCCTTCTTTGCAATATTGGACTTAGGTATCCAATAAAGTAAAAAAATTTTGTTTAAGTGATTAAAAAATTATTATTTTTTTTATTTTGTTAAACTAATAGGAAACGAAAGCAGACGATTAATTCTTGAAATTCAATAATGACAGTTACACCCCCTTTGTGAAATTGCCCATTCCATGAAATTTAATTTTATGCCCGAATCTATTTATAACTAGTTTAAGGCAGAAAAAGCAATACTAAATTAAAAAATACAATTTTAATTATTTATACCTATTTGCTATACAAAGAAATTGGTATAAATAAATTATGACAATGAAAAACTCTAAAAATAAATATTAAGACATTATTATAAATTCTCATTTCTTGAAGTACATGAAGGGAACATCATGAATTTGTCCATTTCATGAAAAGGGCAAACCTGCAATTTTATAAACGGTGTGTAGCATATATAAGGACAAAGTTTTTAGATTTTATAATGATTTTCTCAGACATGTTCTGTAGAATAACTGTTTTCTCAAATTTAAATATATTTAATTCTTTTAGATTTCGCAAATCGTGAGTTCTTTTTTAGCCTGTCTCTTTTCTGTTTTTTCACAATTCCACTTTCTCCACAAATTCAGAAGTATTTGGCATCAAGTAGCTGCCTTCCCACTCGCACTGGTATTTTTTTATTCATGCTGTAAATTTGCTAAATAAAATCAAAATAAAGGTAAAAAGTAAAGGTACTTATTAATTTCATGCATGATGAAACTAATCAAAATCCTTAGGAATTTTAAGTGTGGGGTGTTTTCATCGAGAAGGCACAATGGCACCATATCAAACTATGAGGAAAGTAGGCTTGATGCGGGATCGAACCCAAGACCTTAAGTTTTCCAAGCTCAGTTATCAAACCGACCTTACTCACTCCCCTTAAATAGTCAACATAAATATTTCGAAAGTATGGTGCTCAGAAGGGTGGTAAGTTTGCATACTCTACGATTTTGAAATTAAGAAATTTTAATAAGTAACATTATTTTGCCTTATATGTTGGTATATAAGTCGTCCCCTAGGTTTAAAAACAAAATGTGAAATGCCAATGTATGTTCTCTGTATGGAGCGAACCAAGTTTTAAACACATAAGTTATGTCGGAATTCATCAAGAAATGAATAAAACTTCATCATTTTAATTTCAAGATAAATTAATTTACAAAATAAGAAAATAATTTCATTTACAAAAGATATCTAAAGATATATAGAAAAGTTTGGCTGAAGATAAATAAATGTGCTCAAAGGTCGACTTAAACGTAAAAATTTTTGACTTTTGCTAATGATTTATTAAAAAATAATTTGACAAGTTCACTCGATTCTGCTACAACTCTCGAAATGGATCAAAATCGATTCCCAAATTCAACTGCCATTATAACTCCATATGTGGAATAAGATTCGAAGAGTTCGAATCCAATCTGTATATTTTCCACCAATCATGTTGACGAATTAGTAAGCTTCACAGATGAAATCATTCACTGATAAATTCAAAACTAAATGTACTTTAACAACAGATAGTTCAGATGCATGAGATCACGCATTTTAAATTTACATTTCATTTCTTTTATAAGATTGAATGTTAAAATTTTGAGAGTTCTAATATTTTTTAACAAATATTGAATTCGTAATTTGAATAATTTTTATACTTTTCATTTTGGGTCAATTTAAAAAGAATCTAAAAAAATATATTTTTTTTAAATTTAATTAAAATTTATGCTTTTGTGCGTTTTGTTAACATTTATCAGTTGTTCAAGTGCTTAGCAGAACTCCCAAGTTTCCATTTTAATTTATAGGAAACCACGCGTGAAAAGGTTTAAGAAAGTTAGATATGTGTACAGCAGAGAATTGAGAGTAAAAAGGAAAATGCAATTGTCAAACCTTGTTCTTTTGCTTTTAGATTGTTTGTTCCGAATTTTGGATCCTTCACACGATCAACTCCGATTGGGTTTTGCCGAAAAGTATCCAGCCCTTCTTCCCCGCTTTTTTGAATCACGGATTCGTAAGACTTCTTCCAATACTCGTTTATTTTAGGGCATCTCTCTGTCTCGAGGAATGGCAGTTGTTTTACACTATTACGATTCATGTGTCATCGTTGTATAGAGAGGATAAAAAATGGGCATTTTATAGCGTTTTGTTTGATTTTTTTACGTTGAAATTAAAGTTGGGTGGAGAATTTAAACGAGTTGTAGAATTCGTTGAAACCTGAGCACTTTATGATAAATTGCACTACCTGTCTATTTTTTATATTTGAGCATAATGTACGTTCCGAACCTACCGATATCTCTTTCTAAATCATTTGATGGGTTGAACGCTAAGTCAAAAGGTATTTTTCAGCATGGTAAAAAAACTATAAGACAAAAATCTTACATAAAGAGACAATTTCATAATGGTAATTTTTGTTTTATATCAAGCCTATTTAAAATACACTTTTTAGCTTGGTATTTGAAGTCTTCAAATATATTTATGCAATGATTCTGGAAATATTTACAAGCGATATCAGATTAATTTTGGGTAAATGTCCCTATTGAATCTCATTTGGTGACATTTCACATTTTAAAAATAAATTTACATGATTTTTCACCGATCATATAACTTTTTTAAATAAATTTTTTATTAAAAAATCAAAAAAAATTAGCTTAGTTTTTCAGCTGTCAATCCACAAAAATATGTCCATTTTAAAGTTTTAATAAGACAAAACAAAAAAAATAATTGCATTTATAAATAATTTTATTCGAAAAAAAATACAAAGATTAATTTTAACCTGCGAAGTGAATCATCAAGCTCATTCCCCTTTTACCTTTCGTTGAATCCTTTACGAGAACTTGGATTGGTAAATCACTGAACTTGTATCTGATTCCTCTTTTCTTGCAGCACACATATCCGATTGTGTTTGTTCTTCTGGACTCCTATACCTGTTGTATGCGCTATCCACGTTCCAGTGTCTGGCGTCTCGTTTTACTCTTCCTTCTCATCGCATCCTACCTCACTTGGTATGTTGCCTTTATCATTTTATTTTTCTTTGTAAAAGATCCAAAAAAATAGGAAACTAGCAAGGTCTTTTTTAAAGTAAACCGCGTGGACAGTCCCTCACTATTTGGGTTGTGATGAAAGTATTCTTTATAGATACTTATTAAAAATAAGTCCCAAAAAGTAAATAAATGAAGGGGCGTTGAGTCATTGAAAAAGACGTGGAAATTATAAAGAGTAAATATAGAAGTACTATATGCTATGCTATATATTTGTGAACTAATCCTTATACATGTGTCTATCATTTATAATTAACATACACACACCACTTCATATGCACCAATCCCCATCTATTCTTTTGTTCCAGGTTTTTCTTATACATTTTACTTCAACCACAGCAACTCGCCACCCTCCTCCTCCATTTGGTAGTTGAAGATCAGCTAATGAGCATAGTGCTCGAAAATTTATCACCCAAAAAAGACATTTTACTTCAGAATTTAAAATAAAAATAAGTTGACATTAAAAACAAAAAAATAAATGCTAATAATAATTAATTAAAAAAATTACATTGATGAGTGGATGTTTCAGTACAGAAATAATGAGTTACAAACTTGGAAAGAATGAATTTTTTTACAAGGGTGTTGATAAAAAGAAAATATTTGACAAAGATGACGTTAACCCAATTAGTGCTGGACAAAATTTGTCCGTTCAAGTGCTGGGGAGGGGCGTAAAGTGGTAATGTTGCCCCCCCCATGCATTTTTGAAACTCAGATATTAATTGGAAAGAAGTTTTAATATAATGCATATTTTTAATGTTATATATAGTTTGAGTATCGACTATAGTGCATGTAGCAAATTCAGTGCTGATGCCTGCCTCCATTTTACGGTTTCACAAATAGTGCAATCAAACCTGTCAATAAAATTGATCTAAATGTGACAGCTCATCTCAAAAAGGAACTTTTTATCTAAATAATTATATAAAGTTTTTTACACATGTATACCCATTTTCAAATATGCTAAATTCAGTGGTGATATTCATTTTTTTTATGAAAATCAATCAAACCTGTCAAAAAATTGATCTAAATGTTACAGCTCATCTCAAAAAGAAGCTTTTTATCTAAATAATAATATAAAGTTTTTTACACATATATACCCATTTTTAAGCATGCGTAATTCAGTGGTGAAATTCATTTTTTTATGAAATTCAATCAAAACTGTCAAAAAATTGATTTATCCCAAAAAGAAAGGATCAGGCACGGTTTTTTGAATTAGACAATTACGTTTAATAGAAAGTATAGGGAGGTGATGAATTTTACCGTGTATATAGGCATTTTACACACATATACCCATTTTCAATGTAGGCTCGGTTTACTGGTTATATTCCTTTTTTAATAAATATTAGTCAAACCTGACAAAATAATTTAAATACGACAGCCCATCCCATGTCAAAATTAAAATTTTTATTCTTATAAAAAGTTTTTTATACATTTCAAGTATGTAGAATTTTATGGTGATGTCATTTTTTATGAAATAAATAAAACCTGTCAAAAAAATCTATGATTCACTCAAAATATTTTATTCTACAGTAACTTATGTAACTCGATAGGACCTCCATCTTTTTGGCTACAAATTCGTTATCGACTTGCAGTCTCTACGTCATATTATAATTTACAGTATCTAATTTTGCTATCCATTCCATGATGATCTTTTCTTCGTAGCTCTTTTTTCATTAGAAATTTATATTCTTCAATGTGTGTTCGAAAATTTTTTTATAATGATAAAATTACTTTTTTCCTCTCTCAAAGCATTCTGATTAAAGAATCTTCTTGACGATCTTAGACTTTTATCAGTATCGTGTATTTTATTATCAGGCCTGAATATTTCTCAACCAATCTCATTTCAAAGGTTTTTTTCTGATGAATCATTCGTGATGTTCATTGTTCAATTACAAAAAGTTGTCCACGTTCTTCATCTAAAAAATTATTTCTTTGACGCAAAAGGAAAAAGATGGACAAATTCAATTTAAATTAAAAATATCTTGATAGTGACTAAGTTCTCACATATTGGCATCTGTGCCATTTTTGATAAATCTGACCTATTCTAAATTTTCTGATTTCCTACCCATCTTAGCTAAATGTTAATTGTAATCTTAGATGATAAGCTATAGATTTAAATATTTTTCATTTGTAAAAGAGGAACTTCTTTTTCACAGTCAAAATCTTTTTTGAAGCATCTAATATTATATAATTAAACCACTTCCTAGTTCATTAGAACATGGTAGATCTTCCATTTAGTCAAGATACATATTTTTTTAATTATTTGTTTTGATCACATGTTCTTTTTTCAACTAGTTTTCAACTTGGTTCCTTCTCTCATACAAATTTTCAAAAGATTTTATAATACGTTTTCTTTTTTTTTAAATAAATATTTCATACTCAAGATGATTTTAGAAAGTATCATTCGTACAAATATACAAAATATACAAAAAAAAGTATATTTTTACTATATACCTAATATGCAGCCATTTTTTGAAAATTTTTTACAGAACTGATTTTCAGACATACATTACTAATTCAATTGCCACTTCGAGATATTTTTTAACCGTATTATCCAAAATCCAGTACAGAAATAAAATAAGCATAGTCGATTTGGTATAAAACAGATATTTTATTTTTTTGAAAATATTTTTGAAGACAGTATCTAGAAGTAAACCGCCAAAGCTTTCAGATATTTTAAAACCATAAATGCCAAACCTGAGTCCAAAAATGAAACCAGCATCTTCCATTTGGCATAAAAACAGATATTTTATTTAAATTTCAAAAATATTTCTGTAGACATTAGACGTAAATCGAACATTTGATTGACACTTTCAGACATTTAAAACCTCTAAATGCAAAAAATGATTTCAGAAAAAAATTATTATGGTCGAATTGGTATAAAAACATATATTTCATGTAAAATTAGAGAGAATATTTTGGGATATAGTTTTTAGACATAAACCGCAAATTTGATTGACACTAACAGTAAAACCTCTAAATGCGAAAACGGTGTTCAGAAATGAAATCATCATGATCTATTTGCTATAAAAACATATATTTCACGTAAAATTAGAATCAATATTTTTGAAAACAAATTTTACAACTAAACGCAAATTTGATTGATACTTATTGGTATTTTCAAATTTAAACTGCAAAAATTGAATCCATAAATGAAACTAACATGGTTGATTTGGTATAAAAACATATATTTAATTGTAAAATTTGAATGAATGTTTTTGGAGACAATTTTTAGAAGTAAACCGCAAATTTCATTAACACTTATAACTGTTTTCACATCCTAAATGTAAAAAAATGAGTTCAGAAATGAAAACAGCATGATTGATTTGGTATAAAAACAAATATTTCATGTAAAATTGAGAGAATATTTTTGGAGATAGCTTTTAGAAGTAAACCGCAAATTTTGACTGATATTTTAAAACTTCTAAATGTGAAAAATGAGTTCAGAAATGAAAACAGCATGGTTGATTTGGTATAAAACATATATTTCATTGTAAAATTTGAATGAATGTTTTTGGAGATAATTTTTAGAAGTAAACCGCAAATTTGATTAACACTTATAGGTATTTCCATATCCTAAACGTAAAAAATTAGTCCAGAAATGAAACCAGCATGGCCGATTTAGTATAACATATATTTTATGTAAAATGTAAAGGAATGTTTTTGGAGACCATTTTCATAAGTAAACCGCAAATTTGATTAATACTTATAGGTATTTTCAAATCCTAAATGTAAAAAATGAGTCCAAAAATGAAAACAGCATGACCGATTTAGTATAAAAACATATATTTTATGTAAAAATTTGAAGGTATATTTTATTAGATATATTTTAGATCAATCAAAATTTTGATTGACATTTTCTAAAAAGTAGCAATGATTATTGAAAAAATTAAATATATAAAGTGTTATGCGTTCTAAACTGTATATAATTATAAATTTTCAGGGTATTATATAATATAGATCCTAAGTTATAAGGTTAAGTACAGATAATGTCAAAATTTTTCTGAAAAATTTTAATTTTTTATTTTGATTGACAGTTTTGGACATGAAGGGGTCATTCAACTACCATGAAAATGGTTTCAAAAGATGCAGCTAGCGATTTTAGGAAAAGTCACAAAATTGGAAGGGATATGATTCAGCCAATTTTCTACAATTAATTTTTTAGTGAAGGGGGGGGGGGGTCCCCCCAGCACTAATAGGGTTAAAGCTACAGAATAAATTTATATAAAAGGGGCGAGATAAAGATCGGAAGTGACTTTTGTTTGAAAGCTCTGATGAACGATTCATTTTGAAGAGTTTTACTTTTTAAAGTTTCCTCTGGATCAAATTCGCTACGGGAAAGTGGCTTTATCCTGTATTTGATGATTTTTCGAGTTTTGGCGTCGCTCTTTTGATTTTGGCCTCATTTTGTGGATCCATTCTCTCTTACTTCACAGGAAAGTGTTTGAACAACTTGTTCTGGACCAAGAATGGTAAGCTATTTTATTCATGCTCACTATTTTTATGTAACAAACTCGATTTATAAGCAAAAATCAAAATCGGGACAAACACTACAGTTGACTACTTTTAAACCGGAAACCACTGATTCGAACCTTCCTTAACCCATTAAGTCCCAATGTTCCCATTTGGGAACATAAGTAATTTCATCTTCGTCTGCTATTTTCAATGACTTTGAGTATAAATCGTCTGCGTTTTTTTAAATATCGTCTGATTTCTTTGGTACTTAATGGGTTAATCCGACACTTTTATTATCGTAGAAATCTTTAATTTACTAAAATTATTGAATGATTTATTCAATTATCAACTGAGATTCTTGAAGGTTTAGTAAAATAAAAGTTTCACAAATGAAGAAGTGAGTCTCTATATCTTGCAAGGAAAAGTGATTAGAGAAAGACTAAATCACCTTAAACAACAAAAGAAATGTTCAAAAATTGTCTACACTCAGTAGAATCAGTACATCAGAATAATTTTTTTGTTCAAAAGTTCATACTGAGAGAAATTGAATGAACAGCGTGTGATTTTTCATTAAAATAATAATCACTCAACCGGAAAATCACTACTTGGGAAAGGCCGAATCCCAAGCATTCGGAATTAGTGATAGTCGACTGTGTTATAAAAAGGTTTTCTTCCATTAATATTTATCAAATTAATACAAAACAAAATATTTTTATATTTTATATTTTATAGTGTTGTCTTCGAATAATGAATATCAAATCACACACCCTAATAAACACAGGTATAATTCGGAGGCGCGCGCGATAGCTTAATCGATCCAAAAAACAGTTTTTATAAAACTAAAAGGGTGCACTTCTAAAATCACTACTATTTCTTTTTTCAGTTAAAAAGGAAAAGCAGAAGAAGAGAAAGACGATTAAGAAGGAGAAAAAGAAGAAAATAAAGGCCTTGTAAATGGTGAACTCTCTTTATCCTAACATTCATGAATACAATACATGTGATGTATCTTTTTTACTTTGTAAAAATAAATGTTCAGTTTTATTATTACGATTCAGGTCACTCACTTTCAAAAGTGCTGCAAGATTGGAACGAAATAAAATAAATAAAAATAAATTTTTTATTTTTGTAAAACAATTTTTATTAAATGGAAGCTTGCTGCATTTTTAAAAGGGAGAGAGTACTTTTTTATTATCTTTAAATCTTTTATACTTCATTTTTTGATGTTTTCACGCCATTTTTCATAGTTTGGTCAGCAAGGGGTCGGTGTCATAATTTTTACAAAAGAAATGCTTTAATGTCATTTAAATCATGTTTTAATACAAAGCATGTTGATTAGCTGTAAAATTAATTGCTCGCCCTTATTCACTTTATGAACATGAAAAATGAAATAATTTTTATATAAAAATTGGAAGAAATTATAGGTCCGTTTTTGGTGAACGGAGAAGGTGTTAAAAAAAAGTGGGGTAACTTGGACCTCTGTTTTAAAACAAGACTTGACATTAAAATTCGATTTAAAAAGTTTATTTCCTCAAATCACAAAATGAGGAGAGAAGATTTGCAAACTCTTGCTTAGAAGGAAACAGAGGGATCGATGTTTTGGAGAGCGTCTGCGAGCGAGAGTTTTTCTGAGTGGGATTTGTAGATGCCGTTGATCTGTTTGGACAATTCCTTGAGATTAGCGCCCAGAAGTAAACTGTCCAAACGAGATGGACATGGCACAAACTTGAAAACACGATCCAAATCTTCATCAGGAAGAAGTGGGATATTCTCAATCTTCCGAGCAACATTTTCTTCGTCCTGAAAAACACTAAATTTTAGGAATAAAAAATTGTTGCGCTTGTTCACTACCAAGATGGTCAGTAATTTTATTGTAGGATTAAGGAATTCAAAGGTTTTATACGTTAGAGTAGTATAATACAAATTTGCCAAAATCAAGCTACTCACTATCAATACTAATTTTTTCAGAATTTTATATTATGTTTCGCTTTTAGAAATTTTTTTACCTTTTTGGAAAAATTGTTCCGATTAAAATGTTTGCTTATTCTACAAGAAAAGTTCATTTTGGTGTTTAATTTTAAAAAATTGATCATTCAAGTATAAAGATTATAATTTTTGAAATATTATAAAAGTATTTTTTGTATGTTCTATTTTTAACTAAAAAAAATTTTGCTTTTTAGCTAAATGTAATTCTCACTGAATATTTTTATTTCTTATATTAGCGAGTAATTGTACTTTTTTGAAAAGTAAAAACATGAACTATGAAAAATTTAGTTTTTTTGATATAATAAAATCTGATTTTGTCGGCATTATAATTTTAAATAACACTTTGATATAAATTGCACATTTTTGAGTATTAAAATTGAAGAAACGGATAAAGTTTAGGATTTAAATAGCAAGAACTTTTTTGAAACAGAGGAATGCATCCTGAGTTACAAATATTTTAAAATAAATTACGAAAAATGCATTTAGGTATATTTTATATATTTCACGCATATTTAAACATTACTACTATAATAAAAATGCACGTTTAAAATGTCAATATGTAATCCAGAAAAATACAGGAATTTAAAGTAAAGTAACAAAAATCGATAAATCATGCTTTTCAATTTAGGCTTTTTTTTATCAAGGAATTCTCTATTCCTTTTCCCAATCATTATGTACTTAGAATCCCTAAATATACGGTGCTGTTTACCGCATGTGTTAGCGGTCAACGAATCACATCTAGATTGTCAAGGTAAGGGTAATTGATACGCGTTTAGCCTTGTAGAGCAAACGTTGTTGGTAGATCTTATGGTTTTGCTTGTGCACGGCAGTCAGTTTGTTCGTCTCTTGCAGCAACTCATCCAGTGTTTCCATCATCACGCGAATGTTTGACTCCAATTTGCAACTGAAAAATTTAAGGCAACAATCACCACCACCAATGATTACCCTTTATTCTCAACTCTTTTTTGCAATAATTCGTTTGAAAACACTTACCATGTAAAAAGGCATGGCGAGACAAAAACCCATACCTCTTTAGTTAGCAAGAAGTATTTTGAGGCAAGCGTTCCAAAAAATGAAATCTACTTTAATATACCGTAAAGTTCTTTAATTAGAACAAAATTTCACAAATTATCCGTCAAAAACAAATTCGCGAACAACCATTTCTAAAATTTTAAATATTTGGCTAAAAAATTTAGTTTTATTTATTTGAGATTTGATTTCCAAATCCTCCGAAAATCGATTTTATACTTTCTTTATACGAAAACTTCTAAAAACCGAAGATAATCAAAAAATCCTTAGTGGCATTGAACTCGGTATTTTTCGGCCTTGATCCTTACAAAATGCATGATTTTTCAATGGTGGACTGGTAAAGATGCTTAGCGAAAACACTGGCTATAGATCGCCGCTATTTACATTTTACAAGACAACAAATACTTATGCGTATTCATTGCTAGCTGTATAGCAGCTTTTTAAATGAAGCAAAACAGACTTACTCTGAGGCGAGATCCAATGAATTGTAGAATGGAGTGAGATACATGGGATCTTGCAGGCGATTCAACATCACATTCATCAACGGCGAACTTTTGATGCAAATCGGGATTTCTTCAAAAATGGACTCGAAGCTCAGATTTAGTTTCTTAATACTAAGGAGAAAAAGAAAAATTGACGCGAAGACATCCAACTGCAATTTCGGGTACTTATAATTGCTAGGTATTAAAATCAAACTCTTACTCCGGTCTTTGAATAAATAAGGGCCGCTCTTCATGTTTACAAGAACAAAACTTTAAACCAAAAAAGATGGAATTTTTATGAAAAAGAAGCATAAAACATTGGAAGCTTGGGAAAATCATAAGCAAACACAAAAGAAGAAATGAACATTGTGAATATGGACTGTTATTTTTTTGAGCTCAAGATTCGTCAAAAGAACATCTCAAGTCAGAGGCGCACATCCGGAGTTTTAGAGAAGTTTGACTCTACTTTGGTATAATAGGTATAAAAATCACTTTTCAGGAGAGAAGTCATCCCCAGAACAAGCAGTAGAAACAGCGTCCGTCAATCTCATCGCCTTGATGCTCAGGTTTCCGAGGGCAGTTGAGTTGTGATCGTAGATCAAGACGATGCAATCCCGGAGCGAATTCTGATAGTTGAACTGATCTTGGATGAGGCAGGAGTTGAGACTTGAAGAAGAGTGCGAGTCATTTTGGTACCAGCCCACGTTTATCGTGTCGTAGCGGAGGGAGCGCAAATTCCTCATCGTGCTCATCTGTAGATTCCGGGCTGTGCAAAAAAAACAAAAAAACTTCTTGGCCGACAGGATTCTTATAATAAAGCACACATTCATTTCCAAATACTATTTTATTAATGGAATTAATCGCTTTTCAAAGTTTGGCCATGAGTTCTGCTTGCATTGCTAGTGAAAATTAAAATTTATTTAGCTTGTAAAGACATTCATTTCGATAGCCTAACTTTATTTCTGTCTGTTGAAGTCTGATAGATCGCTCAACCGTAAACACAAGCATTTCATTAGTGGATTATTTGATTTTCCCTTTTAGTAATGGTGATTTTATACCTTACGTATACTTAAAAATAAAATATTGTCAGAAAATGTGTATTTCTATTTTGCTTTAACCCTCGCTTGACGGACTCTATGTATTTTTTCCGCTCTCAACATTGTAATTACATTTTTATGTAATTACCACTAACATGTAAATGTTCTTTACAATGTTAAGTTTAATCTTTAGTAAAAAAAATTATTTTGTGGCTATATTTTTTACCAAAACTTAAAAATAATAAATTTATCATAAAAAATTAATAGATGGCGTTAATTTATATATATATAATAATTTAAAAAAAATTTAGGAATTTAACTTTACAACGCATATAATTATATTTTCAAGCTATTCTCATAACACGAATAACCGGTTTTTACTTCAAAAAAAACTTAGTCTAGAAAAGTCAAAAAAAATATAACAGGTGTTAAAAATTTATTTTAAAACTATAAACTGAGCAAATAACTTTAGAATGATATTTACAAAACATATTTCCACATTTTGCACATCGACGTGAAGTTCTGTTTTTTCTTGAGATGCAAAGAAAACATGAAACTTTGCTTGATGATGTAGGTTCTACTTCACTACGACTTTCAAAACCATAGTATGATAATAAATGCTTGACATCAAGGGATAACTCTGAAGTTAGAGATCTTATTTTCATAGATTCTTCAGCCATTCGCATTTTTATAAATATCTTTCTACCCTCTTGTTTTGTGTTGGGGAAATCCCTAGGGCTATTGAACTTTGCTATAACCCATGAGTTCAGCACACTAATATCTAGATAATTTGAAAATAGCGCAAAAGTCCACTTTCTATTGGGTTTATACGATTTGTAAGCTCTTAGCATTTTATTCACATCAACTCCACCTTTGAACTTGTTGTATTCCAACAAGCTTTCAGGTTTCGAAGCAACATTAGCGATTTGCACGTTTTTATGCTGTGACGACATAATATATACAACTTTGAAGTTACGTACGGCATGACGTCTAGGTATATACGCGCTCAGAGAAACATAGGAATATTTATTCTACTTTCGCATTCTAAGTCGCAATTCTCTAAGATAGGGGGGGGGGTCTAAATACTAAGGGGACAAATATCCTATTTGACATAACAGTTCCGCACAATGATAAATTTTTTGTACTACACCAAACAGCTAAGGAATGACTAGTAAAAAATTTATCCGTGTAAATGCCACACCCTTCAGGTATTTTACTATTTTCAATTAGTCTTTTGCGAATATTTAGCCCAGAAAAGTAAGTTCTATCAGAAATACCACCCACATAGATTTCGGGAGATATACAATAATAAAAGTTAGCGTCGTTTATGTGATATAATTTTATACCGTAGTGTCCGGGTTTTTTGGGGGTCATATATTTTGACCGACATCCTCCCCTAAATGTAACAAGCTGTTCATCTATGGCAGTGGTTCCCAACCTTTTTTATCCCGTTCCCCCTTTTTCAGACACTTTTTTTACCTGTGGACCCCTACAACTGAATAGTTTGAGCTAACAAAATTAATCAAAGATTTTTTGAAAAAATGATTGTATAGTCATCTGATTAAATAGTATGCTTATTCATATGAAATCAGAGAAATCGTAAAGCTTTTTATTTAAGAGTAAAATACAAACAAAAATAATATTTTAAAATGTTGTTATAGTTGTAGAATGTAGGTTGGATAAGCTCAATGAACTCTTCTTGAGCCTCTTCTAACACATCATCAACATGACATAAAAACGAATTTTTAGCTAGTTCTGCATTTTTAGGGCTTAAGTCAGGAAAGTATCGTCAAATTCATCGTCTAGCTGAGACAAGTGATTCATGATTTCTTTTGGATAAAGTGCTTGGGACGTGACCATCAGCCAAAAATAATTGTCATTAGCATCTCTCGTTTTTTTTTGTCAAAACGTAAAAATACGTGAATGAGAGTAAACATATCGCGTCCCAAGCAACTTAGTAAAAAGGACCCCAGCATTTGAAAATAAGTCAGTAGTTTTAACTTTTTGATCACCATTTTGACCGATATAAATCAAAGAGCCAAAGTAAGCGAGAAGATGGGAAACACTAAACTTTGTGTAGCAGTGGTACAAGTTTACGTACTTAGGATTAGTCGATCTAAAAAATAAAATTTGTTTTTACTTTTCAGATTTTAAAAATACAACTTACTTATAATTGGATTCCATTTTGTGCATTGTCATTGAGTACAAGTATTGAATAAGTTCAACATCGAAAAAAAGTTTAAATATGGAAAAAATATCCCTTAAATTTTTAGCAGAGCTTTTAGGACCTGGAGGTCTGGAGATCGAATCGCGAATATTCAAACTTTCTCTTCTTCCTACTCCACTACTTCTTGGCTCCGAAAAATATTCAGTAGAATCAGGAGCAATCAGATTTTGATCAAAAAAGTCAATTTCACAAGACATGTTCGAGATTTGAGATGTCTCATTATTATCAGAATCACTGAAAGTTGAAGAAGGGTTCTAGTAGCAATACTGTCGCCCAATTCCTCTTGTTTTACAGCCATGTCAAACATGCGGCCCGCGGGCTGCATGCGGCCCATTACAAGCAGATTTGCGGCCACCACAGATTACAGTATTTCTCAGAGAACTAGGTTCGCTGATTTTCACTTATCATCTCTTATAAAAGTTCGCACTGCACAGAAATTTCAGCCAGACATAGCAAAGATTGTCAATAACAAGTGGTGTCAAGCCTCGGGACAAGAACATGTAAAGTATTTGAATAATTAACAATAAATGTTTATTTTGAATTATTGTGATTTATGTGCATTTCATTTGTAGTTCATTCAAATAATGTGGGCCATGTATGTTGCCTTATAAACTTTTTTATATTAAAATAAAGAACAGATTTATATCCTTGCTAATTTTTTAATTAAATTATTTTGTTTAACTATACATGACTTTGTACTTGCATTTTTGAATATAATCAAACCATTACATGTTTCTAAGTTAAAAGTAAAATATTCTGCAATAATTTTTATTGAACAACTTTAAATATAATTGTAGGAGTGCCCCTCATGAGAACACAAACTCACTCCTTTGGCCCTCATGGGACTCCGAGTTTGACATGCGTTTTACACAATTTTAATTCTTACAATGATAATTCCTAAGTAGATTCCAAAAAACAGAGAAATGAATAAAATAACTCATAACTCTTCTAAATCAGTAAAAATTTCACAAAATTTTAATAAATTCATAATATGAAATTTTTAATTTATATTTTATTTAGATGGCGTTAAAAAATATATGTAAAAATAGATTTTTTTAATATTAGATCAAATAAATTGATAATTAATTTTATTTTATATTTGTTTAATATTTTTATCAATTAAGGTTTTTATATATATACATATGAAATTTTGTCATCACGCGTTTATAGTTATCACTATTAAATTTCTTTTTATGAAGACACATAACGTTATAAGAATAGCGGAAAAAATGTATTGAGTCCGTCAACGGTGTTAGAACAAATAAGTCCGCCAAGCGAGGGTTAATAAATCATATCTTGACCTCAATGGACTCATCTTGATGTGATCAAATTAACCTAATTGTATTCGTGCATGTGGATTTAATAGCATTAATAAACATTACCATTACTACACAACACATAAGAGCATTTTCCATAGCCCTTTAACAAACACCACATATTCTCTATCCATACTCATCATTTTTTGTATTTCAAAGTTTACCATGCCATATGTTCCACCTCTTCTTCATTCAGTTATAATGCAAAGAAAGTAGTATAACCCTTCATTTTTTTTTATCCTTGAACGTTGAGATTATAATTAAGTTTGAAAGTGTCCTTTTAATTATGTATTTTAGATCGATAATTTAAAATCATGGACACATTCGTAACTATCTCATCAATATAGCAAAATTTTATTTAAACGATCCTCTCTAGGAGAAATTTTGTTGAAATTAAATGAAACACCCTTCATTTTTTTATTGAATTTCTTCTGTTTTCTAGTATAATTTTATTCACTAGAAATGGAACAAATAGATGAAATTAAATTTTGATGAGTTTTTCTAACTCTGAAGTTAAGAAAACCTTTTATTTTTAACATCATCCAATAAAACCATTTTCAGTTAATGAGAACCTTCATAGAGTACATTTTTGACTTTAATTGATCGATTCATATCAGCGTCCCATTCATCAATGGCTGATTGGATATTCTTTACCACTCTCATCAACTCAGCTAAACGCTCTAATGTCAGCTCACATTGTTGATTATGTTCTTCTTTATTGCGGCGTGTTGTCAACTCTAACAATTCTTCGTCATTAAGTGGCGCATGATGTTCGCCAATGAAAGCATCAAATTCCTCAACAGTTACGTTATTGGAGACATCTCTATCTAAATATTTAACAAGTGGACTTCATTACTATCTTGACGACAAACATTCTTCATACAAGCATTGATTGTTTCACATTTAATCTGTCCCAATGCTATATCAATGATTTGAATGCCCTTAGCAATGGTAAATTCTTTCAAATATTTTTTAGACAAAAATTATCATCTTCATCCATCATTCTCACAGCATCTCTCAAATAAATTGGTTTGAAAGCTCGAATTACCCATTGATCCAAAGGTTGAATTAAGGAAGTAGTGTTCGCAGGAAAGTATTCAACGTGAACCTCATTACAAACAAAATCAAAATAATGACGAACCCTTTAAAAAAAATTGTTAGAGAGGGTTTTTTTTTTTAAATTTTAAAAAAAAAACCCCCAAATTTTGACAATATCTTTGTAATTCAGGCTTTTTTATTATACATCCAATATACAGGTAAATTCCTTATATTTTTATTTCTAATAGGTCTAGGATTAGAGACTACTATATAAGGCCGGGTTTAGCCATAAAACCTACAGCTTAATACACATAACACGTGTAATCCTATCTTTTATAAAGCAAAAGCTTTAACTTCATCCTATAAGAAATAACTTTTAAGGCAATTTTTTCCAGAAAAGCACTGTCTCATCCATGTTAACCCATTTACGACCAATGTTCCTATTTTGGAACATAAGTAATTTCATCTTCGTCTGCTTTTTTCAATGACTTTGAATATAAATCGTCTGCGTTTTTTTAGATATCGTCTGCTTTGGTTGGTCTTAAATGGGTTAAACACGTGTTCAGGAATGTATCTCATTCCAATTATTTTTTGTAATTGTTCTGCTTGAATTTTTTTTAAAATTACTGATAGAGATGGCTCATCACAAGAAGAAATAGGTTTATCCACGTTTTGAATCCTCAGTTTTTTTTAAGCATTTTCTCGTATATTATAATCCAGAGGGACACTTTTCTTTCTTGCTTCTGCTAAGCTAAAACAGATTTTATTCTTAATTATAAGATTCTATCAAGAACAGACTTTCTTGTTTTGGCCAGGTTACTAACACTTGGTGCACAAATTTCTCTAATATTTTTTTCACAACTATAAATTGATCTAATCGTGTTCTTATTTCCACCAAAATGACGAGCAACAGCGGTTTATCTCTGCCCTTGCCTTAACATGTAAAGCAATTTCATCTGTTCTTCAAGACTCATCACATTTTTAACACGTTTAGCTGCATTACCAACAATCCTTGTGGATTTATGACGTTTGGGTACATTAAATAATTTCAAAAATTTTTTCTTTTTTTCAAACAAACAAGAGTTTCAAGTAAGAATGATGACGTAGAAAGCTGCACAAATGTTTTGGAAGCACAATTTAAAAAGATTTTGTTTTATCCCATCAAAACGTGTGAGAGCAATATTTCTTGGTCTTATTAATTACACATGTTTTCATTTTTGTAGCAACTTTACATTTGATATGAAAATAAATTTTGGTGTGATGTGCAAAAAAATAATTATGCAACAAAAGCTTAATTCTTGCCTTGCTTTTGATTGATTATAACAAATGGATGATAATAAACGCCTGAAAGAACTTTCAAAATTGATTAAAAATTTTCGTGAATAATTGAGTTTACAAATATGAATTTTTGTGTCAAACATGTATTAATACAAATAAATAAGAAAGTTTCTGTCAAGATGTCAAAAAAATGTCTATGTAAATGTATGAAAGCACGATTGCGCAAAAACTAAACCTAACTTCAGCCTAGCTCTAATACTAACAAAAATGCTCTACTCCCGAATATAGGTTTTCAAGCAGTAGAGTGTTTGAGTGAGAAAAATGCAAAAATAAATTGGAATAGTCAGAATCATCGGTAGAGTCGTCTAGTTCCACAAACGCAAAAGACGACAACATCGAATTTAAGGATTTGAGAGAGAAATGTTGTGGTAGCGTTGTCTTACTTTCATCCGAAGTTTCTACATTGAATTTAGGAAATGGAAAACAATTTGTGACTTGAAGAACTTTGTTGAGACAGAGTCCAATCAGAAAACCTTTGATTTGTCTGCCAACACCACTGCCTTCGAACTCGCAATGCCGAATGATTTTCAAAACGACCTAAAGATCAAGGAATTGAAATTTAAAAAGCTGTCTAATACTCTAGTGCAGTAGTTATTTTGAATTTTATCGGGAACAAAAAAACTGGCACTACAAAAATAATTAATTTTTGGGGTTAATATTTAAATTTTGTTTTTTACTAAGCTATTTAAAATTAGAGAAATAAAAAAGAAAAAGGCTACGTAACTAAATTTGGGAGATCACCAATAATTTATCTTTTTATGTTTGAAACGTTTTACAATTTACATTCTTATGATGTACGAGAATGCTTGTAAATGAATATTTGATGTAGAAGTTAAATTCGAAACTGGCCTTTGATTGGCCTGCCTTGTGTGATAACGTAAATCAAATTTTCTGACTACTCGCAAGCATCCTAATATACTTATTATCTTATGTATACCACATGCAACTATCCTGCATTCATCTTCCCAAAGTCGATATTCAGATGTCCGATAAGTCAAATATTCGGTTGTATCGAAATAATCATGACTATAATGCACGATTTTTTACAATTAAAAGAATTAATCTGTTGTATATATGTGTTTTTATAATAAAAAATATAATCACATCTTTTATTCTTTTCTTTCAATTAACATATTACACACAAATTACGTGTACCACACAGTGTATAGGAAAAAGGCATTCCGCGTTTTTCTAAGTAATCCGATATTTCTCCGACTTATATTTTTTATATGCGAGTCAATATTTTTTTGCTTTGGGCTAATATATTCGATCCAAAAGTCAATTCATAGTTTAGACTTGAGTGTATTTTAGCCATTCTCATTATAATTACTGGAACAAATAAAAAATTTTATCTTAAAAAAAGGAAACGTAGGTGAACTTCTCAAAAAAGACAAAGTTCGCTCAAAAATTAGATTTAACTTAAAAAAATTCAATGTTACGAGAAACCAAATATTACCATCGTATTATGTGGACTGACTGGATTTATACAAAGATAGATTATTTGTTAATGACCTTAAAAAATTCAATACGAACTTTTCATTGATTTGGCGAAATCAAAGCTCACAACTCCTCTTACCCTAGAGACGTCGCAACACTTTCAGGTAAAAAGATACATACATAAAGGTGAAAACATCACAGAAAGTATAGTAGACAAACTACTTTCAAATTACAGAAAAGCTAAGTTTGTCACAAACGCGTGGCTAAAAAAGTTGAATTGTAGAATAAAATTAAGTCGTAGAAATCAATAAACTAAAAAATGGATAAATAATTTTCCAGAAAACGTTAATAATAATAATTTTACAAGGATGTCTATTTCAACTTTTGAGAAATTCCTCTCCATTTAAAAAAAATTGAGGTGAAAAAAAATTATAAAAACAAAAACAAAAAAAAGGATTAAGTAATAAAATGAATAATGATCAATTTCTAAACAAGATACATGTTATAAAATATTAATTGAAGAAAAATTAATAAATCTGGCAAGCTAACAGGAGATAAAAAATGGAAATAAAACCTTGCTAGATTACTTATATAATAGAATATTGAAAATTTTACATATGAAAAATACGTTAGTAGTCATCAAACAAGTTGAAATTTGACAAACTAAATGAGGATGATTTAGCTAACAATAAATCGGATAAAAATATACAAATAATTTTTTGTAATAATTATCAATAAATAGACATATATATATAAGGGATTCCACTTTTTTGTATCGAGCATAACTAAGTGAAAATTTAACTTTTTTCTAGTTTTCAAAATTTCCTTAAGAAACTTTAGTTAAGGTGGTGTTGACAGGAAGCATTTTTTAAAAAAAAAGACATTTTATCATTTTAAATTTACTCAAAATATCACTTTGCAGAGTTTATCAGTTTTTACTCATTTCACCATACCACGTTGCAAATTATTAACGAAAAATTATTGCTCTACTTCGTTATGAATATCATATAGCAAGATCTCTACGGTATGTAAATTATAGTTTATTATGTCTTACTGATTATATTACACCGGTAAATCAAAAAGTTATTACAGAAGTTAAATTTTCGCGATTTGCGAGTTAAATAAATTTATCTAGTGTTATTTTTGGAAGCAAACATATATTTTTAAAATTACGTTCATTTGTTATACTTATTATAATCGTGAAAATTGTATCGTGAAAATTTCAATATTTAAAGTATTTATGCAAAAAAATATATATATTCAACTATCTAAACGCATTTACGTTTATGTTCTATTGTGAATACAGACTTCTAGTACGCATTTTTCGTCGTGTACTATTTATTAACAGTGTTTAGAGTATAAATTTAAGTCAATTCTTATGATGAATATAATTTTGGCATTTCTTAGCTAAATTTAGCGTCAAATACACCAATTTAAAGCTTATTTTATGTGTTTTAAAATAATACAGATCACATATTTAAAATTTATAGTAATTAAACTTTCTTATTTCTAAAATTGAATAGTTTCAACAAAAATATTTTTTTGACTTGTAAAATTAAAGAAAAGATTATATATCGTGAAATCTTCGCAAAACATTTTTAAGGTTGAAATAAGTTGAGATAAAAAATGTTTTGAAAGGATGATATTGCACAAGATTTTTAATTAAATATACTATTGCGTTTTAAGGAATTGAAATTGTCAAATTAGTTATAATTTTAAATTTAAAAAAAATCATACTTGCCAACATGTGGAGGGCAAAATGGTAGAAATTATACACTGAGACTTAATAACTTGAACACTGTAGAATTAATAACAAGTATGTCATTTTCAGAATACAAATTGCCAAATGGGGAGATAGTAATAATAAACAAGTAAAGACAAAAAATTTCGTAAAGAGTAAAAGGTTTTCTAGTTTTTTTTAAATTTCAAAAAAATATTAAAAAAACTGTTAAAATAAAAGCTTAAAAAGTAAATACTCAAAAATCAGTTTGGTTTTATTGATATTTTATTCTAAAATAAAATAATTTTTTTTTAACAGGGTGTTTCATGCAAGGGAAGTAGAAAATAACTATATTATTAACTACTACTTTTCTTTACCTGATTGAGTGCTTACACTAAGTAAGCAAATTCTTATTTTTAGGTTCTTGGCTGTTCTAACTCCTTGTTTTCTTATTTGGGCTATTTTCTTTAGCCATATTGGCTCATAATACGGTAACTATAATGAATTTTTCACAGAAATTATGCGAATATCGCATGCGTTGCCTATGCTGGACGCCATAGTCCAACAATAATTTTTTATATCTGCTTTATAATATGAAAAGTTTGAACCAAAATTTTATACCTTATGATTTCCACAACACTTACCATTTACCAAGGTTGGAATCACTGCAAATGTTTAGCAGTCTGAAAATTTTGTCCATAGTTTAATCGCTCTAAAAATTTATTTCAGATTCTATCTGTACCCATTCTCACGATCCTCTACTGTATTACCTTTACCTAGTAAGTCTCTTTCTTTTAAAAATTGCTAACCTTTGGTTTATAGCCTTGCTGTAATAATACTCTAAATATTAAATTTTATGAAAATTTTCATCAAAAAGACAATTTCTGCTGAACTTGAAGAAAAAGAATAAAAAAAAACTGAACATTAAGAAAATTTTAATCATAGGATTTTAAAATAAGATATTATTTAGGTATTTTAAATTTAGGGAACATTGTAATTTAATTTTAATTTTTTAATTTTTAATACTTTTTCAGATTTTTTTATAATCTCTTATAAAATGGGTGCTCCTAAAATTGAAGAACCAATTATTCACGAAGTACGTTTTGATGATCCAGTAGATTTTGTCGATAATATATCTGATAATGGTAATTTTTAATTTAAATTAAATTACAATTTTGTCAAATTGAATTTTTTTTTGAAATTTGCATAAATACTTTTTTAATATGTATATTTCTTTTTCTATAGTGCTAATGAAGCAAATATGATTGTTTGTATCCCCTTATAGTTCTTTTATATTTATGTATCGTTAAGGTTAATATTTAACTTAACCTTTTAGAATTATAAATTAAGAGGAAAAGTTATATCCATGCTAGAGCTACAATTTATTTTTCTTTAACAATTTGGCTAAATAGAACATCTCAAAAAAGCCATTTCTCAAAAAACGGAAATTTGGATAAATTTATATTAATGGCTTTTTAAGTTTATAAAATACGAATATACTTTATTTTAATATAAAAATTATATCGCGAAAGAGATAGTATGTAAGATGTATGTTTCATGTATAAACTACATATTTTTGTTTAAGGCACTTGCTATAAACTATCAAAAATAGATTTAATCTGCACACATCTAAAATATCTTCGTATTGTCAAAATTTGGTTTCTTTTTCTGCCTTTGGTTTTTGATAGTACAACATTCATTAAATGCTTCATCACTACAGAAATTAAGATAAGAATTCTTGAGTTAGAAAGATATATTTTAGCAAATAGATAATATAGCCATTTTAAATTTGACTGATTTAAAATGTTCTTTTATTCCAATAGTATATTGATTATGTTGAAAATAGTAATGGGAAGATAGCAAAGTTTTGTTCGATTTCCATGCCGATTCTTTTGAAAAATTTAAAAAAATTAAATCCTCAATTATGCTCGATTAAAACTTAGGAAACTGTGTTAAATAAAATTTAAAGCAAATTTATTTATATTTTAAAATAGGTTTGCTAATTTACTTTTTTAATACTCCTAGAAATAAAAGAATCGCGATGTGATATCGGAAAGTGTTAATGAAATTTTCCGATGCCATTTTCTATATTATAAAAACAAGATTTCTTATTCGGATTCCAATTAATCGTCCTATCACTAGTTTAAAAATAAGTTTATCTAAATTAAAGTTTGACTATTCAAAAAATGCAGTTACATAATTTTAAAAAATCCGTTCACCAAACATGCAAAATTGACACAATTTTTGTTCCCATTGGCCAATTTTCGAACGGCTAGCGCTATCGTAAACTTCTTTAGTGTTTTCAGATCGATAGATAAAATCATCGAACTTTACACTTGAAAAAGCTTCAATACTTCGTATTTCTTTGTCTATTGCAACAAATGTCAGAATCATTGATGAATCTACACGATTAATCATTTTTATAATGTAAAATCAGGAGTCTGCACGGGATATAGTTTAGTCACTAGGAAGAACATCTAGTATTTTGTCCTAATATATGGGATTTATATTCCACCATTTTAGAGTATTGGTTACTTAGAGATTAGGCATTATCTATCGATATTCTCATTTCTTATTGTACCAGTTAAAAATGAAACAAGTCTTTGTATGTTTCTAGATAATTATTTTTCATCTAGAAGGTTGCTTCCTCTCTTCCAACTAATATTTTCTAATAAAATTTGAAAGCTATTCTATTCTATCAAAGTTGAAATGGAACTTAAATTAATAAATATTATATATTATAAAATAAATATTATAATAGTTTGCTTTATAACTTTTCCATTATAAATTTCTGCTATCCAATCCAAAATTAGTCTTGTTTTTTTCAAACCTCCTTATTTTTATGACTGTCCTGCATTCTCAAACAACCCTCTGTGGGCATTCACTTTTGATGTATAAACTAGATATGTAGGGCGGTACTCAAAAGGTTTTTTATAGGTGTTTCGAATGACTTTCTTTATGTAAAAATAAATGTGGAATTACTATAAATTCATGTGCTGTTTACGCTAATTACTTTACCCTGTTGGAACTCAAGCATACTCCACACATCTATTTCGTAGATAAATATATACAGAGAGAATAATCCAACAAACAAATTTAGCTTCTCTTTCTAACCAGATACAAGATTTTGTCTTCAAACAAAATGAGATTTCGTCTACAACTTTGACTAAATTTTTTTTGTTTTATCCACTAAATCTTGTGTTTCTGTCAAGAAATATAAAATTTTAAATAGATTCTTTTTAACTCCTGACCAAATCTTGTCTTTATTATCCACGAATTCTAGTGTTTCTGTTGAGAATAATGAAAGTTTGAATTTTGGTCATTTTCTTTAATTTTTTTCTCATTACTTGAAAAAATGTTATCGCCACCACGAAATTAATTGTCTTATAAGATAGAAAACAGTAAAACTTTTCAACTGAATTTTTTGAACAAAAAATTTTCCGACACTTTATGTCTTTTTCACGTTAAAACTCACAGTTAAGAGAAACGAAGATGTAGGATAAGTTGGAAGAAGTACGCCAGGCTAAGAAGTCTAAACAAAAGACATCGAAACGGACTCCTAATTTTCCTCTTCCGACTATGACTTGATTTCTATTGAACCTGGTTTGCATTATACTTTTAATCATACCTTATGATAACTATGCTATACTTTGCGTGGGTTAGCTGGACTTTATAGATTAGATTAGTTAAAAATAGAAATAATGTATTTTTATAACAATAAAAGAAATAATATGCGAATATAAAACTGTGTTATAAAAAATTTGTTCATTCTGATTTGTTCTTCTGATTTTGGAATAGTTTTATCCACTCTGCTTTGGTTTTTTTATTATGTTTAAAAGTTCAATTTTATCTTGATTTTCAGAACTGTTGGGAGATTTCATAAAAGAAAAAAAGCCAAAGAAAGAATCGCATGATTCAAGGATTGTCATCGTATCTAACATCCCCCAAGTTGGATTGGAAAAACTTGATAAACTTAAAGCTGCCGTCTCCAAACAATTTTCCCAATATGGAACCATTTTGGAGTCTTCTTACCCAACTAATGGCGAAAATACTAAAGGGTATCTTTTGATTTTTATTTTTTAAGAATATATTATAAAAACCAGAAGATCAAATGCGATAGTGAACCTTCCATCATAATAACGCCAATATTCGACTGTTTAGATG
Source organism: Nectonema munidae (assembly GCA_030549495.1). Lineage (NCBI taxonomy): Eukaryota > Metazoa > Nematomorpha > Nectonematoida > Nectonematidae > Nectonema > Nectonema munidae. The sequence continues at coordinate 504,832 of JAUIRK010000105.1, forward strand.
TGACACCAGGGGCGCACATCCTCAAAATTATTGGGGGGAGGGATGAAATTTTTTTCTTGCAATTTTCAAAATTAGTGGTCTGGAAATACCACGGGAGACCAAATATTCAAGCAATCCTTTAAAATAGAGTGTATTCAGCGCATACCTAAAGTCCTAAATTTATAAGACTACTTTATATTTTTTTTTTTTTACAAAATTGGTAAATTTAAATACTATACTTCCAGCGAAAATATTTTAATTAAATTTGCATATCGAATATAGTGCGCAGAAAAAATACCCCAAATTAAAAAGTAAGAAAAATGCCCCAATTTAAAATTAGGAAAAAATGCCCCAACACAAAAAATTTCAAAAAATTATTAATTAAAATTTTTAAAAAAGATATGTCAAATAAAGATTTTTTGTAAAAAAAAAAGTCAACTTTTCATCTAAAACATTTAAAATTTAATTAAAGTAAACTAATAAACTCAGCATACGATAATTTTTTAAATACGAATTTTTTTTTTATAAAACAGCAAATATTTTTGGACTTTGTGTGTATCAGAACACTTTTTAAATATAATTTGTATTTTAACTGATTTTAAGAACACATTCCCACAAATCTGGACCTTTGCTATTGTTTTCAAGAACTTTATAAAGGAAAAACCCTATAGATTAAGAAATTTTAGAAATTTAGCCTTTCAAAACGGTACCAAATAAAAATATTTATATAATTAAAAAAAATCCTGAAAATTAGAAATTAGGGGGCATTTTTTTCTACTTTTTAATGGGGCATTTTTACCTACAACCATCGAATATACACTAGTTTAAAAAAATCCAAAAATGTTAGGGGGTAGAATAGGCTTTTCATTTGAAAAATAAAGTAGTCTACCAGGCACATTACAGGAATTGATGAAAGGATATTTGATTCATAGAGAAAACAAATAACTGAAGGTTCGATAGTTTTATATGAGTGAATGTAGTCTAAAGGCAAAGAGTCTACTAGACACCCTGCGATGTTTATATGAAAAATGTGATTGATTCAGGGGCAAGGGTATACAACGAAGTGTACAAACAAAAAAATTAAGATCGCATTATTTCATTTTACTCAGCATCATTCAAAAATAGTCTAAAAAATGAGATATGTTTTACCAGCCGCATGCTCTTCCTAGCGTCAATCATTTTGTTCAAACTTGGAAACTTTTAGCCTTCACTCAACGAATAGTTCAACTAACAAGGCAATGCTAATCTGGAATAATGGTTATTTTCTCTTAGAAGAGCTACTTTTCAGAGCTAAATGAGCTTGTTTTAACCGACTTTACATGGTATAGCGCATGATTTGGCTTTTCGCTTCTAGATCATTAAGTTGAAAGAACCCGGCCGAGATAAGATGGATCTATTTCCTTTCTGAAGCAAAATTCATTTCCTCACCCTTACCAATTTATACATTATAAACGTTTATGCTAGGATCCCATTTTGGCGATTTCGAATTTGTCGAGATGGGAAAAATTATTTGAGCGTGAATATATTGATGTGTGAAAACATCTTTCTTAGTTCTGAGAAACATATTTAGATTTCTTTCGGTTTGTAAAGACTGCTGATATCATCCGGTATTCAGAATAGACAAATTCTGGTGTATACAAAACTAACCATTAAAAAGAATAGAAAAATTTAGGGCGAAAGTAAATACATCGGTTCTTTGCCAACCTTGTTCCGTCGACCTTTAGCGATCCACACTGCAAAATTTATACGGTGTATAGAAAAAAACAAGTTTTATTGATTCATCCTGTGCTACAGTTATTCCTAAACGAGCAATCAATTGGTCAATGTTTTGATTAGTATATAAACGAATAGGTATGACTATATTCCATTGTATAAATTAAACTCTGGAAATTATTTAGTATTATTTTAACAAAGTAAATATGAATTCGTTCTGTTCTCATTTATTTAAAAATTTTAAATTTTGGTGGTTTCGGCTTCACGTGATTTAATTTTTTACAGTATCCAAGGTATCTTTAATTTAGTTAAGATAGAGATACCTTAGATCGAGTGCTGTGGTTCGAACACAAGAATGCCGAAAATTAAAATCAAAGTCTAAGAAACATCTTACACCTACTAATGATAATAAAAAATTGAATTTGTAATGAGTGACATATTTTCCAGATTATCTTCAAATACTTTTTTAAATACCAATTTAAGCTTCACTTGACATTTGGTTCAAAGATTTTCTCCTAATAAGTTGAGCTTGGCCCAAAAAAATGAGATTGGGGGTGGTTCTACCTCCTACATTATCCAATAAGTGATAAAAAGGTAAATTCTCTTTGTTCATGAGGCGATCGATTTGAAAGAACTTCATTGTTACGATTGAAGTAGTTTATATAGTATGGATTCGAGTGTAGTTTTTACATGCAAAGATTCAAAGTGAAAACTCATTTATCCGGTTGGCGCGATATCCTGCTAAAATTTTGCTATTCCAAATCTAGCTTTGCTTTAAATTTTACCCGATATTCGGATAATCTCTCCGGATAATTATTATTTTGAGCAATAACACAAAGATATAATTTTTTATAAAACTGTTTGACTTCATTACAATTATAGAGGAATTAAAAATAACATTTATGAATAAAAATTTCTATTTCATGTCAAATATTTTTTTATCTTCTACTTACCAATTCAAAATAAATATACTTCAAATGTTAATTAACTTGAAAATAAAAAAATGTGTTCAATTTTTTTCTAAATCAATTCATTTTAAATTTTCCGTTGAAAACTTTTTACTTTTTTACTAGTGACAAAATATTTAAAATTTGAATAAATATTAAAAATATTTGAAAATAAAATGGAGTTAAAAAATTAAAAATCAAACTTTGACAAGTGATCTTTTTTAAATTGATATAAAATCGTATTTTTTATCCTCTTATTTAAAATAATTATATTCGTTGTGTAAAATTAAAAATTTTATAGATTTTGCAAAATGAAATATCTTGATTTTTTCTCTGTAAATATTTCCAATTTGCAACTTTTAAGATTTTTTAATTTGTTGTGAAATTTAAATAAATGCAACTAGATTATGCTGTTTCTTTAATTATTAAATTGCTAAACAAAATAATTGCGCGCTAATATTCGCCCGGATATCCGGTCAATCGTATCGGATATCCTAGTCCTGCTCTTTTTGAAATCCGTTTATCCAGTTTTTGCTATCCGGTACATCTCTAATTTAAAGAGTATAATTTTTTGCCTTAAAACATCATTTGAATATTCAGGTATTTTCTATCAAGACTTTTTTTAATATATTTTTTCCAAACTAAAAATATTGCCACTTATGGGTTAAAATTTTTTTTTTAATTTACCTGGGTTCTTCCAATACCGTTTTCACTCTCAATTTTGTTACATTATAAAGAAGCATAAGATTGATTTGTTGTTAATTTTGATGAAAAACATTATTTAATTGAAATATATTTTTTGTTCTTTAAAAATTGTTGAAAAATAAATATTTTGGAATTTTATTTTTTCTTCTCTTGTGAGTGTCTAAAAATAGATTTTAATTTTACTTTTGATTTTTTTAAGATTTGCATTTTTTTTATTCGCAAATACAATTGAAGCACAAAAGGCAGTCCAGTTTAAAAATGGTTTTCGATTCGACAAGAAGCACACTTTCATTGTTCACACGTTGCAAGAATATAATGCGTAAGATTTTTTATCTAACACATTCCCATCACCATAATAATAATGTCCCTCACATTGGTCTATCTCGAACCTCGTTGTTAGTTAAAAAATAATCAATTATATTGAATTTCAATATACTGAGTGAACATTTTCTCTTCAAAATGATCATAAAAATCATCATCATCATTATGTCAATGAAAGTCTTTGTTTTAAATATACTTTGAAGATCATATCTAAACCCTAAAATAAGTTGGGTAATGTCAAAATGGTTTAAAATTTTAATATATACAAAATGCTAACGGGTTTAGTGTTTTCTGAAGTGATTACTGATTTTTTTCCGCTTGGTGCCCTTTGTTCTCGAGCAGTCGTTCTCAAGTTTGCCAATGAGAAATTTATGGAAGTGAAGTTGAGGATGAAAAATGTTGAATTATGAAAATTAATTAAATTTTTGGAATATGTTTTTCCATTCCTTTCTTAATGGCCGAATTTGCAATGTATAATTAAGTATAAATGGAAGGGAGAGGGGTGTAACGACTTCATTAATGATTGTCAAAGAGTGAAAAAATGTTAATATTTAATATTGATTTATGGTTTTAATTAAAAAAAGCCATGTAAAAACTTTTCTAAAACTCTCTTTCATGGTCAAATTATTATTAGAAGCCACTCGACACTAATTTCCCATTTTTATTTGCTCTTTCGAACCCTTGCTCAGTGCTGGGCCTATATTCCATGGTATTTGGAATTTTTATTTTGAAATTCTTGTAAGGTGTTTAAATGTTTTGCTTCTATATCTATATTTATTTCACCTTAGTCTTGTAATTTTCAATTCACTTCAAAGCTCTTGTCTTGTTAAAAAATTTATAAACAAAAAGGAGAAAATGAATTATAAGTAAATACATCCTATCCAACATTTTTCTGCATGATGATTTTATATGTCGGAATTTTTTTATTTTCTAGTTTAGTCCAGGAAGTTTTTATCGAAGAAAATTTCAAAGTGCAGCCATACCCCGAAGTATCACATCTGAATATTTTAATTCTATTTTTTATCTTCTTTTATCGTGAATCTTTCCCTAGACCAAACAAGTTTTTGATTGGCTGAAGCAGAGTGATGCTGTTGACCAATTCAGTTTGTTGTACTGTGAAGATGATGCCTTATTCACCGCTATCTTTCTCAACACCTTCCCCAAGCCAACTCAGCTGACTCTAAGAAGAGTACAATATCTTTTATCTTCCATAATTTATGAGTTTTGTACTAAAAGTTTGCACAAGACCAGACCTCTCATCCACTAGCTTGAGTTTTTAATATCGGAAATGAAATAAATATCACTGCGCCAAACTGACTATTCCAGTAGATATATTTTAAATTTTATAGAGTGGTTTCAAGGTTTGCGATTATGACATTGTTATCATGGTTTATTCAACTAATTATTATATCTACCCTTTATTCCCGAACTTTGAATATAGTTGTATTTTGGTCAATTTTTGCATGCGTACCCAACAAGATCCCCTCGCACGACAAATGAAGCCCCTGTTGAGGAATTGGTGATAATACTGTCTACTTTTTTTGAATCGGTTTTGCTGTTTGATTTTGTAAGTTGAACAACTTTATTTGATGACTGTTCTTAAGTTTAAGTGATTGATAAAGTATATTAAATCAAATATTAACATAAGTTGGTGTTACCCTGAGTGTTATTACACAGTAAATCAATAATAATGGTTGCTATAAAATGTTTCCAACCTTTGAGAATAAATTCAGGAAAATTTAATGTGAATTCATTTTACATGGAGTATATTAACCCATATCATACCAAACAAGATATTTTGAAAAAAATTATCATTTTTTCTTCTAAAACTATATTATGTATGTAAACTCTAAAAACGATAAAAAAAATTAAACTTCTCTGTCGTAAAAATATAGATGCCTCAGAAATCTACCGCTCGACTCTAAAAGTATACATTAAAAAATATTATTTTATTTTGACAAAGCATATTAGAAAACAATTAACTATGGTACTTGACAAGTAGAACAAATGTTTACTGACTTAATTTTACAGGCTTTGCATTCTCTGTTTTTATTCTCTGGATGAATGGATACCAAGTGCTTTTTATTTGTCAACCTTATATCATCACATAAACTTTTTCCCGGAAGAGATTTTTTCTCTTGATATGAGGGAGATCCAAAGTTTGAAAGGTAAGTTCTTGCTACGTATCTCTTAAATGATAATAGATCCCATGATGGATATTTTTCTCTGAACAAAATCCAAGCGTTTGAAAGTGATACCTCACCACCATTTTTTGTTCCGACATAACTTGATTGTAAACGTAAATGAGATCAGGCATTTGCAATTCTTGCACTTTTTTGGTTGTTCTACACCATCTTTTACATTTTTGAATTGGTTTTACACCATAATAATTAGAAGATATATAAACAACTCCATTGTCTCTCCAAGCAACGATAAAACCTTTTCCACTCAAAGAGTAATCCAAATCTCCTCCAGGCTTCTTCAACATTTCTTTTTTCGGTATAATATTTACTGATAATATTCTGTTTGTTTTCAACGTAGAAATATATCCAATTTTTTCTTGCTCTAATCGTTCTCCCAAAGCAAGTGTGGAAAAGTAATTGCCCATAACAACTAGTTTATGTTTATGAGCCATTCTTTCTATCAAATCTAAGACAACACCACCACCAAGACCATAACTTTTAACATTTTCTGTTTTCCTCCCAGTTTTACCTTCATAGATATCAAAATCAATAAGATAATCATTCTTTGAGTTCAGGCACCATGCTTTGTAACCAAAGCGTATCGGCTTATTCAAAATTGTTTGCTTTATGAATGAACCATACTTTCCAAAGTATTCAATCATTGCTTCATCAACATTTACAGCTTGGTTCCAGACAGCAAATTTTGCAAAATTAACTTTTAAATTATTTAGAAGTTTTGAAACTCTACCGAGTTTTGTATCTTCAGGTAGGTTATTAGAATCTTCTAAATGAATATACTCCATGAATTTATCAAAAGTTTTCTTTTCTTGAAACTAAATCATTTTTTACATCATCTTTACATTCCCAATACCAATTTCTGTTTGGCAAAGAACAATATCCACTTAGAATCAAAACCAACACCAATGCAACATTTAAGCTCATTCATTGAAATTGAGTAATATAAATCTCGTTTGCTTCTTGCATATCTTTCTGTTTTGATAATATCAAAATTATTGCACATCATTTCTTCAAAAACTTCAAGAGGGGTCCATTCTTTATTACTGAACCAATCTGGAATTGAAACATTTTCTATATCTTCATATTTATCCTCTGTTTCGAAATCTTTTTTCAACCAACTACCACGTTTTCTCTTTATTGAATTTTTTTTAACTTTTTTACTGTGAAAAGATTCATCATCACTTTCATCTTCAAGGAGAGCTTCAGAACTTAAAATTTGTTTTCCTATGTTAGTAAGATCAAGATTTTCTTCATCTGTTATATTACCCCTTTGAGGGAGAGTTATATACAAGCACGATTCAAATGTCTATTTTTGTATACTTTTTCTCCAGATTCAATATAATCTATTATACATTGTAAAGAAGCCATAATTATATAAAAAAATTGGAGTAAAACAAGAAAAAATTAAATTTTAAAATGCAAAAAAAAATTTTAATGTATACCTTTGTTACTAAGCAGTAGATTTATACTGCTTTAGTTTTTTTTTTTGAATATTTTTATAAATAAGTAGTTTCAGTATTTTATTTAGTTTTATTTATAAAATATGACCCTTCTTTTATTATATTTTTTAATTTTTATCGTTAAAAATATTATAAAATTTTGATAATACCTACTGATTGTTTATAAGTACGAGTAAATTAAAAATTTTCGCTTTTTGGTTTATTACTTCTTCTTTAAATTTTTTTATAACTAAAATAAGCTAATTTTAAAAAAACTTTTATAATAAAATACTATAATCCAAAATTATATTCTCAAAAGTTTCATATCTTTTAAAAAACGAGTAGATTTCTACGGCTTGGTATGAATTGAGTTACGTTTAAAGTATAATTAAAATGTGTTTCTTCATAAGAAAATAATTTATTTATTTTTATTGTTTCCTTTTTTGATTTGATAAGACTGTTCTCCTTTCTTTTTCGGCTGAGATTCATGACGATTTTTATTTCTTGCTAAAAATCTGACACCCTGGTCCTAGGTTTTGATGTTTTTTGCAAGAACTTTTGTTTGGGGCCGGTTTGGAAAATACTATTTTCGAAGTATTTTACTGACTTTTCACGAGGGAACTGTTGTCAGGAATATGCGGTTTATTTTTTTAAAAGAGTATTTATGTTTGTGAGATGAACAATTTTTTTCACTAAAATAGAATTGGACGGAGAAAAACTTTTTTTGGTCTCCAAAAGGAACTTACTCCATCTGCTATCACAACAAAGGAATCATGATTCACGCCACGAATAATTTTACGAGAGTTGCAAAGCTGTCTCATGAAAACGTTTCTCGATGTGACTTCTCAAACACTGAAAGGTTAGACCTAAAACATTTTTACACTAAATTAGCGAAACCCAGAAATGCATCTCAGAACTAACATGGGCGTCCACTCAAAAAAGACGATTCTTGCGATTCTAAAATTTGATTGAATGTTTGTTGCTTTTCATTAAACATGCGAACTATTTTTTGTTTCAGATTTATATTCACGTACAGTGATTGTGTTAGTGTTAGTGAATCAATCAAACTGTGGGACGTCATTACTAGAACCAAAATTCGTTCCTTCGATGCAAATACCATTCGTCCTGGAAGTTTGTTCAAGTAAGAATGCTTATCACTTTCTATAGCAGTCTTTCGGGATCCACAATGAGAATTTGTTGTGTGAAAGTTTCAAAATTGGAAAAATATATGGATATTCGCTTTTTGGTTTATTACTTCTTTAAATTTTTTTATAACTAAAATAAGCTAATTTTAAAAAAACTTTTATAATAAAATAATATAAGTGATATGTAATTGTTTTCCCATCTTCATATTTTTGTTAATTATTTATTTTAAAGACTTTAGTCGTATTCTTTATCTACAGTCAAAAGACAAGACCGATTAAATGCTATGATATAGGAGTTTTAATGTTGTCATTGACTTCATTGGAACCTTCAAGTTTAGCCTCAAAGTATCAAATTCAACGCTCTTTCTTTCGGATTTGATTTTATAAAATTCAATTTAGTTAGCAAAAATTAGAGGTAGCAATAAAAAACAAGGGGTCAACAAAAGATTTTCGAGTTCAAAAAGGGTCCTGTAGAAAAGAAAGGTGGTCACTTTCTGCTCTACAGTCTGTGTCCCTTCTTGAAATTGATCTTGAAAGAAAGGATGTCGTGTTCTTTTAGTCTAATTACTCTTAAACTAGATAGAAATCCACGTAGACGCAAACCAGACGCTCTTTTGGGTTTTTAAAGTTTTTTTAAAATGGTTAGCTTGTTATGAAAATGCTTGTAATCCAGTTCTTACGCGACTTTTCTAAAATTACAACGGCTTAAAGTAAATTATGCATAGTGCCGTTTTCTGAGAATAAGAATACCGTCGGCTTATTTTTGGGAAGCTTCGGAACCAGTTCTGGAAATAGGAAAGGATACAACAAATTAATTTTACCATTTTTTTAATTAAAATTAAAACCCTAACCCCTACGAAGCAATTTTTTTATTCCAAAAAGTTTACCATTTTTTTAAATTAGATAAAAAAAAATTGTGTATACTTTTAATGTATGTGCGTATCCATAGAATAAAGTCTACTCTAAACTAAAATTAAAAAAATATACAATAAAAAAACTGAAAAAACAAATTATTTCTGATTTCTTTAATTTTTACGCATTTTGCTGTGGATGAGTTTAAAGAGTGCATTTTTCGAATAGAAACGTCTGGGTTTAATTCAAAACTAGCATTTAGAAAAATTGCAACGGTTTTGTGCACAACTGAATATTGTAATTTGAATTAACATTTTTCTATCTTTAGATTCAGTTATGATGATGAATACTTTGGAGTTATTGAAAAGGATGGAGTTTTGAATATCTTTGAAACGAAAGTGAGTCAACCATTTATATCTTATAATTTGGCTAAAGGGATTCCTACACGTTTACTTAGCACACATTTTTAGAAGCATATTTTACAATTAAATTTACTGTAGTCATGTACACTACATTTTAATATCAATCTGAAACAGCCACTTAAACTAACCCATTTGTAAAACATAATTCTTTTCCATGATTCATTGTACTTTTTTGACCTTCAATTTTAAACTATTGAATTCCAATAAAAAATTCCTCGCAGTTGGATGAGAAGAAATTCCATTTAACTCGAAACAATTTAGTGGTGTTTTGAAGTCAACTTACATGCTTTGAATTTATAACAAAGAAGTTCATTCATTCTCATTAATTGTTTTCAATGCTCTGCAATCCATTGTGTTGCTGAAAATTTCAGATTCTTTGAATACCAAGTTTTGATTTTTCATTGTCCTTAAGGGCGAAAGCCCAAAGTTTCGACACCAAGACTGTAGACACGCTCTATCACAGATACTCATCAATTAAACACTAGACAACTTTTACAACGCAGATAAAACTGGTTTATTCTACAAACTTCTACCAAACAAATCACCGGGACTCAAAGAAGAAATTTTATCATTCTTCAGCATATCACGAACCGACAAGCCATTCATTTTTATCGCGCGTTCCACCCCTTTAGATGGATCAAACGCTGTTCACTGAATGGTTCAACACTACTGACTCACGCTTTATGCAATAAAAACAAAAGTATCACTCCTACTCGACAACCCTCTATCCTACCAACAAACACAACGTCACAGACATGCCCGATAGACTAAGGCATTACCCGTAGCTTTAAATAAAAGTACAGACAAGAAATGATTGTGAAATTAATCCACTCAATTGAAACAAACGCCCCAAAATACACATTCGCTCTGCTACACCCATTAAGCCAAAACACACCCGCGTAAATTCTTTCAAAGATGTTGCACATACATCAACAGCAACGCTGATGCTGACCTTGATGAGGAATATGACATTCCACTCCTAGATTTAATCAACAGCGCAAACAGTCGAATTATCCGCTACTTCCAACAACTTTATAGAGACAGACAACATCTGAACCACTAACTGATGAAGGCATTATAAAGGCAATCACCAAAAATTTTACCCCTAACAGAGATAATGACATTGACGACTCTGTCATGCCTCAAAACCACCTTCGGTATCGTCTCCTCTAGAACATTGTGAAAAGTTAAGTGAATTTATTCAAGCTCAAAATGATCCTTTTATAATTGAAGATTTCTTTTCCATCTATTTTTTCATATGGCTGTATAAATTTGTCTTATTTTTATAAAATTATATTCAAAATAAATGTTTTTCTTAAGTTTTATTTTTATTTGATCTTAAATTTATTCATTTAATAAAACGACGAACATCTTACAGCATCTCGTGCAAATTCTATTAACTCGAAATACTTTGATGGGTCGCTAGGACGAGTTATTGGGAGTTAAAAAATTGAAATAAAATATCTAAGCTTGTTACTTTTTTGCAAGTTAATCTAATCTAGTAGTTATTTTGGAAACAGTACATTAAATGCTCACTTTTTGATTTCTAAGAAAAGTGCTGAGAAATAGCATATACGCGCAAAAATATAGAATTGATATGAAGGCAACGTGAGTTTTAACATTTGTTCTTTTTTGCTTCTACGATATAAGGGAATTTTAGTAAATAAAGTTTGTCCTAAAACTACTAAAGTCTATACTGTTCGCTTATTCTCATAAGTTAAATTAAATATATTAGATTAATATTTTTAATTTCTATATTGTTATATATTTAGACGTTTTCATCAATCAACAAAGGTTTCAAGAGCACTAAAGTGGAGTAAGTTTTTAAACATAAATTAGTAAAGTCATTTGATTTCTTTGTTTTATAAAAGTGACCTTTTTTTGCAGAATTTATCTTCAAATTTTTGTTTAGAAAATTTACTAGGAATTTTATTTTATTGTTTTTTTTATTTTTTCTCAAAGACTGGCTCATCCTTCAGAAATTCAAATTTCAGTCAAACTTGTCTAGGCCAAAGTTGCTTGAGGCAAATAATTTCCTAATGTTAGACCAGGAGTGGTCATTTTGTGTCTTTTGGGTCATATGTGAGCAGTAAACTCTTTTTGTGTGGCCGTCCCTCAATCTTAAAATTGAAAAATTTTATTTAAAAGTTTTTTGGCAAAGTTTTCAAAACTTCAACTCAAAGAGATGAAAGTTTTCATGCGTTTTAAAAGAACTTCATGTCTTATTTCTTTTTATCTCTAATATATCTTTCGAACTTCATTTCCTTCTACAACTATGATAATGGCCTTTATTACTTTCGTTGTTATCTTTGTTCTTCGTACCTTGATCATTTTTCTAAACCAGTTTCGTTTTTCACCGCTTCCATTTTGATATTTCCCATTTTGATTCCACCTTATTAGATAAGCAACTTGAAACTCCCAAAAGTGATTCTAAATTCTTTTTTCACATTACACTTTTTCAGTTTCCATGGCCTAAATATTTCTCAATGGTTTTAATTTTCTACTTTGGACATTTTTTTTCACAAATATGGAGTTCTTTTCTTTCTGCTGTATCTAAAAATGTCTCCTCCATTTCTTTGTACCTCCATGTACACACTTGAACTCTCACCACTCTCTTTCCCTAGTGCGACCGTTTAAGTCTGTTTTGATAATCAAATGCTAATTTATAAATCTCTTATAAAGGTTTCTTTGCCACTTTCGTCAACCTGTTTATGACTAGAATTTTAAGCCTTCTCGTCTCATTCTTTAACACAGATCGTTTTCATTTTTGATTCACTGTGTCGCACTGATGCTGTAATGCTTAAAAACAAGCTTGTGGTGCGTGTGTATACTGATATAATTCAAATGATTTCTTTTACTCCTCTCAGTTTGATTGTAATTAATATATTACTATTTCTCTTTGCTTTCATCAGACTTTATTCATATATTTGTTATAATACCATTACTTGGCCTATTTGATTCACCACTATACAAAATTTTACAACTTTCCATTTGTTCTCCAATACACATAATACATCACCTCCTCTTTTCAATTCCCTCTGAAGTTTTATTTTTTTTTGGATCATAAATCAACATAACAAGTCCTAGTCTTCACTTTTTTCTTTTATCCCAACTTAAAATAGAACCATTTTCAGGCTCACCTTAGTTTTATACCCTGCATCTCTTTCCCTAACATTCCTTTTCTCGTAGGCATGTAGATCAAGCGCTCTTTTACGAGCTTTTCCTTGTGCCAATCATTTTGGCATTCCACAAAGAGCAAATTTAGTGGCAATTATTGTTATTTTCTTTACAAGAACTATGTTTCAAAGTTAAAACGTTTATTCTATCTGAATCTTATAGCGTATCGTTTTCCCTTTTCATCTCTAGAATAGTCATTTGGAACGACTCTGCTGCCACAAGAAAACAGATATTATAGAGGAGACTATTTAAAAAATTTTTCCAAAAGAGACATTTCACCAAGGATACGGGATTATCCTTATTCCCAGCTTCGGCAGTTAACAGCAAGGGAGTCATCATTCTAACCTTTTATGGTGAGACCAATTTGCCAGATCGAGTTAACCGATTCACATTTAAAAATTGTTTAGCTCGTATATGAAATTCTTGTTACTACTCTGATGTAGTAAGAATAGGATTTATTTGTCTTAGAAAAATGAAAAAAAATTAGATCAACAAAATTAAAACATTTATTATGTATAATTTTTCTAACGTACAAAAATTGTCTAAAGTTTTTATAGTATCATGATTTCTACAGAAAAAAATATTTTCATACATGCAAATTTAAAACACTGTTTGAAATATTAAAAAATATATAAAACATTTATTGATTGAAAACATACATAATTAATTAATGATTTAGTTGACTTGTATAAAATGATAATAATATTTCCTATCCACCCTTATCTATGGTTCAGGAAAGTTGAACTAATTTTAGTATAATTCACAAAAGTAATGACAATTAAATATATGTATTCAAAACTCGTAAAGTATGTTAACTTTTTTTGGTTTTGTATTTTCATTTTAAATTTTATCAAATATGAAAAATGAATACATTGAAATGGAATTTCGGAGAAAATACAACTATAATATTTCTCTCCCTCTTCCCCGATAATTTCAACAATTTGCCTCTCTGAAAGAAGTGATTCAAGGAAACCATTAGAAGTAACTTTCATTATGATTGTGCGAAATGTGTTGAGGGAATCATTCAGACTACACTAACGGAAGCAATGTTTGATTACTTGCTATTTCCATTTCAAACACCATTTTTAAGTCTGTGATGACCATAATTTTTCAGCCTAATAGTCTTCTTTCTTTTTAAATGCAATATAATATATTTAAATCCCGCGTTTTTCATTTCTTGATACACAGGTGTCACTTCAAAGGCTTAAACCGCACACAATTACATCAATAAATAGAATTTCTATCAAGCAAAGTAAAAATAAGAGAAGTAAGATTTAAAATGAAAAGATGTAAATCTACATTGAAACCTCGTGTAAAAGTATTGCAAAATAAAATTCCTCAATTCTTTAACACTCAATCGACCATCTCATGCATTGTAAATTGTTTTCTTAATGATAGGCAGGGTGTAAAGTTTAATCAATAGCGTCACATGCATTCAAGTGAATGAAAAGATGCCAATTTGTTCCACTTGAAAAAAGTGGTTGAATCTGAAATATTTTTGGATAATGAAAAGTTGCTTTCGTTACTGTATTTCCAAAGTAATTTTTCAGAGATTTTTCATGGTCTCCTGCGAGCAACATCTTTTGCTATTGGAACCGCGATGACAGTGAAACACCACAGTCCAAGACTTTCTTGATAGAAGTGCCTTCGATGAAGGAAATGAGGAACGCCATTAATTTGGGAATGTTCATCAGTGTTCGCGTTCAGTGGCAAAATCTTGGAAATTATCTCTGCATCAATATTCTTCGTTATCTGCGCAAAAAGTTGAACAAGGAGGGATCTGAATTTAAATATACGGTATGTGTACTCATCTTTTCAATGTTTATTCAAGCTTTCTAAAACTTTTTCATTCATACCCGATATTATATTCTTGGTTAAGTAATTTACTCACCCTCAAATTATCTAAATTTAGTTAGTATGTATTTTAGATTTTTGGCGTTATAAGGTTATTTGAAAAATGTATTAATAAGTTTTGGGAGTAGACCGTCTTCTTCTTTTGAGTGTACTATTGTGACTACACCATGCAAATGCAACCCCACCTTTATCTCGTATCCATTTGTTATAGATGATAGAGAAATTCTTTAGGTAAGAGTAAAGGCAGGCCAAAGATGACGGATAGAAATAGTCAAAAAAAAGACATTTAGCATTAGGGGACGCGCAAAATAGAGATGAATGGAGACGCAAAATAATGAGAGATTAGTTTAATTTTGTCTAAAATGCCATAGTGGTAAAAATCGGCTAAACCTCAGCGTGCTGGGAACATTAGTCGTAAAACTGATTATATATATATTCTTGTATTCAATTTTTCAAAATATTTTGACTTGTTGATAAATAACTTAATCTAGATAAAATTAATTCAAACTCATTTAATGGGGGAACGTTTTAAATTTTAAGCTGCTCTAATGTATTTTTAAATGTAAAGCAAACAAGCAAATCTGGCTCATTAAAATAAATATATAATATTTTTATATAAATTCTACCTTTGTTTAAATTTTATATTTGTATTCTTTCAATTATTTTTTCTTAAAAATCCCAAAAAAATTTATTCATTGTTTATATAGTTTGGGAAGCCTGTTCTGAGTGTAACTTATTTTTTGCTAGATGAATACATATTTTTAATCTCTTTTTTTTAACAAAATATTTTCACTTTTCTTATCTTTTTATTCAGGGCTTGTACAATGTTTTTGAAGTTTATCATTTGAAAGAGCCCTTGATACCTAAAGATGTCATTGAAATCAAAAGTAAGTCTTTTTGGTTCCTAGATATTTTAGCCTACCGCGCGATGATTATAAGACACCGCCTTTTGAAGCAAAAATGAAGGGGAAAATTCTTAGTCATTTATTATACTATATTAAATAGATTTACTATAAATCTTGTCTAAAATAATGTTTCTACACAGCTGCAAAAATCACCTTTCAATTTATAAAGGTATAATACCCCATGCTGTAATTTTTTTGCGTCCAGAAAAGCTATTTGAATTGAATTTAAATCGTAGTTATAGAAAAATACCCGTGAAAATCAAAACGATCTTTTGAACTTTTTATACTTGCTTCTTGAAGTCCTATAAATCCAATCGGAGAGAAATAAAAGTATTAATTTGATTATGAAACTGTTCACATATATTAATTAGCAGATAAGCTTTGGCAAAGGATATTTATCATCAGAAGAAACTAGACATGCATCCACGTAACTTTGCTTTATAGTTTATACCTTCAAAATCCAATAAAGTTCAGAATTTATTTAAATTACTCAATTACAAATGTGATAATCTCTTCTTAAACTGTGAGAAAATTAAGGAACCAAAAATATACGAAAAAGAAAGACTCAAAGATTTCAAAGCCTAATTCTTGCAAATCAATAAAATTAAACGTCATTTTTTACCATATCAGTTTCCTACCCAACTGCTTTTCACAACAGTTAAACAAACTGACTTTGTGCTAAATCAGTATTTCCGAAATTTTCCTTCTCAACACCCCCATAGATGACATTTTTAAAGGAAACGACCCTAAATCTTTGAAAAATTATATAACAACGAAATTATATATTGGGCTTCTTTTAACCACAGTAAGACAATACCTGTCAATTTTCGAATACAAATATTTTGTTTTATTGTAACTTTCAAAAATTAATTTTTTTCAATTCTATGCCTTTTCTATTCTATATTTATGAAGTACTATTATTTTTATATGTATTTAAAAAATACAATATAAAATATTTTTAGCTGTCTTTTGACCGGTATCGTCTACATTCTTTTTCATTTCACCTAAAGTTCCATTTTTGATTTTTGTCTTGCAGCCTTGTTGTTCTTACTTATCCAATAACTACACATAATGAAAAATACGGCACAAAAATATAAAAAGAAACAGAAAAATAAAAACTAACATTTAATTCACCTTTTTTACCCAAATTAATTGACTAAAATGGAGGCGCGGGTCATCTACGTAAACAGAATTTCCCCCTAATAAAGTGAAATAGAAGTGTGAACGAAAATAAGCAAACGCACATAATATAACACCAGTATGTAGATTAATCTCTTGAAAACGATTTCTCCATTTTTATTCCTTCTAAAATATTATGTATACAGTAAAACCTGTTTAAGACATCCACGAGTGGAACCGGTCAAAAGTGTCTGTTTTACTGAGATGGAGATTTTATCAAGGTTCCCTATCCTAAAAACATGATATAAATATAAAAGAACGCATTTTTGAAAGTACTCTTTTATCAATAAAAACATTTATTTAGTTAAACAACAAAAAATGACTTTATCATGTAAAAAATTTGCTTTGTTTTTAAGAAGTCCATGGTGGTTGTTTGTTTTGTATACTTTTTCATGCTTATAATAATGGCAATATCTTGCATGTCCAAACAATGCTTTAACACAGGGGTTGGGAACTTAAACAACTCTAAAATTGTTGGTCTTCTTTTCCAATTTAGTTGTAATCAGTATTTAAAAATATATACGGCTCTCAGAGGATTAGATTTTAAAATATGTGTTTTGGGGCTCTTTTAGTCAAAAAGATTCCCGGCCCCTGCCTAACGTATCGCTATTACCTGTTTGCAAAGCAAATTAATTACATATTTCTATACACTCTTGGACTTGTGTTAAAGATGGTGGCATGAAATATTCTTCAACTGGCTCTTTACCATCGTCTTCATCATCGCCATGTGAGTCGTACAATTTGAAGTAGGAAGATCATCAGATGAAACATCCTTGATTTCTTCATAAACATCAACTTCAGAGTCTCGGTGTTTTCCATATTTGGTATGTTTGCATTCGCAAAAATCTTTGCAGTAAATCCAGCTCGAGCATAGACTTTTGAATAGTGGAAGAAGTTACTTCATTCCAAACTTTATGGAGCTAGTTGATAGCTTCAAGAAGAGAAATCTTTTGAAGAATTTCTGGACCTGTATGATGCCTAGATAGGTTGAGTAACTGATGTTGTGTTTGGCGGTATAAAAACTAATTTAACGTTTGGAAGTGTTACATGAGGATGAGAGGGAGAATTGTCCAAAAATAACACTGCGCTTTGGATTTTCCATCTGACAAGATAACTTTTTAACCCAACTTTCCAAAATTTGATATGTCATCTAGGACTTCTTGTTTGATTTGTATTTTACAAGAAGTGATTCTTTATTAATCTTTTTGAAACAACTAGGATTTTCGGATTACAAGTAAAGAAACTTTTTCTCCAATCATTGAAGCACATAAAGCAAGAGTTCCACCATATGCCCTTTCACATGAAACGATTTGTTTCGCTGGTTGTTTTGGTAGAACAAGCCGGCTTCATCCATGCTGAATATGTTTTTTGGCTCATAACCAGCACAAATCTTAGGAAGCTTTTCATTCCAATTACTGACAACTTTTTTGTCTATACATCACCACTTTCTCCAGGGACAGATCCAAGCACAATATTATGACGTTTTACAATTACAGCCAATCAAACATTAGAAGCAGCAAATGAGTCAATACCAAGTTTTGAGGAAAAATTTAATGCCTGTTTTTGTATCAAATGCCCACTGACATCTACTCGCATAGCTGTAGCATCTTGAAACTACATCCAAGATAGTTCGTTAACTATTTCATTCCCTGTTTTCTGGATTTTGCAATATGTCAGCTTTTCGCTTCATAACATTTTGCATTTGATCTTTGCTAACACTGAATGTGCTGGCTACTTTACTAGAACTGTTTTGTACATTTCCATAACTTTGACTTTATCTTCAAGCAAGAGTGTCTTCTTTTTTTATTTCCTTTAGACATTTTGAGAAAAATAATTAAATTGACATATGATTGGCACGCCTTCATTTTGAATCTTGAATGTTTATCAAGTTATGATAAAAGACTGCTGTATAAAATAGGGAGATATTTATACGACAAACAGACATAATGTCTTCATGATATTCATTCATTTTGATGATGTATAAGTACAATATCTTCATTACCCCTTTACTTAGAATGATAGTGTATATATTACCCATTTTTTGATTTATATACAGCTAACACATATGAAAGAACTTCATAAGTTTTGTCATGTAATAAGTGGACAGCTGCAATCAATCATTTGCCTGTGATGGAGATAGAATTTAAGAAGAATTATCAATTTACCATGTTGGCATTTGGTGCCGTTACACAGGTGGTGGTCAATGCTAATATTGTTGGGACTGTAAAATTGTGGTGCTCTTAAACAAGTGGTGGTTTTATAAAGGTGGCGTTTAGAACAGCTTTGACTATAGTTATATTAAACTTATATTGTTATATAATAAATGTTCTATTTTAAAGCTCAATGTTTCTAAAGTTACGTTGGGGATTGTCCACACATACTAGGCATGCTCCTGAAAATAACAGCTTATAATTGGGAAGTGGATTATCCACATTGGCGATTATTAAACACCACTAAAATTGGTTAATTTAAGCAGGATGAGATGAGTACAGATAATAATAATTGAAACAGAGGAAAAATGACTGATTCTTTTTTGATCAGCTCCTAGCATAGAATGCTGTATTCAGCCCAGACATCAGGTGTGCATTGATTTCCTTAGGAAGGTTAATTTCTATGGTCAAATTGATACACGTTGTTTGGCTGGAGTGTTGAGAAGATTGGGTAGGAATTTGGGCTTTTGAGATAATAGGAATACTCCTAGGCACTTCATTCCTTGCTTTGATATCACTGTTGAGTGCGTGGTATTCCCGAGAGGATTTTCTCAATTTTACTATAGTCAACAACATTAACTTTCATATCTTACATTCTATAAACACTTTTATATTGATCATGATCGCTAACATGATTTTTATTTAACAGATAGTACAGTTCTAGATTTGGCATGGGAACCAAATGGAAATAAGCTTGCGATTCTGTTTTCACAACAAATCAAAGCTTCCAACAATGAACTTAAACTGAATTTTCACACTTTCAGTAAAGGCAGGCCTCCAACTCTCTCTGAACCAGTGTCTAACTTCATGTTCAACAGAATGCTTTGGTCTCCAAATGGTCAGTTCATTGTCTTTTTCTTCTATGGTTCCAAATCCGTAAAAGTTGTCCAGATTTATGATGCAAAGGAACTCAAAGTTTTCGCAGAGTGCACTCAATCAAATGTTTCAGAAGTGTCTTGGGATCCAAGCGGGCGTTACGTAGCCGCTTTTTCTTCTGTTTGGGAAGATGTTTCTGAGGTATTGTTTCTGGATTTATCAATTTCCTGTTATTTAATCAAATTAATTATAGTAAACTTCTACTTCTTATACTTCATGTTTAGCGAGAAACGAGTTATGCAATCTGGAGTTTGATTGGAAAAGCGGTAGTTCCTGAACAGAGATTACAGAGATTTTATGAGTTTAAGTGGCGTCCCCGGCCTCCCTCCAAACTTTCAGAAGAAGAAATCAAGGACATTAGACGTAATCTCAAAAGATACAGCACCGCATTTGAAGCTAAAGACCAACTCAAAATCTTTAATCAAAATGAGGTAAGTTTCTTACTTACACTTTAAATCAGAAAATCTTTTGCTTTTGAAATTTTAGCATTTTGAATACATTTATATCTTTCACAGGAGTTTGAAAACATATGGGAAATGTAACTCAGCTATATTCATTACAATTCCAGCTAAATAAATTTGATTCTTTTCCCAAGATGGGTTCAAGTTTATTACAAGCTTTCAAATTTAAATTAGGCTGATATATTATCGGTATCTATATTCTAATATTATTGATAGGAATTTGGCATTGGAAACCAATGATTTAACACTACATTTTTTTCATATTTAATGTACTTTTTTAGTGTAGGACACGGTGACATTTTTTCTATTCAATGGTACAAATTTAAAAAGGAAATCAAAAGGTTTATCATAATTAATTCCTTTTTACATATGTTATCATATAACATATAAACTGAAATATATTGTTCTACCCTAAAAATAATAGCCTAGCTCCATTTGTTTAAGGAAAAATCATGTTTGCTAGGTGTCCTTCCCGCTATTTTTCCATTTGTGGATTCTTTTGGAAGGAGCAGCGCTAAAGCCTACTTCTCTCTTGAACGGATTTCTTTTGACTTTTAATCTCCAGGATTTTCTTTCAAAAGAATTTGAAAGAATTAATTATTATTAAATACCATATGTACATGACGGCTCTCTTTATCGAAAAGATATGAATGGAATTGATCTTGTTATTTGGGTCGTATACGTGTTGTCCTTACTATAATAATAAGAATATAAGGACTGGCCATTGAATTTTGTCTTTTTTACTCTACAAGTGTTGGTAAATATATTTCAATTTCTCTTTTTGTTCAACAGGAGATGGCTGAAAAAAGTAGACGCATGTACGAAACATATCATTCTATATTCAAAGGACATCCCATGTTAAACATGTATAAAGAAGCTCTTGAAAAACTAAGTAATATTTCAATTTATTTTCCTAAATCTTTCTACCTTTACCATTTCAAGTTTCTCTTACATCAGTGATTTCCATTCTTTGTCTCACTCTGTCTACACTGTCTTACTAAGAGTGGGCGGAAAGACTTAGCAGTGGCTCATAATTTCATTAAATAATAATTATATACACTTTTCGAAATATTTTATCTATAAATTTATCTACCGTAAAGTCTATAAATAAGAATCAATCAGTTTAACATTTTCAGCGTGACAACTACCAAGATAATCTAAACCAGGGGCGAGATTTTAAAGCTAAATGTAAAATACTTTACATTTTTAAATATTTGGGGTTGCAGTTGTAAATTTTCCCCCTATTCCGCAAGCCTGTCTAATACACGTTTCAATCAGGGACGCACATCGTCAAAATTATTGAGATGAATTTTTCTTCCAATTTTCAAAATTAGTGGTTTGGAAATACCACGGGAGACCAAATATTCAAGCAATCCTTTAAAATAGAGTGTATTCAGCGCATACCTAAAGTCCTAAATTTATAAGACACTATATTTTTTTTACAAAATTAGTGAAATTAAATACCATACTTCCAGCGAAAATATTTTAATTAAATTTGCATATCGCATATACACTAGTTTAAAAATCCAAAATTGTTAGGGGGTGGAATAGGTTTTTCATTTGAAAAATGAAGTAGTCTATCAGGCACACTACAGGAATTGGTGAAAGGATATTTGATTGATAGAGAAAACAAATAACTGAAGGTTTAATAGTTTTATATGAGTGAATGTAGTCTGAAGGAAAAGAGTCTACTAGACACCCTGCGATGTTTATATGAAAAAAATGTGATTGATTCAGGGGCGCACATCCTTGAAATTATTGGGCGGACTTTCAAGCGTCTTCCAAAAAACACGGCACTTTTTTCTGAGTTCCTCAAAAAAGGGTATAAAATAAAGATAAAATTGTGCAAACAAAAATCAAACAATAAACTAAGATTGCATTACTTCATTTTTCTCTGCATCATTCAAAAATAGTTTAAAAGCTAAATTGGTGCAAGCTACAAAAATCTACAAAAAGTAAAATAACTTTTAACATTTTGCAATGATTTGCCTTTTATAATAACTTTTAAGGAAAAAAGTCTATCAGAAAAAGTTATAGAGCTTCAACAAAAAGTAAAAACTTTTACAACATAACTTAAGTTTTTTGAAAACTAATTTGACGTATCCCCTACAGCGCGGTACATCAGTGCCTTGTCAATGAAAACACACCCACGGTACCTTTTACTGAAAATTGAAAAAATTGCTACATAATTAACATAAGAGAGAAAGTAGACAAAATAAACTAATAAAGCAATTTTCACTATTTTAAAATGAAACTGTCTGTTCTAAGTATAATTTCAAAATAATATGAGGCATAAAAATGAGATATTTTATTTGATATTTTCAAGTTTTTATAAGCAGCAAAAGCCAACGTTGAAGTAGCTAACCATTATAGGGTGATTTGGTAACGCTTGTATTTTTTTACATTTTGTAAGGAATCATAGTATACAAAAAACGGTTGTTTAATCACTTATCATAGAATTATTTAAGTCTAAGAACACAAAATCATAAAAAAAAACCATTTAAACTAACATAAATCATAAAAATCATTGTATACGAGAACAAGAAAATCATTGCGTTTTTTTGATCATTTCTGTCTAGAAATAAAATTCTGACAGCTGTTATAAATAGATTAAATACATTTTTAACAACTGAAAAATTTTGTTTCAATAATATATTTTTATTATAATAATCAACAAATTTTTTTAATAAAAATTATGTACAGTGTAACTTACAAAATTTAACAATCGAACATTATAAAAAATAGAGTATTTTTACAAAATTTAACAATCGAACATTATAAAAAATAGAGTATTTTTCCCTTTAAACTGAATAGCTAGTCAAAATATTGATTCCCATTTGGCTATTGAAAAAATTAAAGTTTTCAAATGTAATAAACGTACTAACAAAGATTAAAAGTGACCTTTGTTGAAAAAAATTTTTACTGCGAGTCTGACAATATTCATTATATAAAATTGTAACGAGTGAAAAGATTTTTCTCTCATTTAAAAACAAACAAATTTTCATTTTTGCAAAATGTTTGGTGTATTGACGGAACTAAATTTTTACCTAGCTGAACTTTGGTATCATGAAAAAAGGTTCTGAAAATATTGAACGTATATTCCGTTAAAAACGAGTTTCTAATGAGATAAAATAGATTTGTTTTTAATTTAACTTTAAATACAAAGTAGAGAGAAGGGAGCTGACTGAGATAGGAGAGCTTAAACAAGAGAAGAGAGTTTGAATTAGAGAAGAGAGCTTGAGTAAATGATTGAGTTTTAGCAGAGAAAGTGGAAGAGAAAAACAGAGAAGGAGACAGAAAGAGAAATAGAATCACTGTGACTGAAGATGAGAAAATCTAGTGGATCATCAACATGTGTTTGCCCAAAAATACTACAAGGAGGAGATACTGTGATAAACATTGATTATTTATTGTGTGCTTATTGAAACAATGGATTATTATTATATAGCTCTCGCATCGTCTGTAAAATATGTTCGATCGGAATTTCAGAGCAGCTTGGCATGGTGTTTGACTCCAAAGTCTGCATTCCCTCTTTTATTCTCTTAACTTATTACCAGGGCGAGGAAAAATTGACTTTTACTCATAGAAAAAAATGACTTTATTGACTTTTTAAAGTTCATTAAATTGAACAACTATGAATACTTTAGAGAAAGTATTGAAAATTATTTCAAAGAATCCATGACTTTGTAATACAACAACATATAATTAATGACATTTTCTGATTTAAAATTCGATCATTTTCTAGCAGTTTTTCGCGTTTAGAAAAAGATCTTTCTACTTCTAAAGTAAAAACTTGACAATTTTGTAATTTGGGATAAGTACTGCGAGAGATTTGGGAGTTTTCCATATTCATGATTTTATTGATTTCATTTTATTTGAATCTATTTTCAAGATAACTTTTAACGCCACATTCGTCTTAAATGAAATAATGTTGAAGAAACAAGTGAAGGCATCTTCGACTGAAAAAGTCTCATGTTGACCTTTTCCAACTAAATCAATAAATCGTGAATATTCTCTAATTATTGTTAGCAAGTTTTGACACATTTTCTTTTTTAACAATTTCTTGAAATTTGGCAATAAAATTCCATCATCTTCATCATTAATTTCTTCACTACTGGAAGATTTTAATGAAAATATTTTGCTGCTTGCAACCAATTTGTCAATTTCGTTACAATTGGAAGTGAAGTGTTGCCGATAGGTTTGAAAAGAGAACGTCTTTTTCTATTACTAATTTTGAATGATTTAATGCCGGTAATCTATAATTTTGCAGGATAACTTAACTTTTAAAGTAAACTTGTGAAAAACATGAAATGATAAAAAAGTTAGGGAATAAAATTGCCTAACTTCTGCAGCGGATATATCGTATGTAACCTCGTTTGTCAACAAAAAAAATTATCTTACAAAAAACTTCTTCATGTTTAACCTCAGTCAGGCAAACTTTACAGTAAAACCTTTTATTAGATGAAAAAAGCCCAACTATTGTGGAAGTGTTGATATAAAGAAGAAATCTTGTATGTATCGCTTATAAACACAAAGGCCTACACAGACAGATACGCATGTATACAAAACATCGCGTTGATACGTGTCATATCGGAATTTTGGTCGCCAAAGGCTCATTCATGCCCTTGCTTCTTGAGAGTTGGATCTAAAAAGCAGCTTGAATTAAGATTTCTTTATTTTGTCTTAAAACAATGGAGTCAGATTCTTTTTGCAACTATTAATTTTTATAATAACGCACTATAATAATATAAAGCATTATTTTGTGTAGTTATGTTTATAAAAGTTCTATTTGATCAGATTTAGTATATAGTGGTCACATCTGGGCATTTAAAGAAGCTGAGAAAAGTAGACTAAATACAACATAAATGAGAATGCTCAGGATTAAGTGTAATTTTAGTTTTAAATCTAGGATAAATAATGAGAAAATAAGAAATTTGTGTCAAGTAAATGAAATAAATAAGTTTCAAAAAAGGATTTAAAATTCAACTGGATATTAAGCAACATAGGTAAGATTGTAAACGTAATGTTAGCTTGCTTATAAAATTACTAAAAAAATGTTATAACTTAGTTGATTTGTTAAAACATTCTTAAAAATACCTTTTCTTTTTAAGTAGGTGAAGATGCTGATTTAAGTGAAGATAGTAATCAAGAAGAAGAAGAAATTGTTGAAGTTTTATTCTACGAAGATTCCATCGACCATACAGAGTGATTCGCTTACCTACTCCCACTTCATTGATTGATTGACGGCTAAAACATGCTGTCAATTAACCAATCATTCGTTTATTTCGATTATTTTAGTTTTTTTTATCGAAGCGTATTCCACCTTATTTCAAATAAACGAAATTGTATCTTATTTTACTTGTACGCAGTAATATTCATTGAGGTTTGGGAGGTCGTTGTTTTTGTTTGACAGTTTTTTGTCATTTGAAAGATATTTTTATATTTAATGTATGGGTTTGTTTTTTGCCATTTATCGAGAATTATTTGTTTCTTTTAGTTAAACTAAAATTAAAAAAATTCATGTCTCAAAATCTACTTGCGTATTTTTATACTTGAATATGTCAATAGTGATGGAATAAGCAAATTTTTATGCGCAGCCTACAATTTAAATGTATTTCTCTTTGAGATTGTGTTATGTCGGAATTATGGTTGGAACATTGCTAATTCATTGCCGGATACCGAAGTTTGATTACCATTATTTACCTAGACGCCATTACCGTTTATATTGCCTGTTGTAATTAAACTATATTGGCAAATAGTAACACAAATTACATTTTTATACCCTCAGTGAAACACTTTTTGTATTAATTTAATTGAAACTAAAATTACTACTAAGAATTATACAATCAAAGTATATTATTTATTTATAGATGAATTAATCCACCAAGTCACTGAGGAAATGAAAATAGCCCTGCACGAATAGGGTTAATAGAAATATAATTTTTGCTTCAAACTAATTAATGAATCTTACAAGCTAACTGACATCTCAACTCATTTGACATTTATTATTAACTGAACAAATGTCCTGATTTCGCAAATAGAGTTATGAATATGGATTCCAAATCAATGATACCTCTCAAATAGGGGTGTGAATAGCGGCTGTTTTAACAGGATAAAGAAAAATATTAAAAGAGCATAAACCACTTTTGATATCCCCAGCAAATCAAAGGAAGCAAAAAAGATATTAAAAACAAAGTTGAATTCAAATGTCCGAGAATCCTATGAATACCTTAAAGAGTATATTTTCATCAAATATTGAATAATTGTTTGTTTAAAATTTATAAAAAAATTGTTGTACTCTATTAATTATTCGCTACGACTTATTTTTGTGAATAAATACTTAATTATTAATAAAGAGTTTTTAAATCTGTTTTTTCTTTTTCATACCTTAATTTTTTATTTTCGTTCATTTGTCTGTATAGCTAATACTGGAAACGTCCCTCTCATTTGCAATCCTACAATGATTACCATAAGGCAATTCCACACAGGTTTAACTATCATTCACCATTCTATTTTTTTTAACACTAAACTATTGATAACAGTTTTTTATATCTATCAACTATTTTAGCAAATCATAGTTGCCAACATGTGGAGGACAAAAATAGTAGAAATTATACACTGAATTTTATTTCTGAAATTTTATTTGCACAAAAGATATTAATAGAGATAAGCAAAGGGATAATAAAAAAAACTTTAAAAAATATTTTTTCCTAACTTTAGGTTCAAAAATTCCAAATTTTTTGATCACCGATGTAATTCCTCCATAAGTTTTACCGCACGTTCATATTTTGCACTCACATGTCACACTTGTCTCCGCTTCTCTCTTCCTCAACTATATATTATCAACTGTTATCCTCTTTCTCAAGTTGCGTGATCTCTCGTGCGAATGTTATCGGCTGTAATAAAAATCAGATATAAATGATATAAAACTTTTCACATTTCCTAGTGAAAATAACGCACATAGTTGCCTCCTTTTTAACTAAATCGAGTTATATCCTAACACGCCTTCAAAGTATAAAACTTAACAGTTGTTAGCAATATAAGAAGATTTTTGAATATATTGTTGGAACCACCCTATCTTGGAAAATTATGCGTAATTATATAAAAATCCAAGTTTTAGTGGTGCGAAAATTACGAAAACTCAACATTACTAAAGCAAAATAAATGATTGGAAGTGCATAACTCGATTTTTTTATTTTTCTTTTTTTTATTTATTGCTGCTGAGATTGTAAAAAAACTAAAATTCGTTTACATTCACAGAGTTACATTCAGAGATCATAAAAGACATATTCTTAGCTCAATTAATAGAGCTGGAATGATTTTTACAGGTTTGAATTTTACTTCAAATAAAGGTGCACACTCTTAAAGTTCATAACTTGAGGATTCATTTGGTCTATCGCGCGATAAATTTGGTTGAGAAACACGAAAGTTGCCGGCATTAAAAGAATTGACTATTTTAAGTATTGGCAAGTAAAGTAGAGTGACAAATGAGGTTGGATATCAATATCAAGAAAGTTAATTGATTACAAATTTACGACTACGAACAAAAATATTTTTTTCTAAAGTCTAGCTAAGATTACTCAGCATAACATGTATATTCTTGTAAACCTTATTGCTCCCAAGATTTCATGGTCAATCTACAATGAAGCGTATCATACTTAAAGTTTATTACAAGAGGCACACTTGTGCCTTGAATAAAGATATATTGTATTTTCACCTTTTTACACATTAACGAGTGATATTTTTAAATTTTTACTTAAATCATTCAATAAAGTGGAGTATGTCATTTCGGCTTTTCGTCAATTTGTTTTGACAATTAGGCCTTTAATTTATTGAATTAGAGGCGTAATTGTCGAGAACCCGAATTGCCCTCGAATCTAACAAAGAGTCTATCATTTCGCGACCTTAATTAAAACTGCAAGGCTCTTAGTAGTTCAGCCAAAATTTTTTAAATTATTATTTGTTAAATAATTTGGAAAAATTTATTTAAAAATTATAATGGAGTCTTTTCTCCTTTTTCAAAAAAATATTTCTCCACTTAAATTTTAGCGTATATAAGAAATTAAACGTCATTTATTTTCTGCAAATTTTTTGGAAATTTTCAAGTTATAATTTCAAAAGTTTAGTTAGAAAAAATTTAGTTTATAGAATATTTGACAAAATTGAGATAAAACTTTTTTTGGATTTTGAACTTTAGAAATTTTGCTCCCGAAGATTCACATAAGAAATTTGAACAGTTTTTAGTTTTGGGATATTTAAAATTTTTATGAGAAATATTATTGTAAATTTTGGTAGCAGAGATTTTGGTAGAGGAGATTTTGGTAGCGGAGATTTCGGTTAACAGATATTTTGACTCGGTACACTAACAATACGCAAAAAGATAGGCATAAGCGTGATGGATGTATCAATTTGTATTGATTGTCTGAAATGCTAAAAATGCTGGAGTACAGATGTTGTTTTTTGTATCGATTAACCAGTTATCCACCACAGTCGACATATGTCGACTTTACAAAAATGTGAATCGTCTGCGTTAACTACTCTATGATAAAAATTTCAGTTTTTCTGAAAAACATTAAAAAAAACTTTCCGATTATGCTAAGATAATATTTGGTATCGCATTGGTAAACTTTGATTTTTTTCATATTACCCTTCCATCAAATTTTTATGATATTATTTGTGATTCATATATGCATCACTGGTCGCAAATGTAATACAAGACAAGCGATGCATATGTGTATCGCTGGTCCAAAAAGGAATGAGAAAAAGTGTTTGCTATTAAGTCATCTGTGAAAGCTAATTTAATGACAGGTAAAATATTTTGAGTGAATTAATCGCTAAAAGTTGGTTTATTAAATAAATTAAGACAATATTAACCCAAAAGATGTCGAATTTATAATATATTTTCAAGTTTATATATTTGACATTGATTGACGGCTTGATTGCTTTTCATGAAAAATAAATGACAGCATCAGATTCACAATCAATTATTTAGTGGGTTCACACAAGATTATGTAAAAATATACAATAGTTTAAGAAAAGGGGGGGGGGGCTAAAATAGCGCCCTCACTGAGGAAATGAAAATAGCCCTTCACGAATAGGGTTAATATAAATATATTTTTTTGCAATTTTAGCTACTTTTAGCGATATTTTAATTAGCTATTTTTATTTTTGAGAGTTGAAAATCACTCCCAGCATCTTCCAACAGATATGAAGCTTTTTATTCATAAATAAAGCATAGATGTACAGCGAAATTTCTGTATATTTAGGGAGTGTAGGACTTTTGCCCAGTTGATAATAATTGTAAAAAATCACTTGTCCAATCATAAAATTATCGTCAGTACACTTTATATCCAAATAACCAAGTCCGATACTACAAACCTTATTTATAAACCTACTGACATTTTGCTTCAAATAATTAACGGATCTCACAAGCTAACTGACATCTCAACTCATTTGACAATTATTATTAACTGAACAAATGTCCTGATTTCGCAAATAGAGTTATCAATATGGATTCCATATCAATGATACCTCCCAAAAATTGTATTTTTAACCAAATAGGGGTCTGAATAGCTGCTGTTTTAACAGGATAAATAAAAATTAAAAGAGTTAAAGGTCAGCAGTGGAGTTGAAAGATGATTTAAAGCATAATGCGTTGGGGTTAGGCCAAGGGAGCCAGCCTAAAGTTTCGAGAAACAAACTTAAATAAACAAAACACAACAGTGCCGATTGATTAGCCCAACTAAAATTTTAATGATATGTCCAGCCAGGAATAAAAGAGGATTTAAAAAGGAAGCATCAAATATGGGCTTTGCGAATGCGTGTTCAAGATTTGCGTAAAAAGTTTGATTGATTTATTCAAAAATATAAAAATAATGGTAAAATAGAAGCACAGAAAAATGAGAGAGAGAGAGAGTGGATGATAATACTGGAAGATGGAAATGGAATGATGCATGTTCACAGTTTTGGGTTGGTGGAAGCATTTCGCAAGAAACACTTCAACGTATCACATTTAATGAGTAGCAATAAAAAGATGTTATGGAAATAATACTGCGTTTGTAAATAATACAATATCTTCTTGAAACCAGTAACATATGGGGGAATTGGCAAGCATTTACCTTCGATTAAATATTCACCAACATTTTAAAGGTACAATTGGCCTCCGGAAAAGTGAAAGACTGTTTGAAAGAATTGACGGGATCGGATAGGGTGTGAATCGTAGCCAATGGGATGGCGTACAACGTGAAAGGCTTGAATAAGTAGTATACACATGAAGCGTCATAATAGATATATAAGATGCTACAACTAAAGGGAATGCAAATGAATATGGTTGATGATGGTGGGTGTGTGTGTATCTTCCTCAAGGAGAATCAGTACTTAAATATTTTGCGATTGAAGATGTCGTTTTTCCGATGTTTGCTTTTGATGTGGTAAAGACAGGCGATGAGAACGGTTATCAAGAAGGAGACAACGGTGAGCCCTGCAAAGCCATACATGAGTTTCATCTTCCAGCAATTCTTCTTATCTGCAGGAAGAGTCTGGGTTTGGAGAAGTGATTCAGAATCATTAGACACCTCGTTTGGAACTTCTGTCAAAAGAAGGGAACATAAATAAAGAAAAAAGAAGTAAACGATCAACTTTTTGATATTTAAAAAAATAACTGAAAGTAATTTATAAACTGATATAATTACTGTAACATCACGATGTTATATGTAAATATTCAACAGTGCAGCATTCACTTCATTCATCAAATCACCAACAATCCTACTGGACCTTCAATCATTCAACCACATTTTACATCCCAACATTCACACACACACATGCAAAACATCCAAGCTTATCCAATTCACCATGTACTACACTACCTGAGGCCACAATTTCTGTAGTTTGACATTGACTACACATCACATTGGAAACAAAACAAATATAACACAAACATCCTGAAGATGCCACTATTCGAAGATCTCCACCACTCTGCACTCTCGCTACTACAGCTCACTCCAAGACATACGGAGATAACGTCAAAGAGCTTCCAATCCTAGCTCAGAGTTGGTGTTTGGCATCTTTTGGAGATCCACGATTCTCATCAATAAATTTTCTTGTTAACATTTTGTTACAATTACTTCCAAGAAGAGTCTCAAAACATTATTTTTTTCTTCCACTGTTGCTATCTCCTAAGATTAAAAAATTAGTCTTAAAACTAAATATTTTTATTATCGATAGTTGTAATCAAGTTTCTTTTAAAATAGCCAATTTAAATATATTTTTTAGAAAATGTTGATTTTTTAAGTAAAACAAATCTCGGAAAATTCTTTTAAAGACTGAGCCAAAGAAATATCCCAATTATCAATAATAATAATAGTGAACATGACTTTGTGGATAAATTTTAAAAGCGACAGGAATTTATGACATGCAGATTGAAATGTTGATAGTTTTTCATTTACTAATTATTATTATAAACCAAAAAGGGAAACCTTAAACGAAGTCAAGTAAAAAAAGTGCTAGTTACCAACTGTATTTTTGGATTCAAGAATATTTAAAAGAGGGCTTTCAATTTCAGATGACTTTTCTTTGGAGAGAATGTAAATCTGGGATCTTCTTTTCCGTCTTTTCTTGCCGTAAGAAAGCTTTTCATTGGAACATCTTTTCTAATACATGGCAAAATATGAAAGAAAAATTTTTTAATAAAATAAACGAATATATATACGCTAAGTGATTGATGTCAATAAAGTTCTTATTTTTTCCGATTCAAAGGATATAAGTAAGTTTTCAACTTTTTAAAAAAAGAGATGTACACCTGAAATAAAAGAGGCTCATTCACTCATCTGATAGATAAAATTGTATCATATAAGGGAAATTTGGTATGCTGACTAAGGGTCGATGGACACTTTGCCAATAAACAAAATGCCAGCCATTATCTCCATCAAAATTGAGTCGTATAACCTCTAAATTTATCATAAGGGATATTCATTTTTGAATAAAAATTTTTTTTGATTTTATAGAGAAATGACTTTTGTAAAAAATAATGTCACCATACAATAAGATTATTTATTTTTACAAGTTCCAAATACAATTATTTGTAAAGAAATGTTTTTATGATGTTTAATTTTTTTTTGTTTAAGTTTATTCAAAATATTTTTACTTTAATTGAACTATAAAAACTTTAAAAAATTATCCAAACTTGATATAAAATTAGTTGTGGACTTTTTTAGTGTAGAAAAGAAAAAATCAACTTTTAAAGTATGACATCGAAATTTTTAACAGAGACGCAAATGGCTATTTGCAATAAATCATTTTCATTAATTGCGGGGTTAGTCTCAATGCCTTTCGTTTATACGCTTTTCCGTACTTTTCCACGACAAAGTCATACTTGGCCGAAAATGTGCATATTTTAACGGAGTCTATTCAAAGTTAGCACAATAAAGAAGGGACAAATGTTTTTGTTGAAAATTTAGAGAAACTTATTCTGTAACAGTTGCAGCAAATAATAGTTCATGATATATCTAATTTTGGAATTATTTTCCGTAAAGGTTATGAAGTTAGAGATTTCTTGACGCTAACCTCAGGATAATGTAGAATTCCAAAAGAACAAATTAGGATCGCAAAAGTCAAATTAGTGTAGCTTGTGGCAAAACTAATATTTGCAAAAAGCCAACTTTGAAAACTTATTTTTTTCAAGAAAAGATAATGCTTTTACCAAAATGAAAGTAATTTGGTGTTTCTGCATGTTTAAATTTTTTTTACTTAAATATAAAATAGCAAAGAGCTACTTGTTTCTTCCCAAATACATATATATATATATATTCATACTTTGAATTTTAGAAATGCTTATTTTTGGAATAATTTTATTAGACTATTCCTTTTTTACACGTAATACACATATGTTTATTAATTTTCCTATCCTGTTTTAAGTATCCCCAATTGGAGACGGATTATTTTAACTAAATTTTCTCCTTTTAAAAAGCTCCAGGTCTTCCAAATTTCATTTTAAAAAAATTCGGGCGTAAAAAGTGGCCGAACACTTGGCTAAAAATGTACAAGTGTGAATTGTGTTGCTCCAAATCAGCTTTCCAAATAATCATGATTATTATAGTTTTTTTTTTATAAATTTTTTCAATTCTTTAAAAAAGGTCCCGTCAAAAGCAATTTATATTAACGAATAAAAAGTAGTGTTTGAGCGGGGATGTCAATATAACAGCTAAGGCAAAGTCGGTGCACATTTAAAAAGAAAAGAGGGTGTATAAGAGAAGAATTTCATCCTCATCTCATCATTTGTTCTCATCCTCCATATCAGATTCTTGATAAAGCGAAATACTGGATCATTTAAAACATTTTGTAAAGGTAAAGAAGAATTTATAGTTTCTTATACACCCTCTTTATTTATAATGCAAGTTAGCTTACCCAATTCAAAAATTGAAATTGCAAACTAATGTTAATGTCGATTGTTTACCAACAGATAAGATTGTCTATTGAAATCTACTCTACCATAACGAGTGTGACCCATATGTGGGCTAAGTTAATTAAATTTTCGGTCAATTGTCCTTGCGAAATTTGAGTTAGCGAAAAGTTATTCGTGCATACGTCAGGAAGGCATATGACGAGTGAAATAATAAATATATGAATTGGCTTACTGGCTCACACTTTCCAAGACAGGGCTGAACCTGGCACTTGAAGAAAATGGAGGAGTCGAAGGGAAATTTGAAGGCTTTGAAAAGAGCTTTAGTGGCGCCATACCTGGACTCAGAGAACTCCTGCATAATCGAGTCATCGATTGAGCACCTGAAACACACAAAACTCATTGTATTTCTTTTTTGTGAAACGCTCAAATATTGAGTAAGAATCAATAAAAATTAGGATTTGAACTCTTTTTGTTAAAAGAAAAATAAAAGCGAAGGAGAACAAATGGTAGTGCTAGGTTTAATTCAAGGCCGGTAATCAGACATTAAGCACCGGAGGGGAGCAAAGATTATTCTAAGATGGGGTGCACGATATCTCATTGTGTTAATGAAAAATACTAAAAAAATTTCTATGATATACATCTTTCATACATTCTATACATTTTTTCATACTTCTATACACCTCTACATCCTATTACTCCTTTTTTACATCGTATCTTTTAATAATCTACTACTATATTCATTTTTTTAAAGTTTATTTCCAATGTACAATGTCCTTTTTTTCTTTCTTACAATAAGAGATTTATTTCATTTTAGCGACTTTCTGACCTTTTGAAAAATCTCCCTATGTGAACGAATGTTTCATTTTTGCATGCAAATTTCTTCCTATCTCTCATTGTTTTTTATTGATCTATGAAACATCATTGATAAATTTCTTACTATCTCTTCTTGTTTTTTATTGATCTATGAAACATCATTCATAAATTTCTTCCTATTTCTCTTGTTTTTTATTGATCTATGAAACATCATTCATAAATTTCTTCCTATTTCTCTTGTTTTTTTTATAGATCTATGAAACATCATTGATAAATTTCTTCCTATTTCTCTTGTTTTTTTATAGATCTATGAAACATCATTGATAAATTTTCTCCTCTTTTTAAATTCAAAGAATATAACAAGTTCTCGGGCAGTGCCTACTCTGCTATTTTTGTTCATGTAAAAATGAGATGAAATAAATGCGAAAAGTTACCCGTCTGTGTCAGTGAGTAGAACAGGATCAAATTCTTTGATGGAGCTTGATGCCTGACAAGTGTGCACAAACAAGCCATATCTTTCATCTTAACAAAGGATCAAAGTGCAAGATATTGGTTTTAAAGGGAAAAGTGATTTGAGGTCCTGAAATTTATAATCGGCTGTACGTAAAGAGATAAGAACGGAGATCAAAGTTGAGTGTGTACGCCACATAGGTATGCAAAAATTTATCAAATCGATATCTTTGTTGTTTATATTGTGAATAAGACATTTTTGTTTGCGAGTTATGTTGTCTTTTCATGATCAAGCATGCGTTGAAATTTAATGTTTTAGAAACAGAGCTTACATTTTTTACATACTGCGAATAACTGGATTTTATTCGTATCCTAACGTTGCTAACGATGAATTAACTTTAAAATTCGTCCTTTTTGACGTTAAGTTCGTCCTTTTCACCTTAAATCGGTCTTTTTTGTTTTTCAATTAAAATGTGTTTTTATTCAAAGTGAGTTTTTGGTTAAATTTTTAAAGTTTTTTCTGTGTTTTTTTGAAAAATTTTTCTAGAAATTTAGTTCAAAATTAATCATTACAAACTTTAAATAAAATTTTTTAGTGGGAGAGTAGCGAGGAGGGTGCGATAGCTAAAACATACCCAAAATTTTTGTGTAATGGAGAAAGATTTTTCTGATGATGATGAAAGTTATCAAATCTCATTTTTGTATTTCACTTAAATTTTGTAGAAATAGTTCTATTTCTACATTTTCCCTTTTTCCCACCAAAACATCAAAAAAATCTTATATATATAAGAATAAAAAATCTTCAAATTCATTAAAAAATAGACAAAATGAAATTTGTTCAAAAGAAAAAAAAATTATTTAAAAAAAAATTAAAATATTTACACATTTTGATCTTATGTCTGTCCAGTATATGAATGTTATTCAGAATATACTTGAAATAGTTGGTATAATCAAAAGTTGCGATTGAATTAACACTATCACTAATTGTAGACGAAAAGAAGTCGTCTCTGTATTTTTAGGCCAACAAACTTTTAACTTTTTAGAAAAAGTTTGAGCATAAAAAAGTCAACAAAAAAAGAAAGTTAAAATAAAAGAAGACAAACTTGAACTAAAAAAGACGCACTTAAATAAAAATGGAGTAATTTAATTGGTTAACTTAGTTAAATTTACATCTCGGAAAACGTAAAAGAATTAGTAGATAATTATATTCTAAAATAAAATTATATATGCAATTTTGGAATTCTGAAAATCAAATAACAAAAAAGATCGCAATCATGTCAAAAAATTGGTGTAGATTTTTTAAAAAGTGTTGGGGTGAATTTGGAAGCGCAAATGAAGAAATCTAAAAAGAAGTTTTCCAAGTAAACTTATTTCAGAATTTTGAAAAAATATTTATATCAATCTTTATTTACACATTTCGTAATTGGCAAATATATGTCTAATTTTGGAAAGAATCGTAAATTGTTTCATCGTGTGAAGAAAAGAAATAAGAAATCTAGTTAAGTTTGTTAAACAAAAATTATTCTTATTCATTATTTCATTTGTTAAGCTAAAGAATATTCTCTTTCCAAATATATTTCATATAAAAAGGCACATTTAAAAATATTCTTAATATGACATTTAATTTTTAAAATGTAATAATTCTAAGATTTAAGAATTGCAAACAATTTTACAAATTAGTAAAAGAAGTTTCTTTTTTAAAATGATGGTAATTTATATATAAAAAAAATTAATACCTGTGCATTCGATAGTGAGGTAGAGGTTTTGTCCAATTTTGGCATTGAAAACCTTTTCATTGTTCACAGATTTTATGCTCATGGAACATTCCAGGGATTTTGAAACGCTTGTCAGCTTTTTCTGTGGTTTTATTTGACTTTAAAACATTAAAAAAAGATGTCAAATTAATGATATACAAATAAAAGAAACTTCCCTAAAGAATGAATTAATTTTCAATTCTAATGAATGTAAATTTTGTGTAGTGAAGATCTTTATATAAGGGGCGGTAGTAAGGTGGTTAGATACTGGGTTTCGATAAGTCAAGGTCTTGGGTTCGATCCCGCATCAAGCCTACTTTCTCATAGTTGGATACACGCGGCGTAATTCTGCCTTCTCGATGAAAATACTCCACTGTACCCTTACCTATATAATGAAAAGTTTTATTGGGTTACGTTGGTTTCCAATATTTAAATATTTTTATCCACAAAGCGAACCCATTTTCCTGTATAGAGTGGGAATTTTTGAGCGCAAAATTTTCAAAGGACCCAAACAAAATGGTCGGCTGAATCTCAGAATGTGAAAATAGGACTCAAACAGTATATTTTCAGCAAGTGATTTAAATAATTAGATGGGAAAAAAAGAAAGTTTCCCCGTGTAGAAGTTAATCAGTTATCTCTTCAATAGGGAAATCAATGGAAATCATTTTTAAAATAACGTTCAGAAAATTTATAGTTAATTTGGGTTATTTAAATAAAAAGTCGAAACACTTCAACCTTATTTTTAGCCTTCATTTCCCTTTACCTAAATGAAATACACCGGCTTCGCCTGATCCATTATATGATTTTTGTTTGCATTTTTGATATTTCTTTAAAAACCCTTTCAGGCTGAATGGAGGAACATTTGCGCATAAATTAAAAAATCTTTCTTTGGATTATGAAAAAATTAATTATAAAGATAATTGGGGATTTGTTTTCAAAATCTGAGCCTTAAAAGGCAAAAATTTGTGATGTTTATACTCCAAGCGTTAAAATCAAATTCAAAACGTTCGAAG
The DNA here is from genome assembly GCA_030549495.1 of Nectonema munidae. Taxonomy (NCBI): domain Eukaryota; kingdom Metazoa; phylum Nematomorpha; class Nectonematoida; family Nectonematidae; genus Nectonema; species Nectonema munidae. The sequence continues at coordinate 542,647 of JAUIRK010000105.1, forward strand.
ACGAACTCAAAAAAATTGTTTAATTTCCAATCCAAATTAATATCAGAGTATATATTTATAATGACCTTTGTCTTAATCTATGAATCACATTCGGAGTGGTTGAGGACGAGGGGACAATCCCCCCCCCCCCCGCCCCCATGAAAAAAAAGAAAAGTCCCCTCCACTTTTTGAAAGAAACATACGATAATTTTCCCAGTTATTTTTAATAGAAATTGACGCAGGATATGTATAAAGGAGTTATATTTTAGATTTTGTATGCATACACATCATAAAACTTGTCATGTGAATATGTGATACCTATAAAAATGTCTAATATGTTCTTCACAAGAAACATGCTTATAGTGAAGACGATTTAATATTTATTTTGAAAGATGTGAATATATATATATTCAATTATCTGTGAAATGTCTGAATTGGACAACAGTGAATATTCAAGATTGATTTAGATATGGAAAAAAGTATATATTTTTTAAATATTTATATTTAAAAACATAAAAGAAGTTTTGTTATTACGAATGTGTTTTTTAATTTTTCCTAAATCTAATTTTGTAAGAAAAACATTATGTTTTCAAGAATGTCCCCCCTACTTTTAAGATATCAGCGAGGCCCATGTCCACAATAGGTTTCCAAAATTTTGCACATTTAGAAAACTTAGCAAATAGTACTTTAGTAGTACCATGCAAATTGTGGAAAAAATTGAATAAGCAAGGTCGGCGCTAAAGTGGAAAATAGTTTTTGGGGAAAAGGCTGTCGCGGAGCTTCTCTTAAAATTGCCTAGTATGCTGCATTTTACGAACGAAGCACGAAGAATCAATTATTATGGAAGAAAAACCTGATGTTCATTTTCATGGAGGTTTTTTTCAAAATTTCTGGATACGCGCATACCAAGGAGAACATCTGGGAAAATTTGGTGAGCAGGTATGGATTTTCAGAAATCACCATGCGCATCTTGTACTCCGATATTTTTTCTTTCTGCAAAAAAATACTTTGCATTGGCGTATCACAGTAAAATGTTTGAGTGCATGGTAACGTTATTTGAAGCCCAGAAAAATTCCAAATTAAGAAAGTTTTCAGATATTTAAATAACTGCTACCCCTTGTAACTTTTTTTAGTAGTAAAATTATAAAAATTTAATGCACAAGTTAAGAATTTGACAAACACAAAAAAATGCCTCCCTAAAAATCGCTTTTTTACATATGTCATATGTCACAAAGAGTTGCATGCTTTTGAACTCAAATTTTTGTTTAATGTTAAACTTTCATTTTTCAAAACAAAAAAGGCATCGCAAATAGACGTCGAAAAAGTTTCAATCATAATTATGAATTGGATTTCTTCTTTTTAACTTATTTTTTTGTTTGAAATTCATTCATCCAAAATTAAATAATGTATTTTTTTATGAGTAACACTAGTGTGTGGCAGGGGTAGTGTAACTTTATTTAATACAAAAATCTCACTAGGCTTATAATACTCCTGCTGTGTTTCCATTTGGTTGGCATCTTTCTAAATTTTTTTGTTAACCATCAAAGTATTCGTTGAAAAGATCTTGTGGTGAACTTTCATGATTTTGCGAATAAAGATATTGAGAACTGCGTTTTCAAATAAATTGAGCACAGCTTTGTTAATATTCTAGACCTTAACACGGTATTTTTGCGCCTGTTAATGAGTTAGAATGACAAATCAGAGAAGAGAGGATGATAAAAAAGTAAGCAAAGTGTGTGAACATGCCTATTCTCTTAAAATTCTAAATGCTTTGTATAAGAAGAAACAATACGACACATTTTGTGTTCCTAAAAACCTTATTTCTTCAAATCACACAATTCTTATAATCGAGAACATCAATAAAGTTGCTTGAAAGATGCAAAGAAAATTCAAAAATATGAAAACATGATGCTTCCTTATGGGTTTTCGCAACTATTTCACAGCTACACCAACGGTTCTCTACAAGATGTACACGCGAGTTGATAATGCCCTTTCATAGATTACACGCATCAAGACAAAGTATTTCTCTTTAAGTGTAGCTTATTCTGGAAGAAAAGTTCTTTAGCAGAGCTCAAATGATTTATTGATATGCTTTTTTGTCCTAATCATCTTTTACGTTTAAACTTTTTTCTTGTTTAATCCCAGCAACGAATTTCAATAATCTTAATCCTATACTAATGACTTACTAAATTGTTCTCAATACATTTGGTATTCAGGTTTTAGAATGAATGCAATATTTTAATTTAGGTTCTTTACTAAACAAGGATATATTCCATTTTTTTTAAATCAATAATTTTTTTTACATATTCCGCAGTGATATGAATGAAATATCTATACTTGCATGTCCTATCAATTTGCTTCAAAAACATATGAGTTTTATAAATAAGTATTATATATACGGTAATTATAGAATGGATCAAAATGAGCCCTGAAAACACTGGAACAAAGAAAATTGCATTTAAAAAAAAGAAGGAAAAAAATGAAACCATTTCAATTTTAGCTCCACACTTGATGGTGTTGAAATCGACGGTGCGGTATTGCAGTTGACTTTTCGTGTTTTCAACCTTTTGCATGCACGTCTTGAAATGACTGCGGGGGTAGATGTAGCCGGTGTAGCCGGGAGGAAGGGGGATCGTAATGCCGATGTTGTTAAAATTGCAGTGAACTTAAAGCAAAAATTTCATTCAAGTCTTTGAAAGAAGAACTCAGACTGCAAAAAAGAGTTTCCAAGTTAAGCTCTTACTACTATTGTGCTAACGCAGAGAAAGATGTGGGCAAATATTTCGAAATTGGATTTGTGATTATCTTCTTTACCAATGGGCCAGGAAATTTTCAATATTTTACAAAAAAAAACGTGTCGCCATAAAACATTATTAGAGTTTTTAAGGTTAAAATATTTAAAAAAAATTGTAAACAAACTTTTAATGCAAATTCAAAATATTATGTTTGTATTGATTTGCATTTAGGATGTTATTTATTCACAGTTTTTAATTCATACTTAATATAATTAATTCATTATTTTTATTTTAATTTTTAAAACTAAGAAGACTAGGATTTTAAAAATACCTAGAGAAGAGACATTTTAATAATTTATGTCTCAAACGTATGATTAAATCGCTAACTAATCAGCTTGAAGTAAATAGGATCCTCTTAATTCGAAAGAGAGTAGAAGGAAAAATGAGAAAACAACGCAACCTGTTTCCAAAAGAACTCCCGTTGAAGCTGCATTAGTTTAGACTCATCTTTCAATCACATCTTTCAATTATAATTAAAAGCATGGTTTGACTTTTTACTGAAATAAAGGAAATCGTTTGGAAACATTCCGAAACCATTAATTATATTTGAACGAATTAAAAATAATGCGAAGTATTTCAATATATTTTAACTTTATTTATATGAGATTCAAAATAAATTAAAAACAAAATTATTTTTATTGATTTATTATATAAGTTCAAAAAAGCGAAACAAATCGGAATCTTATCAAAACCTTCGAAAATGTTTATTTTTGAAACAAATCAAAAATATTATAGCGAATTTCAATCTTTTTAAAAGTATCTATAAAAGTGAAGGAATCCACTAACATAAAAGTTAATCGATCATGATTTAAAATCTATCGATACGAAGAAATAATCGCCTGATTTGGAAGTCGAAACAGAATCCTCTGAACATCTACACAAGGATTGCTCCACTTGTACTACAATTGTTACGCACGAATTTAAGATATTAGTTATACCTCATCTCTACCAATATGAAAGATGTTGCACCATCAAGCCTTTTCATTTCAAAGATCTGTTATACATCTTTCATACTTCTGTACACCTCTATACATCCTATTGCTCATTTTTTTTACATCGTATCTTTTAATAATCTACTACTATATTCATTTTAAATTTTCTCCTCTTTTTAAATTCAAAGACTATAACAGGTATGCGAAGAGCTACCCGTCTGTGTCAGTGAGTAGAACAGGATCAAATTCTCAATTCATTTCCTTTTTCAATTCTTTTTCATTTTTGCATGCAAATTTTTCAAAGTGGTTGTTTCTGTTATTTCTCCCAAACCTTGAATTTTTACTTTTTTTAATATTACAAAGTTAATTAGTTTTTATCTGGTATAATAACATTTTCCAAAAAATCCTAAATAATAATTATTATTATAGAAATCAGTAATAATTATTTTTCATAACTTTGTAGTTCAATTCTTTCAGACTGATATTTTGCCTTTTTCACAAAAAATTATCAATACTACATTTTGTTTCATAAAGAATCTAACCTAAATTGAAAAGTAATATTCAAAAATTAAATACTTTTAAAAAAGAGAGTTTCTATTATGTTGAAAGGAGAAGTTATGCTCTGTTAATTTCTAAATAATAAAACTCAGTTTTCAATTTTGAAAAATAGAATAACACTTAATTTAGAATATTTTTATTTTTATTTGAAAATGAAATAAAACATATGACAGTATTAAGTTATTGCATACAGGGGCGTAGCCAGAGGGGGGGGGGGGCAGGGCCCCGTGCCCCCCCCCCCCTCAATACCTTTTCTGCCCCCCCCCCCCCCCCAAATAATTTTATTTCCAATATGCTTGCCCCCCTAAATTCCTTGCATGCCCCCAACTTCCATTTTTTGGCTACGCCACTAACTGCATATCAAGAAGTTTTCGCGGAATGCTATTTTTGCGAGTAATCATATATTTTCAAAATTATCTTCATATGTTATACATCTAGCATTATAATCTTGCAAAAATTTCATGATTCACAGTATATATGAATTCGGGATAAAAAGTTTTTTTATATAAACCCCAAAATTGCAGTGGTAAATATAAATGAACTTTAACCAGTTTATGAATCTTTTGAGTTTTTCATAAAAAATTTATATTTTAACAACTGGGTCGCATAACTCCTTTCAACCCTTCCAAAATTTCTCTTATTTCTTATTCGCTTTTTCTTTGAAATTCTCTGAAAAAACTTTGGATTCAATTTTCGATCTATTGCGTCGTTGTTGCATTCAATTACGTTGTTGTTGCAATCAATTACGTCAGTTTTAGAATTAAAAAAAATGTAAAATAAAATTTTATTTGCTAACAATCAATATGCTCATAGTTTGAACATTTGTTGATGTACAAAAACATATTTCTGTAATATCCAATTCAATCTGAACTAGTGATTTCTGTAAAAGCACTGCTGATTAGGTTTTTCAGCTGAGACTCATTAACGCACTCTTGTCTTGTCACCAAATGTTTCCTTTTGCTGTAACAATTTTCAATTGGATTCAAAATGGGCAGTATGGCCACCCTTGAATTTTTTTCCATTAATAGTGCGATCGTCAATTTTTCTTATTTTTAAAACTGACGTAATTGAATGAAAATTGACGTAATTGATTGCAACAACGACGTAATAGATGGGAAAACACTGTATGTAACTCATCAAATATTCTGTTCAAAAACTTTAAAATCTTTCCCCGTTACAATTTCATACTCCTTTTTTTGAAACGGTTTCACATCTGATAAAATCAAATTAATCTCATTTATAGTTTTCCCTTTTGTGAAAATCAATTCATCATTATTTTGAAATGGAACATATACTTTATTTTTTTTGAAAATTAAGAGTTATCTCAACATTTGTAGAATTTAATGCATCGATAGCATTAACAATATATTTCAATATTGTATATATAATATAATTATAACAATATAGCATAACAATATTTTTCAAATTCAATTATTTTATCTGATTAAAAAAATAAGTGTATTTTTCATAAATTTTTTTGCTAAAGCAAGCAATATCCTTTGATTGATCTAATTTATGAATATACTTTTAAACCTATTTAAATCTACTCTCATTCAAATATTCGATAAAAAGCATTATAAAAAAAATCAAAAAGGACGAATGAACGTTAAAAATTGAATCTGGGGTATAAAGATGGAGAATGGGTTGTGATTTAAAAATAAAAGAAGTCTTAAAATCAAAAAAGTGTCACGAATATTTTAATTTCCAATATGCTGAATCTTTTTCAAGTAATAAAGATAAAAAATTTACTTTTAAGTTTTTTGTGAAAATTTGAACGATTAATTTCTTCGCTAATGGAACCAGTTGTGTTTTCTGGAAAGAGAGAAAAGATGGTTTGGGTTTCTGAAACAAAGATTTAAATATTAAGCATGTTATAATTTTATTTGTTCGATATGCAGGACAAAAGATTCACAAGGAACAAGACTATGATTACAAACCCAAGTTAAAGAGTTATATTTTTTTGAAGATATTGAATATATTATTATGTTTCGATAACAGAGTATAATAATAGATTTTGTGGAAAAAGCATATATATAATTTGATGTTTGAACAATTGCATAAATATTTCAAATTTAAATTACGTGTAAAAACGTGGGATTCCTAAATTATTTATTAATTAAGTTTTTTTTGAATTAGCGCGTTTTTTTCTAAAATTGTAATTCATAAAGAGATTTATATGCGAAATTTGAAAAACTTTTTTAAAAAAATTCAATTGCATTCATTTACTCGTAAAAGCATATATTTGCTTACAATAGTGCTTTTTGTTTTCAGTTTTTTTTTCAAATCAGAGCACAAAATGATGTTGAGATTTAAGCAAAGCATTCTTTCGGGACGTCAGACTTTTAATTTCCATTTAAACTTTTTATATTCGTATCAATTGAGTGTTTATCAACACAATATATATTCACAGAGAAAAGGTGTCTGTCTTTCATTGCCTGTGTGTCCAGATAAACTTAAATTTTTCTCACTAACTTCAATTCTGCCCATAAGATCATGTTTTTCAACAAACTTTGAAAGAGAGCAAAAAGATTGACATCTGCACCAAGTTTCTAAGGTGCGTGCCCGTGACTATCAGAAAATGTATACGGGATCCAGCACAAGACGCCGGTCAGAGGCGCGATAAAATCAGTTAGAAAAATAGAAACAGTAGAAAATTTTATGTTTGAATTTTCAAGTATCTGAAGTGCAAGTTTCGATACAGAAGTAAAATTGGTGTAGTCAAATTTCTTAAATTGTTAAAGATTCATTGAGAAAGCAGTTGACAAAATCATTTTCTCCAAATAAAAATTAACCTAAATACTTTGTAAATAAATAATGGTAGATTGTATTATTGTATGCTTTTATAACTTTTTTCACGTTTCTTCATTTTTGATAATTTGTGTGATAGACGTTCCTTCCAGAAAAGAAAGAAAAATTTATTTTGTTAACTTACAAATTTCAGAAAAGTGGTTCATAAAGTGATATTTTTACAAAATTTAGGAAAATCAAAAAACTATATGGGAAAATTTAAAAAAGAAACTAAAAATTTCTTTGTCTTAAGCACTTTCGATTTTTTGAAAAACAAATTTTCTTTACTAGAATCAAATTTTTAAGAGTTAGTTTGTAGATTTTATAGAAAGTTTGAATTTTAATATCGTTTGCTCCTCTTAACCATCTTCAAATTTTTCTATAATTACGCTATTGATGAGTCGATGTCTTATGATATGTTCAATTGAAAACTTCCACAAGTAAATAAGGCTTCACACAACCGCTCTACACTGTTAACTTAGATATCAGAACTTTGACATATCCGGACAAATATCACTTCTCCGTTACTGGCTGGATATTCGCTTTTCTACTGTGCAAAATTGAAAGAAAAGTCTGCTTTAGATGAAACTAATTCACAAATGTTGCGATGCAAGTCAAAGTAAAGTACCTTTAATAGATTGAATCATGGATTTGACAGTGGTTGAGTAATCGCTAGAACTGGTCGCGCTATTGGTTGTAGAGGTTTTTTCAACATCATCACGAGTAATAGGCTCGGCCTTTGCTTCGGAATCTTCACCAGATGTGCCTTTTTCTTTTCGTTTCAGCTTAAATGTGCTGTAGTCCACAAATGCAGTCAGTTTATCTTTTGAGTCCGCTTCAACTTTTCCATCATCACCGGAATAACTTTTAAGGGGAGTCTTTTCGCGTGACATTTTTACAAGAACTTCCTCCTGAAATTGGAAAATTTAAGAGGAGGATTTATATTCAGAGAAAATGTAGTACATAAAATGGGGAAAATGTGTTTTGACGTTAAGAAATTTAACTTATACTAATTGATAGGGTTAGGAAATTAACGATAATTTCGCTATGATTACGGTTTAACCATTTGATGACACGATGACACCATAGTCCTAAGAAATGAAAATTATCTATGTTAAATATATAAGATTTCATTGGAAAAAAAAGCTTAGTTTTCAGAATTATCGTCTCCAAGAGGTTAAAAAAGAAAAAAATTATAAGGGAACAATAATGTAATGTTCATAAAGATTACACTTATATTCGAGGTATAATTAGAGGATAATATTTCTTCTATTGATAAACCTTTTTACCCAAGTAATCCTTCATATTTTATAAGTTTATAAATGTAAAAATTTTAATTAAAAAAATATAAAAAATTTATTGCTCAAAATATAAACTGTAGAAATATAAATTATTTTTAGTTAAGAAATTTTCTATTCCAAATAAAAAATGTATTAAATTTAAAAATAAATTGACATAAAAAAAGGAAAAAAATTTAGAAAAAAAAGTCTATGCATTGAATATTTTATTTATTATTTTATGGATTGAGAAAGAAAAATGTGTGATTCAAATTTTAATGTAAAATTTATTTAAAAAAATTCGTTTATTTATTTGACAGTGAAAACTAACGAAGAATAAACAAACTTTAATTATAAAGATAAAGACAGAGCTAATGATCCCAAGTCTGCAATCACTGACTAAAAATATTTTGGTTTTCAAAAGAGATAGGAAAAAAAGGAAGGTATAATTTTGTTTTTGATCATGTTTTAGCATAGACGTATAGATAGTTAGTTTTGATTTTTACATAAAAACTTCTCGATATATCAGTCGGCTAACTTTTAATTTAAGATCGAAATAAGATTGAGGATTTTTGAAGTTAAAAAAAAGTCATGATTAAAAACTACCTTTGAGTCATTTTCAGAATCTTCTTCTACGATTTTGGATTCATGTAAAATGGTTGATGTTTCTTCCATGCTTAATGATTGTGATGAAGAAGGTAATGCAGTAGTTGTTTTTACGGAAGATGAAAATGATTGATGTTTAGTTGACGAATCAAAAGCAAAGGAATCGATTGTTGACACTTCTTTTGTTGGGTAAATGTCTGCGATTGTTGAAGTTGCATCTTCTTTATTTTTGAAAATCAAGGATGATGTTACTGGAGAAGGTTTTGATTCTTCTTTCTCTGGAGAGTCTTCTCTCTTGCTTGACAAAGATGATAAGGTGGATGATTGTGTGGTTGAAGTATAAGAAACGGTGGATATCGTTTCTTTAATTTCGTCATCATCTCCATCCAAATCAGTAACTTCTTCATCTTTATTTACCATGCGCTCTTTGGAAAAGTCAAATGTCATAACTTTATTTTTACTCTTTTCTATCGCTTTAATTGTTTCAGCGAATTTGCGATCTTCTTCAATGCCCGGATTTTCTTTGAAATAATTCACAAACGAAGCGGGTGATTTTTGCCAAGCATCTGCTTCTTCTTTGTTGGAATCTTTAGAAGACTTTGAAGTATCCACTTTACTTTTTGGCGGAAGAAGCCCACTTGTTTTCGAAATAGAGTCCTCGCCTGTCAATTTCTTTGCTATTTTATTGTTGCTTTTTCTCTTTAAATTTTTATCGATTTCTATCTGTCCCTTCTTTATGTCTTAATCATAATTTAAAAGAAAGATAATTATGCTTCCTCCAAACTTGAAACTCCAGATACCTACATCGTTGCTTGTAATATTCAATTTTTGTACAATAAATGGAAGTAGGTGATCAAAGCTTTTTATATACAAAATAAATATACTCCAACTTGTCTAAGTTAGCCCCTATTGGCCCTCTGTTTTACTGACTGGGTTATTGAGTTTGTCTACTTTTAGAGTGAATTAACTCATAAAAATAATATTGAAGCAAGGCTACGTGAAAACACTAAAATCAATGCAATTTTTTAAGAATTTTAATAAGCCAAAAAGTAGCAAAAGTCTGAAAAAATTATTTAAAATATTCAGTCATGATTTTGTGCTTTTAATCTTTTAACTCAAATTGTTATTTCTCTATCTGTTGTGAATCTAATGCATGCTGAAGAAAACGTGTACCGATTTATTTAAAGCAAAGTGTTTCCATATGTGTAAAAAAGGTTTTATTTCAGCTATGTCATAAATAGGATCCGCAAATTATTTTTCACTTCTACTCTACCTAGAATTTGATTTGCTATAATTGCTGTCAATCTATTTCTGAACTATATATATATTTGGAGATTGATTATATTTGGTTGAAATTCAATTTAGATAAATTTTCTGATAATAATAATTCATCAATAATTACAGATATTTTTTCAACTAAACTAATATTTATGAAAATTGTTCGTTTTTCAAAAGATAGTTACGAATTTGCAAAAAATGTAACAATTGTAGATGTTCAAAAATGTAATCCCATAATTTTCTATCCAGGAAAATTGGAACAAATAAAAATTAAAAATTTTTTAAGCTGATTTCAAAAATATAAGTAAAATATAATTAGAAAAATACGTAAACATCCAGGGCATATACAATTAGCTTTATATTTAGTGACGAAAATCTTCGGTGAAGAAACAAGAGGAAGTGAAGAAAGAAAGCAGTAAGCTCAAAGAAAGTATAAAAAGAATATTTTTACAATTTTATTTAATTTCTTTTTAACAAATATCTTTAAATAAATGTTAATGGAAACGTTAAGAGAAGTAGACAAAAGAAAACGTGGGAAGTATATTTTTTTCTGTTTTTTGAATTTTTTAGGTCACTAAAAAGCCAAAAATTTATTTTACGTAAAGCTGTTTTCAGAAAATCAAAAAATGGAAAATTTTCTATGATGATTTCTTGTTTAAAAAGTGCTTTTTATCATAAATTTGTTTTTAATTTTTTGTTGAATAAAAAACTGAAATAAAAAAATAAAATTTTGGATAAAACATCCTTTAAAAAATTTCTAAGCTACACTCCTTCCAGGCAGAGTAAATGGCAATAAAATCAAAAAACATTTCAAAAAATTGTGAACCAATTCTAAACTAGAAGAAGAAGAATTTATTTGAACTAATATAAGATTACATCAAAAAAAACATTGCATAAACATGAAATTCAAATACACATCACACAGAAATTTGGATAAAGTCTCTGTCGTATTGATGAAATTCAAAAGTTAAACTAGTTAATTATTTTGTCTTCCGTTTTTTTGCAATTTTTTAGGTTATAAAGTTTAAAAATAATGTTTTAGGTCAGCAAAGATTATTCCTAAAAAAGAAAAATATTAAATATTATTTTAAATTTTTCTCAAAATTAAAAAATTTTTTTATTATAAAATATAGCTATACTTTATTTCCAATCTTTGATTTATTTTTTTTATTAAAAATTTTTTGTATTCTGGTATCATCTCATTCACTAGAAATGGAATAAAAACCTTATTCTTCATTTAAATATATTTTAATTTGTTAATATTGTGAAATTCTGAACTTTACAATTCATCACAATGCTCATTGAAAACTGCAAATTTTGATGAATTCTGCTAAGAAAAACCTTTGGATTTTAAACATGATTAAAAAAAAGATTAAAAAAGATTGTGTTTATGAAGTCAATATCACTGAAAATGATATTTTACCGACGAAAATAATGTTCAATAAGTTGACAAAAATTTCAAATTTTTAAAATTGCAGAATAATTTATGTTATGAATGAATAAAAAAATTGAATTTTTAAATCAAGTCATAATGACACACATAATATATCTGAATTTTATTTTAACAAATATTAGTGATGTTTAGAAGTTCTATGATCCTTGAAATTATGTGTCAATAATTTCGCTTCCATTGACTTTCCTCTCGATAACGAGGTTTCCTGAATAAGAGTAGCGAATTATAGAGTTCATACTGTTGACGCATTCTATTAATTCTGAATTGCCAGCAATTTCCATCCCATAAACACTCTTGATTTTTTTGTATATAATACTAAGATGATTTTAAATGTACAAAAATGCGGGATAAAAAAGTTCCTATCAAAATTTTAGATTAATATTTTGCCGGTATTGAATTAATTTTTTTGTAAAAATCAGAGTGCGATTATGGTTCGTTTTTTATCTGAGATGTAACTTCCGCTAATTACAGCAGGTAATAAATAGAGAAAAGTGATTGGAAATTAGAAAGTTCGTATTAAAGAACTTTAAAAAAATTACAGTTACTCCACTGAAATTCGGAAAAATTGAGTAGTCATTACTTCTACTAGAATTTGGTAATAACTTTAGTGATATGACTTACAACGTTTATCGGAAAACGCAAAAGATTTTCCTTAGTAAAGTCTGTGGGGAAGTAGGTCAATTCGTCCTTAAGACAATGCGGCATTTTACCTTGGGTCTGAATTGGCCTCCAAATGCCAAATTGTCACTGAACAAAGTGTGGTGAGCAAACTTCAAGTATTCTGATGAAATAGGATTCAGAATAGAAAATGAGAAGTATTTTTATATAGAGAATATAGAGGAGGAGAATAGATGAGAGGCTAAATCCTTACCCGTGATATATTTGGTCAATTGCAAAGCTTTATCATTCTTCTTTGCATTATTGTTAGATAGGCTTGAAATCAATGCTTCTTCTACAAAAATAAAATATATACGCTTACATGCTGGAATGTATGAAGGGTGGGTGTTTTTACAGGTATGCTTTTAAAATTTTCATAAAACCAACATTTTTATGACTGGTGGAGATTTTTGGAACATGGAAGCATTGAAGGGAGAATTAAAATATTTCTTTAACTAACATTAATATAGAGTGTATGTTCTTGGCTTGGACTAGTAGGATAAGCTCTGTTTGCAATTATAGAAAGTTCGTGATATGCCCTTAAGTTCAATCCATTTGTTAGAAGGATTTTTGTATAATAGCTACAGGTACACCCAGTGGCGTAACCACAAATTTCACTAAGGGGGAGGGGTAAAAATTTTCAAGGGGGGGGGGGGACATGAATTGAAGACTTTCTAAGGGTTTAAATCATTTCTCATGTAAAATATTATTATATTTTATTCTAATAAATTTTAAAAGTTATATAACGAAAATTAAAGCATATATTAATTGAAAAAAAGAAAGATTTTTTGCGGGATTATTATTGAAAAATTAAGGCGCAAAAGGTATTTATTTTACAGCGTTACTGACATTTTTTAGGTTTCAAAACGCATTTTTTTTAACAAATTCATCAAATGTAATGCTTTTGCTAAATTCATTTTCAAAGTGTAGTAAAATTAACTGAGTTTGTCGATATGATGTAAGCGTTTTAAATGACAAAACTCAACGTGTTTAAGGACAGGAAAAAGCATTCAACTATAAACTCTAATATCCTGCTGTTAAGAATATTGCAAAAAGTTGTTTTAAAATATCCACTCAGCCTAATGTTGGTTGAAAACTCATTATTTTTCAAATCAATTCAGTTTATATTTTTAAAGTTAATTCATTCTGTTTCGTATTTGAATAATTTTCGTAAAATGTTTCCATAACTGGGCGAAATAAGCTGCATTCAGATTTAAGTCGGTCTAAAGTTAAGCAGGTTTTAACCCTTTTTATAGTCAAGGCTATCGTTTTCATGAAGCATAGTAGAGGCTATAGTTTTTTACCGTTAAGAAAGTAGGTATTGCCCAGGCTTAGAGAGTTTTCCCCAAAGTTTTATATTATAGTTTGTAAACCCGCTTATGAACCCCGAATTTTGCCTGATTTTAAACACTCATTTTGATAATTTTGAATTAAAAGTCTAGAAATCATTTTAAAATGTGTCAAAAGGTTGATATCTTTGGGCTGAGGTTTGGAAAAGTTTACGAAAAAAAGTCACACACTGGCTACCCCTGCTTTAGTCTGTGTGTGTAAATGTGTGGTGTAGGTATGTTACTGTATACGTCTATGTTTGTATGTGAGTAGTTAGGTATGCGTGTATGTGTATGTCAGGTAAATAATAAAAGAAGATGCTTTTGCAATGTGTGTGTGTGAGTGAGTGTGAGTGTGTGTGTGTGAGTGAGTGTGATTGAGTGTGAGTGAGTGTGAGTGTGTGAGTGTGTGTGAGTGAGTGTGAGTGTGTGTGTGTGTGTGTGTGTGTGTGTGTGTGTGTGTGTGTGTGTGTGTGTGTGTGTGTGTGTGTGTGTGTGTGTGTGTGTGTGTGTGTGTGTGTGTGTGTGTGTGTGTGTGTGTGTGTGTGTGTGTGTGTGTGTGTGTGTGTGTGTGTGTGTGTGTGTGTGTGTGTGTGTGTGTGTGTGTGTGTGTGTGTGTGTGTGTGTGTGTGTGTGTGTGTGTGTGTGTGTGTGTGTGTGTGTGTGTGGGAAGTGGGAAGTGGGTGTATAGTAGGGGTATGTATAGTTGTGTGAATCTATAGGTGTGTGTTCTTTGGGGTATATGTGTGTGTCTAGGTGTGCGATAGATGTGTAGGTCTTGGTGTATGCATGAATGTGTGGTTGGATTTCTAAAATATTTAAAATGATTTACTTCCCATCTTTAAAAAGTTATTAACTTTGTAAGGGTCCAGCTTGGGAGAAGAATTCGTCAATGCATCACTTTCCAAAGTGGTTTTATCTAAAGTAAAAACTCTAAATTATATTTCTATAATTTTTGTTTATCTTTATGTTTTTTAGAATATATACTTTCTCGATAAAACTAGACAAAATTTTAAAATCAATTCTTTCTAAAACTACGCCTAGATCATAGATACTTATCTCGATAAGAAATTGAATTAACAACTGCCATATCTGACCCACGTGTAAATTTCAACATCGCAGAAAGTACAACAGAGGTTTAAAAACAATGGAAAATTTGATTTAATAGCATTATCCTCATATATAATTATCTGTATTGATCAGTCATTTTAACTTTCTGCGCCCAAAATTCAAAATCTGAAACGCTTTTTCGAGCACTGCTATGGTTTCTCTCAACATTTCCAATACTGCTGGAAATCTAAGAAGACATTTAAATGAAATTTCTTTTCTGGTAGATTATGTGATTTTGAAAGTCAATATTTATCTAATATCCATTCCATCAATTTATTTTAGAAGGAAAATTTTAAGAAAGTACTTAAAGTAATTTAAAGATAACTTTAGCTTGCTTATTAGAAAATTTGTATACAGTCTACTTCCAGTAAAGATGACTTCAGTATGAGTTTGACATGATTCCCTTCTCGTTCCCAGATCAATGTACTTTCAATAAGAAGAAAAAGCCATTTAAAATTGCAGACTATTTATCGTCTACAGGTATATTGTAGACAAGGAAATGACAACAGTTTACTGGATTAGGATTAGAAAAGTCAAATTTTAATTCCAATTTTGACTAGCAAATTTTTTTATCAAGGAATA
The DNA here is from genome assembly GCA_030549495.1 of Nectonema munidae. Lineage (NCBI taxonomy): Eukaryota > Metazoa > Nematomorpha > Nectonematoida > Nectonematidae > Nectonema > Nectonema munidae. Next base: position 557,989 of record JAUIRK010000105.1, read on the forward strand.
TAGAGACATAATTTTTTGGGAGAATGAGCTTTGTATAATAACATTTTTAATTTATATATGACAAAGAAAAATAAATGAATTATCTAAATCTATATTATCTTGGAGGTGATTGAATAATTTTTTTTTATAATTTTTTTTAACAAATCAAATTATGGCAATTATTTTCAAAATTTCTCGCATTTTCAAATGAACTTCACAAAAATCTAGGATGTAATTTGTTAAAATTCATTCTTTTCGTCCATTTCCATATCTTGTATTTAATATAAAAATAATTTGTTTTTGACTTCTCTTTAAATATTATTTTTTTGATTATTGCATAAAAATGTTTGCTTTTAAGGGAGTGCAAATGCCGATTTTGCACACTTTTTTTTCGCTTTTTTCCGTTTTTATGTTAAATATTCTTGTTGATTTACCCAGCTTTGTACTAAGTATACTAAGATAAAATTAAAAATATGCACAACGTTATACACCGTTCTTCCTTTTTTGACAGATGTTTTTCATTCTATACAAATCTTTCTCCTCATCGAAATACTGGAGGTAAACTTGTTTTCTAACAATGAAATAAATTATCGACTAGGCTCATACGAAACTAAATTTGAAAATGCTGCCGTTGTTTCATAGTCCGGTCCACTACTTATAACTTTAGCGAGCTACAGTCCCATAATTTAATGCTTTCACGGGTATCTTTCCCAAAACAATCAATGTTTTACCATTTTTTGCTCCAGATTCAAGAATAAGTCAAAACTTAAGAAGTTGGAATAGAATTTTTGGTGAATAGAATCAACTTTAAATTTGTGTATTTGACTAAATTTTTTAAAATAAGAAAGAAAATTGAAACAAGTTAAGCTAAAAAATTTTTATTCCAGGAGGAATGAAACAAAATCAGAGGGTTTGCATGGACGAATATTGTTATTGGCTGTTTTAAGAAAGTATTTTATATTTGGATAATAATTTTCTCTAAATTACTGTAAGCCTAAACTTAAATCTTCTTTAAAATATGAAGGCATACCTGTTTGATTTTCAACACCAGTGGAATTGATGTTGACGATGGTGATCACAACGGGAATCTTAATCGTGTCCTTTTGCGCTTCTAAAATAAATAAGATCCACGATTTTGAGAAAGTATTGAAAATTTTGCGGTAAATTTTATGACTTTTTAATACATGATCAACCCAAATATAGCTTTGAAAATAATTAAAAAGAAATATCAGTTCAATTTGACAAATTTTGGGATTAAGTAACGTATATTCGTTTTCAAAAATATCAACTAAAGGTGATGAATTTTCTTTTCATTTTTTTTCAAATTCGTAAACTTAATTTGTTATAATTGAAAACCAGATATTCTAAGCACCATGTATTGACTTCAAATCTAATTATCGAAAATAAGCATTCCGCGAACCGGTTGCAATCTTCTTAAGAGTTACGTTCTTCGAAAGGATCCCACGCTAGACACCACTGTAATAGGGCGTCGTAGTATGTAAGTTGGGACAAAATTTTAACGAGCTGCTGAATTTATGTTTGAAATTTACAGAAACTATTTTATTTACTTGAATAAAAAGAATGAATTAAAAATGCGAAAAACTTTTGTGAGTTTGGCAGTTTTTTTTTGAAATATTCTGAAACATCTATCACATCTACATCTTTTTAATAACTGTATACTTTTAATTTTAAACATTTTCTTATAATAAATGTAAAGGAACCGGGAAGTTTTCATCGAAAAGGCACAATTACGCGGCTTGTATCGAAATATGAAGAAAGCAGGCTTGATGCGGGATCGAACCCAAGACCTTGAGTTATCGAAACTCAGTATGTAACGAAAAACTTACTCACGCCTCTCCCCACGTTAATAATTAAAAATGTAGACAAGATATTTTCTCTATTTTTATTATCCACAAAATTACATTTGTTTTAGTTTCATAAATTTAAAAGAAAAATCGGAAATTTTTTGTATAGAGTTTATAGATCTGATCTAAACCAATAGATCAAAGAATTTGAAATATGAATATTATTCATCCATTTCGATTACGTATGAGTGTATTGATATTTAAAAATTAATGATTTTTGGGCCACAAATTGATCCAACAATTAAATTGGGAGAAGCAAGTGTATTTATAGCATATATTTTCATAATCATTAAACATTTTTCTTTACAAATTAAAAAATTGAATCTTTGAAAGCTTTCTATTTCTCCAAAAAAGTAAGCAATTATTTTTAAAAGCAAAAAAATGCTATAAACTTTTCGTATTAATTTTTATAATTTGATAACACTTCTAAAGTTGAAATTGAATCTATGAAATTTGTCAACTCCTTTCCAATCAATACTCCATTCTTTTGATATCAATAATGAAATCGTTTTATACGAACTTTAGATAAAATAAGTTCTATTTATTTATTAGTAGCGAAGGTGTGTAAAACGCGTAGCAATTCCGTAATTTTACACACACTTATTTCAATTTACTTCGGCTTAAATATTGCGTTATTGATTATCTTCTCTTGATCTTAAAAAATTGAGTGAAAATATTTGCAAATATTTTTGAGCATCTTTCAAATTCAAATCAGGTTTCATAATTTTAAAAAATTGCTAAAAGTAGGAGCCAAAGAAAGTTTCATGTTCGATTCTTCAATTTTTCATTTTATTTAAATTTAAAAAACTTTGCAGTAAAATATTTTCTATTCCATATTAAAATATTTCAATTTACTAGAAATAGTTTTTTAAATATTTTCCACAGTTTCAAATAAATTAATCCTATTCTGTGCATTTCAAATTTACAAACTCTCAATTTTATCATTGTTAAGCATTTAAACAAATTCCCTGTTTTACTTTGTTAGATATAGACTACGATAAAGTTCTAATCCTGGATATTTTGTCACGTGTTGGAAATAGTGTGATAATATTAAAGTAACCTTTTTTATCAAGAATCTCCAGATTTTGATCTTTTGTGATTATTTTCGTTCGTTTAACTTCCTTTTCTTCACTGAACTTCAAGTCTCGGAAAGCTAAAATTTTTAAATGACTTGCGTGAAGAAAAGACACGAAATAAAAAATGTATGTATTTACTGTTGTTCGTGGGCGCATCATTGATTGGTGTGCACTTTCCGTTGGCGAGTTTTTTAAAACCGCTCAAACACTCACACTTATAACTTCCATTTGTATTGATGCATTTGGAATTTGATGAACATATGTTGTGACTGTTATCTCGGCACTCATTCGTATCTTCGCACAATTGACTTTCGTTATTTTTCTCAAAACCGGGATTACACGAACACATGTAATCTCCAGGAACATTTGTACAAATTGACTAAAAAATTATGTGCTTGTTATTAATTACGAAACTATAAGTTGAGAAACTATTTAGCAGAAAATTTTACAGAATCCGTGTAAAGTAAAATTATAATTTTGAAATAAAACCTACAGAGTTTGGGGTCAAGCCACAAGCACTTTTATTCAAGCATTCATCAATGTCTTCGCAAATAACATTTCCCATTCTGAATCCGGGCAAGCATTCGCAATGATATCCGCCGACATCATTGACACACCTGGCATTGCTATCGGAAACACAGGTGTTCGTCTCACTGCACTCATTCACGTCTTGACAGGGTCCGTCTTCTTCCCGCTCAAATCCTTTGATACACTGGCATTCATAGCTTCCTTCCTTGTTCACGCAAACCTCCAACTTTGATTCACACAGGTTGGTTCCGTTTTGCGCTTGTTGGGAGCATTCATCTATGTCCAAACAGATGTCGCTATTTTTGAGTGCATCTTTGTAGAAGCCTGGATTGCATTCACAAGCAAATGAATTTAGTTGTGGAACACAAATGGAATTTCGATCGTGCACACATTTTTCTGAAATTATATTTTAACTTTGTGTACTTTCACAAAAAGTGATACATGATTATCGTGTTTTATTTAATATCAAATTGTGAAGGAGCTTAATGAGGTTTGAAGCTTAAGGAGTTTATTATCAAAAAGAATATTGCGTACATTTACGCTTTGGCTAGTTCTCTCATCTCTAAAATATCCGATCCAATTTTCATATTAATTTTATTTTTTACTTTTTCTTAATTTTTCCAAAATTGATCGTATAGAGTCTAGTAGACGTTCAATTGTTCTGATAGCATAACAACTATAATATTCATAATTAAGAATTAATCTTGTCAAAAATAAAACTAAAACTTTGAGTATCAATAATTTTAAGTTTAAAAAAATCCTATGTTAATTATTCAATAATAAAAATTATTATTGTGGTCTAGTAGAAATCAGTGCACTAGATTTGAGACATTGTATTTGAATCTTCAAATTTATTTAATATTTTGAATAATAGATGAACCAATAAAAGAAAAAAAATGACAAAATAAGTCACGATGCAGCATCCTTAAGAAAGTTGCTATGCACTTGATTAATTGAAATACATCTATTATTCCCTTATTGAACATTTTACTGAAAGAAATTTCCCCAAAATTTTGCCAAACTTAGAATAGTAAATCAAAATTTTCTTACCTTCTTTATCAATGGCAGAACAATGATTTATCATCTGACAGGAACCAGTTGTGGTGTTTAAGGTGAAGCCTTTGAGACATTCGCATGCGTAACCCCCATCCAGGTTGACACACTTTGATTTGGGATCGTTACAAGCATTGTCCATGACCTCACATTCATCAATGTCCATGCACTGAATTGAGGAAGAGGAAGCTGAATGACCTTCTTCGGTTTCACGGCTTTGGTTAAGATTGCTTCTGATGGTTTGGTAGCCATCATCACATATGCAGTCATAGGATCCCACTTTTGGCACACACTTGGAATGGAGAATTTGCAAACAGGGATCAGATAAGCACATATTTGTCACGATGCAAATTCCCAGCTCTTTGTAGAAGCCTTTTTTACACAAACACTCGTAACCGCCGTTCGTATTGTGGCATTCGGTGTTTTTCGCTAAGCACAACCTCGTCTCATTCGTCTTCTGAGGAAATGAGAAAGCAGAGCTTGTGTCCAACCCCACCCTCAAAAGTATCTTTTCTTCTTCTGCGCACTCATCAATGTCGAGACAAGTTCCATTTGGAGAAAGGGCGTAGCCTTGAGAGCAAATGCAGTCGAAGGACCCTTGCGTGTTTTTGCACTGTAGGTTGAAGTCGCAAGGAGACTTCTCACTCTTGCATTCATCTATGTCTAGGGAATGGGGAGAATATTAACATGGCTACGCTTAAAAGAGAATGTATTAGAACGAGATGGATGAATGCTTTCGAACTTATCTACAATATCTGCACCGTTTAGATAATAATAATCTACCTACCATTTAAATCACATTTATGCAATACGTGTTTTTTAGCATGAAGGGTTAGGGTTAAACAAAATTCTAACAAGGACTTATTTTAAAGGTTGAAAAAAACTTAGAAGAAACATATTTATCTCAGAAGATTATTTTCCTTTGTCGTTTAGACAAAAAATGAATTATAAACCTTTGACTACATTTCATCTTTTAAACAATATAAAATGCAGTATGTATACGTATATCTTATTGTATTTGCTAAAAGGTAAAGGTACCACGGGATGTTTTTATCGAGAAGGCACAATTGAGCAGCTTGTATCGAACTATGAAGAAAGTAGGCTTGATGCGGGATCGAACCCAAGACCTTGAGTCATCGAAACACAGTATCTAACGAACCTTACTCACGCCAATTAATTTGCTAAAACATATCGTAGTGAAACTTGTCTTAAGAAATCACTTTCAAATGTGTTTTTTGTGAGCGCAATAGATTCGGGGTCATTTGATAGAGGTGGTCTTTTAAGCCTAAGTTCCCGTATATGTTTTGATGTGAGTCTAAATTAAAAGGAAAATAAAGGCGAAAATAGCATTTATAGTAGGAGGAAAAGAACATTTGAAAAAACATAACTAAATCCTAAATAAAAAGAAGAAATTTTCCAATCAAATAAAATATGCAGAATATTAATGAAAGAAAGATTAAATAAGTAAGTATTTTCTCTATCATCATTTATACGACTTAACTTGTATAGTTGTGTTACGCATAATCCGGCTTATATATTAATATATATATTAATTCATCAAACGTTCAATGGTAGAAATGTTAAATTTAAATCAAACGTGTTTTAGAGACAATAAAATGAAAGATAAAATTTGGTCTTTCATTAGAATGTTTGTTCATTGCAGAGAAGTTAGAATGGATCAGAAGCAAATACTGACTGATCAAACTGACTCCTCTCTCGTAATTAAATAACATAAAGCGCAAATACCTTGACAAACTGTTCCATTTTTTTGGTATCCGGTTAAACAATTGCACTCATAGCTTCCTTCGATGTCTTTGCAACGAGAGTTTGGTGGACACTTGCTAAATTCTTCAAGCTCGCATTCGTTTATGTCTAAGAAATCATGAAAAAAGTTTTAACAATATTTAACCCTGATTCATTATTTACAAAGGTCACATATGGCCTCATCAACAATCATAATATCATTTAGCTGACTTCAATATTAAAATGAAAACTTTTTTGCAACAATAGATAAACAATTCCTAACGCAATATTAGATTGTAATGAAAATTATTATCATTAAACTTATATTTTAACACGTTTTAAGAATTGAAAACTTCATATTTTAGATTCAATAAGAGATATGCATTTTTCAATAATGCCGTCTTTTGTTTCTTGTTTTTGTCTTCATAAACACACACACACACACACAAACATAGTAACCAATTTTTTATATAAAATTTCCATTCTTTATCCCACAAAGGCAAAGTATTAACAGACGTCTCTGTCGACCATCCTTTGTTTCATTGTTATAGTTTGCGAAACTTAAACTAAATGCGAAAAATATAGCAGGTCATTTCAAAACTAAATTCATTATTATGACCATAATTTCAAAATATTCTTGGAGAATTATACAAAAAGAATAATTTTACACAAATTTTGCACGGTATAATGAACATATTTCAATTGTGAAATTTATTTAATTTTGTTTCAATGAATATTCATAATTGATTAAAAGTCAAAAATGAGAAGAAAAGATACAGGCAAGGAATATTGGCAAATTTAAAAGAATTTGAGTTGTAAAATAGTAGAATCAAATAACAAATAAAAAGTTAATTATAACATGAAATGAATCAAAATTTGTCATTTTTAAAGTTTATTATTTAGACTCGAATATATCATTTGAAATCACATGTTTCTTCAAAATCCTTAGTTGACTGATAAGTGCTTGGTGAGAATGAGAACAAAACAACAGATATATTGAAACTCATACAACGTTCTGTGGGTCAATATAGATTAAAGTTCGTTATGTCAATATCTTAAAAGAGTTTTTGAAGCCAAACTTACGCAAACTGATGCAATTATTTAAAAGAAAAAAAATTATTGAAAAGAAAAAAATTAATTAATTTTATAAGTAGATTAAGTATAATCCGTTATCTCGCTTCTGTAGGAGTCCGCTTGTAGGACCGATTGTATATTCCTATTGTAAAATATTGATTCTAGGGGTAACATATATACACATATGACGTTTTCGAGCCAAATGGCAGGCGTAGTTTGTTTCTAACCTAGCATGCCTTAAATTCTCTATACCTTTCTGAAGCTTTATAGCATGTATTAAATATTATTTATCAATAATCATATACAACGTATTGCTTACCTGCTAATTCCTGCGTTATTTTCTTTGTAGCATATCTCATTTATAATCATATCCTTTTATCTATAGGAACAAGCTGAATTCCGTGTTGCCAGGTTTGTATCCTGGTTTTCTTACTCTGAAGAATTCAAAGGTTTTTACGGTTAGGTAGTGCTCTGGCGACCCGGTTAAATTATATATATCAAGGTAGAGTTATGCCATAACCAGGGCCGGTATTATGCATTTAATGGTCCAGGTAGACCTGGAATCAGTATTTCGGGCGGGACGACGATATCCGAAAGGATGGGTGCGAACGTCACAAACAATACTCAACTTAATTGAACCATTTTAACATAAGTTTAAAATCTGCCCACTCTAGCATGTTTATACTTTATCTTTACTAAGTGTATTATTTTCATTTTTTTATGGTAAAATATTAAATCTAATTTTTTTATTATTAAAATTAATTTAAAATCAAGGAATTTTTTCAGCCTGGCATGCACTATATATTACTCTTCATCGAGTTAGTTTGTTTTAATTTTGGTTAAAAAGAGCATGTTTGTTTTATTGAAGAAAGTGTATGCAAGCGAAAAGAGTGGTAAAGCTTACTTTTGCATTGAGCACCGTCTTCTTTATATCCATCTTCACATACACATATGTAGCCACCGATTGCATTTACACATTTACGCTTATCAGGACAACTTTCAAACCCTGGCTCCCTGATTTTACATTCATCGATATCTAGAGAGAAAACGAAAGAAAATTAAACTTTGAAAAATTTCATTCAATATGAATTATTAAACTTTTTTTATCCCAATTGATTTTCATTTATCATCATATAAATTATGGTAATAGAAACAAAGTATGCTTCTTATTCACGTATAAATAGAAAATGTTTTCTTTTTTTATTTACTAATTGTTTTTGCACCAATAGAAAAAGGAATGAACACGTCAATTAACACTTGAGAAACATAGCATTGGCATACCGTTGAACACTGCTCCTGTTTTTAAAAATTTAACTCGCATTGCACATAACTTACTAAACCATTTTTATTGTAATTATATTATTACAATGAATCAATTATTATTATTTGAACTTTTTTTATTTACTTTATTATTAAAATGTAAATATTTAAATCTAGGAAAAAATAAATTTAAAAACTTCTTCAATTTTTTTGTGTAATGCTCATAAAAAAATGATTCTGAAGTTCCTTTTCTGAAGGTTCCGGGAAAATTTCATTTAAGTTGCTGTTAAAATATCATCTGGTTAACGCAAATATCAAGTCAGATTAGAATTTGGAAAGAAAAAACCTGCCTTTTGGTTTAAACTTAAAAAAGTTTAGAAAGTCAGATTATGTTTATAAGTAAGAGAACTTGCGTACAGAATTTTAATTGATCCAAGGCTTCGATTCGCTAACATCCCAATGTAAAATGAAGGGATTGTTAAAATGATTTAAAAGTCATTTTTTAAAAAACGAATAGCAAATTTTTTGTATCTTTTTACGTCAATTTTAATGAAACTGATTTTGAAGCGGGGAGCATCAAAGACTAGCTGTTTGAGGTATGAGTAAAGCTTAGTTCCATGGTCGACAAAAAGTTTAGTGCGAACATGGGAATCGAGAAAGTCATTTGATTATATATATATATATAGAGAGAGCGTCTTTTCTCACCTTGACAGTAAACGCCATCTCCCATGAAGCCGGATTTGCACACACACTCCAGTGTTCTGGTCCTTGCGCTCAAAGCACATTCAGCATTTGGTCCGCACTTCAGAGGGCACGGATCCGTTTTCACTCCAAACTTATCCACGATGTATTCTAGAAAAAAGGAAAAGGCAATTGCAATGATTTCACATCATAAGTCATTTCTCACGCTTATCTTGATAAATTTTCTTATTGTGAACAAGATATAGTTATAACAGAAAAAAAAGTTATGAGAATTTTTGAGGTTGTATCCATGAAATTTGATATTTTGTCTAGTTGCTGCTAGACGTGATTCAAACATCGAGGGCAGAAATTCAAAAATTTTCAAAGTAGGTTTTGACAAAGAAAGTAAAATTGATGATACTTCCATAGCCGAAAACTGTCATTTACAGAGTATACGGTCAGTGATGATGATTCAATACAAGAGAACTTCCAATTGCCAGTTATTGATAATAATTAAATACAATTACTCTTAAAGCCTACCTAGATTTACTAAAACCCTAACATAATTTTTTCAATATACTCAATTACATATTACACTACCATTTGCGATTAAATTTGCTAAAGATCATTGTGATTAGTATAGCTAGACTTTTCGGTGTGTTTAATTTGATACGTTTGTTTGCTCCGTGCTTGATTTGAAATAATAAATATGTCGAGAAATATAACTAGAAATTGTAAGTTGTACACTGCATGAAAGACCGGTTTCGGCTATTGAAGCCTCATCAATTCCACCTTGGTATTCAAAAACTTAATAATTTTAAAATACTAATTAATTAATAATTTTATATATTTAATTATTAAAAAAAAAAATTTTATATATTAAATTATTACTTTTTTGCTGTATGATTTTCATTAGTTACACTATATAATATATAATTATATTATAATATATCTAAATAATATAAAATTAATATTTTATATATTAAACAAGTAATTTATTATTTTTATTCATCATTTAAATTCAAATAAAATTAAAAAAAAAAATTTTAGAGTGGGGGGGGGGGGGGGGGAGATAACCAATAAGTGAAACAAAAAGTGAAACTTTCCATAATTTTGTTCCTTGTTTGATTTGAAGTAATAAAACTTGGAAAACAATTTGGTAAAAATTATAGTTTTTTTGAAGAGGATGTCATTTTTAATGACCTTTATGTTATAGTGATACTATAATGAAGTATTAGAAAAAGAATAAGATATTTTTGGGCTTAGAGTCAGGATTAGATAATGTCACTTTTAAATATATTTTCAAAAAGCGAAATTTATAAATATTGTTAGCTCCGCAGATTTAGTAAAAAGAAAGAAGAGCTTTATTTAGCTAACAAATTAAAAAGTTTCACTTTTGTAAATATATTTTAAAAATGACATTAACTAACCCTAACGATAAACCTAAAAATGTTATTATTGAACTTAAAGAACAAAAAAGGAGACCGAAGAACTTAAAGTGAAAAAGTTGTGCAGTATATATGTGATACGTATTATGTTTCTGAATATTAATATGAGTTAGATTAAATTTATTATGATTTAAAGAACAAATTTGAAAATTTTAACCCAAAATTGTACAATTTTTGAAATTCCACTACCACTTTTTTGAAAAAAAATATTTCAAAATTGGGAAATTATAGGCAAATTTATTTGATTCCAATTTCTTCAAATATTCGATTGATTTTGGATTTAGATTAATCATGTCATCACTTATATACATAAAAATAATGAGGATAGTTTTTATATAATAATGATTTGTGGAATGGAGTAAAGAGGTGCAGATTTGGAAATATGTAAATGTACTTTTGACACACTCAATTCCATCTCCTTTGTAGCCATCTCGACACTTACATGTGTAGCTGCCTTCAGTGTTCGTGCAAAAGGCGTTAGGACTGCAGTCGTGGTTTTCCTCTTTACACTCGTTTATATCTGAAAAAAAGCAAATAAAAAAATCAGTAAAAAAGATAGCTGGCCATTAGTTTTCCTAAGCTGATAATAATTCCTAATGTTTACTCTAAAAATCCGCGATGCCTGAAACAACTTTGTCAAAAAAGAGAATTTTAGTTTACTCAAAAATTGAATTAATTTTTTATCTATTCATTTTCAATACTAACTTTTTTTTTGTAAAAAATGTTTTTTTTATTTTTGGGTCAATTTTTTTTATTTCAAATTTATTGAATCAATTTTTAACCGCTCTATGACATTGATAAGTGGTAGATGATGATGATGATTGTGATGAGCTTTTGTGGAAGTAGAATATAGAGATAGATAAAAGATAATTACCTTCACATATGCTTCCATTTCCTCGGAATCCTTTCTTACAAGTGCAAATGTAGCTTTCTGCCAGATTGATGCATTCTGAATTTGCTCCGCACAAATTTAACTCTGGATACTCACACTCATTTATATCTAATCAAAATTAAAATGGATAGAAGGTGGGAAAAATTAGCAAATGTTGAAGAGTAAGACTTTTTAAAATATTTAAATTGAATCTATTATTTTAAATATCCCCTTATCAACTTGAATTTCCATTTGATGAAAATGTGCTTAGGAAACTAAAATAGCAAGGCATGTAGATAAGAAAAGAAGAAAGACATTTCTTTTGAAACAAACAAGTTTAAAACTTTGAATTTCTTAAAGATGCTTTAATTGTCTGAATAAGGTGATATTCATGAGCAAATTCAAAATAAATTATAATTTTAATTCCTTCAATCAAAAACTAACCAACTATAATTAATCTCATTGTCTGCTTTAAGTTCAATAAACTTCGTTGAAGAAGAAGGGCTGACTGATTTTCTTAATGTTTGTTGAAAACAACATTAAATATTTATTGTTAAATGTTTATTGAATGTTCTTAATGTTTGTTGAAAAGAGGCTTTGTAAATATTTTCAACTCCTGACAAATGAACTGCACGTCAATAACGTCTAAAAGTATTTACGAATGATAAAACGTTACAAGAAAAATTACCGACACACTGCTTGCCATTGCGAATAGTCCCCAAAGGACAATTTCCGCATTTATAAGTACCAAGTAAGTTGAAACACACTTCTGCCGGTCCACATATGTCGGAACCTTCTTCACACTCGTTTATGTCTAGGAAAAGTGAAAAATTATTTCTTTTGAATATAAAATCTCGAAAAAAGTTTGTCAAGAACGCAGGAAAGAAGAAGGTGTTGGAATGTGACGAAGACGCTCATGTAAACATAAAAGTGCGCCTAATAATCATAAAAGAATGATAAATGAGGTTAGCATTCATGTTGACTTACCTGAATAATAGTGATAGGTGTGCTTGAATTTTTTGCATATTTAACGACCTATGTGTATTGAATTTTTGTTGATTTCTTCAATTTTTCTTATAATCGATCTTTTTTGACTTCACTCATAAATAAATATGTTATATTCATTCTTCTTTTTGTGCTCTCGTAAAATCCTTTATATTATATAAAATTGATTTTGGCCATTTATATACGTTTTTTATTTTAGCTCTCTCTTTGAAGTTCAATTCTTACTCAAATAGGTAAGCCTATCATAAAATTTTGATAGAATTCCGGTTGTTTGATTGAACTTTTGTGATCTTATTCCATTTTTAATACCAATAATAATTCATTTCTCCTCGTTAAATCAACTAAATATAGATTAGCTGAAACAGCTGTCTTTTTCTCCATCGCTTATAATATTTCGTTTAACCCATTTACGACCAATGTTCCTATTTTGGAACATAAGTAATTTCATCTTCGTCTGCTTTTTTCAATGACTTTGAATATAAATCGTCTGCGTTTTTTTAGATATCGTCTGCTTTGCTTAATCTTAAATGGGTTAATACATTTTTTAACTATGCCCAATATATCTTTTCAATATGTTATATAAATAGCAAACTGTTGCTAAATCTACACCCATAATAAATATATTAAACATATATATGATTAAATTTTATGTATTTTTTTTAACTTTTATTGGAAAATTCGGGTGTGAAATTTTTTATATGTGAAACTTTGGATGGTGTACTTTTTGTGAGTGAAATTCATACAAAATTTTGCAAAGATGCTTCTTTTGTGAAAACTTGAATACACATGTAATATATTTGGTAGTAGTAATTTTATTATTTGAATAGTAAAAAAGTAGTAAAGTTAATGTTTACCATTACTATCTAAAAATTTATAAGTAAATTAACCATTTTATTTTTATAAAATTAATGTTTTTAGATGACGTTAAATGATAATAACTAGAAATGGAACTTTTTTAAATGTTTTTTATATTTTTCTATTTATTCAAATCTTTATATGCGAAAGTTCCCTTTATTTTCACTTTTTCGGTGACTTTGGAGCCACTTAATATTGATTTTGTCCAAATTTTAACATTAAATTAATTTTTTTAGAACAAACTTATTGTAATTATTATTATCTAATGGTAAAAACTAAATTATAAGCTTAATCTACTTGCAAATAACTAACTAATAAATTAGTTTAACCTATTAGTAAAATAAGTCATTTGATAGTATTTATAATTTATAACTCGTTTAGTAAAATTACTTTTATCATAGTAAAAATTTACTATTGCATCTGTATAATTATGCATTCTTGAGATTACTAGTTTAAAAAGTTAAGATTACTAGTTGAAATTTCCAGTGAATCAAAACACTCAATCGTAGCTTTAATTGACTATATAATTGCTAAAAAATAACTTGATGAAATTTGAAAAATAAACTGATTAACTACCGATTAGAGAGAGAAAAATTTATTAATACAAAACAGTTTTACATAGACAGCTAAAATAAGTATAAAAATGGAAGAAAAATAACAAAATAAGCACTCAAAATACAAATTAAATCCTATTTGGAGAAATAAATAGAATTGGTCATTTTTCGATTTTAGAATTTCACAAAAACTACTCACTGGCTAACTCTAATCTGATTGATCTGATTACTATTTATTACTACCTGAACCAAAAAATATTTAAATTTGAAATATAAAATTTGATTTCTTTTTTAAATTGGCAAATGATATTTAAAATGAGTGTGATCCAAATCTTAGGACTAATTCCTGATTAAAATGGAAGCAGCATTTAACGAAAACAAGACCAAAAAATGCCTTACCTGTGCATGTCAATCCATCCCCAGTGAATCCGGGAATACACTCGCATTTGTAATTGCCAATTGTGTTTGTGCATAGGGCATAATTTCCACAGGGATTAGCAATGCATTCATTCTCATCTGTGATTAAGATTTTATTGGAATTAATTTAAATTATTCCAAAATGTACTTAGAAGAAGTGTTGTAGAATGTCGTTAAAAGTGATGACAATATTATTATATATTTATTATGCATATGTTCTTTCCAATTTGAAAATAGTGTAACATATTTTGACATCCAGGGCCGTAGCCAGGGGGCAAGATTGGCCTGTATTTCTGTATTTAGTATTGTATTTTTCTTTGAGGGTAGTTTTTATGAGTATTAAAGCACAATTATGCTAGGACTTCTCACATTTCATATCAAATAACGGTAGATAAAAAGTTTGTGAGAAATTTGTGCTAATGATGAGAGTTGAACTCCAACACTCAAAAAAAAAATTGCTGCCCGTATGGCGCTTTTCTTCAAAGTTAGTATGGTTAGTGTGGTTTTGGGTGTGTTCTTCAGTTGTAGAAACGTTGTGTAAGAGAATAATAATATTAGTATGCTCTAATAACATATAATTTGTGTTGGTTGGAATAAATTCAAAATAAGGGTAAACATTTTATGAATGTATGATCATGATGTTGATTGAAAGACTTGGAACGAGGTAAAAGATTATAAAACCTTCAACAGAGCAATCTTCGCCGCTGTAGCCTTCGATGCAGTAGCACTTTCCCTGGTCAATACTGTACTTCAAGCACACACCTTTGCCTTTAACGCACTTCGGTGAGCATTTGCCTTGATTAAATAAATGTTCAATGAGCGTAAAAGATATTTATCCATCTGTCATTTTGAACATTTTGTGATTTAGTCTACTCAACCAAATTATCATTGATCCAATTTCCAATTGTTCATTAACTACTGGTTAACTACGGGAGCATATTAAACTTATTAGTGATGGAATAATTTCTTTGGCATTTTTTAAATTTACTTAAAATTAAATAAAACAAAATTATAGGATTGTTCTAACATAAAATTCAACTTTGGCTGTTTAGCTGAATTATAAAGTGAAATCCATCCCTGGTATAGACCTGTTCAAATTCCAGTCCAAGTCAGCCCGGTCCCCATAATACCTAGATCAGGACTGGACTAGACCCTCTAGTTTGAACCGGACCGAACAAGACTATAATATTTATTGAACAGTTCAACATATGTGCACCACAAAAGTTTCGAAGCAAAGTTCCAAGTCCAAATACAAAGTACATAATAGAATTATGAATATACGCAGTTTAAAGGTGTTTTCGTGAATGTATATGGGAAACAGATGTTGTAATTGAATGAAAAATATTCAAAGTCAGCTTACTACTGCAGTGCTCATTATTCTCGTCCGTTCCATCCATGCAGTCCACTTTTTCGTCACATATGATTGTGAGGTTGTGGACTTTGAGTGGAGATCCATCAGGTCCATGACAAGCAATGATTCCGCTCTCAAGATCAACAAAGGAAACGTCTAGTGAGGATGGAATCAGTCCTTTGCTAGTGGCAAAACTTAGGAGTTGTTGGTCGGAATTGTAAAAGGTATACTGTAATTAAAATGAAATTAACATCTTTACTTTTCCCTACTTTATTCCACCATCATTCTCCCTTTTATATAAATTTGATTTTGACGCCTCCATGAATTTTATCAATTCTTTTCCTTTTATTTGAGGATTCTTGAGAAATTTTATGAATGAATAAAATATTCATGAATATATCAATAAAATAGTGACCACTTTTTGATAAAAAAAAAGATAGAAGATTTATATGAAACTCATTTCCTACTGTCTTTTATAAAGTTTTTGTTTTTTCTAAAATTTAATACAAAAAAATTACCATCAAAATGTTGCTAACGACACGACATATACCAATTTTAGAACTTTTTATATTTGACCAAAAGATGGTAAATTTTTTTTTAAATAAATCTCAATTTCTCGTTCTATACATCTAATTAGTTAAAAAATTAATTAAATTTTTAAACATTGTTGTTTGCGGATATTCGAAAAATAAAAATATCAAAAGTATCGTAGTTCAAATCCTTGACGTGGCGAAATCTTGACAGAGAATTTAGACACTTGAGTCAATGTATTCTTACGATTGTTGCTGCTAACCTGGGTTAATTAATTACTGCCTTCGATGCATATTAACTTTAGTATATGAAAAACTTATGCACGTCTTTCAAATGTGAATTTTTGGAAAAAACTTACATATGCCTGTTTTCAGGTTCAATTTATTTTGCATTTCTCATCATATTTTTATAGTGTAGGTTAGTAGATGAGTAAAATTGTAATACAACCCAACTGCCCATTTCCAGTATTTGCAAAAAAATAACTGGGTACCTGGTGATCTAGGAAAATAATTTTCTGGCGGAATTTAGCGACAGAGCTTTGAACCAGATAATACTTTACAATTTGTGCCTGTTTCTTTGAAAATTATTTTCTGATTATGTCATAAAAAGATGATGCAAAATATTTTATCAAAAATTTTAAATGGATATGCCCACAATAAGTTTTTTCGTTTGCAGGTTGTTCGTGGTATCAATAGGTTTCTATAAGTGAGTACAATTAGAAGTCTTTCCAGTATTTTGACAAATTTTTAACAAAAGAAAATATATTTATTTTTATCAACTGAGTGTTTATCAGCACTGCTATCCAAAGCTGACTTTGATCTTTTTACGCAGGTGTCCATTTACTTTATCTTAAGAACAATTATGGATGCTATGAAAAAAGTTCTTCCTCAAATTTAAGCATTAATTTAAAAGTTAAAAGGGAACCATATGTAGCCCAAATGCGTACTGTGACAGATGTTAGTTTAGCAGACCCTTAAAAGTTCTAGCAACACTTCAAAACGCCGAAATCTGAATTTTGTAGGATTTGCAAGACAAGAAGACAAACTGTAGGAATCATAGCTATAATAGTTATATCTTATATTCATTAATGAACTATTAATACAAATAAATCGTCACTCCCAGGAGGGGGGCTTCACATCATGGATGTTACTTTCATGTTTAGATACATTATTTATGATTGTCCAATGTCCATGTATGAAACTGATTCACTCTCATTTTTTTCATCATTATAATGATTAAATCATCCTTATTTAACTTGGCTAAATTCGTTTCAATATCATGAAGAAATGATTATATGCTGATGGTGCTAGGAAAACTTCGCCTCAGAAAATCCACTCTCGAGAAACTCGGTCTTGTAATACTTGGTCTCAAATTCACATTGAATATTAAAGTCTGAAATTGTAGAAAAATGATCAAGACATGTACAAAAGCTTCAAAAAGGAAAATAAAATCCATAATTGCTGACTTAAGATTAATTCAAACATAAAATCTAGATAAGTATACACAAGAATAGTTAGAAAAAATAAGAATCGGTCTCAAAAAATTTGTCCCAGAAATCTGGGTTTCTCAGTTGAATATATATATATAGCCAACTCTTGGAAACCATTTTATTTGAATGAGTATAAAAGCATGAATATTTGAATAGCTTTATTATTGTAATATTTTTACGAACTAACGAACGAACTGAGATAGAATTTTGCGTTCCGACTTTTCTGAAAACGCGTTTTCTGGCGACCTATACTGATATCAAACTAGAAAATGTTGCAAATCTTTTTCAAATTTATTATCAAATACGATGCGTATATAAAAACAAATCGAGATATTTGAATTGCTCCAGCGATATTTGAATAAAAACGAAAACGGGCGTTGAAAAAAGTTCTGAAACAATTGCAATATTTTAAGTTTTTGATAAAGTAGAAATTGCACAAACTAAAAAATATGGAAAGGAAAAATATGAAGTTATAATAAAATGAAAAGCTCTACCTCAAATATTTAAAAATTAAAAAGTATTCAATGAGGATGTTATCCCAAAAATTTACAAAAGATGATATTCACAGCTTTTTGTCTTTGAGCTGATGCAAAGTTTTTAAAAACTTGTGCATCTGATCCATTTGATTGAAGAATAATTTCAACTCTATTTAAAACAATGTCAATATCGATTTTAGTTTAATGTTTTAAACGGTATAAGTCTTCTTGAAGATTTTGAAAATTTAAGGAAAACTTCATCCAAAAAGCATTGAAAAAAGATTTTATAAATGTCATTTTCCTTCTCCCAGTGTATAAATACACAAGACTAGATTCATCCTTGCTACATTTATCTTGGGGCACAAAGGTAAACCTTTTTGGGAGGAAGCTGGGGAATGGGACTTTTGTTCTCAAAATAGATAGTAGAAAGAATTATCCCTTTTGCAAGAGTTTTGGTAAAATATATATTTTCATAGGAGAACTCGCTTTAACAAATTTTGCTACAACTATTATTCCATTGTATTCCATGCATTATGAGTTCTAAAGAAAAGAACATGGACTTTTATTATTTTTAAATGATGATTGAACTTTTTCCTGAAAATAACTTTCACTATGAAAAGGATCTTTGAAAGGCATTGAAAATTAGATAAAATATTTATTTTCTATGTCGCCATTTTCTTTTGTGTTTCTCCATTCTCATGAAAGATACGAATTAAAGGAGGCTATAAAAATAGCGAAAGTTTATTCTAGGAATTCAATGAGCTGGAGGCTGAAAGAAGAAGAAGAAGATGAGAATTGAAAGGGAGAATGATGGGAAGGCGTTGAATAAACAAAAACATAAAAAGCTTACGAATAGAAGGGCAAAACAAAGTTTTAGTCTGTGAAGCATCACATATACGAGTGTGTGGTACGCTGGTGGTGAAAAGTGAGTTTAGTGCTGAGAATCGCAGGTGAGCTTGAAGCTGAATAAATAAAGAAAGATCGTTTTTCAAGTTTCACAGAAGTAGTAATAAATGCTGACCAAGAGTAAAATTACCCCCATAGTACAGTCAGGGGCGTATTCAAATTGCAATACGGGGAAGGTGTGACAAAATTCTAAGCCATTAACACTATTATATAAACAAATCAATGACTTGAAAACATTTAAAATTTAATCAAAAAAGTCATATGTTTATTAAATCTAACTATAAGACCATTTCAATGGTCTGGCAAGAGCGCCGAAGACAGTAAATGTAAAAGTACCGTGGGGTGTTTTCAACGAGAAAGCACAATTACGCCGCGTGTATCGAACTATGATAAAAGTAGGCTTGATGCGGGATCGAACCCAAGACCATGAATTATCGAAACCCAGTATCTAACCTACCTTACTCACGCCCCCTAGATACTGTAAAAAGATTGATTATGTACACACAGGCGTGTCGATAAAGGGGAGGGTACATGTATTGAGAACATGAAATATACTAGTCATATAAAGTTGTAGAAAATTAACCAAAAATTTTAAATTTACACTTAAACAGAAATTAAGCTCAGATAAGATATTGTATCATCGGAAAGCATAAACTCTTGGTTTGGTAATATAAGCTAAAGTCTTTTTTAAAAAAATAAAAATTATTAAAAATCATTGAACCCTTGAAGTAGTAGGCGTTATTGATTGCTTCGCAAAAATACATTGTGTAATATCTAAACTAGTTTTATTTATCGCACCTTCTATACCTGAACAGATTGAAAGGATAGTCACGATCGGGTATCTAACCCAGACCATCCGGCCTGAGATACTACACTCTAGCTATGCGTGACAATTTTAACGGCACAAAAGCAAATAAAATTTGTAGAGACACAAGTGGTAGGTGTACCAATTTTTCATTTGTATCAGGACATAAGTATATAAAATTAGAATATTGGCATTAATCAAATCTTTGAAACGTCAAAAATTTTATCAAATTCATTATTGTGAAATTTACTAACTTTTCAACAAATTCTCAAAGACATGCTTTATTTGGAAATAA
Source organism: Nectonema munidae (assembly GCA_030549495.1). Classification (NCBI taxonomy): domain Eukaryota; kingdom Metazoa; phylum Nematomorpha; class Nectonematoida; family Nectonematidae; genus Nectonema; species Nectonema munidae. The sequence goes on from JAUIRK010000105.1 coordinate 578,251, forward strand.
AAAAGTTGGTTTGAATGAAGGTGTAGACTTGATAAAAGGTTGAACACATTCATTCTCTTAAAAACGATAGCTCAGGTTTATATATAGCATTAATCATTGATGAGAGTCATTCTTGGATATGGAAAGTTATTATGCGTCTGGTAATGAAATGTCTGGGTACAAGGGGTCCAGTAGCGAATGGACCGAACACGGAAGAAAACATGATGAAAATTAGGAAAGTTCATAAGGTTTTTACTAAACGCTGACTAACTCTGTGAAAAATCTTACATATCCTCAAAAAAGAAAATTGATCAATTTACTCTGACTTTATTATACAATTTAAAGAAGTGAAATGATAAAAATCGTCAATATCGTAAAGAAAAACATGGAAATAAAGAGAAAAATTTTGCCTATGTATCCTCAAAAAATTTGAAGATCCAATTGTTATAAATTTAAGGCTGAATCTTTCCAGATAATCCTCACCCAGAGAGCTTTTGATGAGTGGAATTCTTTGCATGATGATGTAATCAAATCACATATGATTAACACTATCAAAAATAAGCTTTAATTTAAATTAAGATACAAACTTCACAAAAGTATGTTATGATGTTTATTAGACGATACATCTGGAGTAAGACCATTTCACCTCAAACCCAATCAGGGTTAAAGATATGCAAGATTTAGAAAAAGTTCTACGACACATGATCAAAAAAGGAAGAGGTTTACAAAATTTTAAATTTCACACAAAATTATAGATGTTTGAGTTTATCGGATGGAATGAGAAATATAACTGATTGATTTGAAAGTATAATAAATATATGTTTAACTTTTATGCTCTAAATTACAACGCGTATAATTTTAGAATTTGTTCTTAAAGATAAAAGTGTGCTTCACAGGTGGTAATTTATGCTTAACTTTAAAAATTGCATATTTTCGACTAAAATTTATTTTGAAATTTTAAAATGTTTGTTAATTTGTAAATTAGAAGCGTGTTATTTTTTGATTAACAAGCCACAATCAGTATCGGTTGTGCTAACTGGCCCACCGAATTTAAATGAAAGAGCTTGGAAAAGTAGAAACGAGCATTTATTTAGCCAAAATAAATGATCATAGACAAGTAAGGACGTGAGCAATAAACATTTTGAAAAAAGTATTTTAGCAAAAAATAAGTTCTTACGTGATCAATAGTATGGTTGAAGATGCAAATTTGAAAAGCTTCTCAAATTTAATATTTTTCTGGAGTTGATGGCTGGCTCCTTCAGGAAGTCAAGCTGTGCTAAAGTGGTTCTTAATTTGCGTGTTATCTTAAGGTGTGGTAATAGAAGACAAATTTCTTCAGGCTGAAAGTGGTTGCAGGGTATGAGCCGTGTAGTTCAAATTTTTGCGAAACAAATTCAGTACTTAAATTTATCCTTTTTTTTGATTATCTTCCTTTTTCCTCAGTGATTAGACTGTGATAAGAAATGTGCGGTAATAGGGTTTCTCAACTCACGAAGAAAAGATAAAGCTTTTTGTGAGTCGGTGTCTTCTTTTCTACCTGGAGATAGGAGGCGGAGGACGGGAGGAAAACGCAGGAAAGTTTATAAGCTGATTAGCTAGGTTACTTCTTCTGTGTATTCGGTGAGTGAGGGATGTGATTGGCTGAAAGGCTTTCAACGTTAATCACGGACCGCGGATAGATGGGTGTGACGACACTTAGGTAAAAAATCACGATAATGACATAACAACAGCAGAGCAGGGAAAGAAAGTTTTGATTACACGCGCACCTTGCCTAGCAATTATTCATGTGCATTTGTGTTCTGGGGAGTAGTTGCCTTGTGTTTGAGTTGAGAGTGCACACATACGCGAGAAGGCATTGTAGTGATTGTGTGTACTCTTTCCTACTCCAAGTGAAGAGAACAAGGAAGAGAAATCGAGCAAGTGTCACACACAAAACTTTGCAAAGAACAAAAAGTCGGTAGTGAAATTATTTGCTCATCGTGAAAATAAATAAATAACACATCCCCTCACTCTTATTCCATATTTGTTGCTAGACGACGCGCAACATAAACTCTCCTCCATACACCCCGACGGACACCCCACATTGATTGGGAGGGGCCAGTTAAAATGTTGGCATCGCGTGAATGACTGCCCGACTTTCCACTGGAACCAGAGCAGAGGGACCCGAAGGAAAACATTGCCGTATTTTGTGCTACCTTGTAAGCAAGAAAAGTCTATTGATTTTAAAGATAATCACGGAATACAATCATTACAATAGAAATGTGTAAACTTGACAAATGATTTTTGAACATTATAAGATCAAGTGATTTAAAAAATGCATAAATATTACTTTGACAAAATTGTTCGCTATTTATAGCATCAATTAATACTTATTTCAAAACTTAAAGATATACACAAAAGTTTATATTATTTGTCGGTTTTATGTCGACTTCCATGTTTTATCGTTGTAGATGAAAACGCAATTGAACCTTAAACAAAAACAGGAAATAAGTATAACTACATTACCATATATGAGTCTGTAATCGAAATAATAACAAACTTATCATTTGATTTTTGTTATGATGAAGCCTAAAAGTTTTTCGATTATTGAAAAATTTGATTGACGTTTAATATCATTAAAAATAAGTCAACATCACTGCGGTGAAAATGACCACCCAAAAATAAAAAACACCATTACTAAGTTAAGTATTTGCCAAAGTATATCCTTTATTTTTAATTTAAATGTTTCACTATCATAAGGTTGAAAACAAATGGAATACTTGAAAAAACCATAAAATTGTTTTTTTGAAAATTTTGGAATATCGCATGCATCTGAGGAAACTGAAATTCGTAGTTCAATACTCAGATTTGCTTCAGTAAGTCGTATAGTTATAGTAAGACTTCTAAATGCATTTTGCCTAATTTAATTAGGAAGAAACAAAAGGTGTTTCAGAAGGATGTAATTCGTCTGATTTTAAATTTCTTCAAAAGACTTTCAAATTCGACAGAATATTCCTCTTTCGATTCTAGGAAATTCTTCCGTCAATTTCGGGAAATCTGTGCAGCATGTTTTTTCAATTGTGTCACAAATAAATTAAGCATCGGGCTCAACTTTTTAATATGAGCAAGCAAACTAGGTCTTAGATGATTGGTGCCTTGTAGTTTCTCGTTCAAATTATCTAAATTACTTTTTATACTTTACAAAATTGCTATATCACTTTGAAACTTCTTTTCTTCCAGTTCTTAAAGTATGCAAAGTTTTGATAACCATAAAAATGTTCAAATTTTATAATGATGCCAAAATGACTGTATTCGGGTTCAAAATCTTTTAAGATATCTTGGAAACTGTTTATTGACTACTTGATATCTAATTTTCAGGTGTGATTTAAAAAATGAGAGGCATGAACGAGAAACAGGATTTTGAAATTTAGCGATCAGAATGGTAGGGACGAAGACGTTGGAAACGCATTTGATAGCGCCAAAGATAAAGTTATCACTTTTTTAGTTTCTAATAAATGGTTTGCATTGTTTATGAAGATGCAATGAAAATTTTCGGTAGAAAGCGATTTTTAAAGCTAAATTGATAGCTTGAGAATCAATAATTTTCTGTTATTAAACAGTTACTGATATTTAGATAAATTGCAAAAAATTTTAAAATAATTGCAATAGGTTTGATTAAATAACTAAAAAATTTTATCTCTCTTTGGTATCGCAATTATTTTAGTTTTAACTTCATTCCATTTCCAAAGATGTTATTTTCTCAAGAATAAAGAAAAGACATTGATAAAATTGATTGATTTTTTTTATCTACCTTTTATGTATTTTCTTTAAAAACATGATATCAAATCCAAAAAATGCAAACTTAGTTATTAACTTATGGCTCTTTATGAGACATTACAATTAATTTAGGGCTCTTTTTATCTCATTATGTCCTCATTCGTGGTATATTTCAAAATATCAGAAAATATGTTGAGTGCTAGACAATTATTAGTGAAAGCCATCGTAAAAATAAGTGATACAATATCAGCTACAAATTTGAGATCATGAGATCAAATTATATATTTATAATCTTCACTTTGCTGTCTTTTAAATTTTATATTGGGCCATCAAAACTTTATTTAAGGAAATTTCTCTGAATCAAAATTGGCCTTTTGTGGAAGATAAAATGAATCTAAAAGTGGAAGAAGAAAAGCAGCTTCGACAAAAATAATAATATTCAATACCTTTATAGCGTATTCATTTACACATTTTGCAATAACAAATTCTCACTTAGCTTGAAGTGTAATTGCTGGTTATTTCACAATTTGGAGAACGACAATAATCTGTCTAAATGACATTTTGTGGTGAAATAGCTAAGATGAAGTATAAGAATGAGGATTTAAAAGAAAGAAATTAAGATTCCGAATTTGCAAAAAGGAGAGAAAATATTGGAATTTTCAACCGATACGGTCTTTATCAAGATTTGAATCAAAGAATGAAACTAAAGAATGAATTGCCGGAGACAGGAACTAATGGGGCGTCGCCTATTCCACAAGATTAAAACGTCAAAAACCAATAAATAAATAAACAACATACGAAACAATATGGATGATTTATTGATAGAAAGAAGGCTTTTTTACGAATACGGTTGAACATGAGAAGGAGAAATCACATATGGTCACATTTGACAGGTGGTGACTTAATTCAGCGCAGCTATCAGATATAACAAGAATCAAAATGTTCTGCTGGAGAGTGAGTATGCCTTTCTCTCCTTGTTTACATTTTGAACTGTTGTTTGAAGAGATCGCACGTGTGAAAGCTTGAATGTCAACAGGTGTGATCGCATTGTTTATTTAGACGATTTTCCTACATATTGTTCTCTCGAGAAGTTTTTAAGTCTTATATTTGCGAATTCTTTCTCTCTATCCATTCAATATATACAGTATACCCCCTATTCGCCCTTATTTACTTAAGTGATTTCTCACTACAAACTTTTGTTTGATCCCAATAAAATTGATTTGATTGATTGATTAATAACAACATTTGACCAATGAATGCTTTTTCAAAGTCTCACTTTATTTCTCAGTCCAACGTCTTTATTTTGTCTTTATAGAAAGATGTTTATTGAGTCGAGTCACTGGGGTCAGTACCGAATTAACATAGTAACAGCTGCTACAGGCCCCGCGCTTAGTTGAAAAAAAATTTTTTTTTTGACTTTTTGTAATATATTTTAGTTTTCTTCTATTCTTCTTTTACATTTCCTCCTTAAAATAAATTTTTGCTCTTGAATTTTGTGGTTTTTATAGGAGATTGTATGTACGATGTGTGTCAGAAGAAGAACTGTCCTCTTTCCTAATACATATATTTATTCTTTATCTCCAAAATCTAACTCCACCTCTCCCCTGTTCACAACGCCATTAAACGGAAAATACAAAAAGTCATCAAAACCGATGAGCTTCCTATCGGACACTTCAATCAAGCTTCACATTAAGCCACTCCATCGACACTTCCAAACTTACAATCTGATTTGCCACAACAAGTGACAAAGCAAAGACAGCATCTACACCAGTGGTTCCCTACCGAAGGTCCATTCCTAGGGGTCCATGGAAGAATTTCAAGGGGTCCATGGAAATTCTACTTCAAACTACTTATGCTGAATCTCCTTTAGTATACTTCTATTTTCCAAATCAATATAAATATATATATTTAGAGCTTTTTTAAATAAATATTTTCTTCCCTTTTTTAAAGTTTTATATTTTGAATGTTTATATATCCTTTTTATTAGTTACAATATTTTTGAAAAATTTATATTTTAATTGGAAAAAAATTTTATTCACATTTTATGTCAGGCTTTACGATTTCTCTGATTTCATATGAATAAGCATACGATTTAATCAGATGACTACAATCATTTTTTGCATAAAAATCTTTGATTTGTTGGCTCAAACTATTCAGTTGTAGGAGTCCACAGGTAAAAAAAAGTGACTGAAAAAGGGGGAATGGGATAAAAAAAGGTTGGGAACCACTGATCTACACAGTGATTTGCAAGAAAGCAAGACACCTACGCCAAATTTATTGGATGCCCAAACCCAAAAGAATTTCAAATCTCTGATTCACCATTACCACATCGAAGAGACTGACTCCAAAGCAGCACAAGTCACTCTATGAATGCAAATAATTTTCCAAGCACCGAATTTCCTTCAACGCACATGCAAAGAAGAAAACTTTCTTCAAAAATTCTTTTACACTATCAATAATAATCATTTCATTTCCAGCGCGCCCTCAATAACCACATGCGAATCTACTCAAACGCCTTTCCTGTTCTACCTATCGTGCATGCTGTTTTACAGGCGACTATCTCCAATATGGAATGCTCGGGACTGGTTTGTTCCCGGATTTATTATAATTTTTCCGGATTATCAGTAGGCCAAATTTTATTTTATTTTATTATATTTAACATAACATAATACATAATTTATTGCGAAAAAACTCATCGAGTCTGTTTTTAAAAACATTCAAGGAAGGGGCAACAAAATCAGGCAATGCATTCCAGTCATATATCATACGTTGAGTAAAAAATCTTTTCAGATATAACTTTTTGCAATGTCGCTTTTTAAACTTGAAGGAATGAAAACTTTGTAGTCTTTCAGAAAACTCAGGTTAAATTTGTGAAGCCAATTTCAACTTTCCATTTGCTATGTTGTAAACGGTAATCATATCATTTCTTTTAAACCTATACATCATGGAAGGCAAAATCAATTTTTCAATCTTTCTTTATAGCTAAAATGTTTCATTCCTAATATCTTTTTAGTATTTACTTCTCTGCACTCTTTCAATATTTGCAACATCACAGGAGTGGAAGGGAAAGGCAACAACATTACCATACTCTAAAATAGGCCTGATGAGGGTTTTATACCAAAGCAATGCTATGTTGGCATCAAATAGAGCAAACCTTTTGTAAAATTGATGAAAAACTTGAAAGGCTTTATGAACTCTTGTTGAAATATTTTCTCTTGGATCAAGATTAAAGTTTACACTTACTCCTAAGTCTTTTTGTGAATCTACTTTATTTAGTTTGTGTCCGCCAATGAAGTGAGACTGAATACTTTGCGATCCAATTTGCAGATGAGTACACTTGTCTAGATTTAATTTCATCTCCCATCTACTACACCAATGAAAGATCCGCACTAAATCATTCTGCAAGCAACTTCTACCATGAGGATCAGATACATTATAAATTTTAATATCGTCAGCAAACACTTTTATTTTAGAATTTATCATGTTCAAAAGATCATTGAGAAATATATTGAACAGCAAAGGTCCAAGCACGGATCCCTGCGGTACTCCGCTTGTAACCAGCTTTTCATGAGAATGAGTGCCATTGACAACAACAATTTGTTTTCTATCTTTAAGATAATTTTTCAATAACCCAAGTAAATAACCTTTAACACCAAATGACTCCAGCTTATCGGCTAAATACTTATGGGAAATAGAATCAAAAGCCTTATGAAAGTCTAGATAAATTACATCAACTGTATCATTTAGCTCTAGTAGATGAACTACGTCATTTTGAAACTCTATAGAAGGTTTGTAATTGTAGATTTACCATTCATGCACCCATGCTGATTGAAAAGTTGAAAGCTATCTATATGACACATAATTTTATTAGTTATAAATGACTCAATTACTTTTGATAGAATTGGATTAAGTCTTATAAGTCTGTAATTCTGACAAAGTTTCTTATTTCCACTTTTTAAAACAGGTATGACTAAGGCCGTTTTCCAGGCATCTAGAAATTTTTGTTTCAATAATGACTTTTCAAAAATTATTTTAACTGGTTCTGCTATTACTTCATACAGTTCACAGATGACATGAGGATGTAAATTATCAATACCAGGAGACTTAAACTTATTCAATTTTTTCAACTTACTACCTATTTCAACTACATCAAAGTTAATGCAGTCAATAGAAGCGTGACAAGTAGACAAAAAGTTTCTTTTATCACAATTGGTACCAAAATTTGGAAAACAAGAACTAAAATACTCACTAAACACATTAGCTCTTTCAACATCAGTGATGGCGGATAATCCATTATATCCAACTAGTTCAGAAAAACTTTTGTTGGGCTTTTGATTTATGTACGACCAAACCTTTTTAGGATTATATTTATAATTGGAAAGAAGTTTGCTCTCATAAGATATTCTAGCTTTGCGCTTCTCGTTCCTCAAAGTATTAGATATTTGTTTGAATTGGTCATACATATGTCTACTTCTAGATTTGGAGTAATTAGCAAAGAGTTTTTTTTCTTTGATTATTATTTGTCTAGTTTTGTTATCAAACTGACTTTAAAAAATAAAATGGAAAACATATGTTTTTATTAAAATAAAAAGAAAGAAGTAGAAATCTTAAATGCGATAAAAAGGAAAAAGTTCATTCAAAATACGAGTTAATTAGTCGTTGAAAGAAATCAATCTAAAAAAGTGTTGATTATGGAGAGTCGCTAATGAAAAGATTAATTTTCATCACAGCTGCTTCTTTACCAACTGGAAGTAGGACTAATAGGACGAAAGCCGTAACTTAAAACTATAGTAACGAAGCGTCAGTATATGCCTACTTATGTTCACATTTTAATTCTTGAGAGAAAAGTTCCAGCGTGTTCTCTGATCATTTCTGCATACACTTTTAGGAAGCTTGTCTCGTTTTATCAGAAGAGCATGAGCTAATTCATTTGCCTTTTAATTTGTCTAAATAATTTAGCGAAATATTGTCATTATTGTTAATTAATGATGCCAAGTTTTTGTTAAAATATGATATCTGAGTTATAGAAAGCCTGGATTAGCTATGCTCTTCAGGTGGTTCGCAAAAAGTAACCTTATTTTTTCATTTTCAAAAGGAACTCTGATTCCTAAAGTTTATTAGATGCCGACTCCAACTCCAACTCCAGCATACGCAGTCGTCTCACATCATTGAAGTCCATTTTTACACTTTTTATGGCCCATTTTGAAATAAGTAATTTCAATCATGCAACTGATTCGTTATTTGGACCAATTTTGATTGAGATGTCATATGGATAAAAACATTTCTTGAAAGTGCCTGATGAGCAGAGTGATTGAAAATTGATCGTTCTTTATTGTATTTCACGAGTAAAGTTGCGATTTCATTTAAAAGAATATATACTCATTTTTTACTTATTTGATTAAATTTATACGGTGTTTTGAAAAAAAGCAAATTGTATTAATATTTACTATTTAACAAAATAGCCGCGATGCAGCTATAAGTTTTTGACATTCTAAAAGTGTATCTGGGTCACAAACAAGAGTGCATGAAAAGAGAATTTCTTGAACTCGGAAGTAAAAAAGAGTGAAATGAGATGAAGGAATTGCTATTTTCACTTCTAAAGAAAAAAGTAAATAATTCCTAAACATAATAATAATAATAATTCTCACAATATTTCACAGAACTTTTTTTCATGCACGCCGTCGTCCTCACACACGATGCACGTAGTTATGCTCTGCAGATTTCATTGAAGCGCGGTGGCCATTGTTGCATGCTTTCTTCACATGCATTCTCACGAGGAAAACAGTTTTCTGTAAGGGTCATGCCCAGGATAACATCTTGACTTGCACTCACAGAGTCCTAGGATATCCAGTTACCTCACTAGTGCTTGCCAAATCTTCACAGTCTTGAGAAAAGTCTTCATACCTGAGCAGGTTTGTTTGTGCAAAGTAAAAAGTTTAAGATATTAGAGCTAAAACACAATGGAGATGAAGAAGAATATGTGTTGAATAGCATCTTCAACATAGGAAAATCGACTTCATTCAGCATTGTTTGCACGAGAACACGGTTTAAAGGTGAAAATATATATATATTTATGTAAAAGCTTATATGGATCATAACATATAACATAACATCTGCATCATAACCAGCAGATGGCCAAGTGGTAAGAGCGTCGGGTCTCGATTCAGAAGAGTCTAGATTCGATTCTTGATTGAGACTATCCTTACAATCTGCCCAGCTATGGAAGATAATTCTTCCCTTGAATACCGTGATACCAACAGCCCTAAAAAAACTAAAAAAATCATGGGAATCGGAGTTTTCTTTGAAAACAGACGCCTAAGCTCTGAAACGAGCAATCTTTGTTTAGCAGAATATTAAATTATCCAAAAAAACGAACTAAACTTGCATTGATAAAAAATCTTACATATTTTTTTAAAATTTATCGACAAAACTTGACTCACAAAATGGCGACAACTTGCATAATGGAATGAAATGTGGATCGCAAAAAATACGCAAAAATCTCGCCTATTTTAGTATAACTAATACAAATATAAGGAAATTTAATGTCATACAAAAATATGTAGATGAAGCGAGACTGAGACTTCGTGATAAAAGAGAGTGAAATAAGACACCGTAAAACTTCTATTCATGAAAAAAGTAGATACGTTATAATAAATTTTCGCCCATTGTGGCCCTTTTTCCCTCAGAAAGCCTTTTACTGTCTATTAATTTAGTATATAAAAAGATTATTTTACAAAATGAAATTCAAGGAAATTGGCAATAAAGAATATAAACTAAATTTGACACGGTTTTTATTAGGCTACAGATACCGCTTCCTTGTTCATTAATAAGATTTATATATACAGAAATATTTGCCTTTTGGAATGTGAAATTTTCCCGAGAATAAGCACAATTTCAACCTTTTTAAAATCCTATTTTTCAAATAAATTAAAAATGTGCGATATATCTCAATGTTTTTAATTATTTAGTATGTAAAATTAACTAAAAATAATTTTTTAAAAATATTTGAAAAAATGAAAAATAAAAAAATTATTTGAAACTTTAAAAAATTTATCTCTTTGTTTTAATCATAATTATCATTTTCCGTTTATTTCCGATTATTTCAATAAAATGTCGCATCAAACAAAATTTAAAAAAGACAAAATATAATTGAAAAATACAAATCAAAATTTAAAAAAGACAAGATATAGAATTGAAAAAGACAAAATAGAAATGCCATACCACATTTAACTCTCTAACTCATCCCTTTATTATTTGCATGACTAAGTTAACTACAAACTTTTTTGTTATTTTTTGTTGCACATATTCCTAAATTCCCGATATTTTGGCCTTCGACATTTTACCTGTCAACGATATGTCACTCGTCTTTAATTTCGCAAACTTCTTCAATATTAAACATCGTAAGCCTTTTATTATGGTCATTTCAATTAATAAATTCAGTTTCACTATGTCATTTAAAGTATCAAGTTTATTATGAATTCTAATTGTAAAGACTTTTTATAATGATAACATCACTACTCAAATATACAGTGAGGAAGCGTTATAACGTGGTAACCGGTATCCATAATAACTACTCGCTTTATAACTGATCCAATTTTCCAATACAAGTTATGTTTTTACATAGATAGGAGTAATCATTTTATTCCAAGAATTTTGAAGCTGAGTATTTCATATACGCCTGTAAAAATGGGAGCCCAGCAGTCCGGCGCTAAAGCTAAATTTCAGGGGGGGGGCTGAAATGGGGCAAAGAAACACATTTGCAAAAAATTTATTTCCTATATTACTTTATATCCTATATTACTTTGCTGAAAAGCATGAAGTACTTCTGTATAAAAACCTATAGAAATCTCATATTATACATACACATACACCAGCATTTATATAAGATTATTGTGTACAATTTTTGCTAATTTATTTTTCCTTTAAAAAGTGCATGGGGCAAAACCAAAAATTTTAGGGGGGCAAAGATTAATACAGGGGGGCACGTGCCCCAAAATTATATAGGTAGCGCGGGCACTGGAGCCAAAACATAACCGCGTAAGCGATATAGCGCTATAATGATCCGAGTTATAACGGTTCTTTAGAGAAAGACTCATTATTGAAATAATCAAATGAGTTCAGTTACGTTTTTGACTTAAAACAAATTAATTAATTTAAACACCGATGTACATGACACTCCCAGATTAGATATTGACGAGTATACTAATGAATTTATTACTAGCAAATATTTTTAATGACGTCATTGTTCTTGAGCTTCTATCCACGATAATTAAACGCATTTTCGTTAATATGCCCGATTTCTTTTAACCGATCGATTTCCCTGTAAATTTTTACGAAATTTTTAGTCAATAGATCTACAATATATACATACATAAGATACACAATAGTTATTAAGAAAAAGGGAAAAGTCTAATGCAATTTTATAGTTACAAATACCAAAACATGAAAATATGGTTATGTATTGGCGTTTTAAAAAAGACATGATATAAAAACATAAGACATTGCATTACAGTAGTTTAAAATAGTTCAGAAGTATCTATACCTTTTTTAGTTCTAATTTGTTCTTTTGCAATTCAATTTACTCATTTTGCAATTCTTTTCTGTCCTAGGACAAATAATAATTGGAAAAGACAATATAGAACTTAAAATGGTATATATATATGGGATTTTATTATGATTTACTTAAGGTTTTACCGGTTGAATTAAGGGTTGAACTATGGTTAGGTTATGGTGAGTTAGTCAACTTTATAATCAGGTCAATTTTAATGAATTACTATCACTAGTGCTTATCTCACACTTTGAGTATTCAATTTTGATTACCAAATTTAATGACTTTTTTTATGTTCAAAATTTTTTTCAATCTGAGTATCCGCGGAAAGTTTTATTTTTAAATCTGAATCTGCATAAATTTGTTAAATAAACTTTTTATTTTAAATGAAAGAAAGAAACTTAAAAGAAGACTGGTCCTGTTCCTAATGCGACAATACCTCCTGTAAAGACATAGCTTAATGTTTTATATGCAATTCATGGTTTTGTTTTGAATGTCAAAGTTCGAACGAAAGTTTTAATCTGGTAATTGAAGATTTTTTCTTATGGATCTTGGATGGTCCAATAAAACTTTGTTTAAATGAACACTCAAATAAAAATAAGAAACCTGATTTCACTAGAAAGACTGGATTTTCAAAAGTAACTGAAATATTAAAAGACATTAAATTTAATATTCAAACATTGTCCAAAGTTTATTGAAACTCTGAACTTCCAGAAATTTTAAAAGAAATGCGATCTTAAATTAAAAATCCTCCTCTGAGAAGAGGAACTTAAAGCTCCTCTGAGAAAAATGTCAAGAAAGATAATATAGCGTCTAAAAAACAGTTTCATATACAGATAACATAAAGAAAAAGCACTAAATTTTAGTTTATACTAAAGTTCAGAATATAAAAGATACATATACATCTCATTTTCACTATTTTATTATTTACATATCGTTGCTTTAAATAAGGAATTTCTACTCCGAAACTAGTCAGCAACATCACAGTTTTTACAATTTTTTTATATTAGCTATAAAATTATTGTTGATAATATTATACCAAACTCTCAGTTCTGTTCCCATCAAAAAAGTTGTGAATTTGGAAAGCTCAATCTCATTAAAATTTCCAGATAAACCTTGATCAGATAAGGCCAAGGCTATCCTAAGTTCTAATAAAGGGAAGTTGATTACTCAAAAAAAAGTTTTTCCTAAAATATCCATTTTACTTTCTTTAGAATAAATGATGAATCTATTTTACCTGCAATTCTTTTGAAAAATGAGGGTGTTGAAACCTTACTGAATGGAGATTCAATTTTCGACATCTCTTCTCGAAGCCTGCTGTGTGTTTTCATTGACAAGGCACTGATGTACCTCTTATGTCAAACTATGAACAAATTGGTATCGATGGGGCATCGAATTCAGAAGCTTCCATCATTTCAACCAACCAACCTGCCATGCCACCCACACATATAAACACTGCTCTAACTGTTGTATGATAGTGCATACGTAATTCTAGTGTTTGTAGATTGTGTTCCTTGTCGCATAAAGGAACCGATTGCGCCAAAATCTAATAAAATTTAAATGCCTAAACAGTTCTAAAGATGACTCTGTTAATTCTAATCATTCTGCCCTGAGTATTCACAGTAAATTCGTTCAAATAGAGATCAACTTTATTAAAAAGTTGATTTAATTTATACAATAACTCTATTTTATATGCTTTGTTAACCTAAGATCTTCGTTGCCTGAATATTCATTCTAGATCTAGCACTTTTTTATACCGCCATCAGTTAACTCAATGCTATAACTTTACTATTCTAAGTTTCAATACACAATCTCTCAAAGCCAAATTTTGTGATCTTGAAATTGTAGTTGAACTTCTGAATTCTCGTTTAAACAATCCCATATCATTGATTTGTTTGCGAGAAACTTGGCCTTCTGAATACCATGATTCTTCTTTTATATTACCTTTGTATACGTTTGCCTCATCTCCTAGAAAGATATCTCTTCATGTCGGCCTTTGCTTTCTCATACATACGTCTTTATCTTTTAGTTTTGTTTCCTCTGGTAATTTTGATAGCATCTCTGAATACTTTTGTCTTAGACTCGCATTGGATCACTCGAAACGTGCATACTTTCTATCGTTTACCCAACATTTTGAGAACTACTTAAGTATTTTTTTGAGATACTTCTAACATCCTGCTTGGAGACTTTAATTTTGATCTTTTAACCCATAAAAGGATATCTTATTTTGCAGATATTTTATGCTTCCACTGTCAAACACTTTTATACCTACTATAACTTCGCCTACTCGTCCGACTAGTGGTACCTTTTTAGACAACTTCTTCATACCTTCAAATAAGTTCGATTTCACATCATACGTGTTAAACTCAACCATTTCGAATCACTTCCCTATTCTTCTTTCACTAAAATATAAAATTAATCTAGGATTGAAACAAAAATCTATATTTGTTAAATCAGTTTTTATAAATTATATTTTAAATTCTGACAGGATGACTCAAGCCCTCAGATATATAGATAACCCAGGATATTTAGCTTCATTCTTCAACTCCAAACTCGTCCAATATAAAAATTTATTTAGAAACAAAAACAGGATTCGTTTGCAATTGCGAAGGAAAACATGCTTCGTATATCAATGGAGCTTGCTCAGGTAAAAAGAAAATAAATCTTTTATACTTAATTTTATTAAATTAATTTAGATGCCTGTGAGCTCAAGTATGGCAAAATATGTGAACCCCATTCCTATTGTGCTGAAACATATAAACTACGAATCTGTGTGTGCTTTTTCAATCGCAAAGAAGAATGCAAAAGTGAGAACTTTTAGCTCAGGCTTTCAATAAATTATTATATTTCTTAGAAAAAACATTTTTTTCTCTCCAAAATTCTCCTTATCATGACAGTGTTGTATGTCTAAATTGGTCAAGCCATTTTATTGTCATCGCGAAATGAGAAGCACTTTTAATGAAATTTTTAAACAAATTTAAATTCGACGAAGAAAAGAAAAATATCAATTTCTTTTAAATAAACAAAAAGTAATTATTTTTCTATTAGAATTTTATTTGTTGGAAAGTTCTTTGAAGAACTATAAAAGAAAAGCTTTTTTTGTAGTACAGAATTGAGCTGTTTTGGGTTAAAAAACTAAAATTTAAAATGTTATATAGAGACGATTCAAGAAAGAAAAAATCAAAATAGTTTATAGACAAAACTCATTTCATTTAAAGCATAGAAGAGTTATCAAGTTTCAAAAAGACTTGTGTAAAAATGTACATTAATATGATATATAAAAATTTAAGAACATAAAAAAATATCAGTGATTCTGATAAGACATGCTGAACTCAAATATACAAATATTGTTTTCTAATCATCTCTAATTTATAAAATATATTTTCAAAAATAAAAACTTTTTAATTTTGTTTGCTCAGACAATTTAGTAAAAACAAAGAAAACCTTTTCTAATCAACTTAATTAAACAATTTATAACTTATTAATTTTATAAATTCAACAAATAAAAAGCTTCGATTTTTAAAATATATTTTATAAGATTATGCAATAATTGGGATGATTTATTTTTAATCCAGTTTATGCGATAAAGTTGAAAAGTTAGTAATGTAGAAACTAAAATAATTATATTTGAATCAGGCAACGTTCAACACGATGCTAATTCTATTTAATACCACCATAAGATAGAGATTATTGGAAACTAATTTTTAAAAGCACAAAATTTTTACACCCTTGTCTCCCCATTTTTATTATATCATATCACAGTCGGAGTAAACACTATTTTAAAAAAGATACACAGGAAAATGTTATATTTATTCTTATAAAATATTGACTTGCACAAAACACGGGTTGCATAAACAACAAATGTGGCTTTCTATTTTTTCTGACATTTGATAAATGTGTAGCAACGTTACATACTTATAATACTTTTTTATGTTAAAATTTGCTCATTCTCTGATTTGATGTAATACAGATAGAGAGACAACTGGGTAAAAGCTGTTTCTAGCGATATCATAACCAAATATTACACTATCCACGTTATCACTTAAAGTTTGACAGGAATAAAAGTTTTTTTCATACATAAAAGTTTTATCTTTATCTACTAAATTTGACAATAAAATATTTTTAAATTCTAACTTATAATAATAAAAATTTAGGTAAATCAATGACATTACTTTGCGTTATTACCATCTGTAAATTTAATTTGCCAAAACTACCTGTCTGGAAACTATGTTGAAGAATGACAAAGAATACTTTCACGAAGTGTAAAACCTTCATAAAAATTATCAACACTTTCTAGCTAATCAATTTAACATATGAAGAGATGTAGATCAAATGCGAACAAGTAAGTGTCGAGATCATAATCCTTAGAAGAAAATGGAAATGAATTAGACAAGAGAAAAAAGAACTTAATGTTGTAAGTCAAAGTAAAATAAAGTTAATGAAAACTTACGAAACGAATTTTTGGGAAAATGTTTTAGTAGACAAGTTTTATCTTTTTATTTTAAATATAAAAAACTTTCCTTTTGAAAATCTTGATAAAAATGCATAATTTTTTACATGTTAAATATTTGGTCTTTTCTTTTGTACCTAAATGAACTTTATCGTCTTAGTTAAATAAAAATTTCCAAAAAAATGTATTGAAAATTTTTTACTTTTAAATAAAATGAAAAAGAAAAATATCTTTAAATTATTTTCGGAGAAAAATTTCAATTGCACGAAAATTTTTTGCTGGATTTATTTATATGAATTATTATATTTATTTATCGTCATTTTGTCATATTTTATTGCGTATCTCAGGCGAAAAAAGGGTAATGTCGTGGGTCTGTAAACAGATGGCTCGAAACTCACCTTTCTCATACGTCTTTGACACTTTTGCCATATGTTTGGCGTGCCAACAACCAAGAGCTAGAAATACCAGTCTTCTATATATATTTTTAGGTATGTGCAACGAAACAAAATCACTCATTCAAGTGTCTCTCAAAAAAGATTTTTATTGCGCGTGTGACTCTGGCAGTGCATACGTGGATGGCATATGCAAACGTAAAACTTTTTTCACCACTTTTCTCCTGAGCTATTTTCAAAATTTAGCAATCTTGGCGCATTCCAAATCGTTCCTCAGTTCAATAAGGACATTTCCCAAAGGCTCAACCCAAATTGAATGGCGATCTGAAGCAAATATTAGTACTTGGGTGGAATTGGTAGAAAGATATGGATATAGAGCAGAGAGAATCAGAACAGAAGTTACTACTCGCAACTTCAAAGAATATATCGACGACCAAGAAGATATTCTAATCACCATGTTGAATTTGCAAATTTTCGCTTCTCCTTTTGACCAAAAATGGGAATATGATTTAAAATACACAGGAAACCTAAGTATTTTTTATATACTTATTCTGTATAGATGCGGTTGGTTTTGTAGGAAATTATGCAATCATTTAAAAGTTAAAATTTTCAAGTTTGTACTTACTTACATCAGAATAAAATGATCAATCGATCGAAAAATTATACTTGAGTAAAATACATGAAAAAGAAAAGATGTCCGGTTTTAAACTGAAATCATTAGAAATTGAATAAAGATGTCTGCTTTGTCTGTTACTGGTTAATGAATACCGATAAACTGTGGGTTTTAAATGCGAAGAGTAAAATTGAAATAGGACGTCAACATACATTGGTTCAAATTGAAATTTTGGTTTGTAAACTTGACCAATTTTCTTTATATTTATCCTTAATATTTAAGTTTTTTGAAATGAATGTTTCCTTGAAATTTAATATCCCATTTTTAAAAAAACTTAACTCATATGGATTTTAACGAATATTGGGATATTCTGATGTCTTTTTCCAAATTATTTCTCTTGTCAAAAGGAGATTTTAGGATATCTTCAGGCATTTCAATGAACTATTACTTTCGTGCATCTGATACATCAAAGGAGTGAAGATAAAAAATCGAAGATCGTAAAAGACCACAGTTGATGCCCAAAATGCGGCATGCTTCCTTTCCCTGTTTTAGCGCTTTGAGAATGAATGCCTATGCAGTACTGGGAATGAAGTACAACTCTTTTTTAGTGCAGTACTTCTCTAAGTTCAACATCCTACTTTCCAAAGAATATTAAAGATTGATATCCCACTTTTTTTGAATTGTCTAACCATATTTTGATTTTTTAGAATTTTGTAAACTCTTCCTTGTATTATAAACATAATGAATTTTAAGCTTTAAGTAAATAGTAAATAATTTACAATTAAGTCCTAAACTTTTTAAAAATTCTTTTTTTGCGAAAAGAAATCTAAAAACATAAGTTTTACCTCTATTTATAAAAATATTCTAAAATTTTATAATTTGAATATTAATATATTTATAGAGCTTTTATATCTCCACAAATTTTATGCGAAAATACTTTAAATTTTTATAGTGTAGAAAAGGGTAATTTTTATTTTTAGTATAATTTTAATATTCAATTTTTGAAAAAGATAAATTTTTGTTTTTTTCCACAAAGTTATTATATAAATTTTTTATATTTAAATATTTTGTTTTCAATTTTTTCGAATTTTATTACTTCTATGACTAATTCCAAAACGATGAATGTATCATTAATAATAATAATAATAATAACTTTATTTACAAAAGTACTGATATTTAAAATTAATTGAAAAGTGAAATTTGGAAGAAACTTTCCTGAGGTAGTCCAAAAGCCAAAGGGAAAAAATGAGAAAGAAGGAACTTTGAAGATCAGCATCAAAGGCCACTCAGCCGTTTGAAGACACCAGCCATGAGCAATGATATTTGTTAATGTTTCACACTTGCTAAATCATTAAATGATCACGTGTTTCAAAATAAACGAAAAACGAAGAGGACACAATTCGTGTACATATAAAGAGATAAAATAGAGGGGCCATCAAAATGTTGAAAGTTGGTAAGGGGGAGAATGGAGTGAAATAGGTTAGCAAACACGCTCTTATATAACACAATAAAACTATTGTTAAATAATAATTATCACATTTCATTTTTAGATATAGGAATTCATGAATTGAGGATTATTGAAGGATGTCCAGAACTGATGTTAGCAGGTGCATTTATTTTACCGACTGTAGGAAAATGTCACATTAAAGATCAAGGTAAGAGAAAGTTTTATTTTACTTTTGCTTATGACTTCTCATTGGTTGGTTTTTGGTTGGTTTTTGGAATATCTTCGCAGCCCTAGCCGTTAGGGTCTATATGCTCGTATTATACTGGATGATGGGTATCACCGCCTTTCATGATTTTGTTTAAAAATTATGTGCCTTAAAATCAACAAGATTAAAACACCGACAAGATGAGAATTTTGACATCTTTTTGTCAAAACGAATGTTAATTTTATAATGATTCGTTCGAAATAGTAACTTTTTGTATTCTCTCAAAAAATTCTCAAATAGGAAATTATTTTAGAACCCGAGCAATTTTAATTTTTGAGAGATTTTATATGCACTCTCTACGCCGGTATGACTCTTTAGTTAAATCCTCTTGAATCCGGCTTTTTTTATTGATATAATCATTCAAAATTATTATAAGAGATACATTTCTTAAGAGCAATGGAGCCAATAAATATATAAGATATTATTATATTCATGTTAGTTTTATGCATAAAGTTATAGGTAATGCAGCACTTAATTATTATTGAATGATGCTGGATTCATGGATTTGATTGGCAATTGAGCTCCTGCAAGTAAGATCTTGGTTTGAGAGTTGGCAGTGACCATTGTGTAACCCTTCTGGAACAATCTCCATTCAAACACCTTTAATCCGTTATTTTTGAGCAGCATTCTTTCACAAAGATATTTTAGGAATTGATAAATGTCAGATGACGTCATTCAGATCACGTTTGATTTATGACATTTTTAAACGCAATGAAAAGATTAGAAAGTGTGTCAATAATTTCTTGGTGTATAGGGAATATAAAAATTTTTAATTTTAGAATTTCAAGTTACAAAAGGCGAACATGTCAGATTTGTTACCAAAATTTCAGAACCGCTATTAATAAAATGTGGAAATCCGTATGTTCCATTGAGTCAATACTAAGTAGAATTTGATATAAAACAAGGTACAGGCTTTTACCTATTTAAATAAATCACTTATACTTTTTTTTTAGTAATTTTTTTAGAAACCATGAAGAAGACATTTTCAAATATACTGTTATCAAATATTTCCACCCAGGTCACAATAAAATCATGCAAATGCCTCCTCATTAATTTTTCCCATTTTTAGTTAAAAGACTAAAAAGTGAAATGCTTCCCATCGAGGCAGAGAGTTTATATTCTTATCAGGATAACAACCGAGAGCTTTTTAGAAGTAGTAATAGTACGTTAATCATCATCATACACTCGGACTCTGTAGAAATTTCTAGATATGAACTTTTCAGTACTAAAACTTCTGCTGACGAGTTTGTGCCAAGTAAAGCGTTATTTTTCATAACTAGTAACAATATCATTGTTTATTGATTTCAGGTATGAACATAACAGATATACACCATGATAATGGACATTTTTATGCGAAGATGTCCACAAATTTTAACGCCACATGCTATTATCCCGATGGTAAGATTTTATTGCCATTCTTTTATTTTCTTTTATATCTTATGACATTTCATAAAAAGGGCAACTTGGGAAAGGCGAAGGATTTGAAGTGAACATTGGAAGGGACAGTCAAAAAGAAGTTTTTATAAGGGTAACTTGTATAGGGCTTCTAATAATCCAATGATGATCACGAAAAGAATTAAAATTAATCCATCTATTTCTTATAATCATTAGACATGAATATTTTGCACTCCTTCATGATTAACTCTTTCTTTGTTTTAAATCTTTTAAATAAATTTTTCATCCCAATTCTTTCAAAAATGTAAAATTAAAGAATGAAAATAATAAATATATTAACTCAAACTGGATTCGAGAAACCAAGGCTGTTCACGAGATGAATCCAAGAGGTACTTGATGGTTGACAGAATATCTTTTTAAACACTCCCTTTTTAGTATATAAAAAAAGTTTTTTTAACTTTTTCCTGTAGTTAATGCAAATGAACTGCACAAATACTTATTTCTGAATACAAATACGTTTGTTTGAGACATAAAAGATACAACTTAAAAAAGACATATGTAGAGCAAGGCAAATGTTTTTTACTCTTGAAATTTTTCAACCGGAGCATTTAGCTTTCTAATTTCATTACTAGGGTAAGATTTTTTTGTGTTTATAAGATGAAGAAGAATTTATTATACAAATAGAAATGACAAAATACATGTTGCAAAACACACTAGTCGTATAGACAATTAAAATCAATATCACATGGCACAAAAACAAAACGAAAAAAAGAAGTTATTTGTATAAATGGTTGAGGAAAAAGTTCCTAGAAACCGATTGAATCTACAACCATCTTGTATTTAAAAATAAACAAAGACGAAGTACACACATTTATGAATGAAAACAAGAATAACAATTTTTTATGTCACATTTAATATCATATTCAGAAAGAAAAAACTTAAATAATTTTTCTAACTATAGGTAAAATATAATTATAAATAAACAAATAATTCCATAGTCTACATGTTCTGAATTTTAAACAAAGATAGAATTTACGCAACAGGCTATAAGTTAGTTAGTTTATTGTCATATTAAAGATAGAAAAATTGGAAAAGTGAAAAAAAAACCAAGGAGACATATTAAAACATTTGAAATGATATAAAAATTAACAATTTTTGTGTAACCCAAAGGTTTGTGTAAACCGCTTATAGGATTTGTCACAAAGAGAGAAGAGAAGAGAAAAAAAAATCGAATGTCTAACTAAAAAAATAAATAAGGACTAGTTGAAAGAACTCAAGCATATGTAACAGTTTTTTTCGTTGCAGGGATCTTGCTGTGCATATTGGGAAATAACGTAGTTTTTAAATAATTTTTTGAACTTTTTGATTGACGAGCCAGATTCAGCTAGAAGCATTCTGTTTTCTTCATAAAAGACTACAACTTTATGTTTCACACACAAAACAGATAAAGCAAGTCGATAGGATGGTTTCACCAAAGTTAACAAGTTCTAAAGGAATATTTATCATTGGTAGTGTAAGTGATTAAATTGTGAAAATGTTGATGAGGGGAGTCAAGACATGAGAGGAGAAAAGTGCCAACTCTTTGCAGATACAAGTCTTTGAGTCTGATCAAGTTGAACCTGAGAAACAACTCATTTGTGTGAGAAAACTTACTTACTTTAGCTACAGTTCTTAGAGCTTTCTTGTAAAGAGTTTCAAGTGTCGTCAAATTGCAGTGGCCGTAGTTTACCAAGCTATAAGAAAGATAAGGAAGAAAAAGGGTCTTAAGAAGGATCAAAAGTATGTGCTCTGGTAGAAACTTTTGAGTGTGCTTTAAAATTCCAACAATTTTAGAAAGTTTTAATGATATACAAATGAACAGCTGTTCCTCAGAGAGTAAGATATAACCTTAGAGTTTAAAGAAAATCAGTCAGAAAAAATGACAGGTAAAAAAAGTTTTGAAGTATGAGAACAGTAATGTTTATTGAAAATAATGATTTGCAGAGCTTTTTCTGAGTAATAAAAATTGATTCATTATTTGTGTATCACCAATTTTCAACACTATAAAGAAGGTGAGGCAGAAAAAGCGCTTTATACAGTAGAAGTTTAATTATAAGAGAAAAATTATTTTTAACAGATTTTAATTTACTCAAATCTCAATTCAATTTAGAAAGAATAAAATTATATGTGCATTCCAATTTAATTTATTGCAAACACCTAGACCTAAGAAATTAAATTGATCAACAAATTCAATCACAAAATCAGGCTTTCTAGTGGTGGTACTATTAGAGCAGTGGTTCTTAACCTTTTTCAGTGCCCGTACCTCTTGATATCTCAAAAAATGTTCCCGTACCCCCATCCAAATATTTGAAAAAGACAAGTAATACAAACCTTGCTGAGAAATTATTGTACTTTTTAATTACTGAACAAAAATATTTTATGTTTATTTCAATTGGAAAGTGTTAATGAATAAGAGAAAATGAACGCAAATTTATGTAAGTAATTATGAGTAATGCTACAAAATACTACAACACATTTAATTTTTAGTGGCTCTTTTGTTGTTGTTTTTCATTGATAATGATGTTCAAACTTATCAATTTAAAAGTTAAGTTTTTGAGTTGTGGTAATATAAATTATTTTTACCTTTATTAAAAAATAAAACATGAATATAATTAAATACATTTGACTTTTTTGATTTTAAGTTATAAAAGTTGTTAAAATCGGCACAACTAGTGTGCCCTAGTTGTGCATTCGGAACGCGGGACAAAATAACATAAATCGGAAGATCTCCAGAATAATCAGGATGTCTGGCAACGTCATGTTTCATATGTTTGATATCATGTTTCGTACCCCCAGGTTTAAGGCTTCGTACCCCTTGGGGGTACAGGTACCCCAGGTTAAGAACCACTGTATTAGAGAAATACATCGCAGCTGACTCCCTAGAAATTAACTTGCAACCACTTTAAAACTAAATTAAAAGAATCAAGTGAGAAGTGCTCTTTAGTTATATCGCCAGTATACATTAGCAAATCACTGCCAATACAAACATCAGAAAAAAATCATTCAAGTAAATCAAGAACTCCAGATTTAATCATTTTTAAGTCAGATGGCAAATACTGATTGATATCTTGACTTGAGATAAGAAGTAAGCAGATTACAAGATGTATAATCAAGTCCGTAAAGACTAAATTTATGAATAAGCCTACAGTGTGGTATCGAATCAAAAGCCTTTGATAGGTCCAAAAAAATTGATACTAGAGAAAACTTATTATCCAAAAATTCAGTAACTTTGTCAACAAAGATAGAATGGAGTAAGGTAGTTGATTGTTGGTTCCTGAATCCAAACTGCTTTTCATAAATAATATTATTCTCTTGTAAATATTTGAGAATTTGGCAATGTAAAAGTTTTTCAAATACAAGGAAGAAATAATGCTTATGTAGAGACATCAAATTTATTACCTTTTTTAAAAATTGAATAACTTTTGTATATTTGAAAACAGATGGAAAAAGAGAATGAGAAATGCAGGAGTTAAATCCGATTAGTATGTATTTAGCTAAAAACAGCACAACAAGTTTAATATTCGAATATCGAAATGCCATAAAAATCTTCACAAAAATGATTTTTAATGATCGTTCAGCTATTCCTGGCTCTAAAACAAAAGTATCGTAAGCAAATATACTATCATTCAAAAAAAGTTGGATCTCGTGCTAAGGTCTAGTTATAGTCGAAACACAAAACTTATTAGAAAAAGATAACATTAAATTATAAAAAATAATTAATATTTTTATTTGAATCTAAATTTACATTAAAGTCCCCAAAGATCACATGAAAATTGTTTTCACCAAGTAACAGAAGTATTGGTTTAACTCAATTAGAAATGCTTCAAAATAAATATATCAGTAGATGGAATGGAGGGCGATATATATTGGATAAAACAATATTTTTACTGCCAATTAGGGAGATCTCTATGGAGAAAATTTCACAAGAAGTCAATTTAAGATCAAATTGGACAACACGGTTAGATATAGTATCATGAATCAGAAAGCCTAAACCAGAATGAGAAGAAAGTTTACAACCCAAAGATAAAAGCTTCCTTTTTCTAAAATTTTCGAAAAAAGAGAATCTAGAAAAACATATTATTTATAAGTGAATAACTTTATCCGTCTTAATCTATAAGTGCAGCAAGTTAAAGCTGAGAATTTTATTTAGAATCGGATTTAGGAGTTTGTTGCTAAAGATTCTAAATTATGTGAAGAGATCATGACTTCTCCCAAAATTGTTAAGTTTTTAAACCCCCACCGCAGTGATTTTTACCCTTCCTGCTCTATTTTTTAATACATAGCACCTAGAATTAGCCCCCCCCCCTCCCCCACGCTAGGGGACGTCATATATGTAGGATATCAAATTAATGTGCTCGCGGTTTATACATAAAAACTCTTTCTAAGTTATAATTTCATAAATTTATCTGAAATCGATTATTGCTTCAATGTATAATATTGAATTGACTGAAATACTCAGATTAAAAAAAAGTTAAATCCAAACAAAATACCAGAATATATGAATTTTTGCGAGGAAATGTGTTGATGTAAATCTATTTGATATGCAACAAGACAAAAATTCCATAAAAATTATATCTAATAGAGAAAATCAAAGTTCATTTGGATTGAGTGCTTCAAAATTACTAAAAACAAATAAGGGATCCTACTAAGAGTCAACTTTGATGCCTTGAATTTTTAACATAAAGATTGTTTCGTATTTAATATTGTATGATATTCTTTGTTCTTATGTCATTTCAATGTGCCTTGAGTTCCCATACTTCTCTGATACTTAAATATTTGTACTATATATATATTGTAAGAAAAATTTGACAAATGATTTCTCGAAAGAAACTGATTTTTACCTATTCGATCAACAGTTCTACGCATTTTTACACTGTAATGGCCCAAAAGGAGTACGTACAGAAATAAAAAACATGTAAGATATTGTATTAAAAAATTATTTTAAATTTTAAGTATATGTTTAGTGAGAATTTTATCCTGGATTAAAATTTTAATTGTGATTTTCAATCAAAAATAAGTTTTTTGATTTGAGTTTTTTTTTGAGAAAATTGAGTTTTATTTAGAATTTGATTACTTCGGAAATGTTAACTTTGCTTGATAATTCCACATATTCGTGCACCCTCGTTGCAAAAACTATAAGTCCTGAAATCAACTAAGCATTCGTAATAAAAAAAATAAATAATAAAAAGTATATTTTAATGAAAAAAATGAAAGTATGTTTATGAGTTAATTTTCAGGCATACATCACTAACTCTATTTGTTCTTTGACATATTTTTTTAAGTAATGGTAAAAACTAAAACAAAAAATGGTATCAGCATGATCAATTTACTTTAAAAATATTTTTCTTAAAATGTGAATAAATGTTTTTGAAAAAAAACGAAACTAACCAATTTGATTGACATTTTCACATTATAATTACGAAAGTTGCGTGGAAAAATTAAATCCGTATCGTGAACTAAATGTGATTGAAATTTCACACTCTAATTGCAAAAAATGAATCGAGAAATAAAATCAGCATGTTCGATTTATTTAGAAAAAATTTTTTTATTTATAATGTGGATATATGTTTTTGGATAGACTTTCTCGGACGTAAACCGCCCATTTGATTGACATTTTTAGAGATTTCTAAATTCTTTTTGCTAAAACGGAATTGAGAAATGAATAAGAATTGTCTATTTCTATAATATAATAATTTCAACTTATATATATATGTAGGCTTTTTTTTTTAATTATTTTAAAAAAAATGTATATTTCACCGAACTTTTTTTTTACTTTTTGTATTGAAAGTTAAATTACTATTAGATCAGTGGTTCTTAACCTTTTTCAGTGCCCGTACCTCTTGATATCTCAAAAAATGTTCCCGTACCCCCATCCAAATATTTGAAAAAGACAAGTAATACAAACCTTGCTGAGAAATTATTGTACTTTTTAATTACTGAACAAAAATATTTTATGTTTATTTCAATTGGAAAGTGTTAATGAATAAGAGAAAATGAACGCAAATTTATGTAAGTAATTATGAGTAATGCTACAAAATACTACAACACATTTAATTTTTAGTGGCTCTTTTGTTGTTGTTTTTCATTGATAATGATGTTCAAACTTATCAATTTAAAAGTTAAGTTTTTGAGTTGTGGTAATATAAATTATTTTTACCTTTATTAAAAAATAAAACATGAATATAATTAAATACATTTGACTTTTTTGATTTTAAGTTATAAAAGTTGTTAAAATCGGCACAACTAGTGTGCCCTAGTTGTGCATTCGGAACGCGGGACAAAATAACATAAATCGGAAGATCTCCAGAATAATCAGGATGTCTGGCAACGTCATGTTTCATATGTTTGATATCATGTTTCGTACCCCCAGGTTTAAGGCTTCGTACCCCTTGGGGGTACAGGTACCCCAGGTTAAGAACCACTGTATTAGATTAAAAAAAATTTTTGCAAGCTATAAAATGTTAACCTCCAATAAAATGTTTCCTCCTTCATTAGATAGGGCTATCATATAGTGAATGACTTCAGAGTAAGTTCATTAACCCGCACTCGAGCTCAAAATTTTCTCCCATTTTGAATTCCCGCGAGATGTTTAAATAATTTTAAAAATTTCAAGTGAGTTAAAGTACTTTTATACATATTTTTTTTAATTTTTTATAAAAAAGTTTTGAATTTTCAAAAAGCTGATATATTTGATTAAAAAATTTCCGATCAAAACAAAATTATTTTTTTCCAATTTTTACATCATCTTATTTAAAATTATCTAAATTTTATTTTAATATTTTAAAATTTTGAAAAATATTTATTTTTGACATATTTTTTTTATTTTAAGTAATTTTTAAAATTTTTATGTCAAAATTAACAATTTTTTAACTTTGAAAAAAACTTTAATTCAGAAATTTTTTCAAAATTCTGTTATCCACATTTTACATTGTTTCGTTTTTGAAGAATTTCAAAAAAAAATTTCTTAGCCTTTGAACAATATGCACAATTTTGCTATTTTTAGGATATATTAGCGTATAAAATGAATAATTAGATATTTTTTTCTATTTTTTTGCATATTCTTAAAATATAGCTAATATCTAAACATACTACGGTGAAAAAATTGGAAAAAAAATTATTTTTTTAAAAAATTGGGGATCCAACAAAATATTTGAAAATTCAAAACTTATCCAATTTTGAATTTTAATATCTCATTTTAAAGAAAATTTTATACTCATTACGAAAATGTATATATATTTTAAGTTTGTTTTTTTAGTACTTTTTTTAACATTTGAACTTGATAAAATGACAAAAATTCCAACTTTGACCGCAAAAAAATATAGAAGTCATTCAATTTTTTCAAACAAATTACATACAGTAGTCCCCCCTAATACACGCACCATTAGTACACGAAATCCGTTAATCCGCTGGTCAATGCAACTATCGTTTTTGCCTCATGCAACTCACACATTCATGACAAACATGTCACCTCTCTTATGTATATAAACTAGAGTTTGCATAAGTATCGAAAATTAGGAATCAAGTCAAAGTCACTCTCAAGAGAAATTTGTTCTGCTGACACACAGGCTGCTGAACACTTCCTTCCAAGATACCACCAGTTAATAGAAGCAAATACCTACAGTGAAGAACAGATTTTCAATGCTGATGAAACTGGGCTGTATTACAAGTTCTTTCAAAGAAGAACTCTTGCACCCAAGACTAACAAGTCAGCTTACCAGGGACTGAAAAAGACAAGGATAGGATGACCCTTTTACTAGCTTGCAACTGAGCAGGAACGCTTAAGGTCAACCCCCTTATGATTGGCAAGTCGAGAGCTCCTCGTTGTTTGAATAATGTCAACATGGACAAACTCCCTGACAAGTATACTCATTCATCTAGCGCCTGGATGACATCTTCAATCTTTGAAAAATGGTTTTCAACATTTTTGTTCCATCTGTTCAGCGACATCTGAGGAAGATTGGAGAGGAAGAAAAAACAACTGCTGAAACTCTTTGAGCAGCAAGGCATGTCTTTGGAAGTCCTGCAAATGCAGAATCTTCTTCGTAAGGCTAAAAAGATAGAGAATCAGGCCATAAGGCAGAAGACAATTGACGACTTCTTCAAGAAACAGTAGTGTTCCGCATTCTGATCACAATCCGTATTTCTGTATTTCTATACATATGACTGATGTTTATATGCCTTTAGCAGATTTTTGGGATATTTGTTGTATATGAACAATTATTTGAATTATCATGTTAAATAAATAAATATTTCTATTATATGTGTTTGTGTTTATCGATTATTAGAAAGTATAAAATAAAAAACACTCGAAACTGTACCATGATTTCTTAAGTCAAGTAGATCTCTATCAAAATAGTCTAATATTTGTTTGATTATTAATGGAATTACCCCCTAAACTTCGTTAAATGTGTTTATAGATACTTGTATACTTATATCTCAGTGGTTCTTAACCTGGGGTACCTGTACCCCCAAGGGGTACGAAGCCTTAAACCTGGGGGTACGAAACATGATATCAAACATATGAAACATGACGTTGCCAGACATCCTGATTATTCTGGAGATCTTCCGATTTATGTTATTTTGTCCCGCGTTCCGAATGCACAACTAGGGCACACTAGTTGTGCCGATTTTAACAACTTTTATAACTTAAAATCAAAAAAGTCAAATGTATTTAATTATATTCATGTTTTATTTTTTAATAAAGGTAAAAATAATTTATATTACCACAACTCAAAAACTTAACTTTTAAATTGATAAGTTTGAACATCATTATCAATGAAAAACAACAACAAAAGAGCCACTAAAAATTAAATGTGTTGTAGTATTTTGTAGCATTACTCATAATTACTTACATAAATTTGCGTTCATTTTCTCTTATTCATTAACACTTTCCAATTGAAATAAACATAAAATATTTTTGTTCAGTAATTAAAAAGTACAATAATTTCTCAGCAAGGTTTGTATTACTTGTCTTTTTCAAATATTTGGATGGGGGGTACGGGAACATTTTTTGAGATATCAAGAGGTACGGGCACTGAAAAAGGTTAAGAACCACTGATCTAATAGTAATTTAACTTTCAATACAAAAAGTAAAAAAAAAAGTTCGGTGAAATATACATTTTTTTTAAAATAATTAAAAAAAAAAGCCTACATATATATATAAGTTGAAATTATTATATTATAGAAATAGACAATTCTTATTCATTTCTCAATTCCGTTTTAGCAAAAAGAATTTAGAAATCTCTAAAAATGTCAATCAAATGGGCGGTTTACGTCCGAGAAAGTCTATCCAAAAACATATATCCACATTATAAATAAAAAATTTTTTCTAAATAAATCGAACATGCTGATTTTATTTCTCGATTCATTTTTTGCAATTAGAGTGTGAAATTTCAATCACATTTAGTTCACGATACGGATTTAATTTTTCCACGCAACTTTCGTAATTATAATGTGAAAATGTCAATCAAATTGGTTAGTTTCGTTTTTTTTCAAAAACATTTATTCACATTTTAAGAAAAATATTTTTAAAGTAAATTGATCATGCTGATACCATTTTTTGTTTTAGTTTTTACCATTACTTAAAAAAATATGTCAAAGAACAAATAGAGTTAGTGATGTATGCCTGAAAATTAACTCATAAACATACTTTCATTTTTTTCATTAAAATATACTTTTTATTATTTATTTTTTTTATTACGAATGCTTAGTTGATTTCAGGACTTATAGTTTTTGCAACGAGGGTGCACGAATATGTGGAATTATCAAGCAAAGTTAACATTTCCGAAGTAATCAAATTCTAAATAAAACTCAATTTTCTCAAAAAAAAACTCAAATCAAAAAACTTATTTTTGATTGAAAATCACAATTAAAATTTTAATCCAGGATAAAATTCTCACTAAACATATACTTAAAATTTAAAATAATTTTTTTAATACAATATCTTACATGTTTTTTATTTCTGTACGTACTCCTTTTGGGCCATTACAGTGTAAAAATGCGTAGAACTGTTGATCGAATAGGTAAAAATCAGTTTCTTTCGAGAAATCATTTGTCAAATTTTTCTTACAATATATATATAGTACAAATATTTAAGTATCAGAGAAGTATGGGAACTCAAGGCACATTGAAATGACATAAGAACAAAGAATATCATACAATATTAAATACGAAACAATCTTTATGTTAAAAAATTCAAGGCATCAAAGTTGACTCTTAGTAGGATCCCTTATTTGTTTTTAGTAATTTTGAAGCACTCAATCCAAATGAACTTTGATTTTCTCTATTAGATATAATTTTTATGGAATTTTTGTCTTGTTGCATATCAAATAGATTTACATCAACACATTTCCTCGCAAAAATTCATATATTCTGGTATTTTGTTTGGATTTAACTTTTTTTTAATCTGAGTATTTCAGTCAATTCAATATTATACATTGAAGCAATAATCGATTTCAGATAAATTTATGAAATTATAACTTAGAAAGAGTTTTTATGTATAAACCGCGAGCACATTAATTTGATATCCTACATATATGACGTCCCCCTAGCGTGGGGGAGGGGGGGGGGGCTAATTCTAGGTGCTATGTATTAAAAAATAGAGCAGGAAGGGTAAAAATCACTGCGGTGGGGGTTTAAAAACTTAACAATTTTGGGAGAAGTCATGATCTCTTCACATAATTTAGAATCTTTAGCAACAAACTCCTAAATCCGATTCTAAATAAAATTCTCAGCTTTAACTTGCTGCACTTATAGATTAAGACGGATAAAGTTATTCACTTATAAATAATATGTTTTTCTAGATTCTCTTTTTTCGAAAATTTTAGAAAAAGGAAGCTTTTATCTTTGGGTTGTAAACTTTCTTCTCATTCTGGTTTAGGCTTTCTGATTCATGATACTATATCTAACCGTGTTGTCCAATTTGATCTTAAATTGACTTCTTGTGAAATTTTCTCCATAGAGATCTCCCTAATTGGCAGTAAAAATATTGTTTTACCCAATATATATCGCCCTCCATTCCATCTACTGATATATTTATTTTGAAGCATTTCTAATTGAGTTAAACCAATACTTCTGTTACTTGGTGAAAACAATTTTCATGTGATCTTTGGGGACTTTAATGTAAATTTAGATTCAAATAAAAATATTAATTATTTTTTATAATTTAATGTTATCTTTTTCTAATAAGTTTTGTGTTTCGACTATAACTAGACCTTAGCACGAGATCCAACTTTTTTTGAATGATAGTATATTTGCTTACGATACTTTTGTTTTAGAGCCAGGAATAGCTGAACGATCATTAAAAATCATTTTTGTGAAGATTTTTATGGCATTTCGATATTCGAATATTAAACTTGTTGTGCTGTTTTTAGCTAAATACATACTAATCGGATTTAACTCCTGCATTTCTCATTCTCTTTTTCCATCTGTTTTCAAATATACAAAAGTTATTCAATTTTTAAAAAAGGTAATAAATTTGATGTCTCTACATAAGCATTATTTCTTCCTTGTATTTGAAAAACTTTTACATTGCCAAATTCTCAAATATTTACAAGAGAATAATATTATTTATGAAAAGCAGTTTGGATTCAGGAACCAACAATCAACTACCTTACTCCATTCTATCTTTGTTGACAAAGTTACTGAATTTTTGGATAATAAGTTTTCTCTAGTATCAATTTTTTTGGACCTATCAAAGGCTTTTGATTCGATACCACACTGTAGGCTTATTCATAAATTTAGTCTTTACGGACTTGATTATACATCTTGTAATCTGCTTACTTCTTATCTCAAGTCAAGATATCAATCAGTATTTGCCATCTGACTTAAAAATGATTAAATCTGGAGTTCTTGATTTACTTGAATGATTTTTTTCTGATGTTTGTATTGGCAGTGATTTGCTAATGTATACTGGCGATATAACTAAAGAGCACTTCTCACTTGATTCTTTTAATTTAGTTTTAAAGTGGTTGCAAGTTAATTTCTAGGGAGTCAGCTGCGATGTATTTCTCTAATACAGTGGTTCTTAACCTGGGGTACCTGTACCCCCAAGGGGTACGAAGCCTTAAACCTGGGGGTACGAAACATGATATCAAACATATGAAACATGACGTTGCCAGACATCCTGATTATTCTGGAGATCTTCCGATTTATGTTATTTTGTCCCGCGTTCCGAATGCACAACTAGGGCACACTAGTTGTGCCGATTTTAACAACTTTTATAACTTAAAATCAAAAAAGTCAAATGTATTTAATTATATTCATGTTTTATTTTTTAATAAAGGTAAAAATAATTTATATTACCACAACTCAAAAACTTAACTTTTAAATTGATAAGTTTGAACATCATTATCAATGAAAAACAACAACAAAAGAGCCACTAAAAATTAAATGTGTTGTAGTATTTTGTAGCATTACTCATAATTACTTACATAAATTTGCGTTCATTTTCTCTTATTCATTAACACTTTCCAATTGAAATAAACATAAAATATTTTTGTTCAGTAATTAAAAAGTACAATAATTTCTCAGCAAGGTTTGTATTACTTGTCTTTTTCAAATATTTGGATGGGGGTACGGGAACATTTTTTGAGATATCAAGAGGTACGGGCACTGAAAAAGGTTAAGAACCACTGTTATATCTTAATTGGGACAATACACGGATCAGATAATTCACGGGGGTTGGTCATCTTCCCAGTGGTGGTGTATTAAGGGAGGACTACTGTATTTGGAATGGGCGTATCAAACTCTAACATAATACTTTTTTAATTTTTCTATTTTCCAATTTTAATGAATTTAATTTTGAATTAATTGCAAGTAACATATGCCGGAGCCAAAAAAATTTAGAAGTTTCAAATTTTGAAAATATATTTTGTAAACTAGAGATCAATAGATTATTTGCAAATCTATGTGATAAAGGTAGAACATAAAATAACTATGCTAGAAATCAGTGTAAATATTATTTAGTTAAGCGTTACTTTTAAAAACAATGATTTTTATACCCTTGTCTGATCTCCCTATTGTTTTAAATTCTATCATACAAAGAGGAAACGCTATTCTAAAAAAGTATCAAATATATACACACGAAAATCTTGGTATATGTTAATTAACACTAGAAAAGCCAAGGGTTTCTATGGAACCCCAGCTCTACTTCAACGTGATTTTTTAACACTAGAAAAGCCACGTTTTTTCTTTACCTAGAAAAGCCTAGGGGTTCTATGAGGCACATAAACACATTCATATAAGAACATTGATTCAAACTGAAAAATATCATGAAAAGCTTTATTAAAATGATAAAAACAGCAAACATACCTTACATGTAACATAAACTTGCTTAGTTCCATTAGTAGTACATTTTTTCCACAAGTACATATTTTCCACATCTTCTGCATAAAAACAAAGTTTAGTTCGAACATTTCTTTGTCTTACATCGCCTTTTGAATGACTTCAGTCAAGGGAGAAACTTCACTTTTCTTTTTTTGCAAAAATTATACCTTAAGTTTTGGAGTAATACTTTTGCCTGTACAAATCTTGTAAATAACAAAGGCATTATATGAGCTACTATATTACTAATAATATAATTAATAAAATATGAGTGGTTGTGACACGTCTTGATTCTTTTGAAATTTCCGAAGATATCAAAATTTTCGAAATTCTATCTATAAAACTAGTTCACATTTTCCAAATCAATTAAATTAATAAAGTTTAACTGATGTAAGAGATGATTAATTAAAATTTTTAAGTAGGTTTTTTATAATTCATACACATTACAAAATGTTTTAATTTCTTATAATATAATATAATCAATATTCAAAAATCGTTAATAGGTATTTTTATTTATATTCTACTAATGTTAAATCCTAAGACATAGACAGTGGCGGATTCAAGGGGGCGCACCCGGCGCGCGCCCCCTTAAAATTATCAAAGTAAGTTGAAAAATAACTGGCAAAGTTATTTAGTTTTGTGTAACTTTGAAATTTTTTAATTTCAAATATAATGTTTGTTGTGTTTGAATGATGGAGTTAATGAATACTTTCTCTATATTTTTTTACTATTCTCTTTAAAATGTTTTGGAAATTGCACTCTTGAAAAAGTTTTTTGTTAATTTAAAAAAACTGTATAAAAATTTTTTAAATATAATTTCCTCTAGTTGTTTCATGGCCTGTTTATTTACAAATCTTAAAGTTCATTTTACGACCACTCTTCAAATTTGACTTAAAGTGTTTGAAATACATAAACTTATTATATTGAGTAAACGTAGTAAGTTATAATTATTATTTTGTATTAACAATTTTGGATCATTCTGATTAATATTTTTAGATTTTTGTTTGATCAAAATTTTTTTTGATTAATTACTATATAAACAAGTAACTATTCCTGAATTCGTTTTTTGATAATGAACAAAAGAAAAATATCAGATTACTTCAAATCAAGAAACACAGAAGATGGCAAGAAAAAGTTTTTTTTCACTTAAAAAATTTTTTACTTTTTATTTAAGACTTTCAAGTGATAATGCCGAACGTATTCAAATAACCTCAGACAAACTTGTTACTAAAGAAACTTTTAGTGAAAACTTGGAAGCTGGCCCTAGTAGTCAAATCATGGATACTGATGATTTGCCTACAACATTTCTTGTTGAACATACTCAAAACAATATTTCTACTGAGAGACAGGAAGCACTTGAAAATAACTTGCCAGACATAAGTCTTTTTGATCATAAAGCTAACGATCAGATGAAGTTTTACTTTATTGAGAAGCGCTTTCCAGAACCAACTTTCAAGTTTCCCTCAAAACTATACAAGGATAAAAGAAAAGCGACTGGCGAAATGAAACGGCATTGTCAAAGAGAGTGGTTCAACATTTTTAAGTTTATTGGTTATTCTAAATTAAAAGACGGCATTTTTTGTATTGCATGTCGTTTTTTTCCGAACAATTTACATCGATCTGGAAAAAAGTTCATAACGGAAGTGTATAATAATTGGAAAGATGCAAAAGAAGATATAAAAAATCATAGTGTAACTGAATATCACTTGTCATCAATGTTTAGAATGAAAACTTTTGTCGAAACATACTAAAATCTTTCTAAGCGTGTTGATGCCTCACTAAACGTATGCTCTGCTGAAAAGATAGAACGGAATCGAAAAATTCTTAAGTATATTACAAAATCATTGATATTTTGTGGCCGACGCGGAACTGCCTTACGAGGCCACAGAGATGACGACACAATAAATTGCACTGACTACAACTATGGTAATTTTAAGGAACTTTTAAATTTTAGAATAGACTCTGGGGATTACATTTTAGCAGATCATTTTAAAAATTGTGAAAAAATGCAAAATATGCTTCTAAAACTTGTCAAAATGAACTATTGGGTTGCATTAAAAGATATATACAGAGTAAAATTGTTAGAGAATTATATGAACAGCCATTTGGACCATACTTCGGACTACAATGTGATGAGGTAAATGATGTAAGCAATTGGGAACAACTAGGAATTGCTTTACGCTATACACGTGATAATAAACCTATCGATCGAAAGGTTGTTTGAATTTGTACAATGTGAAAGCACAAGGGGACTGGACATTTGTGAAAATGTTATTAAATCACTTTCTACTGCTGGAATAGATGTAGGATTCTGTCGTTCCCAA
Organism: Nectonema munidae; assembly: GCA_030549495.1. Lineage (NCBI taxonomy): Eukaryota > Metazoa > Nematomorpha > Nectonematoida > Nectonematidae > Nectonema > Nectonema munidae. Next base: position 614,782 of record JAUIRK010000105.1, read on the forward strand.
ACAGTGGATGGGGCAGCAAACATGTCAGGAAAGTACAATGGTTTTGCTGCAAAATTTCTAGAAATATCTCCAAAAGCAACATCTCATTACTGCAGTAACCACGATTTAAATCTTGTTCTCTGCAAGAGTAGTCAGGTGCGAGAAATTCATCTAATGTTAGACGTACTAAAACAACTCGGAATTTTTTTTCATATCTCCCCAAAGAGATGTAGGCGTCTTGAACAATCTGTAAATACCATCAACAAAGAAAGGACAACAAAAAGTGTTATTACAAAGTCAAAAATGAAGATATTTTGTGAAACACGATGGGTAGAAAAAATAACAACACTGCAGGATTTTAAAGATCTTTATGAAGCTTTACTTGCATGTTTGGATGCAATTGGCTCTTATGAATGCGGATGGGATGGCAAAGCCGTAACAGAGGCATATGGGCTAATGAAGCGCATAACAGATTGCACATTTATCATCAGTTTCCAAACAGTGTTATATATTTTTGGATACTTCATGGAACTCAGCAACAAACTGCAGAGAACTGAAATGAACGTAATTCAAGCTTACAACATGGTGGAACTGATTAGGGAAACTCTCAAATCTGCAAGAACCAATGAAGCTGAATATGATATCATATATTCAAATTCAGAAAAAATGATAAACTTAGCTGGCATTTCAATGACAATTCCTAGAAGATGCAGTAAGCAAACACTTAGAAATAATATTGAAGCTGTAGATGCAAAGGAGTATTTCAAACGAGCAGTTTTCATACCATTTGTAGATAGTGTTGTACAACAAATGGATATCAGATTTAGTACACTTGCTAAAGCAGCTCTTCGTGGTTTTTACTTGCTACCAAGCAATCTTTGCAAAATTACAGAGGAAACAGTTTCTTCCCTAATTGATTTTCACAATACCGACTTACCATCCTCTTCTTCATTTTCTCAAGAACTAGAGCTTTGGAAGAAGTTATGGCTTAGCCAAGAAGACACTCCAACCACTTTAGTTTCCACGCTATCAGACATAAGAACCTGTCCAAATCTATTTCCGAACATTACTAATGTTTTACATTTTTTACAACTAACAGCAGTTTCTTCAAGTGGAGTTAAACGTGGAAACTCCTCTCTAAAAGATATTAAAGGAGCATCCAGGAGTTCTATGACGGAAGAAAGATTAAATGCGCTTCTTCTTCTTTATGTATCCCGGGACATCAACATTGATGTTGATGCAGTCGTTGAAATGTATGCCAGACAACAACCACGAAGAATGCTTCTCATCAATCCCTTGGCAGAGAAATAATTAAACATACAATTTAGTTTTTGAGGGATTTTTCAATAAATTTAATTTCAATACCTCTTTCTTTTTTTAGTTATTTACCTGTTTTATTTAATATGCTATGATTTTGGTTATCTTCATGATGAAAGGTTGTGGGTTTCGTTAAAGAGATTTTGATTCAGAGAGTTTTGATAATAGTGACTTTTCATCAAGAGACCCCCATCAAAACAGCTAATACATACTTGTGCACGTTTTGCGCCCCTCCTATTTACATTTCTTGAATCCGCGCCTGATAGATCTAATAAAATACTAACATTAAACACGAATAATAACAATGTACTAACTTATAACTAGTTATAAGTCACTTTGGAAAAACAAAATATTACAGTGTATCTAGTCCCAAAAATTATGGAATTTTAGACTCGAAACTGAAAAATTTAGTAATGAAATGCTTTTGATATAAATATATCATCAACTTAATATTAATTGCAAAAATAAGATTTAGTAAGACAGGATTTGAAAAGAGAAGAGGCAACATTGCAACTAATAAAAAACAAACTGCTACCAAAACTCAATTCTCGCTCTTCATTTCCTCTTGAGAAGTTGCTAACAGGAGCGTAGGTTTTTTGTGAGGTGTTTTCCAAAAACAACTTTAATGGTTCGAAGCACTAAAGATCATTGGCTCTTTCGCTTTCTTCAGTGTTTGTTGACGATTTTGAAAGAAGTGTAAACAAGAACCTTGGCAAAATGCATTGGCAGATGCATTGAGGTAGAGCGCGAATTTTGGTCGACCTTCACAATCCGTGTAAGGATGTGGATGAGTATGCGCTGATTCGTCCTTTGAAAACACAGAAAGGGCGTAGCTGGACTTCTTGGTCTAAAGCAGGGATGTCCAGTGTCCACCCTTTTTTCTGATGGGACAATTTAAAACTTTAAGTATTACTTATAATTTGTAATAATATTATGAGGATAATTTTTAATATTAATATCATAAATTTCATTCTTTATAAAATACGCGATTCTAACACTGTTACAATTCAAGCTAACAATGGACATAAAGATGGCTTCCCAATTTGGGAGCATTTGTGTTAGGAAAGTACAAATCATTTAGCTGTATTCATGTATTTGAAATAGGTATTCTTGCAAAATAAAGCAGGCATTGAATGAGGCTTTGTGCCGATTTTCATTGCCGGTCCCATGCCCGGATGATAGTGTTTCCAAGTACAGGTTCAACCACGTTGCACCAAGCACTGTACTTGCACAACCGGAGTCTACAATCATGCACCCAAACATTTCTCACAATAAGGAGTCTTGAGCCTCATTGTCAGTGAAGAGAACTGCGCTGTGATCCGTATTTTTCCGACAGTCTTTGGCGAAGTGATATATACTATTGCATTGCAGTTGTGGCACTTCGTGATTTTTCCAAATCGATCTCTCGGATTCGTGCGCTTGTAACTTTGAATTTTCCTTCCTCTGTTGTTCCCACGTCCATAGAAAGCGCCATATTCCTTTTCACTTGTGTTTTCAAGACTTTCCATTTTTCGAGCGGGAAACGCATTTTCACTTTTAATGTGAATGATGCTGTCATTTTCAACCATTTTAGATTCTCCATGTGTAGGTGTTTGGAAGCTTTGTTGCATCTTCAATATTTGTTTTTTCATGTGAGCAAACGTATCACTTCTGCCAGTGTTCCCAAGACAATATCTCTTTTCTCTTGAACTTGTAAATAACTTGATCAAATTTACAAAGATTCACATATAGCAAAACCTTTAATAGATTGGAATCAACCTGCACAAAAATTCCTTCTTCTTGAGGATGAAAGTAATGGAAATGATGATGTTGATCATCTTGAAGATGATAATATAAAGTAGATCTGACAAATCAGAATCAAAAGTTTGTACGTTTTCTTTAGCTTTAGAATTTTTCGAACGATTAAAAAACTTTGGAACTTATCATGAGAATGCTTCTAATTTAGGTGAAGTTGTGGACTTAAAAAAGATCAAATCTGTGATGAATTTAAAAAATGAAGTGGTTATTTATTAATTATTTTATGAGTAAAAAAATATGCAAATTATTTGATACTTATTTTCAGCAAAATATTTTAAAATATAAATATCAAAAAAAAATTTTTACATAAAAAGATCAAGAATTTTTTCGGCGTGTCTTTAAACTTAAACTAATTCTTCAGCCTGTCTCGCACAGGTTAGACCAGATCTTTTGCTCAGTATTGAATGTAACAATGTAGGAATCGCGTCTCCAGATGATTACTCAAGGGTAAAACTCTTTCAATTCTTCACACGAAGAAAACCAGGATAAAAAACCAGCTCTTAAAATGATATTCAGGAAAATGTAAACACTAGCTTAAATAAAAATATCAATTAAAAATATCGCTGATATAAAAATCAAATCAAAAATTCATTTAAAAATTTATAGGCGTTATTAAAACAATAAAGTTAGCATTACTAAATTGTGTATAGTAAAAATAAAAATTTGGTTAATATAAATGCATATGTTCTAACTAAATTGGATAGAAAATTTGCCAAAAAAATATTCAAATAAATATCAGGGGCTTATTCAGGCGCGCTTTTAGGAGCAAACAAAACTTTATTTTTTATTTTGATGGACTGATTTAACTCAATACTTTAGCTTCCATTTATCATATGAGCATAATAATTTATAGTTTAAAGTTTATTTAACACTTTGAAGAACAGTAAGACGAAAATCGTCCCCTCTAGATATATATTGAATTCTGCTCCTCAAAGCACAAAATGAACAGGAAATCTAACTCATGGAAAAGACAAATCATTCAAAAAAATATACTGATATAATCGTTTTGTTAAAAAAATAATTGATAAAATATTGGCTATCGGCCCTATTTTAATCTCTGGCATCAATTGCAGCAAATTATGTATACCTTTATTACGCAACCAAGTCAGCGGCAAATCTTGATTCACAAGAGAGACATTCTTTAGCTAGGAAAGAAAAACGTGCTCTCCTCTATCCCTGAATTTCATCTTTATGATTTCTGATGCGAAGAAATAAAATTGGTGGCTAATTTCATCTTTATTAAACAAAAGTTCACGAAGTGCAATATAAAGCTCACGAAAGCAGCTTTTCTGTGCTTAAATGCATCTCATTCTTACCTGAGATGGCTACAAAGACGATTTTGTGATGGACATGGTAAAGAAAAAATAGTATTTCAATTCCTTCCTCATGCGCGTAAATTTTGCATCAGCACTTTCCCAACTCATTCATCCCAGCTCAAAGCTCTTTCCGGGCATGCACCCAAGGCCAATATTAAGAATTTGCTTTACAGACTTGCTATTGCTAGTTCCCTTTACAAAGAGTGAATTTTGGGCATAACAAATTTATTTGATATTGAAAATTATTTCTACTTTTTATCTACAAAGTTAGGAGATTATAGCAAGATAGACACTTGATTATTTTATTTACAGTTTGTTGGCGTTTAAAAAGATTTTCTACCACAAATATTCATTCAATAGATTCAGAGAAATAAACTCCCTATTTGCTATAAATGGTGAAAGTATAAATTAACATAATCGCTGTAGTTGAGTAAGAAATTGAAATAACTAAACAGTTTTTGGAATCATCAATTTTTTTAAGTGACGGGTTTTGGATCCTAGGGAAAAACAAACTTCCATAACTGGAGAGATGGTAAGGATAATAATGTTCGGGAATAGAACACAGGTCATCTAGATCGAGACACAAAAGCTCCTTTCAATAAGCTATCTGTGGACTATATAGACCTCAAAATTAAACATTGAGAAACACCTTTTATTATAAAGAACGAATATCAGGGCTTGAGTCTTTAAAATTTAGGAGCCAATTTCTATATTATTTTAAATAACTTAAAAAATATACAATGCGTTTACTCGGAAAATTAAATGTGAAAAAAGTCGTATCCATTCAAAGTTATTTTTTATACAATGCATCTTTCAGTTAAAGTATGATTAAGTTGGACACGTGAGTATATGATTTAATATATATTATCATCACAGACAATTTGGTTTAATTATTTTATAGAATTGAAGTTTTTTTTTCTTAGCATATAATCCACGTTTTTTTTTAAATTTTTAGATAATGATGTCTAATAAATTATAAAGGAATCTCCAGAAAAAAAGTATAGATTCTAATTTGAATTTTTTTTATCAATAATATAGAATTTTTACATATAGACTTAAAACAAATTAATTAAACTTTAATATAGGCTCTTGGTCTTGATACAGGATCAATCAAAACTCAGATGTTGAAAATTGATTGGGTTTTAATAATATATGACATTGAGTACGTTATATAATGAATATACTTCCCAATTGGGATATTTAACCCATTAAGTCGCAATGCTCCCATTTGGGAACATAAGTAATTTCATCTTCGTCTGCTTTTTTAAATGAGTTTGAATATAAATCGTCTGCGTTTTTTAGATATCGTCTGATTTCTATGGTACTTAATGGGTTAAAGTGACAAAATGTGTGCTAGTATGCTTTTAATCTTAAAAAAGCAAATGTGACATTTTGCATGAAGCTTTAGTTTCTGTTAATGTGATTAATGCTTTTTAGAAGAAGGAGAAGATTTATTGGGAAGATACAGAGTTTAACAAAAGCATACAATAAAATAAATTTTGAGAATGGTATCCACAATTGTAGGTAAAAGATAGAATGACTGTGAAATTTCAAAAGGCTATAGAATACAACATGATAGATAATATATAGGTAACCGTGGTGCGGCAAACTTTCTTATACGATTAAAAATGTAAGTTCGATTGATATGGAAACAAAATGAAGTTAAATAGAATTTATTATGAAGCAAGGCCTAGAAAAATAACACGAATAAAGATTACAAGTTTCACATATAGAGGAATATTTTTAACATATTCTTTTTTAATTAATTTTTAAATAATCCGATATTCAAATGTAAGTATTCCAATAAATGTGTATATAGTGTCCAATAAATTATTCCAGAAGTCAGCGATAATTTGAACTTAAGTGTCTCGTAAAATCTCACTCTGTTGTAGTAGGGTAAACACGTTAGATATTTATAGTGAATTGCATAATTACAATCAGCTAAAGTAAAATCCAAAAATGTTTCAAAGACATTAGGCAAACCTTCTAACCCTTTCGTGACCAGAAAAATCAGACGATATTTATTAAAAAGCAGAAGATTCCTATACAAAACTATTTGAAAAAGCAGACGAAGGTAAAATTCTAACAGATTTCAAAATTTCAATCACTCTAGAAAGCTTACTATTACAAATGAAATATGCTTTTTCCAACTCAATTTATCATCTATTATTTTGTCTAACAAATCAAAATTGTCTACAACTTCAAAGAGCAAATTCCTAGAAAAAAGAATTTACTTTGATTTATTTTTATTAATTATTCAATCCATTTTTGAAAGCCCAATCAAACAAACTTTGAAGTTCATTTTGTGTATATTTTTCAAAATTTGATACTTCAGAGGGAAAACGGCATATTTACAGTGAGATCATCGGCAAAACAAAAATAGCTTAGCTTAAGGTTAGTATAAAACAAATCATTCGTGAATATCAAAAAAAGAAGTGGACCTAAAATGGATCCTTTGGAAACACTTGTATATGCACACTTTTCATCAGATAAAACTCCTTTAATTGACACCTGTGGTTGATGAAGCATAATCCTTTCACCATATTGAGCTTATTATTTGGGATGTTAATTTCCAATCTTTTGAATGAAAGTGGTTAGATAATCGACTTTTTAACTTAGCAGGTGCGCAACTGTCAAAACATATCCTCAAGTTTTATTTTATACAAATAAATAATTTTTCCTCAAATTTTGCCAAGGTACCATTTCTATTTTATTTTGAAACTAGATATGGCTCAGACATGTAGAACTTTTTCAACATCGCTAAATAAGGATCACATTTAATAATTGGAAGTACTATTTTCCGCCCCATTGTTTTTCAAAGTAAGTTTTACGCTTTTTGCACATCTGTTAAATAGTCGGAAGAACATAGTACTATAAAGCAATTCCACCGCGAAACAATCAGCCTTAGTTCTCCTATATGATACTAAAATAAGTTAGTTCTCAATCCTCACAAATCGATCAACTTCAATTGGAACTGATATAATCACCTGTTTTTGCAGTTACCTAGGTTCAAATTATTAATAAATGGAATGGAGATTAAATATCCAGTTTACCTTACAAAATATCTAGAGAGATTTACCTAATATTTAGGGAACACATTTTAATCCGTAAGCCTCTAAATTTCTACATTTCGCATATCTTATCAAATTTATTAAAAATGATACAGAAAAATAGGAACTAGTCAAGACAATCCCTCTTATTTGATTTATTCATTGAGGTATCCTGTTTACTCGGTTTTTAGCATTATTCTTTACTAAATAAATTAAAAATATATCAAAATAAATCGATTTTAATGCAAATGTATGCTTTTTAAATATTCCCATTATTTAATGCATTACAGAGGATATTATCTTTGCTTGATTGATTTTCAGAGGAATTCTCTTCACTAGGGTAAACCCTAAGGGATTGTCTTTACTTGATCCCAAAATATTAGGCTTAAATAAATATGTAATTAATTTAAACTAAATAGCTAATCTAGTAAAATATAATTAAATAACTAACAGAAACAAATATCAACACATTTTCGAAATGTTCAACGAGTTGGTACAGTTGTCACGACTACTGGGTGGATATTGCAATTTGCAAGGCTAAGTCATGCACAGGTCAAACGCGTATGAACACTGTCTGTCTGCCTGCCTATATATGAAGACGAGATGACATTCACTTGTAATCTCATTCAAAAGAACTATGCAAATGACTCGCTGATTTAAATATGCCAAATTTAAGGTGGCAACTTTAAACATCTTTTTTATAATTTAAAAGTTTTCCAAATTTTATAAAAAGTGTAGGTTTTATTTCTTTTAAAGTGAAACAAAGTTTCAATTTCTTCGCGTAAAAAATAAATTCTATTTCCTCTACCTAAAAGTGAAAATAAACATTTGCCATATCCTTCATTCAAATTAGTAACTGGGTATAAAAAGCACACAAAAAGCAGTATTGGTTCAGTGCGATGCTCAACTTCCTATCACTTCTTGTTTCCTTGATTGTAGTGCTCGGGCTAGAGGCTGATGAAAAGTTACGCTCATCATATGGTTCGTCGGAGGCGATTGACATGCCTATTCGCGCCCATACCACATCTCATCACGTGATTTCAGAGTGGCCCAAAATCGAAGAGACCGTTTCTCCCAAATGGGAAAGGTTGGCTTCTGAAAAGCCTGAACATCATGAAGTAACAGCGTATACAAGTGGATCAGATCCAAATGACGCCAAATGGACTGAGGACTGGGACAGAATGGAATCTTTGGGAAGAACGCTACACCATGGCCTCCACGAACTGAACGTAGAGCCAGATGTTGCTTGGCAACCCTTCTCAAGTTTAGGTGAAAGTTTTGAAGCTTTGGACAAGATTAAGAGAGACATTGTGAAATTTATGGACATGAACAAAGTGGCGATCAGGAAGTGTGCGGGAAAGAGACACGGCTACGTCCCATTTCCGGAGATTAAGAAGTTGTATGTGCGGTGTTCATCTGGAAAGGCTTTTATAAAGAAGTGTGCACATGGTACGATTTGGTCCAACATCGAGGGTGTGTGTGTTCATGAGCATGTTTGAATAAATTTTTTCGTCCCTATTTTTAATTCACCAAAATGTATATGATAGCATCAAAAGAATATTCTCAGGCTCGGTCACTTTTAATTGTTACACATTTAATTTTTTTTCAATAGCTATTTGGGAATGAATATTTTGACTAACTAAAACTGCCGTTTTTTGTATACTATGATTTCTTACAAATTTAAAAAAAAAATAACAAAACAATTGGGGGAAAGGGGGGTTTTTTTTTTATTAAAAAATAAAGAAAAAAAAAAATTTTTTTTTGGGAAATGTATTTTTTTTATTGTAAAAGGGTTTTTTTAAAAAAAGAAGAAAATATTTTTTTTTTTTTTTTATAAAAAAAAATAAAAAAATATTTTTTTATATAAAAAAAGGAGAAAAAAATATAATATAAAATAAAAAAAAAAAAGGAAGTTTTTTGACTAAGGGGGTTAAAAATGTATGGGGCAACGGCCTTAAAGTGAAGAACTTCAAACTTTTATGGTGCTCTTTGTACAGTCAAGCCAAAAAGTGTGGAAAGTGAGAGATCATTTTCAGTTGCTGCATTTTTCCTTTCGAAAATTCGTACAAGCCTATCTGAAAAAACTTTAAAAAAACTTATTGAAAGTTATACTTGTGTATTAAAAATTCATATATTAATATTTGTTTACTCCATGTATACGGATTTATTCATATATTTTGGGTTCATTAAAACCGGTTTAAAACCGATTTAAAAACTTTTTCCTGAAAAAACGGTTTTGAAAAATTTGGTTTTATTTTGGGCACTTTAAGAAATTAAGATTGGCTTGCCCCTGTTTGATAACCAATAATCAAATTTGCCAACTACACACATTTCATCGAATAGCCCCTTTTTTGATAGTTTTTTGATAACCATATTTTTTTGATATGATTTGTAAATTAACTAAAAATAGTTATTTGGTTGGTGTTCTTTAGTTTACTTCTTAGTTAACTGAAAAACGGACTGAGAGCAAATTCACTAGGAGTTGAAATTAACGACAGTCAAAACGTCACCTGGAAGCTTTTTATTTCTTAAAATTTATTAATCAGTATCAGAATCACTGAACAAATGACCGAGTTTGCTCTTCTGCAGTTCCTCTTCAAGCAGAATGGGCGGCTTGCGAATCCCTTTCCGAAGCTTAAGTACATTTTTAACGTGATCCATAAACTCGAGTGACCAAGAAGAGAAGCGAGCTTCAAGAACCTGCTTTATTGTGCTCAAGGTTTGCAAAGAAACTTTTTCGCTGATGCTCCAACGGGATGTGTATATGGGTTGGGAGAAGGGGGGAGTAAAGTGAAAGATTGTCAAAACTTTTCGGAAAGTCTCGTCTTTTAACGCAGAATCTTCAGCATGCGTTAAAGGCACTAATTGATAACTTTCACCTGCTAGCTCTGGTGATAGGCTACGACGCTCTTGGTAGGCACAATCAATTTGTTCAATCAACCACTCTACAGATGAGGCATCGAGTGAAGTTGTGAGTTTTTGCAAATCGAGGGCATTAACTGACACTTTACGCTTCTTTTCAACGGGCAAAATAACATTCATTTCATTAAGTTTGTTCTTTATTTGTTGTTTGCTAACCTTTTTATCCATGAAAACAAAGATGTCCTCTATTTTGTTGTTACTCGTTTCAAAGAGGGAAATCGCGCTTACCAATTCCCTCTCTTTTCTTTTCGTTTCCAATTTTTTGTTCAAATTCTTCAAATCTTTGCTTCCCTGAATCAATCCAAGTCTTTGAAGTTCAAATAAAACAAGATGTCGCGTTTTTCTGCTTTTTGAAAACAAGCCCAAATCCGTCATCACTGCGCTAAGCACATCTTTATCACCTTCTACCAAGAATTCTGCTTCATCGCAAGAATATCTCTCAAAAACTGCACTCAACTTCTTACACCACTCGTCACTACCAATATCTTTATCGTCATCAATGTCATCTTGATCATGATTATAAATTTCATAGCAATTTTGACTTTCCCTCAGATTTTTCCAATACAGTAAAGTAATCAATATTTTCCATTTTTCACGATTGCCCTTATCATCTCCATCCTCTTCATCATTTGACGCTTCAATTTCGCAGATTTTGTGGAAAAAAGAACGTAAAATAAATGTTGCCAACGTTTTTATTTGAAAGACACAGGATTTGTCTCTACCATCACCACTTGTTGATGACTTGTACTTGAATACGCTTTGAAAAAGTTTAAAAAAGTGTAAATTATAAAACATGTGGAAGAGTTTAACATCATGTGCAATTCGATGAAGCATTTTAACAAGGCAGTAGTTATGGCGTTCGCCATTTTCCGAAAATGTCACTAAACAAGCATAGTAGACTTTGAGGATTTCGGGCTTAGCGAACCCTTTTATTATATAGTTTGCAAAATCTAGTTCTTTTTCAGCCTTATCTTGCTCATCACGATAACCTTCGATATCTACTTCATCTTCTTCTGAACCGTCATCGCTTATTAATTCTCCTTCATTGTCAAAGTCAAGTGATGCGTGAGGCTTGGGTGAAGTGATCGAAATTTTGGTGGTGCAAACACTTTTTAAAATTTCACATTTTTGCAGCAGAGAAAGTTGATTAAAGGGAATAGAAGACGATTCTGGCCAAATTTTATAAACTTCTTTAAAGAGAAAGATCGCGTGCTTTAAAGGTTTTTGTCTTTCTTGAATTTCTTTCTGAATCTTTTTATAAGCTAGGGCTTTTTGTTCGTCATCGCTCATTTCGGATAATGGATCAAAGAGTATAGATTCTTCCTGATCCAAAATCAAATCAGAGCTTTCTTTTACATCACTTTCTTCATCTTCTTTCAAAGCAACCTCAATCTCACTTTGTAAATCCTGATTCCAGATCAAATTCTCATTCCCGTGGGACTCATCGGCAAAATCCTTAAGTAGATCATAGGTATCTTTTTTTTTCTTTTTTCCTTTTTTTCTGAGATGAGAAGTCTTTTTCTTCTTTTTCTCAATGACAATAAACTTCCTATTTTTGCACTCTCCTTCCACAAGCTTAACAAAAATATGCGTTGATTCGATAACATTCGCTAAAAAATTTGGGTCAAAGCTGCCACGTTTACAGCAAGCACTTAGCGTGTATGAAGAGCAAAACTTCAGAAGTGAAGGAAACAATTCTCGATACTCAGTCACATAAATCACATTGGACAAAATGACTTGCTTAGCATTATTCCTAAAGTCTTCATCGTCACGCTTACCACCACTCGTTATTTTCGTGTCCATTTCTGAGATTACTAACAAAATTTCTTTTAAAGCGCCAAGAGCCATACTGAGGAGAAAGCAACTTTTCTGATTTTTGTCACTCCTCTTGTCCATCGCAATCATTTCTATCTGAGCGGTTATTTGGGTTTGCAGAATATGCAGCATTTCCAAGTTTATTGTAGAAGAGTAGTACTTGGCTTTAACATTGGCACACCTGGCAAAGCAGGTGAAAAAGGAGACCATCCACAGAAAGACGGCTTGATCTTGGATATCCGTTAGTTTTTGTGCCATTTTGTGAACTAGGGCATTATATGCTAGAGTTATGAAGCTTAGGCAAAAGCTACGAACTTCAACCGTAACAAATTCGTCTTCCTTTTCATAATCTGCTCTTTTGTTACACTTTACGCGTTTATTCCTCGACTTTAAACATTTTTTATCTTTGTCAAAGGAAATTTCATTTATATCCTGAACAAAGTCATGCAAAACATACTCACACTTCTCAGAAGTCTCAAGATCTTTAACACTGAAAGATCCTTTCAAAAATCTGCGCCTACATCTTTCCATATTTGGGGAAACGTTTGATGGAGGCAAAGAAAGACTCTTATTCGCTGAGAAGCTGCCAGACATAGCTATGCTCTCTGGCTTTTGACCAATGAAAGCATGATATAACACATCAATCACGTATATTGCAAATCGTGAATACGAATCACTACTTACCAGTAGAAGTAAAATAGCCGGTAAAGAAGATGCATCAGAGCACATTATGCGTAAAAGACCTTGATTACCTTTACCGCCACCAAAGAAAATATTGCGAAGTAAAATTAGAACCAGTTCTATCAATGACATTGCGTTTTCTTCTTCTTCTTCTTCCTCAATGTCATGGCGTTTAGATCGTTTGTTGCGAACTTGAATTAAGGAATTTAAAAGTTGGTTAATTTTTTTGAAAAAAGTCTTTTCTGCAAAACATTTTTTATAGCTTTGGTGAATTTGTTGCAATTTTAGCTTTAAGCCTTCCAACTCAAATTTAGTGAATTCTTTTCCTTGCGTCAATAAGGTATGCGGCTGAGTGAGATAAACGAGTAACTTAAAGAGTACAAGGAGAAACGTATTGTCATTGTAGTGATTTTTCTTTGGAACAGCCAGGTTAGTATCACAAGAGAGGAGAAGAGGTATTAAATCGTCTTTTACGATCGTCGTGTTTCCGAGAACGAAACGAACGCTGAAACGACTGTCATCATTTTTAAGAAAGCGAATCAGGTCTTTGAGGGACTCGATGCAGTCTGCTTCCTTCTTGTATACACCATCATCCAAGTAGCCAATGGCATTGCACGCAGCAATCACTTCATTTTCAATCTCCATTCTTTCGAAAATCTTCTATAAATATTTTTTCTAGAATGCAAAATGAAGCTAATTTAACTTTTGCAAGTTTAATGCATATTGATTTAGAGACACCCCTCATTTTTAGGAAGTTTACAATAGAACAATTTCAAAACATCGGTATTCATTAAAAATTATAAATTAAATAAAATAAAATTAAGCATAATGTTCGTAGGCAAACTGTGTAGTCCCGTTTTTATACATAGGTCTCATTTGGCAGAAGGACATTTGACCGAATGGACATTTAGACAATGGAAATTAAGAAGATAGACATTTGGCTGAATGGAGTATTGGTTAAGTGTGTCAAAAATTAGTTTGTAGATTTGTAATCGGTCATGTCATATCATAAAACATTTGGCCAGGTAGCTTCGAGTAGATGAGATATTCATGTGTTGTTAAAGCCAAATAAGTGTGATACATGTGGATTCACATGCAGAACCACCCAATGAGTACCAATGCACATAATCAATAATGTTGTGCAATAAAAGAAATAAGGTCCCACTTCTAACAATGAAGCTGCATGCTAGTCAAATATAGCCTGAAGTGAACTTAAAAAAAAAGTGCCAATCATTTCATATCTTAAAACATGTCAAACATTCTTTTTGGTGAAATATATTCAGCTTATATCGAAACAAAGAAGGTTATACTAAATACAGCCAAAACTGAATTAATGATAGACAGTATGGCTTATTTATTTTAAAAAAAAATTAAACAAACAGTTATAAAAAGTATTTCCGAATTTAATCATAACAAATCGTTTCCTTTTGTTTAACTTTTTTAACTAGTGTTCGTACATGTCAATCATTGCCAAACGTATTATCCCAACGCCAGCTTCTTCATAACAAAACCGTAAGAATGAGGAACTGAATTAAATCGCTTTATTCAACTACTTAACATAGAAAGCCTACACTACATTTAAATTTGATATCTTGAATGGCAAGTTAAAAATCTTTCATCTGATTGGATAAAAATATTTAAATAATTTTAACCAATCAATTTAATTTTGAATCAAACCGTCTAATTTAATTCTTGAATAAACGTTGACTATTCAAATAAATATTGATTAAATGAAAATTTAATTATTTTTAAGCATTAGCATATATTATATTTATTATGCACTGAGAGCGTGAGTTATTGGATATAGCTAGAAAAAATTGAGACATAATAATATTTTCAACCCATTTATTAGTGACTTTTTCAATATTAAGGTCTCATTATAGATAAATTTCAATAGAAACCGCTACCGTTAAAATTCTCTGACACTAAGAGTCTTCGGAAATAATTTGCTTCGACTGGGATTTGAACCACAGACCTCTGATACTTAAGTTTAAGCTTAAGAACAATTAACGAAAATATATTTATTTTCCAAACTCTAGTTGTGTACATATGAGGGTAAGAACAACTTTATGGTATGTACACAGAATTTACATATATTTTGTAACAAAGTGGAAATTTCAAAAGAAAACTACCTTACATGTAAAAGAAAACACACTACTGACTGTAATCGATTTTTTCACATTTTTTCTCCGCCGTAAACCAGACAGCGAAAATGCTTCAAATCAAACTCATTTCCTTTAAACATTTCTTTTGTTTGTTTGTTGTAAATTTGTTGAACTTTTTATTGGCACAAAGTGCAATGCTGAGAAGTACAAAATAAGTTTAAAAAAATTTCTAACTTTGTTAGAAAAGAAGGGTTCAGTGATTGGCTAAATACTATTTTAATCGATAAGCATGAAAAAAGCCCAACTCACCAGAGTCTATGCTAACACACTTAACTCGCCGACAAGGTGCTTATTTGGGACAACAGTTGGAGAAACTAATTCAGGAAGAATGTGATTACGGGAAACCTCTTGAGACGTGTCATATCATAGCTGTTATTTGTGCGTTGGCTGAACGTGGCTTGGCTTTTGGAAGAACAGAAGGTAGGTTTGGAACATTGAAAAATGGAAATTTTTCTAGGGCTGCTTGAACTCATAAGCCAGTTTGATCCATTTTTAGCAAGTCATATTCTAAAATAAAGAAGTGTTGGAAAAGGAAATCCTTCTTACATGTCCAAAACCACGTGTGTACAACTCGTTCAATAATAGCACAAAAAGTTCATGTGTTTATTGTTGAAAAAAGTAAAATTTAATTTGTCAGTAGAGTCGACACACCAGATCTATCACGCGTTAATCAGTTAAGTGCTGTAACTAGGCACGCAACCTTCGGAACGCTTCTTAACTTTTGTGGAGTTAAGAAGAGATGCTGTTTAAGAAATGGCAAATCAGGTGTTGTAGTACTTGAGTCTAATTTGTTTCAAGTTAGTCTTATGTCAATGCTGATAACATGTAGGGATGTGGCAAAATTTTTGGAAATGAACAAGTTTGCTATAAATGTACCTTGTAAAGCTCATTCACTAAATCTCCTACGTCGAAGTTTGGCCGCTGCAGAGAAACATTTAATTTCTTTTCTACAGTATAATTATTCTATACCTTTTTACAGACTAAAATTCCTAAAAACTATATTGGAAAGAAACAGTGTCTTGGAACATTTCTCTGATACCATATGGGAGGCACATGCTCTAGCAACAGCAGCAATTTAAAATTATTTCTGTGATATTTTAGAAGCACTAGAAAAGCAGTCGCTAAAAGAAGAGGGCAGAAGAAGGGCAAAAAATCTTGCAGATAAAATGCCAGAGCTAGAATCCGTTTTCATGTCAAATTCTTGGAATAAGATTTTACAGAATTTTCACAGAGTAAGTCAAGCTTCGCAAAATAAGAATGTGAACTTAACAAGTGCTGATCTGTATGTATCATCAAGTGGCCAGCTGTGCGTTTTACGAGATGAATTTGAACATTATGAAAAAGCTGCAGGGAAGATTTCGATTACAGGGCAGCTTCAACTCATAAACGTATTATGAAGGAGATGAACCAGATATATGTATTTGAATCAAAGAGATAAATTTTGTGTACCAAGTGTTGACATACTTCAAACTGAGTTGAAACAAAAAGGAGAGATATAAAATATAGTAGAGAGGAGAGAGATATACCACCACATAATGTCAGTTCATCTGTTAACATTAAAAAATATTACCCTTGGCAAAAGTTTATGGATGCATACACAGAGGATTTCAAGAGTAATTTCTCGGTGGAGCTTTAGCAATTTCATTCTTGTGCTAAGTAAAATTAGTGAAACAAAAATATAGGAAAGTCATGGTTTTGTTTAATTTTGATGAATTAAATTTTATGAGGTTCATTATTTTTATATTTGGATTTCATAATATGGGGAACCAAAGTCTTAAGTGCTTGTGACTCTAAAAGGCTTTATCCGCTCCTGAGTTTAAGTAATCATTTGTTAAAGATTTTTTTATCCTTAAACATAAATATTAAAGATACTTGATTTAATAAACAACATTTTTGTTTGAGGTATTGATTCTTTATAAATGTGATACACGGGTAGAAATTTCGCTAATCCGACAGGAATATGTGTGAAACCAAGAGTGCCAGATTGTATTGCTTATGAAAAAAATATTTCCAGTTTTCAGACTTTTTTGCTGACGATTTTTGAATAAATAAATGTGTAATGTGTTGAAAATAAAAATAATAATAATGTGTTGAAAATAAAAATGGCTTTATTATATAAAATGTAAAAAGTTTTATAAAAGTTCTTGAATGATCACTAGATTACTTTTAAATAATCACTGACGCTTTAAGGCCTCCCCATTGGGTGAGTAGGAAGGAACAACTTTCGCAAGCAGTGCACGCTTAAAAGCCCAAATTCGTTAAAACCAAATTTTCCATTAGTCCAAATCTATTCGATCTAGCCTTGAAAATTCTGGTCCATAAACCACGGACATTAAGTCTTATTAAGGGGAAAACTGGACAATTGCAAGAAGCACATAATTTGTTCTGATTATAATTGTATGGAATTAGTGAAAAATTTTTCTTATTATAAAAAGGATAATGAAAAATTGAAGCTCCAGAAACAAAGGGGACGGGTGAAGGAAAAAGCATAATTTGAGGACGTCCGTTGTGGATAGAACATTGACTAAACTACATTGCCTTGTCTTTAAAATTAACATTGAAAATGATGAGTGTAGGTTTTAGATTTTTAGACTGGTAGATAGACACTTGAAGTGTGTTTGACAAAATAATATGATGTAGACTTGCGTCTCACGATAATCGTTAAAGGATAAGAAAGAATTATTATTAAAAGCTTCACTACGGATGGTTCCTTTTTAGTTCTAATTCTCTTTTTGCATCGCCAGATGGCTTACTGGTGGGGGCGTAGGATGTTTCATGCAGATACCAGTAGTTCGGGGTTCGATTCCGAAACATGGCCCATTTTCATTTGTCCAGATATGGAAGAAAAAAAATATAAATTCAAAAATAAGTGCAAAAAGACAAAATATATCCAAAAATGGTATAATTTCTGCTTAAATTTTTCAACATAATTTAATTTATTTGTCAAAAGACGATAATAACTTAGAGTTTATTAGATGTTTAAACTAGAATCTATTTGTATTATGATTACGAGATAAAAGAAAATTTTATTCAAAATATAAATAAAACAGAGAGGAAGAGATTTAAAAGGCAAATAATTTGAGTCATGAATATTGAAATGAAATGACAAATGGAGATGTTGTATAAAAACATTACAACTCTAAAATGTTAACTATTCAATCTCGAAAAAAGCAAATAATAAAAGGACATTTAAATTCAAAAGGCATCAGTTGATAAATTGCATTACTCTAATATTTTTAACTAAATACTGATTTCATCTTTCTTTGATAAATATTGAATATCTAGTTATCGAATAATATTATCTTAAGCAGACATTTAAATAACATTTATTCAATTCAGTTTTATATCGCATAACTTGTTCAAACCTTTCATTTAATTAAAATGCTTTCAACGCATTCCAGAGTCCCTCTAGGCTGTACAAAACGCATTGAAAAACATAGACTGACTATTCATTTTTAAAACAACATGCGTCATCCTGGTACTAGTTAGAGAAATAGTATAGGACATGCCAAAATTGAGATATAATATTAGTTTAATACGTAGAGGACCAAATTTTTGAAGAATTTTTCCTTCCATCTTCTAAGGAATTATATGCATGTAAGAGGATTTTCATTTATGGAATGAAAAAACGCATTTACACCATGATTTTAGCATGCCAGCATATAACAGAAACGGTCCTTAAATTTTATTAGTCTAAATTAAAAAATATGAAGAAAAATCTTTTGGGTGCAAATGAAAACCAGAAAGATTCAAATCTACTTTAATGGAGAAAATATGAAAGCGTGAATAAAGAAGTCAATAATCATATTTTCATTGGAAAGAGAGTAAATATTGAAAATTGATGCATCAAAATCATTGTATATGTTCCAGCACTCCTTGCTTAATCAAAAATTCGGAGTGAGAACGCGGTAAGAAATGTTGTGAGTCTTTTTTCAGGTTTATGACTTCTCCCGACTCCAGTTCCCAGTCTCCGTAATCGACAACGCAACGGACTTCAATGCAAACGGACTTAGGAGGCGGCATCGAAGCATTGGACAGCGTCAGACCCAATCTATGAAAGTTTATGCGAGAGAGATAGTCATTTAGGTTGGCGTTGTACGCCGCATACCAATTCTTCTCGTCCTCACTCAAATTATTTTTGACGGAGTCAGGCAGAATGGCGCCAAAAATGACTTTCAGCTTGCGCAACTTTCTCAACCTCTCGAAGAAGTAAGCGAGTAGACATCTTTTATTACGCGAAATGCACGCGTGTCTAAAGAGAATGGCTGCATGCGTTTCTGGTAAAGGATTTTTTATGTGATCTGAAACTTGCTTCATATTTTGTTCGTACAGATCTCGGACTTCAGCAAAAACTCTAGAAATCGTTGCTTCATTGTACAATGGAAGAAGAGGTGCGTCACTATCTTCTCCAAAATCTTTAATCAACTCGTAAGCAGTTTCGCCATACATCACTCCTTTCCACTTAACAAAATAATTGAGAAATTGTCTTAACACTCAAACTCGCATCCTGAAAGGGACTTATCCCTTAAAGCTTAAATTAGTAAAAATTATGTTTTTATTTGACTGGAAACATTGGAATGATCGTGAGTTATATCGTTTGAAAATAAAAATTCAAAACTTATATTTGAAATAAACACTAAGAAAATAAAAAACATTCAACGATAAAATTGATCAAAAGCATCCAGAAAAAAAGGGCAAATATAAGTCAAAAGCATTCAAATGAAGTCTTTCAGCCCATGTTTCGCACCGAAAATGACAGTTTTTTAAAGTTTTGTTTGATGAGGTTAATTGTAATTCCTCCAATCTAAAGGTCTTCTAGACAATATAATTTTATTTACTTTTTTTAATATATTTTAGACAATACTCTTGAAATATTGAACGGACAAGAGATATTAAGATTTCTCCTTAAAACTCCAATTCTTTGGAGGGGGTGTTTGAGGTTTCTGGCTTATTTTTATTTCCAGGAGTAATATTACTATTAATCTATTATTCGTAGAAATTCTAAATTCATATCTTTATCCAAACTACAATAATCTCTAATCGTAGAAACATATGGGAACCTGAAAATTTAAAAAATATTCTGCTTTCCCCATGTGAAAGCTTAAAATTGATGTTGAGCATATCGTTCCCTTTCCTCTTGTATCAAGAATAATATATCATTGGAAAAAACATTTAGAAGTAAACTGTCGCTTTTTGAAACAATTTTATCTTACAAGTTTGAAACTTGTAAAAATTCTTGGTTCAACGAATCACTTTGCTTTCCTTGAATCTCCTTTCTTCAATTTAAAAGTTTTGTTTGTCAAAACCATCACATTGTAAAATATTAAGTAATGGTATTGAAAATTTGTTGATTTTTTAATATATCTCAATCGCAACAAAGGCATTATTATTCATGTATCTATTGTCTGGTTCATCAGATTCTTGATCGGTTAAGACAAGAAGGTGAGAGGTTTCAAGTAGAAGTATACTTTCCTCTTCATCGCTAGAAAGATTTTCTATCCACATATCACATCAGTTAAGGTTTTTTAAATCTTTGTTTTCATAAACATCTTTATTATTAGATAACAATAAGAATGGGAAAAGAGTTTTAAAATGGATAAATATTGAAATTACAAAATCAAAAAATTGCTAATATCTTAAAATGAAATTTATTTCGGTAATCAAAAAGTTCATATAAAAATTCTATTGATATAAAATTTAGATATTTTCGAAAATAACTTTCAATCTTTAAAACACTGATATAGATTAATTTTTATGTAGATTTTATGCAAAGATTGCCCCAATGTTTCCAATTGGGGACACGTAGATTTAAATGGATATAATAATTGAAAAAAAACAAAAAAAGGTGAATATATATTAATTTTAATATTGACAAAAATAAGTGTTTTCAATGTGAATGAATGTGGTTGGTGTAGAATAATCGTAGGAATGTCTATGTGTAGGTTAATGGCGGTGTTTGTAAGGTTCGATATGTTTTCCCATATGTGGCTGTGCAAGCAAGAAAAATTTGACTTAAGATTTGATTTAATGTTAGTTATTTCAGTGTCTAATGTTTTGATATGAGAGGAAAGATGGAGTAAGTGTGTGAATAGTGTAGTACAGGCTGATAACGCATGTGAATGTGATGATAAGGAATCCTAGTAACGGTATGTGCGAGTAGATTTACAGTATACTTTAGTGAGTAGGAAAGTGTGTTGTCGAGTCACGGTATACCATCATAAAATATATAGATCATTGTAAAGATATAGATCTTACACTACTCCACAATTAGACACACGCCCAGACGTCTTACATTTTATCTAATAATTCATAATTATTTTCACTTGATGAATAAAAGATGTCGTTTCGAAATATTTTGTTTTTATAAGATGTTTGGAAAAGTCAGAATTATTTGTTTACTTATGTCAACTTTAAAATATTTTTGAGTTGCAAAATTTACGATTTTAAGTATAATTATTTGACTTATTTATGAGTATCGTTCTCATCATCATTTTGTACATGTGTACAAGCACACATTATCTAGCGAACGGTTTCGATTATATAGCTGACTTTGTTATCATGCAAGGAACTTTGGTTGAACGGTTGGGTAGTTGTAAGTAGTGCTGTCCATCCTCTCTCTAGGGCACAGTTCGATTCACAGAAATTTGGGAGCCAAAAAGGTAGAAACAGGTCTTAGATTGGCTTGTCTTGAGGGATGATAACGTTAATCAAATTTGCTTACTCGCATTCCTCCAAGTTATCATATCTTTTACATTATTTTTAGAACTTTCTTTCTATATACGCATACCATTTATAAGAAATAAGTATCATTATCCCATTTAACTCATTTAAGACCAAGCAAAGCAGACGACTTTAGTAATTCCTATTTAATTCCATTTAAAGTAGGAATTTGTCTGCGTTCCCTTTGGAAACATTGGTCGTAAATGGGTTAAGGCCAAGCAAAGCAGACGATATCTAAAAAAACGCAGACGATTTATATTCAAAGTCATTGAAAAAAGCAGACGAAGATGAAATTACTTATGTTCCAAAATAGGATCATTGGCCGTGAATGGGTTAAGAAAACTTGCATAGTATTTATCTTAACTAACATTCCTTCAATCAAAAAATATATTTCTGAAAATTTGTGTCTTTAGTCATATAAAGAACAATTTCGAGATCTTTTATATTGATATTCATTTATTTATATACTTTATATTCGTAGATTGGTGTATCTTATAAATATCTACCATACAAGCGGTCATTTCTGACTATTTGTGCAGTGCTTATCTTAATGCACGTATATCTGTTTCAATATATATATTGTTTTGTAGTAATCTGTTACATAGTCTTAATAAATATCTTCTTCTTCTTCTTATATTCGTAAAAAAAATTTCACCTCATTCAAATTTCTTCTTGCTCAAATTTTTGAAACAAGATTAAAAGTTGATTACTAGGAAACCGAGAACTAATATATTCTCTTAAATTCTAGGAAAATCTCGGCAAGACAAAAATTCAGGAACACTGGTCGATAGTTGAATCATTATATATTTACATTTTGAAATATTTTACTTCATCATTGCATACTTTTTCTTATTTTCAAAAGTTTAGAATAGTTAAATTAAATGAATGAGCTCTAATAAAGAAATCCTTCCAATGAAGGAGTTACTACACAAGCATACATGCGAACTATACCGATTTATGAATCTGCAACCCGATTCCCGATTTGGAGATAAAAAATTTAGTAAAATATTCCGATTTTGAAACTTTTGTATATAAAAACTATTTCAAACGCGAATACTTAATGCGAAATAGGTATGGAAAAAAGATCAAAACTGAATAGCGAACAATGATAAATACATGTATACATTATGTGAACTACTCAGAATAAAGACTGACACAACTTATTTGAGAGATATATTAAAGGTTGCTTAAAAGCGCGCTTGATTTATAGTAAAGAAATTATTGAATAAAATGAAAGCTGGTTTAAAAATATCAATTAGACCAGAGGTTCCCAAACTAGGCGTTATCCCCCCCCCCCCCCCCCCCCCGGAGAACTTATACTGTCAAGGGGGCACTAATGGGGGCGTTCGACGAGATTTGACTCCTAAATTTTATATATTTTTGATATATAATTTACAGTGAAGTGTAAAGATCAGAAAAACATTTTTATTCTTTTGCATTTGATCATTTATTAACCAAGACATATATCCTCTATTTGCCCAATCACAATGATGCATTAATAATAATTATATCCTCTTTTGAAGCAACGCTTAAATAATTATTAAACCAAGTTAATAAATTTTCGAAATATTTTTCGCATTTCCTTTGACATACCTGGTGGAAACGGATTTCAGTGCTGCGCTATATCTGAAAAACAAACAAAGAAACAAATTTAAAATAGATGCAACAGGAGACTCAAACTTACAAAATAAGTTCTAATTTGAATGAAATAATAAAAAAACATAAGCCGCAAGGAAATCCATTCAATTTTCAAAGATTTTTCATGGTCTATATTTTTTTGAATTTTATTTTTTATAAAAATAATTAATTTTGCTTTTTCTTTATTTTCTTATAAAAAAAAAGTATTTTTTTCTAAATCGTTAAACATAAGTAGGCGATGGAAAAAAATTCAGACAAAGTGGGGTTGGGAGGCCATTATAATTAATTATTATTTTGATAGAATATTTTCTGTCTATGCACACCAGAGGCGGAAAAGTGGTAGATATAGACAAACTTACCAAAGTCTGTCTATACTTTTTTTACTTTATAGTAGTAATAAATCACCTTTTTCTTTTAGAACATAGTTATGGACATTGTAGAGTATAGGATACATGAAACATTTTGTTTGTATTTTTTCTCTTAAATGTTGGAAATTGATTAGTGTTTTTATGAAACATTTCTGTGTGGTGGGGGTCGATGTGAAGACAAATGTTCTATGAAGGGGTGGATGGGTAAAAAAGTTTGCCGATCCCTGATGTACACTGTACTCTACAAGATTTAATGAAAATAAAACCCATAAACTTAAGTATCGTAATTAATATTAAATTACTAATAAAATAGTAATGATTTATATATTTATGATGTATATAAATTATAAATAATATATTTAGATAAGGTACACATGAACAACCTAGAAAACCGATTTTTGATTTAAAAAAGGGGGAAAATCTTCCATGAAGATCCTAAAAAGTTGGCAAGAATGTGGTAGGCAAATATCTGACCTTACATACGCTATTAAAATAATTCACTAAAAGAGTTGATTAGTAAGAGAAATTTTAAAATTGAAGGTGAATTTAATTAAGTTTAATTTACAGTTAAGAAAATTTGAAATAAATAGAGTAAGAAAGAAATAAAACAAAAATTTAAAAATAAAAAATAGTTCATTCGTAGGTTATAATTTATAGTTTGTAGATTGTGTGATGCGCTACCCATACATAAGCCACCTATGTTGGTTTACATATAACTGCATGTCACCCGGCAAATAGTTCCTAAAGCTTATTTAGAACAGAAACCTTTTTGGACTATATGACTAAAGTAATGCACTAAAATATAAATTCCAAAAGAGAATGCTTTTCCAAACAATTACGTTTGGTAAGTTATATTATTACGAAGTTGTTTTCCCTTTTTATTTACATTTGCATAATAAAGGCTTCTTCTTATTCTTCTTCTTCTTATACTTTAATTGAATTATTTATGCTGTATAATATCTTCCATAATTGATATTTTTAGAGCAATTAAGAAAGCTTTACATAGAAAATTGAATACAAATTTGGACGCTGTGTTTGTTTTACAAAAGGAATGTTTGAAATTAATTTTTGACAAGTCGTTAAGATTTAATACAAGTGCTATTTTGATTAACCAAAACTTTAAAAGTTAAAGATGTGTATAGCCTTAAACTTTTTCATTTTTGCTGAAAAAATAATAATTTACTACCACTCCATATCTCAAGTCTTTTTAATTTTTATTCCGGTTTAGATCGTTTTTTTTTGAGATCCAAGTGCAAAACAAGTATTTATTTTTATGATCATTATATTTATTATCTGTTGCCAAGTTTTTTTTGTCACAGCCCACCTTTCCTGCTTTTTATATTCTTCTTTTCAACGCTTATTTTGTAAGTTTCTTTTTCCTTTTTCGGAATTCTTATTTCTTTCTCTTATTTACTATTATTTATTTTTTCCTTTTTAAAGTTTCTTATAATTTCTATTTCTTCTTTGTCTAAATAGAGGAGCAAATATCTCCCTCCCTTAAACGTACTAAAACGGAGACTGTTCAACGAGGGCTTAATATAATCACATCACTGAGATCTCACTCAAATATTTAAATGATATTAGTTCAAATAAGGAAGTTAGTGTTTCACAAATTATTAAAAGTATTTTTTTGATGTTAAAGACTTTGTGATTGATAAATTTGAAGATATTCTTCATAACTCAAATTCATCTAAAAAATGATTCTTCTGTTGTTACCTATGCTGATACTGTAAAGTCTCAAAGCGTTAAATCTGCAATTATTAGTTCCCACTGTATTAAAGGAAAATAAACGAAACCAATCCTAACAAACAAAAAATTAATGATATTAAAAATCATCCCATATCCACGATCAACCCCTCTGTTAATGAAATTTAAATTAGAACATTAAAAGTCAATAATAAATAATAATGTTGGACAGTGAAATAGAAAAGGTTATAGCTTTTGATATTTTAAAAAACAAATTTAATATCTTGGATTTTAAATCGTATAAACCTCGTTTTATTGTTAAAATTTGTTCCTAAATTTATTAAAGACGATCAATTTTTGAATTCATTAAAAATTTGTAACTACAAAATTTCAAAACGTGGGGGCCTTAAACTGATCAAATTAGTACAAACTAAGAGTAAAACTTTTAATTTAGCTATAATCACCGAATACCCCCAATGCCGCCAAATTTTTATCCTCAAACTTCAATTTATTTTGTTGCTACAGCGCTTTGCCCGAGAGGACTTTTTACGCAAATACACTCAAATACACACAAATATATTCTTTATTTACAAATATTTAAGTATGAACAAAGGCTGGCAATAAAGTATTGTTATATATTTTTATGTCTCTCATTATGTTTCCAGGCCACGCATATTAGTAATTATTTAAATTAAAAAATTATTTTGTGTTATCAAACTTACTATTATAAAATAATTATTATATTTTAAACTATAAAATTAGCTATAAGATATAATAAAATATTATTATATATAGCTATTTTAAGTTTTTGTTTGTTAGCATATAGCCATGCAGGAGAAAGAGCTTTGATATCCAACCAACCAAATAAAAAATCAAGTTTTTATTTTAATGTTTTAATTTTTTATAAACCTATTTCAAATTAATAATTTATATTAGTTTTATGTTTAGAATAATTCTTTTATGTTTATTTAACATATTTTGTGATATTTAAATTTGTTTGGGTTTATTTGGGTATATTTGGGTGTATTTGGGTAAAAAGTCTCACCCGTGTTTACCCATTAGTCTTTCATACAAGAAAACTTTTATTTGTGACATCTATTGCAAATTTAGGCACACCAGCACTTGTTGTCACTCAAAAAGACCAAAAGGTTTAAAATGTATTAAACTTGGAGTCAAAAAGAACGAATGTCTATCTCCAACCCCAACTTGCCTTCACTGTAGTGGTTCTCATATGTTTAATTACACAGATTGTCCCCTTTTCATCAAGAAACAACATTTTCAAAAAGAATTTGTTCATAACTCTCTTCAAGCCTTCATCAATACACAAGAATACCTCTAAGTATTCTTCACATTAACTTGAGGAAATCGATATTTGCATTCAACAATTTTTTAATATTTCTTGAAAATAGTAATTATGATTTTGTTTCTTTAAATGAACCCTATTTATGCCAGAGTCAATTTCATTTCATTACATCTTCAAGCTATAATGTTGCTTATTCTCCCCTATCTAGCTTATCTGTTATTTTGTATAAAAAAATTTTCAAGGTTTCTATTGTAAATAATCTTTCTTTATTGACATTTTTTTCTTGCTTTATTGACAATTTTGCATTTTTTTCTTTAGTGTTTATTTCCATCCTTACTCTAACTCATATGCAGACTTCATCTTTTCCCTTATTCTCGTCAACATTCTTGACTCTCCGTTTAACATCATTGGTGATATAAATGCCCGCCACAGATTTTGGGATATAAAAACAAATGCCAGAGTTTCGTTTTTCTATGAAAAACTTATCGAATTCAATTTTAATCTTATTGATACAGTAAAGAATCCAACCTTCATAAGCCTCAGAACTGATAAATGTTTGTACTCTCACATTGATTTGACCCTTTGTAACGACCTAATGAAAAGTCATGTAAATTCGTTGCAAATCTTGGACCAAATCCTGCTCTGACAATTTATTTATGGAAGTTATTATTGACTTCAACCTAGATAAACCCTCCACGGAATGTTTCAAAAATATTTTGAACAAAGAAATCTTCGCGCACACCCTCGAAAAATTTATATAAAATAAACATCATCTTAAAAAAGATCCAATAACTCCTTTTGAAATAGATGCTTATGTTGGTGACTTAGTCAATTTGATTTCAGGGTCCATCGCTTCTTCTTTCACTAAAATCAAATGTAAAAGTTCCTTTTGTAATTCATTGCACAACAATCTCAGAAAGGAACTGAGGTACATTAAGAGAAACTTCAAAAGACTCCGTAACCTAGAACATTTAAAGCTCTACAAAAACGTAAAATTATTTCTACCGAAAAAAAAGTTTTTTCAAGAAACAAAAATGGAAAGAATTTTAAAATCACAATATCACAGATTTTGCAAGAAAAAAAGTTAGAAATTATAGCTTTTATAAAGCATCGAGATAATAGCCAGTTGCTATTTTCACAAACTTTTTTGACATTGGTGCTAATAATAGCTGGGTGATTATGAAGACAAACGATTCGAGTGGGTATCCTCCAGTTGTAAAAGGAGGAAAAAATGTTTTTTAGGACATCTAGCTTTACTTTTAGCGAAAAAGTATATGGTAATTATAAGCCAAAATTAATTTACTCGTTTATCTACTCGAAACTTGTTTTTTACGGTTTCACCAATACTAGTGAAACTGTTACATCATCTACTCCAAAAGGATGCTGTTCTTCTATTAATTGCAAGCCAAAGGGAGAAAAAGAAAATGCAGTGTATGTGGGAAGTTATATGCAAAAAGCATAATTTATTTTTGTGTAATAACAGTAAAACTCATTTATTAATTGTATGATTAAAATTTTACATTTTTATAGGATAC
Organism: Nectonema munidae; assembly: GCA_030549495.1. Classification (NCBI taxonomy): domain Eukaryota; kingdom Metazoa; phylum Nematomorpha; class Nectonematoida; family Nectonematidae; genus Nectonema; species Nectonema munidae. Next base: position 643,074 of record JAUIRK010000105.1, read on the forward strand.
AATTCTAGCTATGAATTGTATTGCTTTTTCATGAGTGCACAGACTTTTTACTTACATCAAATAATTTACATATAAAACGTGCATTACATCACATGTATATATTATATACATATATATATGTTCATATTTTGTGTACTGAAATTAATTGCTAATTGTCTAATGAATTAACTTTACTCAATTTTAATTTCAAAAATAAATTTTTAGACCCTTTGATATGTTTTTATTCAAAGTATTTTTGATAGTATTTAACTCCATTGATAAAATACTCAAAATGTTCGGTCCTGGCAAAATGAGCTGACAGAAAAGCTTACAAGAAAAACTTTAATAACTTTTAAAATAATCAATGAATTGACTTGAAATTTTAAATACTAATAAAACATTATAAAATATATAATTTTGTAAAGTTACATAAGAATCTAACCAATAGATTTGATATTATGATCACTCAAAATTCGGAAATTTTTTCGGTAGCCATTTTTATGGTAAAATAAGCTGACAGAATTTATAGCCATTTTATCGGTTTTTTAAAAATGGAGATTTTCGTAATTATCTTATTCCTTTGATTTTCAAATTTAATTTCATTTCATTTTTACTACTCGTAAGTTCTCTAAATCTTTACAAGTTTTTTACTTTCGTAGATGTAATTAAGAATTTTAAAGCCTATTTAACTTTTTAAATAAACTATGCTCTAATATTTTATTTTTATCTTATAGTTTTAATATTGATATCACATATGACATTTTTAACTTCCAATTTTTATATGAAACTTTTTTCTATCTTTTCGTTTTGTTATTATCTTCACACATGTGAAAAATTAATATTTTTTAGAACAGATTTTTACCTTTTACAATTGAATTCTGTAAGATAATTATTTTCTTTTTATCTTCTCACATGTGAAATATTAATATTTTTTAGAACAGCTTTTTAACTTTTACAATTCTCTAAGATAATTATTTTCTTTTTGTCATTATCTTCACACATGTGAAACATTAAAATTTTTTTAGAACAGCTTTTTACCTTTTACAATTCCGTAAGATAATTATTTTCTTCACACATGTGAAATATTAATATTTTTTAGAACAGCTTTTTACCTTTTACAATTCTGTAAGATAATTATTTTCTTTTTGTTATTATCTTCACACATGTGAAATATAAATATTTTTAGAACAGTTTTTTACCTTTTACAATTCCGTAAGATAATTATTTTCTTTGTGTTATTATCTTCACACATCTGAAATATTAATGTTTTTTTAGAACAGCTTTTTACCTTTTACAATTCTGTAAGATAATTATTTTCTTTTTGTTATTATCTTCACACATGTGAAATATTAATATTTTTTAGAACAGCTTTTTATCTTACAATTCTGTAAGATAATTATTTTCTTTTTGTTATTATCTTCACACGTAAAATATTAATGTTTTTTTAGAACAGCTTTTTACCTTTTACAATTCTGTAAGATAATTATTTTCTTTGTGTTATTATCTTCACACATCTGAAATATTAATGTTTTTTTAGAACAGCTTTTTACCTTTTACAATTCTGTAAGATAATTATTTGTGTGAAATATTAATATTTTTTTAGAACAGCTTTTTACCTTTTACAATTCTGTAAGATAATTATTTCTATATTTTCGTTTTGTTATTATCTTATGTGAAATATTAATATTTTTTTAGAACAGCTTTTTACCTTTTACAATTCTGTAAGATAATTATTTCTATCTTTTCGTTTTATTATCTTCACATGTGAAATATTAATATTTTTTTAGAACAGCTTTTTACCTTTCTATTCTGTAAGATAATTATTTCTATCTTTTCGTTTTGTTATTATCTTATGTGAAGTATTAATATTTTAATAATTAGTTTGAATTCGATCTTTCATTCTCTTTTGCATCTCATCTTACATCAGCATGTATTGTCATTTCCAATGATCATTACATCCTATAATGCGATCATCATACTTTGAAATAGTTTATCCTAAAGATATCCTGAATTCCTATATTTTCTATTATCATGGAAGAATATTCAAAATGAATTAAATAAACATTTTCCTTATCTTGTAGTAGTTAACCCATGTATGCGCAATTTTTCTTTAATAAACGCAAACGATAGTTTTTTTCATTGTAATTAATATGAATTTCGAAAATCCTCTCCTCGTCCTGGGCATAAATTGGTAAAGGTAATGTAGTTTGATCTATATTATTTTGAAATGTGCTTAGGGTTAAAATCAATCTAACATTTTACCTTCTATGTGCTACATTAACTATTTATTTCTGGAAATTCAAATGATGAATTATTATTCTGAAAAAAATTTCCAGTGTATTGGCTATTTACATCATTTTTTCTCCAAATTTAGATTTTTTAAAAAATGTGAAATATGATGATAAAATAAATTGGACAAACTTTATGATTTCACAATTTTAATTTAACCTATTTCTATAATTATTTTATACGCTCTTATAAAAATTTCGTTGCATATCTTATCTCCTTCAAACTGCATCGCCTTGACGTGGTGAAGGAGCTTATACCGGTATCGGTTACTAAATGATGCAGAAATGAAAATCTTTTTAATTCAAATGTTATAATTTTACAACTATTTTTAGACATGACACAATGGTTATCTTGTAGACCATAATTTCGAAGATTAAGAATTGTAATGATTATTACTTTGTATCAATAAATAACTTCGATGTTTTTGAATTTAACTCTTTAACCGGATCTTCCCTTTCTAACTTTCACAACCAGTTCATCGAAGCTGGGATTGACAATCTCAATTGCAGATTTGACTCGAAGTTGTTGAATGACTGTGTGCACTTGGATTCCAGAAATTGGTCGAAAAAGTAAGAAGAATTGGTAACTTATGGAGACACGGAAATGATGGATGTGGCTCGATTTTTCAAACAAGATGTGATTTCCACTGTATCTGCCTTTCGAGATTTCAAATGTGGATATTTATCAACTGACTATGAAAACTTTTTACAAGTTATTAATATATTCCCTGTTTCCATGTCTGAATGCGAACGTGGGTTTAGTTCGATGAATGACATCTGTACATCAGAACGTAATCAGATGAGTGTACGCGCATTTGATGCTGTTCTTTTTCTGAATATCAATGGACCCCCTATTTCACGGGTAGATTTTACAAAATACGTTCAAAACCATCGATCTTCAATCAGCCAGGATCGAAAGACAGATGATGTGTGTGCAGTGGCGGATCGAGAAATTTCTTATAGGTGGGCCGAAATCTATAAATTTTTTTTGCAATTTTGCTAAAAGTCTTCAGAGAATACAACAGCTATGTTATGTCTTTTAGAATCACAAATTACTTATGTTTTCATATTTATAACATTATTTTGCCATGAATAAATTGCAAAATTTTATTTTTTATGCATGTAAGGGTATACATTATTAAGGGTAATTTTCGAAGCCATTTTTCATAGGGGGGGGTAGGCCCATGAGGCCCCCGTTGGATTCGCCAATGTGTGTGTGCCTTGTCTTCAGCACCTACTTTTTTCAACAAAGTGAATTTCGAAGAATTTTTCGCTACCATTTTTTTATGTTAAAATAAATTTTAAAATTGTTGTATTGTAAATTGTAATTCTTTCTATCCAGTAAGTAGGCCATTTAATAATATAGCCTAACTCTTGTAGTTTCAGTGTTTGTCATGACCCATATTCATAAGAATTCTCACTGACACTTTTTTGATATATAGAACGTATGGTATCCATCTCAAAATATAGACAGTGTAGTAGCATGTAGCTTTAGACATGCATAAAAGCACTGATCTTTTTTGTAGAAGTAGACCTCATGGGACGTTTCCTACAACGTTTATGTGTTTCTATGTAAGGGGTGACTCCACACAGCAGAGCACCTCCCCCCCCCCCCCCCCCCCCCCCCCCCCCCCCCCTTAAGTGAAAATTTTCTACTTTGCACCCTGAACTAATGAATTCATATTTCTTTGAGGTTCCCATATAAACTTTAAATGAAATTTTAATTCTTTCAGTTTTTTTTCTAAGCCAAAACTTTTTTTAATTTTTCTTAAACATTTGATAATTTAATATCTCTAAAACTTTTCACTCAGTTTAACTTCGATAAATAAGTCTATAATTTATTAACAACTTTTCCCGCTTGTTAAGGGACGTCATATATACATGATCCCTTCAAAATATAGTAAATACTTAAAGTTATCAAACATACAAAAAAATCGTTAGAATATTAAATAAATAGAAAAAAGTAAAGTTGTGTTTTTAAATTTTAGACATGAAAATATACCTATTAGTTAAATAGTTCCTATTCTCTTCTGAATTAAATTTTATAAAATGATAGGTTTTCGCCAATAAAAATATTACTTTTAGTATGTTGTAGATTGATTTAAGAAAAACGAGTGTTCTAACAATATTTCATTTGGATGATTTTTTTAATTATATGAAAAAATTTTGTTCACTTATGAAATTTTCAAGCACTTGAAAAAAGCGTTTAAGACAGGATATGAAAATAACTTTTTTTTATATCATTAACCTTTGTTAAGTATAATTCATTACAAAGTCCTATAGATTTCGTTTTCTTGTATTTAATTTAAAAAGAAAATTCTATTTTTTGAAATTCTTTAGCAATGAAAATTAAAAATTTTAATCAATTTTAGTTACCTAAAGGGCCTTTACCTCAGGTGCAATAATTGTGAGTTATGTCAACTGCATAGAAGAAACAAAAAAATAATTAAAGAAAGTGAAAAAATATTTTTAATGGGGGTCATTTTTGACCGCAATCTCACTTCAAATTAAAATAGAACTTTATCAAAACGATTGGAATTAAAAAAAGGCAAATTATATAAAATTTTATATTTTTCTTTTAAAAAGTATATAAAGCGTTTTAGAGTCATTTTTAGCCGCATTGAAATTTGAAACTCAAAATTATAATAATTTCTTTTATTCAGTAAATCTAGACAAAAACACAAGACTTTTAGTTTTACATATAAAAAATAATCAGTAAAAGTCTGCGGATATTCAATAGTGGTGAGTCGTTTTAATTTATTTTCTGGAAAATATTATACATAAAAACAAAATAATACATTTAAATTAAAGTTATCTCTACTTGCCTTTAATCTTCAGGTTTTAGTGTACTTATTATATAAAACAAAGCTGTACAATTAAATAGAATAGTTTTCAAAAAAAATTGAGAAATATGTCAAAAAATATTGTAAAATCATTTTAGCATAAACACAATTTTTTTATTTGGGAATAATCTAACATTTTCTAGATTTGTTAATTTAAGTTATTTTATAATAAAATTTAAATATATTTACTTGTTAAAAAATTTTAAAGTTTTATTTATATTTTGTTTAATTTTATTTTTTTTCTTTGAAAAATAAAAAATTTTGCTTTAATTTTTTCGCATAGACATTTCAATCCTTATCGAGGTAACAAAAATGGTTCACAATTATAAAAATTTTGCATTGTTATCATCAGAATGAGGTCTTTGACATAACTTTATAGATTAAGATGATATTTTTCTGAATAAGAAACTCGAGATTTATATGTATGTCAAGTTTCATGTTCATATCTTTTTTTATTAGGTGGCAATTTAACTTTGTTTCTGTCAGCTCATTTTGCCACGACCCCAAAATGTTGTTTCTTGTTTTGTATACCCATAATGTAGATTTTATACAGGATGAAACTTTATTCCAGTCTCAATATTTTTTGGATTATAGATTTTGTCTGAAAACTTCTAGAAAGCATAAAAAATTGAAGTTTTATCCATCCTTAGTGTTGTCAAAAAAAGATCCGTCCTGCTAAGATTAAGCACTTAATTTTTCATGTAATCTGTTTTTTATGCATTAAGATGTTTTACAAATATTTAATATTTATTTATCATCAAAATTTAATGAAAATAAAGTTTATCGATAGAAGATCATCTATCGTTAATGCGCATCTAACCAGTTTCACACAGGGATTTTCATCGGAAGTATGCCAAAATCTTCTACTCCATTAATTTGCTTTATAATATACAGATATATTTACATAAAAGTATACATCTTGTGCTTCTCTCTATATATATATACTCAATGATATGCATAACATATGTACTATATATGATACATATAAATATAAATGTTTTTAACTTGCAAGTAAATACATAATTATATAATTTTTGAGTATTTTTAAAATGTTTTTTTTTAAACTTTTTAACCCAAAACATTATATGTCTACTGAAGCTTTTAAAAAATATTATATGGTCCCTGTCATGCGCAATTAGTTTTTTTAGTTATTTTTTTGCTCTAATCTTTGAAAATGGCCATTATTCTCAAATTTTGCAGATTCTCGAATTGCGCATGACAGTCCCCATTTCTAGTCATCAGTCTTCAAAAATGAAATTTTAAAATAGCTAATATTTTTTTAATATTAAATTGGTTTTAAGTTTTATAAAGAAGTAAAAAAATTATTTGTTTATTACATATTGATCATAAACAATAAGTTTATGTTGAAAAATATTATAAATAAGCTCTTTAACTTTTGAATAAGAAAAATCACTATTCTCCTTCTGAGGACCAACATTTTGAAGACGATTAGTCTGCTTTCTTTTTCAATGGAATTTTATATATTCAAAATAGACGATTTTCATTTCTTGGGTCACTGGTGACCCACTGGTCCTCAAAGGGAGAGTAAATGTTCTTTAATATTTATTTGATTCAAAAAATTGGGTTTTACTTTTTTCGTTAGAAATTTTGTCTTATAAACTACAGTTTTACACAACCCATAAACTCCCAGTATTTTCGACATTGAAATATTTTAGAACTATTTTTTGTTGAACAAGTTTCTTCAAGGCAGTTTCAGGATTCAAGGCACTCAAGTTTCTTGCTACGCTTGAATTTATTAATATTAACATTAATCTTTTTTCATTTCTTTGATTTGTTAATGCGTTTAACACAAAAATTAAGTTATTGTATCAAACTATTTTAAATATTTTTTGGATTTTACAACATAAAACATTAAAAAAGTATAAGAATGAATTTTTAAAATATAGTTTCATAAATGCAGGGACTACTGAATATCCAATACCGTGTTGTAAAACACAATCAATGAGGGCAAGTAAAATGGAAAACCATCGCAATAAATGTTTACCGGAACTGAAGAATATGCCCTTGGAGTATTGGGAAAGAACGAAAGAGGAATTTGACAAGCAAAAAATAGCTCAACATTTTTATCAAACCGAAAATTAACTTCCTCCATGCCTCTCATATATGATTTCGCATTTGATAGCTAAATCTAAAAAACCTTTTCCAGTGTGTGAAAGTTTGATTATTCCAGCCGCAGAAATAATTTTGAAACATTTTCAATGAAAAAAAATTATAAATATCTTGAATCAGATACCTCAATCTGAGACAACAGATTCTAGAAGAATAGAGGATATTGCATTTAGAAGAACAACTAATATCAAGATTAGCTGCATCATCTCCTAATTATGCTTTGCAAATTGATGAGTCTCATGACATTGAGAAAAAAAGCATTTTGTTTGATACTTGTACTAAAAATTTGCTTGCGAGGATCTACTCTGTGCTTCATCTTTGCCGATTCATAGCACAGGTTTGACTGTATTCCAAGAATTTCACAAATTTATTCGTGACAAAATAAGTTTGTTAAATTGCGTGGGAATATGCACCGACGGAGCCATAGCTATGACTGCTAAAAACTGCGGCTTTATAACAAGGTTGAAAGAAATTTCCACAAATTGTGAGTCTACGCATTGTATGATTCACAGAGAAGCTTTAGCTCCCAAAGCGATGGCTGAAAAATTGAAACTAATTCTTGGTCAAATAATAAATATTGTTAATTATAGCAATCCACTCAACAGTCGAATTTTCAAAAATTTATGTGAAAAAACGATGCTGATTTCAATAGACTTTTATTACACACTGAAGTTAGATGGTTGAGTAAGGTAAAGTTTTGAAGCGACTATTTTTACTCAATGAAAATTGGGTGTTAAACTTAATTTATCTTTGTGATATTTTTGAAGTTTTAAATGAATTAAATGTATCTCTACAGGGCAAGAATGTTATAATTTTCAATTTGTATGACAAAATGAGGGCTTTTAAAGAAACACTGGATAAATGAATTTCAAAAATAAAAGAAGGCTTATTTTATATGTTTCCTACACTTCAAAAAATATAAAAAATACGATTCAGAAAGAAAATATGTTCTTAATAATTGAGCAGCATCTTTCAGGTCTTGAGAGTCAATTTAAAAATTACTTCCCTGATGCTTCTGGTCCGAGAAGAGGAAATGAATGGATCATAAATCCATTTATCAATAAAACAAGTGACAACTTAACGAACCTTCAAGAAGATCAACTGCTTGAAATTTCTAATGATGGAAATATAAAAGATATATTTGAAGAGGAAAAAAATGTAGTAAAATCTGGGCAAGTGCAAAGAGTCAATATCCAGCCCTCTCTGAAATTGCAATAAAAAAGTTCTCTTATTTCCCACATCGTTTCTCTGTGAATCAGGGTTTTCACATATGTGTGCTTTAAAAACAAAACAAAGGAGTAGACTTGATACCACAAATTACCTCAGACTATGTCTATCAACAATGGTTCCTGATTTTGATAAATTAATTGTAAGAAAACAACATCAAATATCACATTAGTATATTTGATGTTGCATTTAAAGAAAATATTGTGATTGTTCTAATTTTATACATGGTTTGATTTAACCTTAAATAAAATTTTTAGGGCCTAGAGTTAATTTTTAAAAAATTTTGAGCCCGTATGTAGTAAAGGTTGAAGATATATGCCTTAATCTGAGTTCATCGGTAGGCTTTCTCTTATTTATTGTAAGATACTTTTTAGCGTTTTGTTTCTGGGAATATTTATTTTTATAATTTTGTATAGAATTTTTGCTTAAACGAATTTATACAAAAAAAACAGCCGATATAAAATAATTTGATATAAAATATAAGTTTGCATACCGACAACAATGTACACACCAGGTAACATAAAAAATTCATTACTTAATTCAAGATTTTTAAGCAAGTAAATAATGAGTCAATTAAATATATAATGCTAAATTTGATTAACTCTAGGCTTAGATGCTACTTCCATACTCAACTTGCCAGGTAAAAGCTCAAATAACAAATTTTAGAACTAAACGCAAATTTGATTGATACTTATAGGTATTTTCAAATTAAAACTGCAAAAATTGAGTCCATAAATGAAACTAGCATGGTTGATTTGGTATAAAAACATATTTAATTGTAAAATTTGAATGAATGTTTTTGGAGACAATTTTCAGAAGTAAACCGCAAATTTGATTAATATTTATATGTATTTTCAAATTAGTATAAAAACATATATTTTATGTAAAATTGTAAGGTATATTTTATTAGATATATTTTTGATCAATCAAAATTTTGATTGACATTTTCTAAAAAGTAGCCATGATTATTGAAAAAATTAAATATAAAAGTGTTATGCGTTCCAAAATCCTAAATTATAAGGTTGAGTACAGATAATGTCAAAATTTTGCTGAAAAATTTTAATTTTTGATTTTGATTGACAGTTTTGGACATGAAGGGGTCATTCAACTACCATGAAAACGGTTTTAAAAGATGCAGCTAGCGATTTTAGGAAAAGTCACAAAATTTGAAGGGATATGATTCAGCCAATTTTTTACAATTAATTTTTTAGTGAAGGGGGGGGGGCGTTTTACGCCCCGAGCACTAATAGGGTTAATGTCCTATCCAGTGAAATACACTCCTAAAATGGTATTAGAGGCAAAAAAAAGTCACGAATACAAACATCGTTTTATCTCCTTCAAATCCTAATCAAATGATACCAACGATACACAAATGTGCGTCATATCTTGCAAATCGAAATCACTTATTTGAAATCCACACATGATCGTATACTTCTTCATCCTGATTGCTTCACTTCTAATAAACCTTTGTTCTCTTTTTTTCTTTACATGCACTTTTCTATTTCCCTCCTTATTCTTTCTGTCTCTTGTTCAACATGTAGCATTAATTTTTCATCTCTCACTCCATAGAATTGACCCAAAATATCAACTATTGCTAAAAATTCGTTTCAGATACTATCTTATGATGATTCAAGCAATGCTTCAATAAAGGTTTGGAATGTATTGTTTTTTAACTTTAGAAGTTTAAGAATTTAGAAGTCTTTAATCAAATGGCAATGTCAAAGAATAAAGTCAGAAGTAATGGGAGAGTCATCGCTCTTTTAGACATGGATTGTTTTTATGTTCAAGTGATGCAAAGACTGAATCCTAAATACTGCGGTAAGCCCGTTATAGTTGTTCAGCACTCAACTGGTAAGCACGCAGGGATTCTGGCCGTTTCCTATGAAGCTAGAATGTTTGGAATCATTAGAGGACGCACAACTCTTACAGAAGCCAAAATGAAATGCCCTACTTTAAAAGTTTTCTACGTTCCTTCTATTGGCGAAAAAGGCGATTTAAGCATATTTCGCAGTTGTAGTGAAGAAGTGTTTGATGTTTTGATTGGCAGCTGTCATTTGCTGAACTCAGTGATAGAGAGGGCGAGCATTGATGAATGTTTCATAGATTTAACTGTTCCCGTTGAACGAATCATGAACAGTGCGTTTGATGAAGGGTACTTCAATTCTCATTTTATGAAATCTCTGATCTCTGACTGTGAACTAAATGTGAAAGAGGCCCGTCTAGTTTTTCTCGCAAACAGTTTGGATCAGCCCTTTCTTTTAACTGAGTATGCAGAGAAGCTTTTCATCTCTTCCTCCACCAAGATGAATTCGTGTCAGTTTCGCTTTCTCTCGTTGTTGATAGCAAGTGATATTATGCACAATGTTTTACGAGACCTCTTCCTTAAAACGAGTTTGACCGCATCATGCGGTGTTGCATGTAATAAAACTTTGGCTAAGTTGGTCAGTTCTTTGAACAAGCCCAATAAACTCACTGTTCTCTTGCCCGAAGGAATAGATCCTCTTCTCGAAAGAACCCAAGTTTCCTCAATAAGAGGTTTAGGTGGCAAGCTTGGATCAGATCTTTGTAAACGCTTTAAAATTAAAATGATACCACAAGTGCTACAGATCGATTTTATTTCGCTACGTGATGCATATGACAAAAAAACAGTTGACTGGCTTTTGCAAATTGGAGAAGGAATAGATTTAGAGCCAGTAAAAAGTAAATCACTCGTTAAAAGTATTTCAACAGGAAAAAATTTTGTTGGAAAATCTGTCATAACTTCGAAAGAAACTTTGATGCACTGGGTTGATATCTTAAGTCAAGATTTAGTCAAAAGATCAAAAGAGGATTCTAAAAAAAACAATCGCAAAGCAAGAACTCTTGTTATTTCATTATCTTTTTGCAAAAAGAAAAAAGTTGATGCAATTGATGATGAAAGTGGAAAAAGATGTAGACAGCCAGCGTGTCTTTCCCTTCAAACCAACTTTCCTGACTTGTCAAAGAGTTTCAGGACACAATACATTTCCCAATTGGCCTACAACTCCGCCATTAAACTCTGCTCTAAAAGTCATCAAAGCTTAAGTATAGGTAATATAACATTGACCTTGAAACATTTCGAAATGCAAACGAGCGAGATGTCACAGAGTTGTGGCAACACTTTCATTGGGTCAGCAACCATTAGTTCAGGCCCATCAACTTCTACTTCATTGAGAGCAAACAAAAGTGATTTAGAGCGCGTGCATGAAGCAAGTGCATATGTCCAAGCTTTTAAAAGTTTGTTTAGCAACATAAATCCAGAAAAAACCTCCACCTGCCACAATGAATCCTATGCTCAAATCAAGAATAAAAGACCTCATGCTCCACTCCATCCACTGTCAAGTGATGATTTTATGCAGACCTATTTTAGCCAAAAAGCTCAAAATGGTGCTAAGTCTACCTCCTCAATCACCTTTCAATCAAATTCTAGAAAAAAGCAGACTAAAATTTCATCATATTTTAAATAAGTCTTTATAATAAATATTTTTATCATAATTAATGGAGCCTTTCAGCTCCTAAAATTTTCATAGAAGTACGTGTATATTAAAAAATTCGAAATTTTAAAAGAATAAATAAACATATAGGCATTATTTTGTGGTACCCGGACATTTAGCCGAAAGACAATTGGCCGACAGACATCTGACCGAATGGACATTTAGCCGACGTACATTTGACCGAACAGACATTTCACCGAACGGACATTTGACAGAACAGACGATTGACCGAACATAACAGACAATTGATCTTTCGGCCAAATGGCCGGACCCGCTAAAGATGCGTATGTTATCTTACGCTATTTATAACACAATTTTGTATATCCTTACGTGCCACCAATGAAATGTATTCGTCTACAGAGCACAAGTTTCACGCTTACAACTGCATTTGGAACTTCGTTCATCGAGTAGTAAGCATCTATGTAATCAATCACTCTTGCTCACTCAGGACTAATTTGCTATATTTTTGTAGGTTATAAGTGTCTAACTAATTACTGACCCACAAAAAACTGTCCCACAATATTCCATTTTATGGTTGGATTTGAAAATATGCTATACTATACTAACATCGACTCTAAAACTAACAATATACTAACTATGGTAAACCTAACTCTAAAACTAACAATATTCTAACTATGCTAAATCTAACTTTAAAACTAACATTCTAACTATACTAACACTAACAATATTCTAACTATTATTCTAACTATGCTAACACAAACGTTAAAACAATATTCTAACTATACTAACACCAACTCGAAGACTAACAAACAATATTCTAACTATACTAAAACTAACTCTAACAATATTCTAACTATACTAACACTAACAATATACTAACTATGCTAACACTAACGTTAAAAATAACAATATTCTAACTGTACTAACACCAACTCTAAGACTAACAATATTCTAACTATACTAAAACTAACTCTAACAATATTCTAACTATACTAACACTAACAATATACTAACTATGCTAACACTAACGTTAAAACTAACAATATTCTAACTGTACTAACACCAACTCTACAGGCCCGTAGCTAGAACTTTTCACTTGGGAGGGCTGGAAAAAAATTTAGGGGGGCTAAATATTTTTACAAAAAATTTTTTTATATTTGTGGTTTATCTTTCCTGCCTTCAAAAAAATGACTTTTTGAAAATTTTTTTATAAACAATAAGTGTCAAACTTTTACTTTACATGTTTTGAAAAATAAAACAATATTAAAATCAAAACAAAATTAATCTTCTTGACTTTTTTGAAAACTCTTTGCAAAATTCAATGAAATCAATGTTTTTCAACCTTTTAGATTCAAAACCAATCATTGAGAGATTCGCTTTGCGAGTACTCAACATTGTTCTCCTTTGTGGAGTGTCTATATTTGATAGAGTCGAAAATGATGACTCACATAAAGCTGTAGAACATGGGAAAGAAGCAAGGCTGGCAACAAAATTGTAAGTATCAGTGAAAACTTCTCTTTGCTCGTAAAGAACTTTCACAATATTTGGAATGGTAAACAAAACATTTTTTTTCTTCAGATAATTTTGCACCACTAATAACTCGGCTTCTGGAGGAATTTTGATAAGTTTGCTTATTTCTTGAAAGTTTTTAGTTTTGAAGCTTTCTGTTGATAGTTGAGTTATTATAGAAGCAATTTCTTTATACAAACATGAGTTTTGATTGAAGCGTTTTTCATATTCAGTTAAAATGTGATCAATGGCGGAAAAAAATGAACTTTTGAGAACTAAAATAATTTTATCTAATCTTTGTCCAGTGGGACAAGTCACTATAACATTTTTAAGTCGAGAACTAGAAAAAGTTTTTCTTTTCGAATTAACGTTTTCAATATTTTCTTTACCAATCATCTCTTCTCCAGTTTTCTTAACATCTTCAAAAACATATTCACTTCTTAGTTTTTTTATCTCAGCAAAAACGCTATCTGATATCTCCATTGCTGCAGCAAGATCAATTTCTCTTTTTTTGGAAGACTTTATCTGCAGGTTGTATCAAACTTAAAACTTTTTCTACTAAAACGGCTGCAAATGTAAATTTAATGTTTGAAAGTGTTGAATAAAATCCTTTTGCTTCTACTACAATTCCACCATCTATAGAAGCATCTCTGAGATTTATAATTGTTTTTAAAGTTTTTCTTATTTGACAAAATTCAGAGATGATAGCTTTTGTAGTTTGATAATGTCCGCTCCATCTTTGTTCTAATAATCTTTTCAAAGATATTCCATTATAATGTTTTGCAACTTTTGGACGTCGAAAAAAGGTATACAACGACTTACACTGATCGCAAAAGTCTTTGATAATTTTGTTATTACTAAAAGTGTCAATAATAATTAAATGAAGACGGTGATTTAGACAATGAACATAGGGAATTTTTCTTCCTAGTTTTTGTTGTAGAATTGCTTGTACTCCCACCGTTGCACCCACTCATGACACTTGCTCCATCAAAACATTGAGAAAGAAGTTTTCCAGAATCGATATCAGTTTCGTTCAGAATATCTATGCACTTTGAAGCAATTGAATTTGCATCGAGTTCATTATGATGAAGCGTAACAATGTCTAGCAATGATTCGCTGGAATTTTTTCCATTTTTAACATAACGGATACCGATTGATATATTCTCTGTATTAGTTTTGTCTCTTGTGCCATCCATCATAAGTGAAAAGTTACCTGAATCGCATTCTTTAATATTGTTTGCAACAGAGTTTCTAACCATATAATGGAGAGTAGAAATAACTTCATTTTGCAGTTGTGGAGGAAGTGTATTTTGCATTCTGTTGAACATGAGAATTAATTATTTCTTTTAAGGTGCCGTCTTTTTCAATAGTGTAGTCAAAAAGGTTATTGAAAAGACCTTCTTCCCTTAGATATATCTTCGTTGAATGTTCCTCTGAAAGCCAATTGATTGCTTGCTAGAAATTTAATTACATCAAGAATTGATCTCAAATAATATCTATTTTTTCTATTGCACCTCTGCAAACGAGAGTCGAAACAGAAGTGTCATTTTCCAAACGATGCTTTTTCTCTTTCCAAGCTGCCATTGAGTCAAGGTGAGAGCATGATGCCTGATGTTTGAGAAATCCTTTGTTTCCTTCATTTGCTTTTTTCCAGTTAGAAAAGCCATTCAAAGTAAAGCTGTGTCTCTTTGATTAATTTTGGCAAAAAGTCTACAGGGAAAGCAAAAAGCAGCGTCTTTCATAACTGAGTATTCAAGCCAAGGATATAAATTGTACCAGTTTTTCTGAAATGAACGTGAATCCGAATTTTTTGGAAAATTTATAATTGGACACGATCTACTATCTTTACTTAAATCAGTAATACTATTATGTTCAACATTATCTTCACAGATTATTTCTTGATGTTCTTGTCGAAACTTCTTTGCAGGAAGAGAATCAAGATTACTAGAGCTTGCTTCGCTTTTCTTATTTTTTTTTATTACAAATTTATCCATAAAATTTTTGTTTAATTTTTGCTCAAATATAAAAATACTTTCAATATATTAAATTTAAAAACCACTTGTAGCCATTGCAAAACTGTGACAGAAAAATATTGTTTTTAATTATAAAAAAAGATAAATAAATAATATTGGATAAACAGTTAAATACAGTCAGAAGTCGCATTTAAACAGAGTCATAAAAAAAGGATAAAAATCCTATGCTATAAA
This sequence comes from Nectonema munidae, assembly GCA_030549495.1. Lineage (NCBI taxonomy): Eukaryota > Metazoa > Nematomorpha > Nectonematoida > Nectonematidae > Nectonema > Nectonema munidae. The sequence continues at coordinate 658,730 of JAUIRK010000105.1, forward strand.
AACAATGTTGAAGAAAAAATATAAAAGGGGGGCTTTCCATTTTAGTTAGGGGGCTTTCTATATTATTTAGGGGGCTCAGCCCCTGCCCTCTGTCTACAGGCCT